>CADEPN050000001.1:3366152-4594804 GCA_902829305.4 Spodoptera exigua | reverse complement strand
ATTGTTAATTAATAAATAAAGATTACTGTTATTTAGTGTTTAATTATACATACAAAGATCAAACATTTTAAAATAAGAAAGGGATGTAATACAAGAGGCAAAGATAGGCTGGCTGTGCCACAATTCCGTCTGTCCAAAGTACAGAAATCCTTTACGGGGTTCTGTGTAAATTGTTACAATAAAATTCCAAGAAGTGTATTGAATCTTAACGAGCGAAAATTTAAAACTTATATTAAACGCGAATTGTGTAGACAGGCATACTACAAACTTTCAGATTATATTGAGGATAAGAATGCCTGGCAGCGTGTTGATTCGGCTCCACTGAACAAAACTAAAATATAGTCAGTAGTTACTAAAATTATCAAAATGAATGAATCCTTAATTTATATATTCAAAAGTTTATGTAGAAGCACTCTTAAAGATTGTGAGATATGTGAGCGCCATGTTCGAGACGACAAAGAATTTAAATTTAATGATAGATCTCATCATTTGTCCTTTTTTTTACAATCTGTCTCTGCATTGTTCTCACATAAGGGTACAATAATGTATACAAAATGTTATATTAGTGAAATTGTAAAAGATATATATGTATTTTTTAAAAAGAGTAACGATGGAGTTTCTTGCTCGTTCTTCTTCATTCGAATGTACTAAGGGTGACAAAAATGCATGGAGAGCTTAAGGTCGACTATTGACTGACAGGTTTTGCATAACGCTACCATTGATAACTAGATGGCGCTGCTTTTAAATGAAAATCACCCTGCAAAGCTTGAATACTTTACACTGCAGAGGCACACGATAAGGTTTTTAATGGTTAAAATAATAATTAAGAAACAACAATATATTTATATTCAAATACACATAAATTATGTTAATTTTCATTTCCGAGGACTTAATATAGCGCCATCTAAGTCAAGTCAAGCAAACCAATTAAAAGATGGCGTCAATAATTAATAATAGACAATAATAAAAGTTATAAACTAACCCGCATTTTCGATATCATAAAAATGCGATCGGTAGCTCGGATAATAAGAATGATAGAATAATGAAGTCGAAGGGCACCGGTTCAATTCCGGGTTATCATTTTTAAATTCAGGTTTTTTAACAATGGTTTTTTTTATATTTTTTTATATAAAATCAATATAATAATATAAATAAAATATTTGACGTTTAATATTTATAAAAGAATAAATATATATAATTAAATTAATATTAATAAAATATATAAAATAACTTTTATAATATGTGCTAACTATTAATGTAAAAGTAACATATTTTTCTTACAGATTAAGACTAATAGTAAGTTTAATTCTCATAAAGGATAACAAATAAAACTATTTTAGTGACATTATAATTTCAGACATTTATTTCTTAAAACATAATATTTATTTCTTTCTTATATAGTGTATACCCTGACCTAATAACTTTTCAGCTAACTGACAATTATTTTAATTCACTTGTTATAAGATTAATAAGTATTTTAAATCAAAACTAACACAATTTTGATTTGTGTTGCGCTAGTCATTTATTAGTTAGTTTTAAACACAATGTTATAATACGATTCTATATAATATGCAACCTTACTTCTGCAACTATTTTACCTCCCCATAAAATTTAATTAAAGTATTGACTAAAGTGATTCATTTTGTGCATCATGTTATGACAAAGGCTCATAGCTTAAGTATTCGTTCCAGAACAAGGAAGAAATTGAAGCTAGACCTTAAATCAATAACATTTCTAAGACCGGGATATAGCATTCATTAGATATGGGACGAATTGTTTAGTAATAATAAATAAATAATTTATTATTTTGCAATCAGCATCTGTAGATATTAATATTGCTTTTATTTTTATTTCTCATATTTAGTAAAACATTAAAATCATTACTGTAAATAACAGTTGCTGGTTATAAAGTAGTCAATAAATTTATCCTACTAACACTAAGTTTGAACATTTATCCATTAAATAAATTATAGCTACCCCGGTCTTGTAATTGCTTAATCCTATAGTCAACAATATCTTTTCTTTAAGAACTAGTGTAGCCGCCATTTTTATCGATCCTATTTCTCCTATCTCGCTGGCCAAGGAATAATCCGTATGTCTGATTGCTGACTAAACACTTGCACAATTATGGAACATTACACATAGGACAATTGTCCTGCACGAACGTTATCACTAGCACATCTTCATGACGTCATTCAGCACATCTATGTAGTTTTCACTGTTTGCATCACTGAAGATGACAATGCTCCAGTAATTTTCCTCATAACCTTGCCCCATAAGTTGAAGCTGGTCTGAGTCAATATCACGTCTTCTGCCAGATCCACTACGGTGCTCCAATGAACCCTCTTCTTGAAACAGCTTTAGATATCCATAAAGTGGCAGTCTTTACCTGTAAGGGACGTGTATTATTTATTATTTTCATGTATCGATAACCATGGATAATAAAATAAATAACGAACGGTCATTTTAAAAGAATACTTACGTTTAAGCCAGTTTCTCTCGAAATTCAGTATAATTTAAGCTTTGATTATGCAATGCTATTATTTGGGCCCTCGTAGCCATATCAATATTTGAACGCAAACTCATAATAAAAATAAATATTAAAAACTTGTTAAACAAATCGTACTGAACTCACTCAAAGATAGTAAAGAATGTTATGATTGAACAAAAAGGTTTAATTTTTATACAGTTAATATTAAATTACCCTCAACTGTTTTGAGATTTATGATCGGGTTATAGTTGCTAAACAACTTCAATATAATAAAGAGTAGGATAATTTCAATCATTTCAAGGTTACGCAATGGCCTAATGGCTAGTGGCATCGGTAATTTTATGCTACCGAGTTCGAATCCTGGTTATTGCGTGCTTTGCTTTAAAAAGGTTTGGAATATCGTAGGATTAATTTGTGTAAAAATTTATTAAGTTAATAACTTTGTATCTGATAAAAACTATAAATGTATATTTTTCAATACCACTAGTATACTAGCGCCATCTATGTCGTCCATGGTATATTTAATTAAGGCGATGAAACGCCGTACAAACGATTTTGATTTGGAATCCTCCATGCACTTATGACACTGATAGTACAATTTGGAATGAGCACCAACGAACAGACTGACAGACTACTTTTCTATTTTGACGTTTCAACAGGAGATGTTCGATTTTGGGCCAGGTATATGTACACCGGGGTGCGGTGCCAGAAGACCTCCCCGTGGTGCACCCTGGGTACAGATAATAGTCCCCCTAACGGGGGTGACAGGGTTGGAGTGGCTATTGCCTGTAGCGAACTTCTGGACGGGGCGGATAGACCCAGGATGGGTTCTGGAGGCGGCGGGTCGTGTGCTGATACATAGCCTGCGCTTCTGAGGGGACGTTTTTCCGTCCGTCTCTCTGAATTTAGCAGAGAGCGGAGCGGAAAGACTAGGGCGGTGCTCGTTGAGCACTCACCCTGCCAACGAGTGGCATCGGGACACATTGCCCTCGACTGCAGCCGTCGGAGTCGTAATCCGCGAAGAGTTCATGATATCATGACTTGAAACGGGACGAAGGTCTCGGCTTGGTTGCCCGGACCGCGAGGAAGATAACCTCTATAAAAAATTCCTTCAATACCAAGTTCTGGTGCGCGGCGAGGGTATGCATGGCTGAGGAGTAGTGTCAGTCGCGAGCGCACCCCCAGCTAGGGTACCGGTGGACCCTCTAGTTGGGTAATAAATGTACACTTACCTAGGGACAGGGGGCACTCCCTAGGTGGACCATTTATATCCCCCATTCTCGTGGGAATTATATGGATAATATTATTAATAAAACATTAAAAGATGATGATAAAGAGGTGAAAAAATTGAGTACGAGCAAGAGCAGTTCGTGTCCCGGCACGAAAGGAAGAACAACGCGGTCGCATTTTAAGCGACCGGCTACACCAATGGGAGGAGTAGCTAGTGACAGTGGCGAGTCTGATTGCTCGCAATTGTCATCAGTCTCCCAGATGTCAACGGCGTCAAAAACGGCGCGGGCACGTAAGCGTACCCGAACGACGGCCTGGTCTGTGCAGGCTGCTGTAGAAAGCATGCCTGAATCAGATAAAGACGCTTTGGATAGATTGGCCAAAGAGAACGCGGATCTACGATCTCAAGTAGCTAGCCTCAAAGAAGCTGTTTCCGGTCTAAAAAACCAGCTGAACTTGCTATCCCAACAGGGAGCACAGCAAAAGTCGCAGGACCTATCCGTATCTGCTGGTCTGGCACCAGATATGGAAGCGCAATTGCGACGTTCCATCGCCATAGAGATTGGCGCTATGATGGATGCAAAGCTAGCCGCCTTAGAGGGCAGATTGCTGCCAGAGAAGTCACTTCGCCCAGCTCTCGCCTCAGATACTAGGAGACTTGCATCTTCTAAGCCAGTCCAGACAGAGGCGACAGCCAAAGAGACGAAGCGGAAGAAAAGGAAGAAGAAGAAAACTAAACGCAATCACATCCACTATGGTTGCAGATTCGCCTGCGGGAATAGTCACTTCGGCTGCAAAAGATGTACGACTGGGAACAGCAAATTCTGAGGACACCACCACGTGGTCATTCCTTCAATACCGGATACGTAGTGGGACGTAAGGCCAAAAGGGCGAGTGCCCCACAACCAATGGTTTCATTCGCTTCGGCTGCACAGAGCAAACCATTAAATAAACCGTCTGTGAAACTGCCAAAAGTTCCCACTTCGGCAGCGATCACTGTACGTGTAAGGGAGGGATCAAACGTAGGTCTTGGGGAAGTACTTGCTGAGGCAAGAAGACGAATTAGTCTTTCCGAATTCGGCATTACCAGTGACTCATGTCGTGAGAAACGTGCTGCTGATGGTGGGATTGTATTCATGATCTCAGGTGAGAATTCTTCTGCCAAGGCCGATCGTCTCGCAAGTCGTATGCGGGAGGTCCTTGGAGAATTTGACGTACAAATTGGCCGTCCGACTAAATTTGCCGAGGCAAGGGTTATGGACCTGAATGACGCTGTAACCCCAGAGGAGGTGGCAGTGGCCATTGCTAGGGCGGGAGGATGTTCTACGGAAGAAATTAGAATTGGTGAAATTCGACGTCCCCCACTTTCGATGGGTCCCCCACTTGGGTTCGTGGCCCTCTGGTGGCGATGAAAAAACTAGCGTCCGACAAGCGCATGCCATTGGGTTGGACGTCAGTTAGGGTCGAAGTATTGGAACCACGTCGCATGATGTGCTACCGTTGCTTCGAGTCGGGACACGTCAGGCGCATGTGTACAAGTTCTGTGGACCGGAGCTCCCAGTGCTATGCCTGCGGTGGTGCCCATAAAGCTCGTGAATGTATCTTGCCAATTCTGAAGTGTCCAGTTTGCTCAGACCAGGGCCGCCCTTCAAACCACCGTCTTGGAGGGAAAAACTGTCAACCGCAAAAAAAAACAGTCGCAAAAGAAATTGCAAGGGACGTCAGCTGCACTTCAAAGTGTAAGCACTCCAGAGGAAATGGATACGTCACATTTCCAGCCCTAACAGTCCTGCAGTGCAACCTGAACCACTGCCGCAGTGCGCAGAATTTATTCCTGCAAACTGTTGCGGAGTGGTCGGTTGCATTGGCGGTAGTGGCGGAGCCCTATGGTCTTCAGGATCATCCTCGCTGGTTCCGTGATACCGTAGACTCAGTTGCCATTTACTGGGCTGGTGGGAGTGGTGGGCCTCACTGTGCCCTGTTAGACAGGGGGCAAGGAGTTGTGGCTGTTGAGTGAGCACCACTAGCTGTGGTGGGATGCTACGTGTCTCCTAACATCTCTATCCCTGAGTTCGAGATATACCTGGATGGGGTAGCTAATTGCGTTAGATATAAATGCTTACCCCGTCCAGTATTAATCCTAGGTGATTTTAATGCTCACTCCAGAGCATGGGGTAACACTCGGGACAGGCCTAGGGGACACATAGTGCAGGACTATCAGGACTATCGCCTAGACAGGAGCTATCGCCACCTGTGTCCGGTGGCAGGGAGAGTCAATTGTAGACCTAACGTGGGCGTCTCCTTCTTTAGCCTCCATAATTATGAACTGGAGGGTTGCTGAAGAGGTGGTCACTCTTTCTGACCACCGCCACATTGTGTTTGATGTGGCTCCCAGTCCCTCCCATAGTCGAAGTTATCCAAGTTCTAACCCACCGGCACGACGTTGGGCCCTCAAAAAACTCGATCGAGACATGCTCATCGCAGCTGCCAACGTCGTTGCCTGGCCAGAAGATGGTTCCCAGGGGATCCCGCCCGATCCAGAAGTAGAGGCGACTTGGTTTCGGGACAAAATGACGTCAATCTGCGACGCTTCTATGCCCCGTGCCAAGTGCGGTCAGCGTCCTAGAGCAGCTTACTGGTGGTCGGCAGACATTGCACGCTTGCGTTCTGTCTGTCTGAGGCATCGCCGTCAGTTCCAGCGCACCCGTCGTAGAAGACAACCGAGCGCCACGGAAGAACAAATCACCACAGCCTACAGAGCGTACAGAGAAGCAACTATGGCGCTCCAACACGCCATTACAGATGCCAAGTCTCGGTCCTGGAGGAAACTCCTCGAGGGGCTAAACAGGGATCCGTGGGGAAGACCATATCGTTTAGTCATGGGTAAACTCCGCCCATGGGTTCCTCCCCTTACGGAGACCATGGATCCGAATCTACTGGAAAGGGTGATAAATACGCTCTTCCCAGTAGTTACTGATAGTCCCTCACTACCCCCCTTCCATCCTCAGATTGGTCCCCTGACTTAGGGGTAACAGAAGGAGAGTTAGACCGAGCCGTGCGCAGATTAAGTGCTCGAAACACCGCGCCTGGCCCGGATGGTATCCCCGGCCGTGCTGGTGTTGGCTCTAGATGCTCTGGGGGATCGTCTAAGGCGGTTGTTCAATAGCTGTCTTCAGTCAGGCGTGTTCCCCACCCGATGGAAGGAAGCCGGATTAGTCCTCCTAAAGAAGCAAGGCAGGCCCGCAGACTCACCCTCTGCATACCGTCCCATTTGCCTGCTCGACGAGGTTTCCAAGCTCTTTGAAAGAGTAATCGCTGAAAGGCTCGTTGGGCACCTGTCGCGAGTTGGTCCTGACCTGTCTGAAAACCAGTATGGTTTCCGGCAGCAGCGTTCTACAATAGATGCGATACTGCACTCCGCTCGCTGTCGAATCAGACAGTGTCCCGGGGTGGGGTTGCGTTGGCAATAAGCCTAGATATTGTTAACGCATTTAACTCTCTACCCTGGAAGGCGATCAGGGAGGCTCTTGTTTATCACAGGATGTCTCCCTATTTGCAGAATATTGTCGGGGCTTATCTGCGCGACCGGCACATTCGCTATGTGGGCCGGGACGGTAGCGTTCAGCGGAGGGAGATTACATGCGGAGTTCCACAGGGATCTGTGCTGGGTCCTTTATTGTGGAACCTCGCTTACGATGCGGTCCTGCGTGTTGTACTTCCCGCTGGTGTCCATGTCATTTGCTACGCAGATGACACGTTGGTAATAGCCAGTGGGAATACCTTTGAGGAGACTATCCGGCTTTCAGAGCTCGGGGTGGCAAATGTCGTGGCTTCAATCCGCGGACTGGGTCTGGAGATAGCGCTTCATAAAACCGAGGCCCTATGGTTCCATAAGCTCCCTAGGACCAGGGAGCCACCCAGTTCGTCGGTATACGTTGGAGATGCGCAAGTCCAGGTTGGGCAATACATAAAGTATTTAGGCCTAATCTTGGATGGTCGGTGGGGCTTCGAAGAGCATTTCGAACGCCTGGTTCCTCGAGTCGAGAAGGCAGTGGGTGCTCTGCACAGACTGCTGCCTAACATTGGGGGACCTCGAGAAGAAGTTCGGCGCCTCTACGCGGGCGTCGTGCGGTCGATGGTCCTTTACGGGGCGCCTGTTTGGTCAGCTCGACTGTCAGGCGTTCGACGCTGTAGAGCGAAAATTTATCGTTTACAGCGGAAAATGGCCATCCGTATCGCACGGGGATACCGAACGGTATCCTTTGAGGCGGCAACTCTCCTGGCTCGCTTTCCGCCATTGGATATCCTGGCGGACATGGACGCGAAAGTGTACGACCAAATTCGCACTGTCCGCCGAAATGGCGGTAGAATGCCAGGAGTGGCGTTCGTTAGGCTGAGCGGCTAGAACAGCCGGAGCTCTCACGCAAGCGCGTTGTTGAAGCCATTCAGCCGCACTTCGAAGCCTGGCTGAAAAGAGAGGAGCGCGTCTCCTTCAGGCTTACTCAGGTGCTAACCGGACATGGATGCTTCGGGGAGTATCTGAACAGGATTGGGCGAGAGGCCACGGCAAATTGCCACCACTGCGGAGGTGACCTGGATTTCGCACAGCACACGCTCGAGGAGTGCCCAGCGTGGGCTTCTGAGCGGCGGGTCCTAGTCGCCAAGATCGGGCGAGACTTGTCTCTGCCAGCAGTAGTTAGGGCTATGCTGGCAGATGCAGAAAATTGGAGGGAAGTGGCTTCGTTTTGCGAGACTGTTATGTCCCAAAAGGAGGCTGCTGAGCGGGATCGTGAGAGGGCCGATCCTGCTCGTAGAAGGCGTCGAGGAGGCAACCGCCTTGACGCCTAATACGCCGAATCCCGCCTGCATGAAATTCAGGCGGACCTTTGGGGTCACGGGTGCATCCCAGGGAAGACGGTGGTACAGTGGTCACGTACCGCCGTACACAGCGAGGCTCGTACTCGAGGGATGTGCCGTCACAGGCGTTTCATCGTGGGGGCTCCGGAGCAGGTCTCTTGTAGAGGACCCGGTGCCCCTAACAGGTGATGAAGGTGGCCACCGGGGTGGTTTTAGTGAGGTAAAAATCCCACACTCCCTAGTCTTTCTCCCCAAAAAGCTAGGCGCCTTTTGAAGGTTTCCCCCCGTTATCAAAAAAAAAAAAAAAAGGTATATGTACACCAGATAGATAAAAAGGGAAAAAATAGTAGATTCTTATAAAAATACTATTAAATTATTTAGAATAAAAGTATAATTGTAATTAATTAATTACTTATTTGAAAAGTTTTGAGTAAGACAACCCTTTTAAAGGTTGCCATGACAGTAGTAATGACGTTTGATTGACGGCATTGACAGTTTAAGGTTCGTTAATACGTAGTATAACTTGGATCACCGTGTTCGTGAGTGTTGAGTTGCTTGTGTTTCCGAGTTTTTAACGATTGTTTTTATTTAGCGACCCACTTTACTATAATGGACCTTGATTGACTGCTTCTCTGTTGATCCCGGCTATGATATATGGTTTCTGATTCGCCATTCGCCTGTCGTATGTAGTGTTTTTCTACAATAACAAGTACAGTTTCAAGTATGTACCTATCCTTTTTTTTTCAAATGTTATTTCTTTGCGTAGATTTCTTACCTCGTTCATTATTTTAATATTTTATCTCAAATTGTTCCAGTTGATTGACAGTGGCGTGCGAAAGGTGCAATGTAAACGAGACTAAACAATATTATGTTGCTGATGACATGGGTTCCGAAATCATTACAGTCATCGAGCGGCCTCTTGGTCATCAAGTAAAACAATTTTATTCATTTCTAAAGTAAAATAGTATAAACTGTACTGTACATTGTTTATTCTAAAGTATAAACAATGTACACTCTTTAATTTCTGTTTTAGGGTTGATGGAAATGATAGTAATATGCTCATAATGCTTTGACATTCTAATGCAAGAAACTGGTAGTACTCTAGCCGATGAAGATCAAGAACTATGTCATAGCCATGACTGTAATGTTTGTGTCAGATGCAGGACATCTTTATTTAAGAAACATTCTCACTCTATTCCTAACGGTGCTGAAAGGTAATATATTGCTAAAACAACTGCTCAAAGAGAAGTAAGTACCTGCTTGGCTTTTTTTTTTTAAGTGTATATATTTTTTGGATTGCGCAAGACAAAAGCATTACATGATGAAATTAATGCTTAATAATACATATATTGAATATTATAATACATGTCATTTTACTGTTTTAGATAACTGATGGTGGTTTGTTATGTTTTGCTTGTGGGTACCTACATACCCGCCAAACAATTCAGCAACAAGGAATCATATCATTTGTTGCTTATACTAATGTCTGTGTATGGTGCCAACGATCTCTTAATGTTGAATGCTGCCACTTAATACATTAAGGACCTGAATGCTTGTTGGGTAGCAGCATGTAGAAATGTGGCGCATGCTACAAGGATTGAGGGTAACACTACAGGCCCATCTAATCTCACCAAAACTCTATGTGTGCCTGGTGTAGAATTTTGCTACACTGAAGGCAAACACATGTGTCTAATGGTACTGTGAGAGATGAAGGTGCGGCAAGAATTCATCCTATCTAAGTTATTGTTTTTTTTATTTGACAAACCATACACTTACATTGTGGTATTTATGATGATGTGACTATTTATTTATTGTAAATCTTACAGCTAAGCTCGCTAATGTATAAGACCTACTACCTATATTCAATACTTTTAACTTTGTAAACATAAGCTGTGAGCCTACTTTATTATAATAAATAAATAAATTGAACTAAAATTAACTCTTTGAATGGATCATTTCAGGTAGAAGTGTCAGACCAACTGGAAGTAGTAGTAGAAGCAGCCCTATCTCAACTTGATCCTCTTTTAATCAGTCGCCTTAAAAAGTATAGTTATTGCTCAGGATGAACCTATTGTACTTATTTAATGCAGGGAAGGGAAAGATCAAGTTGGGATGTTAAATAATAAGTTATCATTGTATTTGCATTGCAGGCAAATGGGCAGTGGGTTGCTGTGCTCCTATAATGACCATGGTGTGGTATTTGGGTTTTCCTCGGTAGAAGCACCGGCATCAATTCTGGATGGGATATTAATTAGGGATGATATTAAGGAAAATGAATAAATTCATAAAAGTCAACAAGTTGTTTTATTTATATGGAGATTTCTCATGACTGACTTCCCGCCCTCTTAACTTTCTAATAATATTAAAATAAACGTAATAGTTAACAATAACTTGCAGTTATCATTTAGATCACATCTCAACACTCTCCTATTAATTATCAAAGTCCAGAGTATAATGTTAGGGAATACACTATAAAGCAGCCAATACAGTTTCATAGTCTCTAAATCGTAGTCTAAATACAAGCTTAATGTCATGTGATGAAATACTAGGCAGAAGCTTGGACCTCTCAACAAACATGTCATCAAAATTTATTTCGGAATTAAAGAATGAAATTAGACAATTAAAAGACCGTTTGGAAAGCACACAGCTTGAGATGGAAAATATAATCCTAGAAAACATAGATTTAAAAAAACAAATGACTGCCGTGAACCAGGAATTAACTGTTTTAAGGCAATTATGTAGAAGCCCTCTATCAACATTTAGACAAAATATGTCCTCAAGCGCTACAAAAAGTGCAAGACGTAGGCTCACAAACAGCTTCCGGGTAACATCACCAAAACTAAACGAGGAAAGTGGGAACCCATTAATACAACCGGAAAAACAAATAACGGTACAACCTGAAGTTATCCTAAGCACTGATCATCCCAGGATAGATACAGAACATCTTAACACATTAAATTCTACCTTAGAACATGGAGTGGAGATATACACCGACAAAATATCCGCCGAACACCCCGTGACTACTGAAACAACTCAGAAAAATTGCCACAGAAAGGCGGATAGCAACGAATATACGAAATCGAGGTTTAACTTTAAAAAGAGGGCTTTTATTATAGGGGGAAAGCAATGTAGTGGATTAGCAACACGCCTTTACAAATCTCGTTTCTATAGCTCCTATAATGATTATCATTTCCAATCAATTGTTAAGCCTAACGCCTCTACAGATGAAATCTTGGCTTGTGTAAAACTGTTTGATATTAATCCCAACGATAAACTAATTATATCTGTAGGACAAAATGATTATAATTGTCTAAAAATGGTAACAGAGCTGTGTCTATTTCTAAAATCGATAAATTGTCCTGTAATTATCTTAGGTGTGAATAAAAACATATGCTCCAATGAGATTAAACTGAATGAAATGTTAGATTTAATTTGTAATCAGAATAAAAAATGTTATTTTCTCAAAAAGTATAATATATTATCATTAAGTTATAAAATAAATTTATTATTAGATCAATTGGACTATAACAAACAGTTTTTATCTTTTTATGAAAGTTGTAATTATTATTATAACAAAAAACATGGATTAGACTCTTATATTATAAAAAACAAAAACCAAAGCACACAGACTGGTGATGATATATTTATATGTGATATAAGTGAATCATCAGAAATAACTGAACTATCTCAGGGCAGTACATTAATCCAAGTCGAAAATAAACCATTTTTTCGTAGATAAAAACAGAAATCTTATTATCTTTCACCAGAATATTGCAGGTGCTATTAACAAAATAAGTGAAATTGAAATTGCTCTTAATTTGCTCCAGGATCAAACATATTCTGTGGATTTTCTATGCCTGAGTGAGACGTTTATAAAATCTGGAGAAGAAGATAATATGGCAATACATTCATTTAAATTAGTCAGCAGCTATTCTAGGAAAGACCAAAGGCGAGGTGGAGTCTGTATATTAATAAAGCCAGATGTTGAATTTGAAAATATAGACTGGTTAAATAATTTTGCAGTTGAAAAACATTTTGAAATATGCGGTATTAAGATGAAACAACATCAGCTTAACTTATTCTGTCTTTACAGAACACCAGATTCTGATGTAAATATATTTTTTAGAAAATTACAAATATTATTAGACAAAACATGCAACAAAGACAAATATAAAAATATTCTATGTGGCGATTTTAATATGGATTTTCTAAACGATAGTAAATATAAGAATACAGTTATTGATACTTTACGCAATTATAATTTAAAAATACACATAACTAAACCGACTCGGCAAAATTCTTGCATTGACAATATTATAAGTGACATCAAAGATGCAAAAGGTGAAACACATGAATTAGGACTATCAGATCACAATACCGGACAAACGTTATCAATAAATTTAAAAATGGAAAATAATATATCTCAAAGGCATTGGTTTGCATACAAAAGGGACCTGTCTAAAGAAAATATAGAAAAATTTAATAATTGTATTAGTAAGCTTTCATTTTCAGAAGTTTACTTAGAAACTGGCGTAAATAAAGCCTTTTCATTGTTGCACGATGAAATTTGTCTTTTCTATGAGCTGTGTTTCCCATTGATTAAAATTAAGATGAATTATTCTTCCTCTCTTAACCTAAAATGGATAACTAAGGGTTTAAAAAAGTCATTTATAACAAAGAGGAAATTACAGAGTACCTATTATAAAAGTAAAACAACCCAAAATAAACAAAAATTTAAAATATATAGTAAAAAACTAAGGCAATGTGTAAATACAATACAAAGGCAAAATAATAAAATATACATAGGAAAAGCAGACAATAAATGTAAAGCTACATGGAAAATTATAAATGATAAACTTAAACAAAACAGTGTTAGCAATGAAATTAGAGAAATTTTTGATGGGAAAAACATATTAAAAGAAGGCAATGATATAGCGACATATTTTAACAATTACTTTGTCAACATTGCTGTTAAAGAAAACCTTCAAGATTCAAAAAATGAACATATTTGCAATAAAACGGTTGTAAATTCAATTTATCTGGAACCAGCTACATGCATGGAAATATTTATGACGGCTATGAAATTGAGAAATACAAACTCAGTCGGATATGATAATATTAGCACTGATATGATTAAACAAAATTTATTAACTTTAACAGAACCGTTGACTTACATAATTAACTTGTCTTTGGAAAAAGGTATATTCCCAGATAGTCTAAAGTTTTCGGTAGTAAAACCCCTTCACAAAAAGGGATCTAGATCTGAGGTCAATAATTATAGACCGATTACTTTAGTTCCAATACTTTCAAAAATATTTGAGAAAGTAATGAGCAAAAGGCTTATGAATTTCTTAGAAAAACATGCTGTATTATGTAGTCAACAGAACGGTTTCATTAAGCAAAAATCTACAACTTTAGCATGTTTCAAACTTGTGAAAGAAATTATGGATGCCATTAATAAGAAAGAAATCCCAGTAGCAATCTTTTTGGATATGAGTAAGGCGTTTGATATGGTATGCCATGAAACCTTATTACATAAACTTGAGCATTACGGTATACGAGGCGTGGCTTACAGTTGGTTCGAAAGCTACTTAAGAGGCCGACAACAATGTACGGAGATTAAAAAAATGTGTTCCAAAACTAACACCCAGGTAACATTTAGATCACCGTACTCACCAAACTGCTGTGGTGTACCACAAGGGAGTGTCCTTGGCCCATTACTGTTTATAATATATATAAATGAACTGCCCAACTCCACGAACCAATATACTGTATTATTTGCAGATGATACTACGATATTGACAAAAGAGAAAACTCTAGATAGCAGTAAAATGATAACAAATAAAGCGTTGGCAGACCTAATAAATTGGCTAGACAGTAATAACTTAAAAATAAATACAAATAAAACCAAATTTATAAAATTTATGCCATATAATAGATGCAAAAATAATGGAAATGTTGATATGAAATTAAGTATACAATACAATAATAATGACATAGAAGAAGTTAATGATATCACATTTTTAGGCATAGTTATGGACAGGCATTGCAACTGGAAAGCTCAAATAGATAATATTTGTAAGAAAATAAACAAATTCGTATTTGCTCTTAGGAGGATTAAAAATCTGACAGACATTAAAACAGCCTTATTAGTATACAATAGCCATGTTTGTTCGGTTTTGAGATATGGAATCACTATATGGGGGAATTCAACAGATGCCCAGAGAGCATTCATAGCCCAAAAGAAATGTGTAAGATCAATCTTTAATTTAAAGTGGACAGACTCTTGTAAACCTATATTCATTAAACAAAAGCTGCTTACCCTACCATCACTATATATATTTGAATCCTGCAAATTTGTAAGAAATAATTATTCACTCTTTGAAAGAGATAAGAGGTTTGTGTCTAGGAGAAAAGTAGCTCAAAAGCCTCTTGTGGTTCCTCGAAATAGATTAAAACTATGCGACAAAAATTGCTATACCATGACGGTGAAAATATTTAACCACTTACCTGTAGAATTTAGAAGTGCTACAGATTTAGAATTTAATAGGAAGGTATATAACTGGTTGTGTGAGAGATGTTTTTATTCCATCAATGAATATCTTGAGTGTAAATGGTAAAACTTATTTAATTACTATAATTGCTTTTAATTTAATATAATATAATATTGGTAATTTAATAATTGAATGAATAGAATTGTATTTAATCTTATTAATTGCATGAAATCTAAATTTAAGATGTGAAATTATTGTAACTTTATGTAATTGATTATTATTAGACAAATGTGTACTGCATGCTATGTGGAAGATGAGAAAAAAAATCTAAATATTTGCACGGCAGAAATGCCGAATATAGTGAAACCCTTAGATGTTAAGAACTGAAGTTAACTACCTATATTCTTGCAAATAAATATATCATATCATATCATATCATATAAACTAAGTAGCAAGCCGAACCTTGTAACAAATATAGGCATTATTAGGTATTCAAATCAAATCAAATCAAATTCTTTATTTCAAATAGACCAAAAAAAGGCACTTTTGAACGTCAAGCAAAAAAGATATCATAAGGTTTAGCTTTATGTGTCAGTCTGTCCGTCTGTCCTCTAGTGAAGCTATTTGCTCGTTCCAAAGTGTAGATTCCTATGGAGAAGAACGAGCAAGAAACTCCATGGTTACTCTTTTTCAATCACTTTTTACAATGCTTTGTTACATAATTTAGATAGTTCCATTATGCGAGAACAGTGTACATAATGTTTTCATAAATATATTGACATGGTACGGTCATAATGTTGATTTCCTTAAACTTTTCTCTGACAGATTCGCGACGACCTAAGTTACAGATATATTATTACAAGATATGCAGACGCAAACGAGTAGTATTTTCGGTTTAGTGTTTTGTTTTTCTAGCTGGTATAAGGTGACACACACCACATCAATCAAATGTCATTGTCAAAATCACATTCACTTATTACTGGCCACCATATTTTTTAGTAGTAGTGTTGCTCTCCTTGAACTAATTAAATTGGAATTACAAAAAAACGAAGCCAAAATATAGGAAATTAACACGAAAAAACGTTAACTATATTATTTAGTGATAGTTACATTAGGTGTACACAGACCTGGTCCAAGCTCCATACATTTCTGAAACATCTCCTTTATGGTTTAGTTGGAATAAATGATTTTGACTTCGACTCTAGGTATCGGTAAAACGCAACATTCAGACCTTCCCCACACTGTTTGTCTGGACAATCTTAACAATATATTTTTTTAATTTTAATTTATTTTTTTTACGTTGGCAACACTGGTAGCCGGTCGGCAAAAACCGACCTCAAGTTTTAATATACATAGTCTAGCCATAAATACTGTAACAAATAAAAAAAAAAATTTTTTCTATTGCAAATAACATTTATTACTTTTACAGTATGTAAGTTTAATACAGAAATATAAAATAATTTAAAACATAAAAAGCTTATTCGAAGTGGTCTCCATTGGCTGCAATACAGTCCTTTAAACGTTGAGGCCAGTTATCAATAGAAGCACGCACTCTTTTCATGGGAAAATTCTTCACTGCCAATCGAATGGATTGTTTTATGGAGTCCAAATTATCATGACGATTAGAGCAAGCCCTACTCCCTAAAACTGACCATAAATCATAATCCAGCGGATTAAGATCGGGACTAGACGACGGCCAGTCTTCAGCTCTGATGAAGTCGGAAACATTCGTTTCCAACCAAGACTGCGTGGACCGAGCTTTATGACCCGGCGCCGAGTCTTGCTGGAAGGACCATTGTTGGTTATTGAACACGGTGTTGTTAAGGGGCTTAACTACCTTCTCAAGAATGGTATTTTGATACACTTGTGCCGATGTTTTGATACCTTTTTCGCAAAAGTATGGCTCAGTCACTCCTTCATAGCTAACACCCCACCAAACCATCACTGAAGTCGGATAATGCCCACGTTGCACTCTGTCGACTAATTGAGAAGCTTGCTTAGAGCTTTGAGCATAAATACGGTCATTTTGTTTGTTAAAATGTTGCTCAATTGTAAAAAAAATCTCATCCCTAAGCAAAATTTTTCTGTGACCTCCCTTTGCGTACCGCTTCAGTAGTTGTTTAGATTTTATCACCCTATTCTTTTTTAAATTATCATTTAAAAAATTTCCAGTGCGTCTCTTATAGGCTGCAAGTCCTAAGTCGTCTTTTAAAATACGCGACATGGTTCTAGGTGCTATCTTCATCTCCCGAGATAAAATCTTTTGCTTTCGGACAGGATTTCTTCGAATTCTTTCCCTTACTGCTTTGACCACCTTTTTCGTACGAACACTACGTGGACGGCCAGATCTTTTTCTGTCACAAACAGAGGAGGTCTCATTGTACCTATTAATAGCCCGGTACACAAACATTTGACTAATGCCAAGCGCAACAAAGTGTGGGAGAGCCATGCTTCGGCATTAAATTTGGAAACAACAGAAGATAACCTAATGAATTCTCATACTACAAATTATCAAAAGGTTTCTTCTCGCAGCATATTATATAATAAACACAAACAAGGAAATGCGAACGGCAGGCCCTGTACCGCATACTTTTTGTAATGTTATGTATTAGAATTTGTACTACTTATTAAGGCAGCTAAGCTTTAATAGCTTGTTTGTGTTTATGTAATTATTCTATTTTTAGAATCTGGGATTAATTATAAATATCAATAAAAAGATTTCAATAAACAAGCGCACTAAAATCGTAAAAACTGAACGCAGTCATGCTTTGAGAAGTTGCCATTGTAAAATAAGACAAATATCGGAATTATAAATAATTATTTAGAAGTGAGAATAACAAGTAACATAATTAAAGACGTCTATATATTAAACCTAACCTAAAATATTTTTTTATATACCTGTAGTCTAAACCCAGTTAATACTTCATTATTGAGTGACTAGATGAATGAAAACTAGCGTTTCAACAAAGATGACCTTATTTTGTGTGTTAGGTTTTTGCCGTGGATGTTAACCATGCGCCATCACGTTCGGTCGTTGGGGAAACGAACCTCTTGCTATCATGGGTGTAACACTAGTTCGCAACCGTATAGCAAACCTTTGAATCACCAAATAATGTTTATTTACCTTCAAATAACAATCTAAGCTAGTACATAACCTTTAAAAATAAAACTAGCTATAACTCTTATGTCCCAAGTTTTAAAAATCCAGCATTTTAAACAGGGCTTGTTTATCATATTAACTACCAATTAAACCAAAAAGTACCCTAAAACACGAAAAATTATTAGCGGTATAGGACTCCCATACAAGCCTGCCGTTCGCCTTTTACACTCCTTAGTCAAAATATTCAGGGCATTTCATCCAAATTACTAGAATTGGAATTATTTTTTGAAAAAAATAAATTTGACCATAATTTGTATAACAGAGCATTGGATGAAGAAGTATTAGGTAGAATTTATGAGTTTTAAAAACTATTGTGTTGGTAGTTTCTTTAGCCGTCAAGCAATAATTCATGGTGGTAGTTTAATTTTATTAAAACACTCAATTAAATATAAAAAAGACAAGATATAACTTCACTTTCCATTGAACATACAATAGAATTGTCCTGTGTCGAGCTGGATGGGCATGTTGTGATATGCGTCTATAGACCTTCAAACTTACAAAACTTAAACGTTTTTAACTCAGTTATGGAACAAGTGTTGCAGAAAACGTGTTCGAACAGTAAATTTACAATAGTATGTGGCGATTTTAATATTGATCTCTTGGAAAACAATTCTAATTGTATTAATTTAGTAAGTTTTTTTAAATCTTTTGATTTGTGTAATGTATTCCTTGAGCCCACCTGAGTAACATCCACCTCGGCTACATGTATAGATAATATATTTTGAAACTGTGATTATTTGCACAAAAATATTGTTAATAGCTTACCATCAGATCACAGTGGGTTATCAATAAACTTAAACAACATCACAAAGGTGCCAAAAAAGGAAATAATGTTTAGACATATCACGGATAAAAAAGTTGAGTCATTAAAACATAATTTAAAGCAAATATTATGCAGCCCATCCCATGATTATGAAGGTCCAAGTGAGATTTATGCCAACTTACTGGCCATTGTCAAAACCCATTTTGATAAAATATTCCCCTTAAAACGTAAAATCATTGAATGTAAATTTGTATTCTGTGACTGGGCCGGTAGTCGTAGAAGTAGGGAAAAGTTATTTGAACTATATGGTCTGAAACCATTTAATACTAGCTAAGCCTTTAGAAAGCATGTGTCCAAATGTGCAAAAATATTTAAAATGGTAGCAAGCAAAATCTCTTTACATTAGCCGTAAGATTAAGAACGCTGAAAATAAAACAAAGGCTACATGGAAAATAATTAACAACGAGAAGGCAGAAATAAATTGCATGACACGGGATTTAATTTAAATACCGGAAATGGACATGTTAGTGTAAATCGGGAAGTTGCACAAGAATTCGAATTTTTTTCAAGAATATCCCCATTGAAACTCATCTACGGCACTTTCAATTAGTCTTCTTAAAAGAAATATTAAAGAATGCCGTTCTGATTTCCAATTTCAGTACACAAACCCCCAATCAACGTAAATCACCCCCAAAGTAATAAAGGCGTTTAAAGACATTAAAGTTTAGTCTACAGAGGATCTCTGGGGAATGTCTGTTGCATTGTGTAGGGCTTTTATAGAAGCTATAGCGCCTTATTGAGCTTTAATTTATAATAGAAGTGTAGATCAAGGAGTTTTTCCAAATTTGATGAAACATAGCAAAGTAGTTCCACTGTTTAAATCTGGCGATGATACCGATCCTAATAATTATAGGCCGGTATCTATTTTACCAGTGCTTAATAAGGTGTTTGAAAAGGTGATGCTTTCTCAGATGCTGCGTCACTTTAACATGAATTCCATCTTTCATGATCAACAATATGGGTTCACCAAAGGTCGATGCACACCTGACGCCGGTGTAACTTTAATTAAGCGTGTTTTTGCCTCGTGGGAGGAGTCGCACGACGCTATTGGATTTTTTTGTGACCTGTCCAAGGCTTTTGATTGCGTCGAACACGAGACACTGGTGCTGAAGTTGGAACACTATGTTATTCGAGGGGCTTCACTCAATTTATTAAAATCATACCTCCAGGATAGGCAGCTCAAAGTACAGGTAAACAAAGTGAATTCTCAGGGTGCTAGCATGAGGTGGCGCTTCACAAGTTCGAGGCCATGTGTTTTTATGGCCGTCGGAACGCGCCACCTCCAGATAGATCCCAAATAACGGCAGGAGGAGTTACCACCGGCGTCGAGTCGGCGATGAAGTACCTGGGTCTCGTCCTCGACAGCCGATGGAACTTCACGGAGCATTTTCGTAGTTTGGCTCCTAAGTTGGAACGGTCTGGGGCCGCGCTCAAGCGGCTCCTTCCCAACCTCGGGGGGCCAAACGCCTCCTGCCGGAGGTTGTATATGGGGATTGTGTGATCCATGGCCCTCTACGTGGGCCCCTGTGTGGGCGCCGGACCTGAGGCGGCGGCCAGCTCTTACGCTGGTCGCGTCCCAGAGGGTCATGGCAATCCGGATAATCCGCGGATATCGCACTATCTCCGGTGAGGCGGCGAACCTCCTTGCCGGATGACCGCCGTGGGATCTGGAAGCGAAGGCGCTCGTGCGCGTCTACAGTTTGCGCGCAGACGCGCATCGCCGGGGCGAAGATCCTCTGCCGCGCCAAATTAGTGCGTGGCGGAATGAGCTCCGGCGAGATCTCGTGGCAGAATGGAAACAACGACTGTCGCAACCGAGGGCCGGGCACGCTACTATAGCAGCGGTAAGACCCCTCTTTGAGGAGTGGTTTGAGAGACGCCACGGCGTCCTCACCTTCCGTCTGACGCAGGTGCTTACCGGGCACGGCAGCTTCGGTAGGTTCCTGTTTCGGATCCAGCGGGAGGAAACGCCCGAGTGTCGTCATTGCGAGGACCACCTAGAGGATACGGTGGAGCATACGGAGAATAGAAGTGATCGGCGGCGGCGACCTCTCGCGCCCGGCCTTAGTCGAGGCCATGGTGCGGAGTGAGAGGAACTGGGACGCCGTCTCCTCCTTTTGTGAAGCAGTCATGCTCGCAAAGAGAGAAGCAACCCGCGTGAGGGAGCAATCCTCCTCCTCACGCCCCAGCCGCCGCAACTGGTGACACTACGGGCGTCGGGGATCAAGGGACGATCTCCGGCCACCGTAAGCACGGGTCTGCGGTCGGCGAGTAAGGGCAGCTCGCCGCCCGACCAGAACCAGGCCCGAGCGTACGGCGTATAGCGTTCCGCGCGCGCCTCAAAGAGCCATTAGACCACCACAGACGGGGACCTAAAGGGCTGATGTTCAGCCGGGGTTGCGGGGTAAGCGCAATGAGGCACCGCGACCTCGGCACAGAGCAGGAGAAGGAACAGGGGGTTTTTAGTCAGTAAGAGTCTGACACTCTCTCCTGCCCGGCCCTGGGAGGGAGAAGTCATTCGATGATTTTCCCCTCACAAAAAAAAAAGGGTGCTAGCATATCTTTTTATACAAAACATCGCCGAAAAGCTGCCGAATTTGACCTGCGATACCTTCCTTTCGTCGATAAAATTAAGCCATAAATCAGGAAGAAAAGACGCCGACCACTGCAACTACATTATAGAAGTTCCAGCCACCTTCCGTAGAGCACTTATAACGCAAGACAGAGTGTTTATTAACTGGACATCGTGTCCAGTAAGAGACTTCACGGTAGTGACCAGGTGTTACAACTGCCAGCTGTATGGTCACGCAGCTGAGTCGTGCCAGGCAGCCGCTCCCACATGCGGCCATTGTGGAGATGAGGGCCACTCCATCAAAGATTGTCCCAAGAAAGGCGTTGCACCGAAATGCGCGACATGTTCTCGGTTTAAAAAGCTGAGCAACCATGAAACCGGAGACGCTGATTGCCCAGCCAAAAAAGCAGCCGAAAACAGGTACATCAACTCCGTAAATTATGAAGGCGCCTAAGAGTGCCACCTATTTTTCTATTTTTAGTTCTAATTTGTTGACTTATTATGGCCATTAACTTAATAAATGAAATAGGTAATTCTTTCTTAAATATAAGCAAGTTTTATGAAGTTGAAAATTGCAAAAAATATATGTCCAATATTCCAAATTCGCTAACAATTCTTACCCAGAACATCCGTAGTAACATCCATATATAAAAATATAGATGGTTTTCATGTACTATTAGAGAGGCTTAACTTCACCTGTGACATTATCATTCTAACAGAATGTTGGCTAAAAATAGATTCGATAACCTACCCACTATTCAGGGATATAACTTTAACTATAATACTGTAAATACAAGCCAAAACGAAAGAGTGGTGGTCTATACTAAAGACTCATTAAAAATTACTGTAGAAAAACCTACTACACCAGGATGCAATTGCTTGGTCATTAAAATTGATACAACTAGAGCAATAATAGCTATTTACAGACCACCTTCCTCCAGAACTTACTCGTTTCTCCATTCATTAAATCACACATGTCAAACACTAACCTCATTTAGAAGTATAATACTAACCGGTGATATAAATATTAACATAAATTCCGAGAATTATGACACAGGAATACAGGATTATCTCAACTTATGTGCATATCAGACTTTTAGCAGCTCATAAATTGTCAACACACGAAAGCGGTTCCTGTTTAGATCATATGATGGTAAAATCTAACTCAAACTATATTAGCCTTGTCACTAACTCTACATTAACTGATCATCATGCTTTTTTACTAATAATCACATAAACAAATTCGAACATGACTTGCGCAACATGGACTTCGCTCCTGTTTATTATTCTGCTGATGTTAATGCTTCAATGTCGTATTTAATTAATAATGTAGAAAAAGCAATTTTGCAGAACACAACAACAGTTAAAACAAAAAACAGACATTGCAAAATAAAACCATGGATTACCCCTGGGCTAGGGTTAGGTGTATCAGACATCGGGATAAACTACACCATAGAGCTAAAGGTTTTCCAGATAATTTTGATTTACAATTAACTTATAAAAGATACAGAAACTTTTGCAATAGACTATTGAAAAACTTAAAAATTGATTATGACAAAAGCGTATTGCAGCAGGCTGGAAAGAATAGTAAAAAGCTTTGGGAGCACATAAAAATGTAACTTATACAACAAAACAACAAGAATCGTGTTCAGATTTACTACATATCGAATCGTCATCATACTTGTCTGCTAACAATGTAAATAACTACTTTTTAAATGTGGGAAAAAATCTTGCTACACAGTTACAGTCATACTCTCAAAATCGGATAAATACAAGTTATATGAAAAATCATTTGTTCTATTAGACACAGACGAACATAAAATTGCTCGAATTATAACGGGATTGAAAGATAATTGTGCAGTTGGTTGTGACAGCATCAGTAATAGAGTCCTCAAAACTTATAAGCACGTGTTTGTCCCCCCACTGAGTAGTTGTTCCTGTATTCAAATCAGGTAATAAGGAGTCAGTAAATAACTATAGACCTATTTCACTACTGCCCTCAATATCCAAAATTCTAGAGAAAATTATTAATTAAAAAACTACCTCGAAAAAAATAACATCTTGTCACCATTGCAATTTGGTTTTAGAGCATATTTGTCAGCAGCTGATGCAGTAAACACTCACAGATTTTGAGAAACACGACTCACAGATTTTATCATATAAAATCAGTTCTTATCATATAAAATCTGTGAGTGTAGTAGGATATTATTGGGCATTCTAATCCACCGAGAGTGACGGAGGCGAACGGAGTGAGCCGTAGGAACGGAAGGGTAAATGGGTTACCTTGTTCGATCAGCAAACGGATTGGACGCCATTCCAATTGGATATTAGTTTGAAACTAAAACGAGCATGAGAATAGACTATTTAGTGTTTGCTGGCGTAATGTTGCTTATAAATGTGAATGTAACAAATTAATTGAGTCATTTTTAGTCTGTTCGTTTCATGTAGTAACCATGAAATTTGTCAAACAGCCACAATCATTAAATGTGAATACAGTTTGTATTGAAACAGGGGACTATGATTTAAAAACAACTAGATTGAAAGGAATAAGATCTCCCGTAGAAGGAGACGAAGCTGTGAACAAGGATTATGTAGATCGAATGAATGCTCAGACAGTACAAGAATTCAATAGACTGATTTCTTCATTACGTTCTCAAATTATATTAGATGGGCAAAATGCAGTTAAATCTTATTTAAAAACAAAGTCGTCAGACATTTTGACTCATTTCGAAGACAAGTTTTATACTAAAGCAGAGGTAGATAATTTAATTAAAATTTTCCTCAATGGCAAAACAGCAAATAGTTAATGAAATCCATAAAGCCGCACGAAGAAATTTCCTGAGGCGTTCAGTTATTTTAAAAGGAATCGATGATTTGTGGCAAGCCGATCTGATGGACATGCAAAACTTGAAAAAGTATAATGAAAGTAACAATTATGTGCTAGTGGTTATTGATTGCTTCTCAAAGTATGCTTGGGCAATATATATGCTTTACAAACGGATATGGGGACCGAGTTTTATAATAATACGTTTCAGAATCTTATGAAGACGAACAATATTAACCATTACTCAACGTTTTCAACCAAAAAAGCTTCGATTGTTGAAAGACTAATAAGAACTATTAAAAATAAGTTATATAAATCTTTTAGCTATAACGGAAACTACAAATGGTTAGGACAACCGTTAGAAGTAATATTGAAGACATATAATAATACAAAGCATCAGACTATTAAATATAAACCAGCTGAAGTAAATAAATATAATGAACACGACATAAAAGAAAATATTAACAGAACATTAAAGAAAATACCTTCTCTCCATACAAAGAAACCTAAGTTTAAAGTAGGCGATTATGTACGCATCAGTAAATACAAACACGATTTCGAGAAAGGTTACACCCCCAATTGGTCAACTGAACTATTTACTATTAAAAAGATTAATAAAACCATACCAGTAACATACCACATAGAAGATCAGCGAAAAAAAATAATATTGGGGACATTTTATGAGCAAGAACTTCAGAAATCTAATTATTCTGATGTTTATTTAATAGAAAAAGTTTTAAAAAGAAGAGGACGTAAACTGCTCGTGAAGTGGTTAGGTCTGAATGATGAAGAAAACAGTTGGATTGATAAAGCTGCAATAATGAGTTAAAATATATAAATAATACAGATGTAATATTTGTATCAGTACACTTAGAGTAATGCAAGGTGGTGGGCTAGTAAATAACATAATTAATAATCTACCGTTCGAAGTTCATTTGCCCGGATACAATTATTGCGGACCAGGAACTAAACTTCAAAAACGATTGTTGCGAGGTGATCGAGGCGTGAATAAGCTAGACGAAGCTTGTATGCACCACGACATTGCTTACGCAAATCATACAGATCTATCCCATCGACACAAAGCTGACTTACAATTACTCAACATGGCTAAACAAAGACTTAAATCAAAAGATGCGGGAAAAGGTGAAAAGTTAAGCTCATGGCTAGTGAGCAAGGTTATGAAAGCAAAACTAAAGTCTGGTTCCGGTGTAAAAACATTTAATAGCTTGGTTTCAAAAATAAGATCAAAAATTAAAAAAATGAAACCCAAGAATAATAACTTTGATTAAAGTTGCTTATTTAGCAGCAAAAAAAAAAAATGTTTTCAGGAATTAATCGAATTCGAGTACCGCGAGTAATACCTTTGCCAAAAACTGGAGGGGTTCTGCCTCTAATCCCTATTTTCGCTGGTTTATCAGCTTTAGGAACTTTAGCTGGTGGTGCCGCTGGTATTGCAAAAACTGTGAATGATTACAAAGCAGCTCAGCAAAATTTACGAGAAACAGAACGACACAATAAGGTTATGGAAGGTTTAGTGGTGGGCAAGGGTTTATACATTAAGCCGTACAAAAATGGCAAAGGTTTGTTTATAAAACCATCAAAAAACTAAAAAGTATGCTACCCAATCGTCCTCTGACTAATGTAGATATTCAAAAGTATGCAAAAGACATCCCATATTATCGGGGGATCTACATGAAGAATGCGATATTTAAAGAATTGTAATGTTTATTATAACTACACAAGATATCAAAGATTCAATGCAGTAAATTGTGGTCACTTATGTTTAGAGTATTTGATGACTTTTTGGAATAAAAAAATATAAAATGTATGTTTTTAATAATCATTTGTTCTATTAGACACAGACGAACATAAAATTGCTCGAATTATAACGGGATTGAAAGATAATTGTGCAGTTGGTTGTGACAGCATCAGTAATAGAGTCCTCAAAACTTATAAGCACGTGTTTGTCCCCCCACTGAGTAGTTGTTCCTGTATTCAAATCAGGTAATAAGGAGTCAGTAAATAACTATAGACCTATTTCACTACTGCCCTCAATATCCAAAATTCTAGAGAAAATTATTAATTAAAAAACTACCTCGAAAAAAATAACATCTTGTCACCATTGCAATTTGGTTTTAGAGCATATTTGTCAGCAGCTGATGCAGTAAACACTCACAGATTTTGAGAAACACGACTCACAGATTTTATCATATAAAATCAGTTCTTATCATATAAAATCTGTGAGTGTAGTAGGATATTATTGGGCATTCTAATCCACCGAGAGTGACGGAGGCGAACGGAGTGAGCCGTAGGAACGGAAGGGTAAATGGGTTACCTTGTTCGATCAGCAAACGGATTGGACGCCATTCCAATTGGATATTAGTTTGAAACTAAAACGAGCATGAGAATAGACTATTTAGTGTTTGCTGGCGTAATGTTGCTTATAAATGTGAATGTAACAAATTAATTGAGTCATTTTTAGTCTGTTCGTTTCATGTAGTAACCATGAAATTTGTCAAACAGCCACAATCATTAAATGTGAATACAGTTTGTATTGAAACAGGGGACTATGATTTAAAAACAACTAGATTGAAAGGAATAAGATCTCCCGTAGAAGGAGACGAAGCTGTGAACAAGGATTATGTAGATCGAATGAATGCTCAGACAGTACAAGAATTCAATAGACTGATTTCTTCATTACGTTCTCAAATTATATTAGATGGGCAAAATGCAGTTAAATCTTATTTAAAAACAAAGTCGTCAGACATTTTGACTCATTTCGAAGACAAGTTTTATACTAAAGCAGAGGTAGATAATTTAATTAAAATTTTCCTCAATGGCAAAACAGCAAATAGTTAATGAAATCCATAAAGCCGCACGAAGAAATTTCCTGAGGCGTTCAGTTATTTTAAAAGGAATCGATGATTTGTGGCAAGCCGATCTGATGGACATGCAAAACTTGAAAAAGTATAATGAAAGTAACAATTATGTGCTAGTGGTTATTGATTGCTTCTCAAAGTATGCTTGGGCAATATATATGCTTTACAAACGGATATGGGGACCGAGTTTTATAATAATACGTTTCAGAATCTTATGAAGACGAACAATATTAACCATTACTCAACGTTTTCAACCAAAAAAGCTTCGATTGTTGAAAGACTAATAAGAACTATTAAAAATAAGTTATATAAATCTTTTAGCTATAACGGAAACTACAAATGGTTAGGACAACCGTTAGAAGTAATATTGAAGACATATAATAATACAAAGCATCAGACTATTAAATATAAACCAGCTGAAGTAAATAAATATAATGAACACGACATAAAAGAAAATATTAACAGAACATTAAAGAAAATACCTTCTCTCCATACAAAGAAACCTAAGTTTAAAGTAGGCGATTATGTACGCATCAGTAAATACAAACACGATTTCGAGAAAGGTTACACCCCCAATTGGTCAACTGAACTATTTACTATTAAAAAGATTAATAAAACCATACCAGTAACATACCACATAGAAGATCAGCGAAAAAAAATAATATTGGGGACATTTTATGAGCAAGAACTTCAGAAATCTAATTATTCTGATGTTTATTTAATAGAAAAAGTTTTAAAAAGAAGAGGACGTAAACTGCTCGTGAAGTGGTTAGGTCTGAATGATGAAGAAAACAGTTGGATTGATAAAGCTGCAATAATGAGTTAAAATATATAAATAATACAGATGTAATATTTGTATCAGTACACTTAGAGTAATGCAAGGTGGTGGGCTAGTAAATAACATAATTAATAATCTACCGTTCGAAGTTCATTTGCCCGGATACAATTATTGCGGACCAGGAACTAAACTTCAAAAACGATTGTTGCGAGGTGATCGAGGCGTGAATAAGCTAGACGAAGCTTGTATGCACCACGACATTGCTTACGCAAATCATACAGATCTATCCCATCGACACAAAGCTGACTTACAATTACTCAACATGGCTAAACAAAGACTTAAATCAAAAGATGCGGGAAAAGGTGAAAAGTTAAGCTCATGGCTAGTGAGCAAGGTTATGAAAGCAAAACTAAAGTCTGGTTCCGGTGTAAAAACATTTAATAGCTTGGTTTCAAAAATAAGATCAAAAATTAAAAAAATGAAACCCAAGAATAATAACTTTGATTAAAGTTGCTTATTTAGCAGCAAAAAAAAAATGTTTTCAGGAATTAATCGAATTCGAGTACCGCGAGTAATACCTTTGCCAAAAACTGGAGGGGTTCTGCCTCTAATCCCTATTTTCGCTGGTTTATCAGCTTTAGGAACTTTAGCTGGTGGTGCCGCTGGTATTGCAAAAACTGTGAATGATTACAAAGCAGCTCAGCAAAATTTACGAGAAACAGAACGACACAATAAGGTTATGGAAGGTTTAGTGGTGGGCAAGGGTTTATACATTAAGCCGTACAAAAATGGCAAAGGTTTGTTTATAAAACCATCAAAAAACTAAAAAGTATGCTACCCAATCGTCCTCTGACTAATGTAGATATTCAAAAGTATGCAAAAGACATCCCATATTATCGGGGGATCTACATGAAGAATGCGATATTTAAAGAATTGTAATGTTTATTATAACTACACAAGATATCAAAGATTCAATGCAGTAAATTGTGGTCACTTATGTTTAGAGTATTTGATGACTTTTTGGAATAAAAAAATATAAAATGTATGTTTTTCTTTAATTTTTATCATTTCCATAATGTCACTCACTTTGTCAATAACTGGAAATTCGTCAAATTTATCTACATACTATCCAAATACGTTGCAACTAGATGGAGCTTATGAGTGCGCCTTATTGCATTTTTCAACATTCAATTCTATTCCCAACATTGACAAAACGAATAACAAGTTCTACTACGGTTCCAACGAAGTTATTGAAATACCGGAAGGTACATATGAATCGCAAGATATCATTGATTATTTAAAATCTGAATTTAAGGATGCAACAATAAAACTACTGTGCAATAATAATACGTTAAAAACTACTATTTTCTGTACAAAAGACATTGATTTTAGCAAAGAAGGCACTTTCAGAAGACTGTTAGGATTATAGATATTATAAGCAGATTTTAAAAGGTAATAAATGGCATGAAACAATGAAACAATGAAACAATGAATTTATTTTTGCAAATAGGCCTTAAAACGGCACTTTTACACGTCAAATTATATGTGAAAAACTAGATGAAGCCGGCATTTCCTATCTGACTACTCTGAGAAGAAATGCCGAAACAAACTCAGAGGTCAGTCTCTTTTCAAGTCCAGACAATATAAAATAACATAATGTGAGAGAACCGTGCAAGTTCATTCTGTAGTGGTCTTTTGAGGAAAGAACCACACCAGTTTAAGTGGACCCGTTCTGAAGACAGGCACGCAAGTGTCAGTTTGCAACCATATAGCTAGTGCTGTTGAGTTGTCCGACGAACAATACCGATCAAAAGAACATTTGGGTGGGTCGCGCAAGTACTCAAACTCTCAGAACGCAGATGACTGGTGATAAAAAAGCACGACAAGTCTCACACGGTCCTTACACTAACAATAATATAAAATAATAAAAATGTCAACAAATAAATAAAAAAAAAATGTCAAATAAAAAATAAAAATGTCACACTATGTGATCATGTCATTGTATAAAAAAAAAAAATAAACGTAATGTCAAATTGTATATAAAAGTGTAACTTATGTTACAAACATGTCAACATGACCTGTGCAGACATTACAGCGGCTCATTCCCAAGCCTGACTATCCTCTAAGTAGTCTTTTATTTTATAAAATGCTTTACAGCAAAGTTTAGCCTTTATTACACTTTTAAATTTATTGAGGCTCAAATTTTGAATATCGCTAGGAATTTTATTGTAAAAGCGTATACATTGACACCTAAACGAACTACTTATTTTCTGAAGCCTGGAGGCAGGCACAACATATTTGTTTTTCCCCCTCGTGTTGATATTATGTATATCACTATATTTCTTAAATAAGCTTTTGTTTTTATGAGCGTGAATTACATTTTCTGTAATGTATCACAGTTCATCATGTATCACAGTTTCCAGTGAACATTTTACCTACGACTGTAATCAGGGTTGAATGTGATATTGTAAGCGGCTCGTTTATAAACGGTGAACCAAGTCACATTATTCACGAATTTGCACTCAACGTGCCACCTGGATATAGGATCATAGAAATACCGAAGAACGCAATATACTTTCCGATAAATCAAAATAATATAAGCTGTATTCATATTAGGCTATTAGACATAAGGAATCGCTTAATAATTTACGTGGTGAAGAAGTGCAGCTGTATTTGCATCTCAAACGAAAAAATGATTGACTACAATAAATATGTACCTCAACAAGTTAAAAGTATCAGTTCTACTCGAGCTACTCACAATACAAGACCACGCTCTAAGAAGAAAATAAAATTAACTAAAGATAATAAGGCATTCCTTAAAGCAATCGGATTACTAAAATGAATATATTAGACGTTTTATCCACTCCGACTTACGACACTACAATAGAAGGAATTGAATTTCATTCTTACAAACCCTACGTAACAAGTTTTAATAGAAATGATGAAATACGCATACCTATCAATCAACAGGACCTGTACATATTACCATCAGCTAGCACTTTATATTTGGAAGGAACCGTTATAGTTAGCAAGAAGGATACGAAAGACAAAGCTACTACTGTCCATTTCACCAACAATGCTCTACTTTACTTATTTCAAGATATTAGGTATGAGCTAAATGGAGTAGAGATAGATAAAATAAAAAATGCTGGTATAACCACAACCATGAAATCGTTAATATCAATGAATGAGAGCGAATCAAAGATGTCTAACGCCTGGGGTTGGAATATCGATGGAATAAAAAATATTAATGGAGGAAGTTTTTCTGCTTCTATCCCACTTCGCAATATCCTCGGTTTCGCTGAAGATTTTAAAAAAGTCATCATAAATAGTAGACACGAACTGGTACTGTTACGAAGTAACACTAATTTGAACGCTGTAAAACTTAGCACCGGCGAAGTAGTGGATGACGTTCACATCAACAAAATCATATGGCGCGTACCATATGTTAAAGTATCAGATAAAGAAAAAATTTCTTTGCTAAAACTGTTAGAAAAAGATCGTCCGCTTCAGATGATTTACAGAAATTGGGATCTCTACGAATATCCAGCTTTACCTAAAACTACAAAGCATACATGGTCTATCAAAACTGCATCTCAAATTGAAAAACCAAGATACGTCATTATAGGCTTACAGACAAATAGGAAAAATAGTGCAAGTTCTGACATGTCTCAATTCGATCACTGCAATGTTCGTGACGTAAAAGTGTACCTAAATTCAACTTACTTTCCATATGAAAGTCTTAATGTGAACTTCGCCAATAACAGAATTGCATTATTATATGAGCAATACGTCAGATTTCAACAGTCGTATTACGGACGCCGTCCAGAACCGTTGTTAAGTGAGAAACAGTTTAAAGATTTAGCACCGCTGTTTGTAGTCGATTGCTCTAGATAAGCAGATAATCTAAAAGCGGGTCCTGTCGTAAATGTAAGAGTAGAAATTGAGAGTGATTCGGAACTACCAGATCAAACTTCAGCTTACTGTCTCATTTTGAATGACTGCATTGTTGAATACAAGCCATTAAGTAACATCGTAAAGAAGATATCATGAACGCAGATACCATCATAGTTGACCTCCAAGGATTTAAAGATAATCAAAATAATTTTATCGTGAAGGAAGTGGCCATTGTAAGTCAGGAACTTACCCAAACAATCTTAGTAAAACCACCGTATCCGTTTCATTATTTGTCCAAAGAAGAAAAGAAGCAAGTGAGATGGTTAGAAAGAAATCGAGGAATTTACTGGAGTGAGGGCTACATCGACTATAAAGAATTTCAACGCGTTATAGTATTATATCTCAAGAATAAGAAAATAATGACCAAGGGTTTGGAAAAAATACAGTGGATTAAAGGATTATGTACAAACTGTGAAGTGATTGATCTTGGTGAAAAGGGAAGTCCTAATCTTTCATCATTAAAAAGAATGTTTTTTTTTTTAAAAATAAAACAGAGTTTAACTGTGTGCATCATAGAATTAACTGTGCATTAAATAATGCTGTGTGTATAAGAAAATGGTATTTTGATAATAACATGTCTGTGTTTAATTTATTTAGCAAAAAGTTTGGATATGATGAAGTGGATTGTTAATAATGTGTCATAAAATACCATAATACATACTTATATTATGAAAAACATTAGTTTCATGTTCATTCCTGTCTACTGCGCTTACACGTATCTGGTGCTAAATATGACACCACACAGATGCACTCGTATAAAGAATACAGGTTTAAACTTGTTAAAACATGACATTGATTCAAAGCATACGAGTCTTTATTGAGTACTCTTCCTTCGTCATTGCGCTGTCCGTTGTCGAAGTGGTAACATCTCATCAAAAAATAAAACATTGTAAGTATTGACCCATATATCTTTTCTATCTGTATATCTTTATTACTCATTTTGATTTAAAACTTACTTATTGATTTATTTGTTTCAGATCATCAATAATGTGTGATTCTCCTGACATTTGTTTCTCACAATACGCTCAAGGTTTTCCTACTCCAAGTTTGAGCTGGCATACACCAGAGCCACAACCTCGTGCGAGTAAGAAGCCTAAAGTGAGATGTCAAAAGCGAAACCAGACTCCAACGTACCAATCATTCGTCCTCAACAATGAGAAGAAAAAAGGTGTACGGCTCATTCAAGTACAAGTGTTGGACATTAACGAACAACAAGAACCTGCAACCCCTGACGGGGAAGTGGTAGTGATGAGTGCGCAATACGTTGTGACTGAGTCTGTGGACTATGTAATGGACGAGACACAGGCATTAATAAACAAAATATGACCATAGTTATAATTAAGTATGATTATTTGTAGATATGTATGTAAATAATATGTTGCATGAGAATAATATAGGTAGATTTTAGTTATTAACTTTAGGATATTTCTATTATTTTGTCTACACACATCATATGTTTAATTGTAATCTTTATATTATATATGTATATCCAAAAAACTTTGTGAAGACCATAGTTATAGTTAAGTATGATTAAGTATTTGTAGATATGTAAATATGTTGCATGTGAATAATATAGGTAGATTTTAGTTATTAACTTTAGGATGTTTCTATTATTTTGTCTACACACATAACATGTAATCGTTATATTAAATATACATATAAGGAAATCACATTTTAATATAAGTTTATAAAAATAATTGTACCTAGCCATAATTAGCTGTGTTAGTATTGTAGTGTAACCAATTATTCTGGTAATATTATATTTGCGCAAGAAGAGATATAAAGTTAGTTTATAGAAATGTTGTAAAAAGTAATGTTTAAAATTATTCTAGATTAGTTTGTAGTTTAACAATTTACATACAGTAAGTTACTGTTATATACATAAATCAATAGTGTAAGTTTCAATTTATATTATGTTTCATTTTCTATGATAATTAATCACTGGCATTTAAATTAGCTACAGTAAAATTGCATTTACAGTTTTTTAATTTATAAAATACCCTAATATGGTTAAAAATGTAGATATTAATTAAAAACTATAATTTGAAACTAAAATATTTTAACTGTAGCTAATTTAAAGTTGGTAAGGCAGCATTAAATTGCATATTCATAAAAATACAATAAAAAAAAGAAAGAAAAGAAAGAAAGGATGTATGAAGAATGAAAGTACGAGAGGAATGTATTGCGAGACCTGGTATGGATGAAGAGTTACATTGACGGAACAAATCAGTAAAAAAATTAAACAAAAAAAATAAATAAAGAAAAAAATGTCATGTTTTAACAAGTTTAAACCTGTATTCTTTATACGAGTGCACCTGTGTGGTGTCATATTTAGCACCAGATACGTGTAAGCGCAATAGACAGGAATGAACATGAAACTAATGTTTTCACAAGTCTGATCTTGTATGCTTTGAGCACTTGTTTTGAAAATATTTTACATTAGGAATGGAAATAAAATATATTATTGTATGTTTTACATAATATTTAAAAATATAAAATATAAATATTTAGCATCCGTTTATCATCATTACTTAACAGTGCTATTTTATTTACACTTTGTTTAAATATTTCATGTTTTATTGATTTTTTTTGCGGATTACATTACAATTATACGTTTTCATAATCAAGACTATTTAATTTTTTACAACAGACTTCTGTAATTATACCTTTGCAACTTGTGCAACGAGTGCAATCAGGAATTAAAACACAGATATAATGACAATATAATATATTTATTTATAAAAATATTTTGGTTAGTATACATAATTCTTACCAACTAATATTAGTACTTACAATAATTATGGATTACAAAAAGCTTATGCCTATTTAGGACACCAGTCATGCAAAATTACATAATTTTTTACCATGTATCTAGGTAGGTACTCACATCATAGATAGTAGGTATGAAGTTATAGTCATTGATTAAGTTTAGGTAGCTACTTACATATATTTTGCAACATTAATGAAGTTACAAGGTAAAAATGGTTTGAAAAATACCTATTTATTACACATTACATAAAAATGGATGCATTTCCCCAGGCTAAAGTTGACACTTTATCAAATAATAGCAACCGTTTGTCATCATTGCTTGAAAGAGCCACTTTATTTACATTTTGTGTGAATATTTCATGTTTTAGTGACCTAAAGAAAATATTTTTTTTGCGAATGACATTGCAGTTGTACAAAACACTATTATAATCGGTCATTTTTAACTGCTTCGTAATACATTTTTAGTACCTTTTGCCTTCTATATAGTTTTATCTAACGTTTTAATACAATAAAGCTTTGAGCGCAGTCCAACGAACTCTTTAATGATTTTGCCACCCATTTCGTCCTTAAATAGCCCTGGAATCTTTTTATTAATAATTGGTAACTCAAATTCGTTGTTCGAATCATAGTTGCTGGTATCTAAGTATTTTAGGAAATGCATCTTGAAATCTTTATAAATGTCATTTGCTTCAACTTTATAAACCAAACTGTCTGTGTCAGTATAGCACAATTGAATTCGGTTACCATAAAAAGGCTTTATAGTGGAATAGTGGAAATCGTACATGTGACTCTTAGACAATTCTAATACAGCAAACCCTATATATATTGGTTTGTTTAGAATAACACGCGAAGGCTTCGTTTGGATTGCTACTAAATTATCAGAAAAGACCGACGCGCTATGAAAATAAGGGCTAGCTATTAATTTCTCGGCACAAGTTGTCTTTTTTGTTTTATTGTTCGAATCACACCACTTGTTTACTAATTTTACATCTATTCTTTGTTCATTATTTTCCAACGTCTTCCCAAAAATACTATTGTTTAGTAATTTAAAAAAATCTTGTTCGAAGGTCGACTCTGCTTTCTGACGTAGCTGGGTGTTAAGATCAATATAGTCATTGTGATCATTGTGCAAATGCCTAGGGTACATTAAATCGACTTCAAGAATATAACCTTTTTCCGCGGTATCACTAATATTTGTTAAATTCAATTGTAAATCATCTATTTCTTTTCTCTTCATAAATCTGAAATCGGAATAGGGTAGTGCCCGACACATGCTTTAACCATATAGATTGTTACAGTCTAAATAAATAATGAATGAATTTGGACTGGACGTATCATAAGAATCCAAATATTTATTATTAGCTTTGACATGTCTTCTGGAACACATACAAACACCTCCACGGATACCTTTTTGTATCATTCTAAAAATTTCAACATCACTAATTAATTCTAATTTAACTCCCGTTTTCAAAAGCATTGCATCAAACGATAGGCTTGGTGCTGTAAGATAAAACGCAGGATCGAGATTATAATATCGTTTACAAGTTTTTCTAAAACTTTCAAATATATCTGTCAGCAATAGAACGTCCGTTTTAAGATATAAATCTGTGTACATACCCATATTTTGAATATTAAATACTGACCAAACAGATTGAGCGTGTTCATAATCTTCGTCAGTAATTAATTAATTAGTCAGAGTTATAAAAATGATTTTTAGATGGCAAACATGTATCTTCATAACGTTCCCATTGAGACATATAGTAACCCGAAAAGGGGTGTATCCCATATGGATACACCCCTTTTGAATTGTTTGAATTGGTTTTCAATAGGAAAATGTGATTTTAACTGTTGAAATTCTTGTATTTTCATTGTACTACTTAACTTTTCTAAGCTAGTTCCCAAAAATTTGAAAGAATCTACAAACCGAACCTGAATGCTTTCCTTAGCGGAAATCGGAATAAATTTTGTGAAAGAATTATAGTTTTCTTTCGTTTTAGGTATCACTTTAAGAGATCCTGGAGCTTCTCCTAATTCTTTTATAAAAAGGTGACAGTCATAACCAGATAAATTATGAAAAAATACTGGTATAAATGTTGGTACTTTGTATTGTATGTTACAATAACTATGAGCTGCGCCGCGATATTTACCAGTCAAGTGACAATGATCACGGACTTTTTCACCGAACAAAAAGTGTTCACAAATATGACATGTTGCTGCATTTTCAAAGTCATGGGCATTATCATCAGTAAAAATAATGGGAACGTTACTTTTTAAAATACCATAATTTTTTTGTGCATCGTTATAAATAGATTTAACAAATTTAGATACACAATCCGAACCGCGATACGAAACGTAACGATTATGGCTGACATCTAATGTACACGTTATATGATATGCGAAGGCTATAGGTACATGTCGCTGACGTGTTACAGTACTCGCAGTAGTTGGATCAGGGTCACAAGATTGGTACCTTTCCAGCATTGTTTTAAAGTCAGCGTATATAACAAATGGAACATTTTGCTTTCTTTTATAATTTTCAAACTGTATGAATGAACCCTTTGGAGGCAGCACAGTGGCAATTCCTCCACAATTGTACGAACTAAGATCATCACATGAATCAAAAAACATTAAACATTCTTCACAAAAGTACAATTTACTGTGATGTTTCGTTATTTGATTCTTAACAAGTCGCGGTAAATCTTTAATGAGGCAGTAATGTGACAGATTGTCATTTTGTAAATAAAGTAAACGGATCACCTTTTTATTATTCAAGGATTTTGGTTCGTAAAGCGGTCCTACCACGGTATTATTTTTTAAACCATAAATATAAATACAAATTTCGGGGTTATTTGCTTCAAACTGCGCTATGTCAGAGAAACTCAATGGGAAAGACAAACCTTCTATGTTTAACACGTTTCTGAAATGTGGGTATGATAAAACTCTTTCAGGATGAGATTTAGCTGGATATAAAGCAGCAACTACTGACCACAAAAAGCAATATTCGTCATTATTATGAATATTAACACACGCTCTTTTTGATTTAATTGCTGTCGGTAACTCAATGAAACCGGAGCCGCGCAAAGGTTGATATTTGTTAATGTTAATTTCCAAATGAGAACTACTTGATAAAGTCCAACCACTATCACGGTCTTGGAATTCTTCAATCTTTTTCTTTAAAGTATTTTCTGTAATATGATTGAAAGACTTGGATCTTGGATACTTGACTTTATTTATACAGTACACAGTCCTGCAGCTCACTGCACCAGAGTTACATTGTCAATGGCCGACCCTTGCTCGGCCACCCTCTTTATAGTGATATGACGACATAGACAATAATAGTGCAACACTGATTAGTAATACTAATCATAGACAATACAACATCCCCCTTGTTAAGTTTAAATTAACCCTTTACAAAACAGACTTATCACTATGACTACTTGACAATATTATAAACGACTTATACTTATATAACTTGACTAGGTACTTAATTTACAACATATAAGATTACAAAATATACTTAATCTAGTTCTTCTATTAGCCTTCTTGTGGGCTTTACAATACGACCTGAACGTGTAACAAATTGACTACTTGAGGATCGAGATGAGAGTTCTTGAGGTCCAGCCTTCTGACTGTCACCATCCTCTCTCCCTTGCGATGACAAAGACGACGACGACGATGAGTTGGATAGCATAGGAGAGAACTTATGCCTTAAGTGAATCCTATTTCTCCTATACCTAACTCCATTGACATCCTCAACGACATATGACCTATTATTTGCTAGCCTTTGCTTGACAATAGCCTGTTCCCAATTACAACTAGGTTGTCTTTTGAAGTAGACATGATCATTGGGATATAACAATGGTAAAGGCTTAGCACCTCTATTATATATTTATATTTAGACTTACAATCATTATTCTTAGGTTTTAATTTCTTATACGACTTAGGGACATTGTCTCTTAAATTCCTAGACATTAAGAGTTGAGCTGGGGACGGTAAATTATTCTTAGGTGTGTTTCTATATTGCAACAAAGCTATATAAGGATCAGAATTTTCTTTACATTTTTTCAACATATTTTTGACAATTTTAACTGAACTTTCAGCTTGACCATTAGACTGTGCATGATATGGACTAGTAACAACATGTTCTATGTCCCATTCATGTAAGAAATTTTTAAATTCTAAAGATTGGAAAGGTGGTCCACCGTCAGACACTAATGACAAAGGTATACCATGACGGGCAAAAATCGACTTTAAATGTGTAATTACATTTTTGGCTGTACTATTCTTATTTAACAAAGCTATCTCTATGTATTTAGAATAATAATCTGTAACAATTAAATAAGAAAGACCATCAAAGTACATTAAATCAATACCAACTTGTTGCCATGGATATTTGTTAATTTCAAAACTTTGTAATGGCTCTTTTTGGTTAGCAGGTTTAAATTTTGCACATATAAGACATTGTTCTACTAAATTTTGAATATCAACTGACATGTTTGGCCAATATAAAGAATCTCTAGCTAATTTAGGACATTTATTTATTCCTTGGTGACCTTCATGAATTTTATCCAACATTTCTTTATACATTGATTGTGGTACTATTAATTTTGATTCTTTAAATAACAAATCTTTAACTACATGTATTTCAGCTTGTACATTCCAATATAGTTTTACTAACTGACTTACTTTATTTTTACTTTTTGGCCATCCTTCATAATAATATTTCTTTAACACTTGCAAACTTTCATCTTTATTAGTTTGTTGTGACAATTTTGTACTGTAATCCTTAGTAATTGCTAAATTTGAATGCATTAAATTGACATGACAGGTTATTTCAGACTCATTCTCTGGTATATAATGATCTTTTAAGGCTGCTCTCGACAAAGTATCAGATATGAACATTTGTTTACCTGGGACATGTATAACTTTCAAATCATACTTTTGCAAAGTTAACATCATTCGCTGTAACCTAGCTGGTACATCATGTAATGGTTTATCAAACAGGTAGACTAAAGGTTTGTGATCTGTGTGAACTGTAACTCTGTGACCATATACATACTGGTGAAATTTTTCACAACCAAATTGAATTGCAAGCAATTCTTTCTCTATTTGAGCATACCTTGACTGGGTTGTGGTTAAAGTTTTAGAACTATAAGCAATGGGTTTATTATTTTGTAAAATGACTGCTCCCAATGCTGATTTAGACGAATCTACTGACAAGACTAATGGAATGTTGGGGTTATAGTGAGCTAAGACAGGTGACTTTGTGATTTCATCTATTAAACCCTTAAGACATTTATTGTGATTTTCATCCCAAGACCAGACAGAATCCTTTTTCAAAAGATTTCTTAAAATTTGAGTTTTTTCTGACAAATTACTAATAAAGGGACCTAAATAATTGATCATACCTAATATTCTTTGTAATTCTTTGACATTTTTTGGTGTAGGCATATTGACAATTGCTTTAACTTTCTCTTGGTCAACCCTTGCACCATCTTTACTAAAGATATAACCTAGGAAACAGACTTCAGACACTAGAAATTTACATTTAGATTTGTTAAATTTTAAATTAACTTGACGTGCTCTTTGCATGACTTTATGTAATCTCTCATTATGTACGGACTCATTTGGGCCATAGACTAGAATGTCATCAATGAATATTAAGACTCCTTCCAAATCACCAAACAAATTCATCATAACTCTTTGAAATATTTCTGATGATGCATTTATTCCAAAAGGTAACCTTAAATATTTATATCTACCAAATGGTGTTTGAAAAGTACATAATTTAGAACTATATTCATCTAATTTTAACATCCAAAAACCCGAAAATGCATCTAAATGAGAGAAACAAACAGCTCCAACTAGTTGAGATCTTATCTCATCAATTGACTTAAGTGGATATATTTCCCTTATGATATTTTTATTTAAATTTCTAGGATCTAAACAAATTCGTAACTGACCTGAACTTTTTACAGTTATAACTATACTATTCACCCACTCTGTAGGCTTTGTGACTTTTTCTATGACTTTCATGCTCTCCATGCGATCCAACTCCTCGCGTAGTCTTCCAAGCAACGCAAATGGTACTCTCCTGGGAGGATCCACACATGGTACTGCATCAGGTTTGAGTTTCAGGTGACAGACAGGAGGTAGACAGCCAAGACCCTGGAAGACATCATTGTATTTTGTTAGAATTTGTTGACAAAAATTTTGTTTAGACACTGAAAAAACTCTTTTAATTATTCCTAACCTTTCACATGTAGGAAGACCTAAGACATTGGGACACTCTAAATTTGCGACTATGAACACTATGTTCTCACTGACATTGTTATTATTTAATATTAAATTGCATTTAATATTGACCTTTCCCATAATGGGTATTGATTTGCCACTAAATCCTGTGTCATTTATATGACTTTTGACAATTGACAACTGTTTAAGCTTATGTTTTAAATAATTAAACGTTTGTTTCGACATAATGTTTAAATCAGCTCCTGAATCTATGATGCAATTGAATTTTAAATTACCTACTTTTAAATTAATATTCCAGGACTGTTTACTTTTGTTAATGTTAGGTTCTGATTGAACTGTGTTAATGTTGTTCAATGACTGATGACTTTGATGTGGTGGTGTGAGTGTGTGAGGTGATTCCTCAGACATGTGTCTGTACTCATCATTGAGATACACACTTTGACTATCACAACATTTGTTTAAATTGTGACCATATGACATGAGATTATATTTCTCAGACTGGTGACTGTTTTCATCACCGAGGTTCTTTTTAGACCTCTTAGACATGACATTATCACCACTATCATCACAGAAATTTGACATGAGAATGATTTTCTCAGATTGACAATGCGTCTGTGTACTGGCTGACTTTTTATTTGACCTAACATTATATTGACTATATTTTTTACTTTTATTTGACTTTATATGACTTTGACAATGACTGTTTAATGTTCCAATGAAATAATGATCCTGACTACTGTTACTATTTGAATTAAACGACTCTAAACGACTTACATTTTTATTTTTAAAGCAAAATTTAGCGAAATGACCAAATGAATTACATGACCTGCATTGGACTCCCTGCGCTGGGCACTTGTATCGATGAGACTGCCCACAGCGGCTACACGGCCTCGTGCGCCTTTCAGGGTTGGGAGACTGCCTCGTACCAGGACCCTGCCGACCGACTGGTGAAGCTCGCTGTCGACGATCTCCTCGACTACGGCTCCTCCGACGTAGATGCATTACATTTTCCTGTTTCTCGCTGGAACTGACGATTTTCTCAGCATCTTGCTGTGCGACGATTAATGTTCTCGCCAGTTCGCGCATCCTTTGATATGTCAGATCAGGCTCCTGAAGCAATCTCTGACGGACATGTGCCAGGTCCATGTGCAGATTGGCAATGAAAATATCCCTGATGAGGGACTCCTTGAGCGTTCCGAATTCACAATCCTGGCTCTTATTTTCCAGGTCTGCCAGGAATCCTTCGATGGACTCGGATTGCTTCTGCCTCCTCGTGAAGAACATGTGACGACACATGGTTATGTTCCTCCGGGGCTCAAAAAAATTATTGAATTTCTGCTTCACTTCGGCAAGCGTGGTCTTGTCGATGTTGAGGTTAAATGTATTATAAATGTTTAGGCCTTTTTCACCTATAAGATGCAGCAGTATGGCTATTTTTCTCTTCTCGGGTGCCCTGTCTAAACCCGTGGCGAGTAGATATAGGTCCAGTTGCTGCGACCACCGTTTCCACGCTTCCGCATTATTATTTGTGGAATCCGACGAAATATTTAATGATTTCATCCTCGTGTTGAGACCTTGGACGCCATCTTGGTCGCCCACGCCGCATGGCTCGGAACTCGACTGGTCCATTTTTGTGACCGACTTACGTGAAATAAATTTTTCTTATTGTTCTTTTCACTTCTGACACCATGTAAAATGATTGAAAGACTTGGATCTTGGATACTTGACTTTATTTATACAGTACACAGTCCTGCAGCTCACTGCACCAGAGTTACATTGTCAATGGCCGACCCTTGCTCGGCCACCCTCTTTATAGTGATATGACGACATAGACAATAATAGTGCAACACTGATTAGTAATACTAATCATAGACAATACAACATTTTCAACTTGAGATATCAAAGTGGCATAATCATAATTCTGATAAAGACTGAAGTTTTTCGTACAAAATGATTTCATCTCCTGAGAATCGTTTTTAGCCAATAAGAACAAAGCAAAATATTCAAAGTTTACTTTCAAACAAGTATGTTCTTTAAGAGACATATCTATTAACATTCGAATTTTATCCTGAATATTATTAAAAAATGATTCTAAAGAACAATTTTCAAACGAATCGGTAATTCTATAAGAAGCTATACGATTACGAAATGCAGAATGTATTATTTCAACGCCTTCGCAAAAATGTGAAAAATTTTTATTTTTATGATCGTTACTGCGTAAATGACCTACCCAGTGACTGCGCTCAACAGATGTGTTACAAACAGTACAGAAAGGCATTTTATTATTATGCTAATTACCTTGTACTTCAAAATTAGAACAAGCTATAAATTACTGAAGATGCTGCTATGTGTTAATATAAGGCAGCAAAAGGTACAAAAATAAAGTATAAGTAGAAAGAAATTATTTAGTTTAGATAAAAAGCAATATATCCAAAACACATTAGGTTTACACAAGGCTATGATGTGAAAGACTGGCCCTACGACACAGGGAATCCTAGTGTGTTGAAACTATGTGTTAAAAATGTGTGCCGATCCAAATGAATTTTTTTTTATTTTATGTGAGTATTATCACTATAAAAGATGGGCTCCGAGTTATCAAATAGCTCATGAGCCCGTCTCATGAATATTTGCAAGGCCTCCCACGGCGAGGAGTCTCTATTAATTTGCACTTTCAGTGCAACCGACGCCTTCTTCCATCGATCCTCTCTAGGAGTGGAAGCGGCTTCAGCCTTATGGTACACCTTCACCTCTACATAGAAGTCCCCCGTTAGGTCGGCTGTCCGCCGTACTTTCCCGTTGGCGACGCGGCTCACGAGGGACGATCCAAGGTCCCCGCACGATGTCGCTGGGAGAAGCTCGCCGTTCTCTAAGCCGAAGAGGTCCGAGCTATGATGTTTGTATTTACTGAAACAAAATAAAACATTTTATTTATAATTATTACGATAACAATACCTTCAAAGTTGACGGCACGGTTGGCGCAGTGGTCGAGCGATCGACTGCTGCATTGCGTGTCGCGGTTCGATTCCCGCACGGAACAAATATTTGTATAATCTACAGATAGTTGTTCGGGGTCTAGGTGTGTGTGCATGTGAGATTTATGTCTGTAAACGCACCCATGATACAGAAGAAAAATCCTAAATATGACCAACTAAACGTGATGTATGAAAAGATATCGTATAACATTTATATCGTCTAACATTTATGATAGTGCTCTCTGCGTTACTGAACTAGAGTTTAGTTTCGATTTTATGAATGAATATGAATTATCCTCAAAATTGGTGTAAAGTAACCCCCTGCTAGAACTTTTTTAAAACATTTCATGTACCTAACTGAACTAAAATGAAAGTCGCGTTAAAAATTTAGTTTAAAACCATGTTGTAGTAAAACCTATAACTCAAAATTTAAATAAAATAACCAAAATACTAGAACATTTTTTTTAAAACATTTTATGATTTTAAATTATTATATTATAATGAAATTCGCGTCAAAAAAAATTGGTTACAATAATGCTACAGCTTAACTTAAATTCATGTAATTGGAATTCGAATAAAAAAACGCTATTCAATTCAATAGGTAATGATATGATTAAGAATATCTTATAAACAATTCCTTAACTAGAACTGACAACTGGTTATTATTATTATTACCCATTTATTTCGGACATAATCCATATAAGTGTTAGTAGAATCTATGTCAGTAGGTACCGAATTATGAGACATTTATTTATGATCACACTTAATGTTAGTTATGAAAAACATTATACCATAAACAGAGTAACGTCAGCACAAATAGGAGTACTTCTGGCTAATCTAATCTATTATCTTAATTGATCGTATGGAAATAATATTTATTTTAATTGATTATGGGGAATTCTAATAAAATACTAATTTGAATTATAGCCGCAACATGCACAGCGGTCCTCTTTTTTGTAATATGATCGCTTTACATATGTATGGAAATTACTCACACTAACACCACATGCTATAAAGTTCTTACACTGCAACTTATTTCATGATCCAATTCTGCAGTTTTGCAGATGTTAAGAGCCCATTTACACTTGCACATCGACTGCATAATAAGATCGTTTCCGACTTCATCGTCAAGCGGTTTATGATATAGTACGTCGCACCGGCCGACCGCCCCGCCGCGCCGTCGCTTCGAATGGGTCATGTACCGTTTTGTCAGCGGCAAGTGTAGAAGCACCATAATCTATTTCAACACTCGGAGTTCAGATGACCATTATGACTTATTTCTTAAAGTGTAGTTGTCTGTAAGTAGTGTCGTCTGTATGAATAAATTAAATTAAAATTTGGATGTCCTTGAGCCAATCTAGTCACAGAAAATAGAATGTGTGTGTGCCTATGAGTATACGCTATTTCTTATTTTTGTGGAGAGACATGAGACAATCTGCCCCAAATTTTAGTTTAATATATATACGGTATCCTAAAGTTCAGATGTCCTCGAGCCAATCTGGTCACAGAAAACGGAGTATGTGTAACCTGTAGTTATGCACAATCTCTAACTTTGTGGAGAGACATGAGACAATCTGTCCTGAATTTTAGGCTAGCGATTCATACAGCGAAATACCTTGTTTGTTAACGTGTAAGTAAAGTGTGTGTCGTCTGTATGAATGAATTAAATTAAAATTTGGATGTCCTTGAGCCAATCTGGTCACAGAAAATAGAATGTGTGTGTGCCTATGAGTATACGCTATTTCTTATTTTTGTGGAGAGACATGAGACAATCTGTCCCAAATTTTAGTTTAATATATATGGTATCCTAAAGTTCAGATGTCCTCGAGCCAATCTGGTCACAGAAAACGGAGTATGTGTAACCTGTAGTGATGCACAATCTCTAACTTTGTGGAGAGAGATGAGACAATCTGTCCTGAATTTTAGGCTAGCGATTCATACAGCGAAATACCTTGTTTGTTAACGTGTAAGTAAAGTGTGTGTCGTCTGTATGAATGAATTAAATTAAAATTTGGATGTCCTTGAGCCAATCTGGTCACAGAAAATAGAATGTGTTTGTGCCTATGAGTATACGCTATTTCTTATTTTGTGGAGAGACATGAGACAATCTGTCCCAAATTTTAGTTTAATATATATGGTATCCTAAAGTTCAGATGTCCTCGAGCCAATCTGGTTACAGAAAACGGAGTATGTGTAACCTGTAGTGATGCACAATCTCTAACTTTGTGGAGAGACATGAGACAATCTGTCCTGAATTTTAGGCTAGCGAGTTATACAGCGAAATACCTTGTTTGCTAACGTGTAAGTGTGTAAACTGAAATAGTGGAATGGCGCCCAATCCGTTTACTGATCGAACAAGGTAACCCATTTATATTATTGGGCATTCTAATCCACCGAGAGTGACGGAGGCGAACGGAGTGAGCCGTAGGAACGGAAGGTGGATTAGAATGCCCAATAATATCCTACTGAGTGTTTACTGCACTATCTTTATTGATCTTGCCAAAGCTTTTGATACTGTGTCTATTCCACTGCTTCTAAAGAAGCTGGAATGCATAGGTGTCAGAGGTACGCAGCTCAAACTTTTTGCTGATTATCTCGATGACCGTTATCAATGTGTTAAAATAGATAATGTATTAAGTTCATTTCAGAAAAACACTAGGTATGGAGTGCCTCAAGGGAGTATACTAGGTCCTACTCTATTCTTAATGTACTATCAGTGTCATAAGTGCATGGAGGATTCCAAATCAAAATCGTTTGTACGGCGTTTCATCGCCTTAATAATATACCATGGATGACATAGATGGCGCTAGTATACTAGTGGTATTGAAAAATATACATTTTTATAGTTTTTATACAGATACAAAGTTATTAACTTAAAACATTTTTACACAAATTAATGCTACGATATTCCAAACCTTTTTAAAGCAAAGCACGCAATAACCAGGATTCGAACTCGGTAGCATAAAATTTACCGATGCCACTAGCTATTAGGCCATTGCGTAACCTTGAAATATGTTGAAATTATCCTACTCTTTATTATATTGAAGTTGTTTAGCAACTATAACCCGATCATAAATCTCAAAACAGTTGAGGGTAATTTAATATTAACTGTATAAAAATTAAACCCTTTTGTTCAATCATAACATTCTTTACTATCTTTGAGTGAGTTCAGTTACGATTTGTTTAACAAGTTTTTAATATTTATTTTTATCATGAGTTTGCGTCCAAATATTGATATGGCTACGAGGGCCCAAATAATAGCATTGCATAATCAAAGCTTAAATTATACTGAAATTTCGAGAGAAACTGGCTTAAACGTAAGTATTCTTTTAAAATGACTGTTCGTTATTTATTTTATTATCCATGGTTATCGATACATGAAAATAATAAATAATACACGTCCCTTACAGATAAAGACTGCCACTTTATGGATATCTAAAGCTGTTTCAAAAAGAGGGTTCATTGGAGCACCGTAGTGGATCTGGCAGAAGACCTGATATTGACTCAGACCAGCTTCAACTTATTGGGCAAGGTTATGAGGAAAATTACTGGAGCAGTGAAAACTACATAGATGTGCTAGTGATAACGTTCGTGCAGGACAATTGTCCTATGTGTAATGTTCCATAATTGTGCAAGTGTTTAGTCAGCATACGGATTATTCCTTGGCCAGCGAGATAGGAGAAATAGGATCGATAAAAATGGCGGCTACACTAGTTCTTAGAAGAAAAGATATCGTTGACTATAGGATTAAGCAATTACAAGACCGGGGTAGCTATAATTTATTTAATGGAGAAATGTTCAAACTTAGTGTTAGTAGGATAAATTTATTGACTACTTTATAACCAGCAACTGTTACAGTAATGATTTTAATGTTTTACTAAATATGAGAAATAAAAATAAAAGCAATATTAATATCTACAGATGCTATTGATTGCAAAATAATAAATTATTTATTTATTATTACTATAAACAATTCGTCCCATATCTAATGAATGCTATATCCCGTCTAAGAAATGTTATTGATTTAAGGTGTAGCTTCAATTTCTTCCTTGTTCTGGAACGAATACTAAAGCTATGAGCCTTTGTCATAACATGATGCACAAAATGAATCACTTTAGTCAATACTTTAATCAAATTTTATGTGGAGGTAAAATAGTTGCAGAAATAAAGTTGCATATTATATAGAATCGTATTATAACATTGTGTTTAAAACTAACTAATAAATGACTAGCACAACACAATTTTGATCTAAAATACTTATTAATCTTATAAAAAGTGTATTAAATAATGTGTCAGTAAGCTGGAAAGTTATTAGGTCAGGGTATACACTATATAAGAAAGAAATAAATATTATGTTTTAAGAAATAAATGTCTGAAATTATAATTTCACTAAAATAGTTTTATTTGTTATCCTTTATGAGAATTAAACTTAGTATTAGTCTTAATCTGTAAGAAAAATATGTTACTTTTACATCTATAGTTAGCACATATTATAAAAGTTATTTATATATATTTATTAATATAATTTTATTCTAAAATAATATATATATACTTAGTCGGGTCATAAGTTCTGTCAAAACCTTATATTTTTAATTTTCGATTACTGGCCAGAAATTCTTCGACTTATTTTAAAAATAGAACTTTCGCGCTTGTAGAAAATAAAAAAGAAATTATTTTTTATTCATTTTTAAATATGGAGTGGTCGAATAAAGAAGACAGAATCGCGGTTATCGCGTTGCACCGCTGTGGTTACGCGCCAAAAGACATTTTCAATATTCTTCAAAATTTGAAAATAACGTTACGGTTTGTTTATCGTACTATCAAACGATACACCGAAGAGTCAAGCTTCGAAGATCGTAAGAGAAGCGGCCGACCTCGCACAGTTCGGACACATAAGGTCATCAAAGCAGTGAAGGCGCGAATCGAACGAAATCCCGTACGTAAACAAAAAATCCTAGCTCTGCAGATGGGGCTAAGCAGAACCACTGTTAAAAGAGTACTAAATGAAGACCTGGGACTACGAGCTTATCGTAAAAAGACAGGACATTTTTTGAACGAGCGTTTAAAAAAAATTAGGCTAGACAGATCCCGCGCTTTGCTACGACGGTACGCGGGAAAAAAATACCGCGAAATTCTTTTTTCGGATGAAAAAATTTTTACTATTGAAGAAAGTTTTAACAAACAAAATGATAAGGTGTATGCCCACAGCAGTGAAGAAGCAAGCGCGCGTATTGCGAGGGTCCAGCGTGGGCATTACCCTTCCTCATTCATGGTTTGGCTTGGAGTCTCATATTCAGGCGTAACTGAGGTGTTTTTCTGTGAAAAAGGTGTGAGAACTAGTGCCGAAGTTTATCAAAATACTGTCCTAACAAACATAGTGGAACCTCTTTCTCAGACAATGTTCAGGAACAGGCATTGGATATTCCAACAGGACTCTGCACCGGCTCATAAGGCACGAAGTACGCAAGACTGGTTGATCGCTCGTGGAATTGACTTCATCCGGCATGAAGACTGGCCCTCTTCTAGTCCAGATTTAAACCCACTGGACTACAAGATATGGCAATATTTGGAGGAAAAAGTCTGTGCTAAACCTCACCCGAATTTGGAGTCTCTCCGAGCATCTCTGGTTAAAGCAGCGGCAGACATAGATATGAATGTGGTGCGTGCAGCGATCGATGACTGGCCGCGTAGATTAAGGGCATGTGTTCAAAATGGGGGAGGGCATTTCGAATAATGTAAATAAAATTATATTGTACATTTAATGACCTTTCATTTCATATATAATTTTTAAATAATTGTCAAAAGGCGTATAAGTTATTACATCAAAAGTTTGTGACAGAACTTATGACCCGACTAAGTATATATTTATTTTTGTTATCTTTTATAAATATTAAACGTCAAATATTTTATTTATATATTAATATTATTATTGATTTTATATAAAAAAATATAAAAAACCATTTTTAAAAAACCTGAATATAAAAATAATAACCCGGAATTGAACCGGTGCCCATCGACTTCATTATTCTATCATTCTTATTCATCCGAGCTACCGATCGCATTTTTATGATGTCGAAAATGCGGGTTAGTTTATAACTTTTATTATTGTCTATTATTAATTATTGACGCCATCTTTTAATTGGTTTGCTTGACTTGACTTAGATGGCGCTATATTAAGTCCTCGGAAATGAGAAAATTAACATAATTTATGTGTATTTGAATATAAATATATTATTGCTTCTTAATTATTATGTTAACCATTAAAAACCTTATTGTGTGCCTCTGCAGTGTAAAGTATTCAAGCTTTGCAGGATTATTTTCATTTAAAAGCAGCGCCATCTAGTTATCAATGGTAGCGTTATGCAAAACCTGTCAGTCAATAGTCGACCTTAAGCTCTCCATGCATTTTTGTCACCCTTAGTACATCAACGATATGTGTAATCTTAAAATGTATGATGGGAAACTAATATCATACGCCGATGACACTGCTCTAATTTTTCGTCCAATAATAACTCTGAATTATACAGTAATGCTCAATTGGCCTTAAACTCTGTTAATAGTTGGCTTTGTTCTAACCTACTAACATTAAATGCAAACAAAACAAAATTTATTTAATTTTCTATGCGTAAGATACCAGATTCCACCATTATACCTGAATTATTTGCACATAAATGTATAAATAAACTGGCGGGTACATGTAACTGTCCTTGTATCCTAAAAACTACATCCATCAGATATCTCGGCATCACACTCGATGAAACAATACAACAATTAAATGAAAGAAATTTTAAATTATGTGTAAAGAATACTTTGTGTAAAAAAGCATATTACAAACTGAGTGATTATATTGAGGATAAGGATGCTTAGAGACGGGCTGGTCCTGCTCCACAGGATAATATACCTACACGAATATAAATAATGTTCCAATGGATCTTTACTTGAACGGAACTTCTTAGATTTTGTAAATTTGTAACCATGCAATTTTTATTGTTAAACTTGATAAATTTGTAAATGTGAGTGCCCTGTAACCTATTATAATTGGTTACACTAGCAGAATGTCGGTCCTTATAACAGCTTGGAGTTGTCATGCTCACTGAAAGGTCACACTGGCGGAGGCATGGGCGCTGGAACGCTTAATTCCCTATAATATGGTTGAGTTGGGCGATGCTGGTGTACGTGTCATGTTCGTGAACGGGCGCCGTCAATTGGGACTGGTCAGCTCCGGACTGTCTATTGTCCTTAAGGTTATTTTCTTTTTATGTTTCTCTGTATACACGCGTTACACTGTTGTCACATAATCAAACCAACTAAATAATGTATCAAAGAATCTTTATGTGACACTGATTTTAAAAGAGTAACCATGGAGTTTCTTGCTCGTTCTTCTCCATCGGAATCTACACTTTGGAACGAGCGAATAGCTTCACTAAGAGGACTGACCGACAGACTGACACTTTATATCTTTAAAATTTTGTTTGACGTTCAAAGGTGCCTGTATAGGTCTAATTGAAATAAATGATTTTGACTTGACTTTGACTTTGAAATCATTTCGCCACAGTCCCCGCCATGAATTGTCTAGTCAAACTGTTGTAGTTTCCTCAAAATACAACTATCAGCGCCATCTGTCAACAGTTATGTACAACAATGTGTTCTGCTCTATCTGTATATAGTCGTTACAATAAAATCTAGTTCGTTCACTTTTGCTAGAAGAGAGCACGTAGTTTTATTTCAAACATTATTAATAATAAATTTTTAATAGGTTATGGGCCCAGAACGTATCTGGCATAATCTAACTAGTTTCTCGCGACAGTGTATTGTGTTTTTGTATATAATAGTTGCAGTATAGGAACAGTATAGTTGTGAAATAAGTGCTCGGTAGTAAAGTAGAAAATGGCGTCGCACTCAAATTATTTAATAAACGTTCCCAAGCTCAAAGGACGCGAAAATTACACAGAATGGTGTTTCGCGGCAGAAAATTTTCTTGTTTTGGAAGGCACGCTTGAAATTTACTAGAAGAATAAGTCTACTGAGAAGTCTCATATCAATTCGTCTGGAAAATTCTACTTCAATGAATTCCTACGTTACTCAATTAGTGGAAACGGGACAAAAATTGGCGGGAACAGGATTTAACATCAGCGACGAATGGATAGGATCATTATTATTGGCTGGATTAACCGAAAAATTCACCCCAATGATAATGACAATCGAACATTCGGGGATGAATATTACAACAGACGCCATTAAATCAAAATTACTAGACATGGAAACAGAAGTGAATGAAAGCGATAGTGCTGCCTTTGGAAGTTTTAAAAGCAGGTCGTACCAACATAAGAAACCGATAGCAAATAATAAAAGTCCAAGCCAAAGTAAAAATGGCGGGCAGATGTCAAAGCCCAAAGTTGTTAAATGTTTCAAGTGCAAACAGTTGGGACACTATCGAAATCAGTGCACAAATACTATAAAAGAAATGGAAAATAAACAAACGCATTTAGTGCAGTTTTCCTTAATGGTTTTTATAGCAAGACTGACTGGTATATTGACTCGGGAGCGAGCGTGCATTTAACAACAAATGAACATTGGATTCAAAATGCACGTTATGATCATAGTATGAAAGATATTGTAGTTGCGAACGACAGCAAAGTGCAAGTTACATGTTTTGGCGACGTGAAAATTACTACATGCGCAAATAATTGTAATTATAATGTGACAGTTGAAGAAGTTATGTGCGTTCCGAGTCTGACAACAAATCTACTTTCCGTGAGTCAATTAATAAACAAAGGTAATAAAGTATCCTTCAGAGAGAGTGGTTGTGATATCCACAACAGAATGGGAAACTTAGTGGCCACCGGCACCTTAATCAATGGGGTGTACAAGCTGAATATACCAGTGCACCTGTCAGCTGCGGCGGTGGTATCTAATGAGATGTGGCATCGAAGACTGGGTCATGTAAATAGTACTTACCTGAATAAAATGCAGCATGCTGTTGAAGGCTTATCCATTGAAGAGAAGGCAGATATAAGCAAAAGTTCCTGTGTAACCTGTTGTAAAGGGAAGCAGAGTCGCTTGCCCTTTCCCAGCAATGGCAACAGATGCACTCAGTTACTCAATGTGGTGCATACGGATGTGTGCGGACCAATGGAAAATGTCTCTATAGGAGGATCAAGAACCGGACAGTATCAGCCAATTTAAATAACAAAATTCCTTATGAATTGTGGACTAATAAAAAACCTGATATTAGTCACATCCGAGTGTTTGGGAGTACAGTAATGAAGCATGTGCCAAAAGAAAAGAGGCTAAAATGGGATGAAAATCTGAAGAGTGTATCCTGGTGGGTTATGCTGAAGATACGAAGGGATATAGAATATATAACCCTCAAACCAAGGTAATTACAACAAGCCGAGATGTTGTTATTATCTAGAAGGAGATAAGCAATGTAGTAAATGAGAAGAAATTGGAAACTAATTTTAAAGAGCAGAAGAGTTCAGATTCAGTGGGGGACAATAGTCTGTCAGATGAGTCATTCACCTCTGCAGATAATGCTGATGATTCTACACTTGTGCTAGATGAAAGTGAAAACTCAGACAGTTCTGCTGCAAGTACTAGCAGTGTGGTAAAGAGATTACCTGCTAGAGAAAGAAATCCACCAAAGAGGATGTGGTTGTGGTTTTACATACATAAGTACAGCTAGTACCACTGTTAATGACAGTGGTACTAGCTGTTGTCTTTGGAGGAAGCTCTAAATGGTCCAGAGAAGGAGCATTGGTTGCGTGCTGTCCAGGAGGAACTACAGTGCTTCGAAGATAATAAAGCATGGGAGCTTGCGGACGCCCCATTAGATGGGACAATTGTGAAGTGTAAGTGGTTTCTAAAAAAAAAGTGTGACAGTGAAAATAACATTTGTTATCGTGCTAGACTAGTTGCTAAAGGTTATAATCAGAAAAGTGGCATTGACTACAAAGAGACATTTTCCCCTGTGGTTAGGCATACTACTTTGCGATTGTTGTTTGCTTTAGCTGTACGATTAGATTTAAACACCAGCCATCTAGACGTTAAGACTGCGTTTCTTAATGGAGAATTGGAAGAAATCATATATATGCAAAAGCCAGACTGTTTTGAATGTTCTAATGATGAAAAATGTAAAGTTCTAAAATTGAACAGGGCTATATATGGTCTCAAACAATCCTCCAGAGCATGGCATAAGAAAGTAGATAATGTTATGTTAACTAGTGGTTATAAAAAATCCAAATTAGAACCATGTTTGTATACAAAAATTGTAAATGGTCTCAGGACAATAGTTACTTTGTATGTAGATGATTTTTTATATTTTCTAATGATGCTGAAGAAACTAAATCATTTAAAGAGATTTTGAGTAACCAGTTTAAAATTAAAGATTTAGGCCAGATAAAACAATGTCTTGGTATAAATGTTAATATTGATAAAGAGAATAATTTCATAACTTTGAGTCAAGAAAATTATATTGATCAGTTATTATTTAAATTTAATATGTGTGAGAGTAAAACAGTAGATACTCCATTGGAAGTAAAACTAAATGTTGAGAAATTTCAAGGTACAAATAGTAATTATCCTTACCAGCAACTCATTGGGAGCCTGATGTACTTAGCAGTGCTTACAAGGCCAGATATTGCCTATGCAGTAGGAAATTTAAGTCAATTTAATAAATGTCATAGTAATGAACATTGGATGTATGCAAAACGAATATTAAAGTATTTAAAGAAAACTAGAAATTTAGGTTTAAAGTATTGTAAAACAGGTAATGTTGATATTCAGGGTTATGTTGATGCCGACTGGGCAAATGATCCTACAGACAGAAAATCATATACTGGTTTCTGCTTTATGTTGTCAGGTTCAGTTATATCATGGGGCTGTAAAAAACAAAGAACTGTAGCGCTCTCGAGCACAGAAGCCGAGTACATGGCTATTACGGAAGGTTGTAGAGAAGCTGTGTATCTCTTAAATTTGCAATGTGAGATTACTGAACAGATGTATACCATTAAGTTGTATAATGATAATCAAAGCTCACAAAAATTGTCTGAGAATCCTATATTTCATAATAGAACCAAACATATAGATGTTCGCTATCATTATTGTAGAGAAGTAATTTCTAAAAAGCTTGTTAAAGTTGATTATTTGCCCACCTGCAATATGCCAGCTGATATGTTGACAAATAGTTTGTGTTCAACTAAACATCATAAATTTGTAAAAATGTTAGGCATTGTAAATGTATTAGAATAATACAGTATTTTGAGAGTGGGGGTGTTGTAGTTTCCTCAAAATACAACTATCAGCGCCATCTGTCAACAGTTATGTACAACAATGTGTTCTGCTCTATCTGTATATAGTCGTTACAATAAAATCTAGTTCGTTCACTTTTGCTAGATGAGAGCACGTAGTTTTATTTCAAACATTTTTAATAATAAAATTTTAATACAAACAAGATACTCTAACATTTATCTCTGGTCCGACGCTTCCAAATATTACTAATTCTTTTCGCTTCATTCCAGTTGATTTGACAGAGGTTGGAAAGATTATCCTTTCAATAAAATCCAAAGCAGTAGGATGTGATAATATTTCTCGAGACATGATTGTGACTATTTTGGATCACATCCTACCAGCAATAACCCATGTCATAATTTTTTTCCCTTTACTCTGGAACCTTCCTATCCATCTGGCGCAAAGCCTTTGTCCGCCCGCTTGCAAAAGTCACTACTCCCACTCTTACCACTCATTTTCGCCCAATATCCATACTTCCTTTCCTGTCCAAAGTGCTTGAAGCCTGTGTCCACAAACAACTATCTAACTTTGTGTACCGGAATTCCTTAATCAGCCCTCTCAAATCCGGGTTCAGACCAGGCGACAGCACTGTTTCCGCCCTCCTTAAAGTAACTGGCGATATGAGACCTGGCCTTGAGGATACTAAGGCACAGTATTGGTTTTGGTTGATTTCTCGAATGCTTTTAATATGGTCAGTCATGATATCCTAAATGTATATATAATGATATAACTATATTTACACATTTCTTTATTTTTATAATATATCTTTTTTATGTGCACACAAACCGGTATAGATAACTTGCCTGATGCTATCACAAAAAACAATGGCGACTTAGCTGCCATCAACAACTCGTCGGAAAGTTTCGGTATTGCTGTAAATCCTAACAAGTGTCAGGCAATTATCATAGGAAGCTCTCGCTCTCTAAATAAACCTACTGCTACAGCTCATCCTTACCAGTTGTTCTGGTCGACGGTGCGGTCATTCCATTCAGTGGTGAAGTAAAGGATCCTCTTTCGTCCGAACCATTAACGAGTGTAGACGTGTTGTACCTTACTCCGCAAACATCGTTTGACTACATCATACCGTAATAGTACTAATCTCTGCGCGTGAGACGCGAGTGTTGCGTGCATTCGACTGCTTATCGGAGGTGCGCCCCCTGCTGCCCGCACGACGCGAGTGACAAAGACAGTTGTCATAATTGTTGTCCTGCTCCCGCGCCGCTGACGTCGTGACCTTCAAGCCGAACACGAAGACAAGATAAGGTGATCCTTAGTATATTGCTGTCTCAGTTTAGCTCCGCTGGCCGCGTTCGTAACGCAAAGTGCCTCTGTGAAGAGTGCAGATACGATAATTGCTGTCTCTTATCCGTCAAGCGTAGTAGTTCTGTGAGTAATACTGCGGCCAACATAAGTACTACGTCTGACATAGTTTGTAGATTTGGTCACTTTAACGGCTACAAAGTTGCTACGCTTACATCACTATCACGCTTATAGCTTGCTATTTTCCATATAAGCAGAGTAATCACTATCTACCATCAATAAATCACACTCGGAATCTGACGTTAATCAGGAAGATCTGAATACAACCCCCACCTTTGTTTTCCAACGGATCAAACGAAGTAGAGAAGATATGGAGGGTTACGCTGAGTTCAAGGAGGAGGTAAGAAAAATGTTGAATGGTTTTGCTGAAAAACAAAAACAAGAGATTCAGCAGATCGTTAATTCGTCCTTGAAAGAAATCCAGCAAAGTAATGAAAAATTGGTGAGTTCAATTGAGTTTCTCACTGGCAAGTATGAGGAACTTAAAAATAAACATGAGGTCTTAGAGAATCAGGCTAGAGAAGACAGATTAAGATCTCTCTTCTCTAGCCTCTAATATTCTTGAAGAGAAAATAGAATCCATCCAAACCAGCCATCAGAAGACTAATTTTGTTATTAAGAATGTGTCTAGGAAACAGGGGGAAGCGAAGGAAGACCTGATTGAAATGGTTATGTGTCTTTCTAAACACCTTGACTGTCCCATTGCCAAGCATGACATAAAAGACGTATACAGAGTGCGTGGGAAAAACAGCGAGAGGCTTAATACGCCTATAATTGTGGAGACCGGCTCAACCTTACTCAAAACAGACATCATAAAAATGGGTAAGGCCTTTGCTATAAAAACCAACTCCAAACTATCTGGTAAACATCTAGGTCTCAAATCCGATTGATATGCTGATATTCCCGTATTTCTATCTGACCATCTCACTCCGAAGAGTTCCCGTCTTCACTTCTTAGCGCGCGACCTTACCAAGTCAGGAATGTTTAAATTTTGTTGGACTTCATATGGAAAAGTTTTACTTAAAAAAGATGAACAGTCCGCGACCATACTTGTCACAAGCGAACATCAGATTCATCAATTGAGATTAGGCAAGTGACTAGTTACTTATTGTAATTATATAATACTAGCTGACCCGCACCCACTTCGTTGGGTGGTAAATAGCCCATGTCACTGTCCATCCTTTTATTTAACTATCTCCACTTAAAAAAAAAAAACATCAATTCATCACTCCGTTTTGCCGCGAAAGATGGACAAACGACATCATCATTATCCACAGGCTGCATAGATTGTCTTTATGAGGATGTTAAAGTTGTTAATGATGAAAATATTTAAATGTAATTAATACTAAGTTTTCACTTCTGCCGGGAGTCCCGAAGTGTAACCCGGTTGTTTTAGGATACATAAATAAAGCGATTATTGTAGAGCTTCTCTATAAACAACATTAGACGTTAAATTATTTTCTGGTAACAAAATATACTGATGGTCGGGAGCCCCGACCCGTGATAGGGCAATGTAAAGTTGCCCATGCGTAAAACATTCTTTTCGTAAATCAATTCCTACTAATTTGAATGTTTGGCCCTGGGATTTGTTTATCGTTAGTGCGAAAGAAATTTTTACTGGAAATTGGAGCCTTTTGAAGGGTATAGGCAAATCAGTAGGAATTTATTTATTTATTTATTTATTTATTAGGCTAGCCAACAGTTATGTACACTGTAACATTTATGAGATACAAGAATATAAGAAATACATTTGTAAGTGCAATAACTACTTACTGGCTAACACAACATGCACAGAATAACGATTAACATTCAATAGTAATTATTATATAATAGTAGTATTTTAAATTAATACAAAAAGACATTAACAATAAAAGATTCATGAAGTATACATGGACTTATGTAGCATTAAAACCTACCTACAAATAAAAATTAAAAAAAAATCTATAAAAACAAATAAATGAATTAATTATTTAACTGCACGGTTGTGCGGTGGCCGGGCAGCTGGCTACCGCAGTGTAGGACAACGATTTTTCTTTTAAATAAATAAAATAAAATAAATTATAAATTATTGAAATTGTTATTGAATTTAAATTATCATGATTTAGTTGACATATTCAATTTAATTTAAATTTCAGGCAGCCATCAGAACACAGTTGAATCATTGTTTTACTAAATTTCCCGATGCTGTCATGGTGTATGTCGATTACGTTACTACAGCTGTTAATTATCTTACATAATCGGGGAATAGCCGAATTCGCACCAAGGACGGTTCTACGTGGAGGTGGACAAAAAGGTGTAATGTTACCACGTGGGAGTCTGGAAGGGGTACGCAATCTAAAAAGACCAAGCAATGTTGGGCAGCTAATTTTATTTCTCACTAGCTTATAGAGGAATAATGCATCTGTAACATTGGCTCTGGTTGATAGTGGCAGCATCCCGAAATACCGCAACCGGGAGTTGTAGGAAGGCAAGCATTTACATTTACCTTGTGAAAATGCAAGATGCCATAAAAAGCGTTTCTGGACTCGTTCTAATCGTAACATGTGTGTAGCGTAGTGTGGCCTCCAAACAACACTACAGTATTCCAAAATACTCCGAACCAAACTATTGTACAACATAATTTTAGTGCTACTTTTTTTAAAACTTTGGGTATTCCTTATAACGAACCCTAACATTTTTGAAGCCTTTGTAATTATTTGGTCCATGTGAGGTATAAATGTTAATTTATCGTCGAACAGGACTCCCAGATCTTTGATTCTTTCCACCTTGCGTATTTCATCGTTATTGACAATGTACTCTGAACGCGTATGATTCAACTTTCTTGAGAAACTAATAAAATAACATTTGTTTATGTTCAGTTTCATTCGATTGTGGGTGCACCATTCAAAAAGTCTATTTAAATCTTCTTGCAAAAGTAAAGCGTCGTGTGATGATTCGATACATCTTGCAACCTTTAAATCGTCAGCGTAAAGAAAGCAACTCGAGTGCTGAAAACAATGGGGAAGGTCATTAACGAAAATATTGAATAGCACAGGAGCGAGATGGGAACCTTGGGGAGCTCCGGAAGTTATAGAGAAAGTCTCGGACCGAAAGCCATTGACAACAACATAGAATTCACGCTCAGTTAGGTAAGAGGCGAACCATTTCAAAAAAAAACCGGTGACACCATACAATGACAGCTTGTAAATTAGTATGGAATGTGAAATTTTGTCAAAAGCCTTACTAAAATCAGTGTATACAACATCGCATTGTTTGTTTGCATCTACACACTGTACCAGAAACTCCGTGAACGTCAATAAGTTTGTTGTTGTAGACCTAGAAGCAACAAAACCGTGTTGATGATCGCTAAGGTAAAGACTAAAATGACGTTGAATGTGAGGGCATATCATCGATTCAAAAACCTTAGCGAAAGTGGAAAGAATCGAGATAGGTCTGTAGTTGCATATGGAATCTTTTTTGTCTGATTTAAAAACCGGCACCACCTTGGCCCTTTTCCACTCAGACGGGAAACATCCTGTGGTTAAGGATTTATTATAAATAATTTTTAGAGGAGGAACAAGGGCCGATGCACATGCAGCAATAAAGAAAGGAGGGATTCCATCCGGACCTGCTCCTTTACAGATGTTTAGGGATTTCAACTTATTCAGCAAGGTGTCGCTGTCTATATCTGGGATTGTTAAGCATTGGCTGTTTTTTAATGAGCGTAAATAATCAGAATCAAAGTGATCAAAATCAAAGTCACTGTCAGGAACGTAAACAGATGAGAAATACCTAGCAAACAGATTGCAGATGATTGGGCCATTAGATGATGTAGTCAGTCCGTCAGTCATAGTAAGGGGGTAGGCACTAGTTCCCCCGCGCTTTAATTTAACGTGAGACCAAAATAATTTAGGATTCTTATTTATTTCAAATTCTAGATTTGCCATGTATTTTTGGTATAAACTTTTGGCTATATCTTCGCAACGTTTGGTTATCAGTTTTAATTCAATTTTGTCTCGAGGATTCTTATATTTTTTGAAACGTAATCTTAGTTTATTTTTTTCCTTAAGCGACTTTATGATGGATTTGTCAAACCAAGGTGGATAGCGGCTTGATGCAGACTTGCATCTAGGTACAAATTCATCAATCAAATGATTTAAGACTTCATAAAAAATCTTTAACATGCTATTGACGTCCTTACTACTTTCAAATAATTGGGACCAGTCTTGTTTATTTAATTGAAGTTTAATTTGGTCATAATTGGCTTTATAATAATTAAATTTAACATTGAGTCTATTATATGGCAGATAAAAGTCTTTCATCAATGTCAGAGTTATATCAAGGGGGGGATGTAGTTTATCAATGATAGTTAACGAACTGTTTGATTCATTCACTGAACACGAAGGTATTGTACTGAGAATCAGATCCAAAATACGCCCAGAATAATTCCTTACATTATTATGCTGGATAAGTCTACTTACATGCATAAAGTCTAGTAACAGCTGACAAGTACTCGGCACACTTCCAATCACAGCCCCTGGGTCCCAGTCGATTTTGCCTAAGTTGAAATCTCCGATTATGCATACCGGATAATCAATTAACTCCAAAATGTTATTGCAATTATCAATAAAGTGTTCAACTGTGGACTGACATACAGGCGGCGGAATGTAGACTGCACAGATTACTATCTCCCGTGAAGTATGCATAGCAGAGGCCTCAATTGTGATCCAAAGATCCTCGCATTTACTCTGCCATTCCTGTTTACACTTAGAGTTGAGTTTTCGCGAAACGGCAATCAGCACTCCACCTCCATCTTTGTTACAATGAAAGCCTGTTGTTTCATTATTATTATTTAGTAATAGAAGCCAGAAGTTGATCACGTAGTCTAGGTGTCACGAGTTGTACAATTATCGACCGTGGACGAGCACTGGAATTGTTCAACTTAGCTATTCGCGTACAATGTATAATGTCTTGCTCCTTGATATCGCATTTGACTACTCTACCGAGTTGTGTTATGATATCACACACATTCTCTTTCTTATTTTCTGGCACACATTGTATTTCTAAATTACATTTCCTTGATTGCTGCTCTAAAGCATTTGTTCTCGCCTGAAGATCCCCAAGTGTACTCCGCAGTTCTTTATTTTCAAGCTCAATTTGTTTCATCTTTTCTTTTGCTAAATTCTGTTCCGATTTGATTTCTTCGAAGGTATCATTGATAAATTTCATGGATTTGTTGATTTCCCTAATTTCTTCTCTGATTGGCGCGAGCTCCTTGTTTATTGTACACATAATATTATTATTTATCTGTTTCACCATGTCACTAAATTCTTGTTTTATAATTTCCTGTATAATGGAACGGATATCTTCTTTATTACCCTCTGGCGTTGGGGGAGATGGGGCTTCAGTGGCATGTCTTTTATTACCTCTATTCGTTGTTACATTTCTTATGGGGGTTGAGTCATTCCTGGACGTCCTTGGAATACTACTCAAACACGTTGGACATTTCCAGGATTTCCGAGTTCCACTTTTATTTGGAGATTCCTTGATTGACAAGCAGGCGTAATGATACGATTTTGTACACGTATCGCATATGATACATTTACTGCTCGAAGACTCAAATTCGTTTGTACAACAACCCCATTGCACAGAATTACTTGCCATAGTTATATTCAATAATAAATATGAATATGAAAAAAAAAAAAAAAAAAAAAACAAAATATTTCACCCTCTTAGAGGCAAACGCAATATAGGCAAAAAGTATTGCGCCGTCCGCGTCAACTTATCTTTGTCGTAGGCGCCACACGTCAGCTCTGACGTATCGCACCCGCTGACAGGTAACAATCGCAGGCGCACGCCGATGCAACACTTATTCACACTGCTTAGATGCGTGATTTGCGTGCAGTGCACAAATTATGATTTGTCATGCAGTCACTTTGTGTTCGTAGCTTTTATACTTTCTGCACTTAAACCCGTTTATTCAAATACACTATCTGGTGATTATTTCGTGTGCTTCACTTAGATAATTAACTAATTGTCACTATACACCACTTTACTTTAATATTTACGAGATAATTGCAAAAATTTGTGATTTTATAACACGGAGCTTAATTAACATGAATGTTAACCGTTGGGTCTCAAAGACTAACTGAGGAATCATGGGTATTCTTGGTATATGAGCTAATTCACCAGCTGCAGGGCCGGTGATAATCTTCGCTACTATTAAATTATCTTTTAGCTCCTTTATAAGAAGTCTCGTGCCATTACACATGTTAGGGGGGTTTAAATTTCTGAGAAGCATTATCGGCGTGCCTACTTTTAACGACAGTTCATGAGGTGGTAGCCCAGCGGGGTTCAGAGAATTTAAAAATTCCTGGGGATAGTGTACTGCGTCCTCGATGTTAGTGACGGTGTCTATGGATTTATAGCACTTAACTTCACCCGGTACTTTCTGCATAATTAAATTGTTTATTTCGTTGACTGTTTCATTCCTAGGAGAAACTATTGCTCTACAACACAGCCAACGAAAATCATTTTGATGTAAGTTTTCGATGTCAGGATATATAGCATTTATCAGACTATCTAAATTATGGACTATTTGGCCTAGAGACTCATCTAAAGTAACTGCATAATTGGTGCCCAAATTTAAAAATGGAAAAATTCCTTCTCCAAGTTTCAGCAGCTGTTGTGGAAAATTGCTATGCGTATTTCCATGTAAGTGAGCTCTCATGTTGGTGCGCAAATACAAATGTTGAACAGATGTCCAAAGTTGAGACGATTTTAAACATGCCTTCATAATATCTGCTCGCGTACCTCTGTTGACGACTGGAAGCGTTTGTCGGAAATCTCCAGCAAATACAAAAGTGATACCACCCATAACATTAGCAGAGCTTCGGAGGTCTTTTAAAGTACGGTCCACGGCCTCCACATGAGCTCTATGACTCATGGTGCATTCATCCCATATTACCAACGACGCGTCTTGCAGTAACTTACCAAGAGGCCCATTTTTCCGAATAGAGCACGTAGACCGTTGATCTAAAGATACAGATAGCGGGAGTTTAAACGTAGAGTGAGCAGTTTTTCCTTCGTTCAAGAGAGTTGCAGCAATTCCTGACGAAGCAACTGCAATCGCTATCTTCCCTGATTGCCGTATCTTAGCAAGTATCAAATTTGCGAGAAAAGTCTTTCCGGTGCCTCCTGGTGCGTCCAAAAAAAATAATCTCCCCATGTTATTGTTCACGCTATCCACAATAGTCTCATAAGCATGTCTTTGATCTGGTACTAATTTTGGCACATTGTCATTTACAAACGCTGTTAGATCATTTTTGTTATACTGTTGTACCATTGTGTCAATAGTATTATTCTGGGTACGAACAGGAGAAGGTAATCCAAAATCACTTAAATTTTTGTCGTTTAATTCTAGAAGTTTGTTTTCTATTTCAATTAATCCTTCATTATAAATTACTTCAGTAAAGGGTAAAGTGTTATCCTGATTTTGCTGTCTGATACGATGTCTAATATCTTCACAGAACTGATCTTTGAAAGTATCCCATAACTTCAATGGTTCCGATGGTTGACAAAATAAAAGTATGACTACGAATAACTCCCTTAGTTTTTTTGGACAATGTGATAACGAAGCTTCGCTTAAAGTATTACCCCAATGGTCATCGTTTTCGAGTAAACCTCGGTCACGGCAAGCTGCTTGATACGTATCTTTGACAAAACCGTTTACAGTTTTGAGGTATACAAATGAGGTCGGACCGCGTACGTGGTGCAGTAGAATCCTAAGATAAAAACACTCCGATTGTGATGGATGTATCCCGTAGACTCTACCTAAAGCGGCATCTTTTTTTATCCCCGGATGTCCAACTACATCTTCACCACGCCTCCTTCTAGTGAATTTATTATTTGCCCATGTATAGTACTGCGGGACTTGATGATACAGAAGAGTTTTCGCGAATTCATCTTCATTACAGAGAGCAAAAAATGCCAGTAATGTGGTATTGCGTGGGTTTTGGATAACTTGATGAGCTGTCCCTGGTATAAAATACACCCTTTGACCGTTCTCTAGATGAACAGCCAAATGCACTACAGTAGGATACCGGTCGTGAATGGGAAATTCAAATAAGCGCCAGACAGCTTCAGATGTGCTTATGTACCTGCCATCTAAATAGTTTTCGACCTCATCTTGTGGGTTCCTAAGGCTAAAAGTTGCCTGATCTGAGCCTTTATTTATATATTTACATATATACTTAATGGCTTGGACAGAGTGGCAATACTCCACGTTTATATATATTAGTATATAGTTTAGTTTATATATATTATAGTGTCGGGCTAGTGCTGAAAATCAGCGCCGCGACGCGAGTTATACTCTCGGGTCACGGCATTTTAGCTGAGCACTTGTCCTTTTTGCGCCGTGTATACTTTCCTTATAAAAGTTGTACATAATGTGTCTTTTTTTTTTAATTTTTGCGGTGCAAATAAATAATTTTTCTTTCTTTCTTTCTTTCTATATGAGCGTTAAAAGTCTTACATAGTAGCGGGGAGTATGGAACAATCCACCTATTATCTATCGTCACCATGTTGCCCCTAATTTGTAGCGTAGTGCTCCGACCGCCATTTTCTGTATCGCGCCTACGATAAACTGGATACCCATCCTCTCCGGTTTGGGTATCGTTCATGAAACGGCGAGGGTATTTTTTTGTGCAGACACCGTTCTTCATGCATGGTGCAGCTAAATTATGCTCTCCGCAGGGTCCATGTACCATATTTTTAGTTATAATATTGTGTAGTACCGGATCAATGTCTTGATCGGGTAGCTCCGCAACTATGACGCTGTCGATCTCGTCTGGTTGTGTTTTACTTTCTAGCCAGAACAGCAAATGACAATGAGGTAAACCGCGCTTTTGCCATTTCACACTTGCCATATAACATTTTGTTTTACCGAATATCTGTTCTTTGACAAATAATTTGATGAATTTCTTCATCTTTAAATGAAAGACACGGGAAATTATATCATGACGGTCGAAAGACCGTTGTCCTAGTAGTAGCTCCGCCTTAATCTCAGGCCATTCAGGGTTACATGTAAAAGTGACAAATAGGTCAGGTCTACCATAATTTCGGACGTACGTCATCGCGTCCTGCGTTTTCTCGTGCATGAAACGCGGAGAACCCGTAAATGACGATGGCAATATGACATGTTGACCGATGTTTGATGGGTCAACATTTGCGTCATGATTTAAGGCATCTCTGAGATGAATGTAGTCATCAGTCTTTGTTGATTCCGGGAAATATAATTTAATCTTTCAGATATCATTTTCGCCATCATGTCAACACAATATTGACTAAATAAGTCTCTGTAATAATGTAACGGATTAAAAGAGTTAGTTCTAAACATTAATCTAAATGCATAAAATTGCATACATGAAACAGTCTTATTACGCGCAGAACCCTGCTGAGAGATAGTCAAATAATAACCGTCTTCTCCTGACACAAACATTATGGGATACTGTAGTGGATCATAGGACCGATGTAGCTCAGAAACTCTCTTGAGCTGTCCGTCTCTCCCGTGTAAGACTATATCCCTGGGAACTTTGTCTTCATCGACTAAGAGAACGGCTACCTCGTTTACAGTAGGAGCATTATATCTGCCTCTGTGTGCTGTCTGTGGAGTGCGATCTGAATGAATAATTAACTTTAAATTTTCTGAGGAGTTGAGTTCTAAATTTTGTTTAAAACTTTGTATATACGCGTTATGATTATTCAGAACGGTCTGTAATTCGCGAATTAAATCCATTTTTAAGGTTGGTGCGATGCTTGATCGCAACGATAATTGGTCTGCATCCGAAATAAAACATATTTGCAAGAACTGTGGGTTTTGGCCTGATGGTGGTAAAAGGCTACCAATGAGATGATACACCTGTCCTTCAATTTTAAAAGTGGGCATAAAATGACCTTCCCTGATTTCTTTAGCCCCAAAAGAAGTCATTTGAAAAAGACTATTGTATTTACGTGTATTTGTTAAAAAATGACCAGATAATGGATGGTTATTAGTTAAAAGATTTTTTATTGGTTGTGGCGGCTCCTGAAGGTTAGGAAGACAAACTTTACCTGAAGCACAGCACATACCATTAGGTTCATCCGCCCATTTCTTGGCAGAACAGTTAGAGCAGATCTTATTCATGACTCCGATTTGGACGGACGCTTGTTGTGCATAATCAACCTGCGGATCATATCTGAAAGCCAGTCTGTTGCTGTTAGCTAAACTTCGATTGCGAACTCTATTTGTGGACAACTGCTGTCTCACTGCCTGAGCATTAAGTCGCTGCAAACGCTCGACATTCGACTCGCTTTCGCGCAACTGAGAGGTCCTTACATTTTGTTCACGAAGACGTTGGGAACGCTCCAGCCTCGACTCTCGTGCACGTAACTCAGAGGTTCTCAGATTTTGTTGTGCAAGGCGTTGCGAACGTTCGACACTCGACTCTCGTGCGCGAGCCTGAGAGTTTCTCTGATTTTGTTCAGCAAGGCGTTGTGAACGTTCAGGTGAAGATTCTCCCATACGACGTATTCTTGCTGCCCGTGCTTGAGAACTATGGTTAGAAATTTAAAACCTGGCTCTCTTAGGCATTTTCAAATGTTTAAGAAAATGTTAATAGCTCTGAAAAGAACTGTTGTTTAGCCCTGAAAAGAACTGTTGTTTAGTCCTGAAAAGAAATGTTTTTTAGTCCTGAAAAGAACTGTTGGGTAGCCCTGAAAAGAACTGTTGATTAGCAATGAGAAGAACTGTTGTTTAGCCCTGAGAAGAACTTTTGCGTAGGTGTAGTTTTAAGAATGAAGTCTAATAAAAATCGAACGAAAATGATTAGACTTCGCGCACGACCGCTGCGTAGGGAGCCGACCTCGCGACTGAGCCGAGCGGGTACCTTACTCATAGATCTAAACTCCCCTCCCGCACTCGCACCTCCGCCTTGGTGACGCCCACTTCGCAACGCAGAAATAGTAATATTTTAATTTCGCCATAACTTCAAAACCATACGTCCAATTTTAATCTTTTAAATACCAAATATTATCTACATAAACTGTACTTAGTGATGAAATAATAAAAAAAATATTTTGATAAGGATTAATAGCATGAGTAAAATAAATGCGTTTAAATGTAGTCCAAAAAAAAAATTAAGATTTTTAAATAAAAAAATGGTTGTTGTGCCTCACTCGACATAGATAGGTATAGTGTGTCGCGGACTTTTTTGTAGATCTCTAATAAGATCTCCAATTAATTAGAACATTTTATGCTTCTGTCTTTTATACTTTAGGCAGCGTACGCAAAATAAGTAACTTTTCTGGTTGATTTTTTACACTTTGTGTCCGAAAAACCCAAATATTTTAAGGAACCCTATTTTTTTCCAAAATAAAATTTTGCCTATGTTACTCGTGGATAATGTAGCTTTCGAACGGTGAAAGAATTTTTAAAATCGGTCCAGTAGTTTTTGAGCCTATTCATTACAACCAAACAAACAAAGTTTTCCTCTTTATAATATTAGTGTAGATGTATCGACAATATCGTGAAAACAGATGCAATAATAATTATAGTTTCAATTTCATATAGCTTTCGTAGCTTTCTGATTGACCTGTTTAGCTTGATGAGATGTTTTGTTACCTTATGTTATCCTATTATAATAATTTTAAAAATCACCTTCTTTATAAGCACATTTTCTACTTACTCTCCTATGGTTCACCTCACCAATCCTCACACACATACACATAACCCACCTAATTACCTCTTACTGTATTCACACAGCAACTACTCGCACACATACAAATGGATTACTCATTCATTCATTCTAATAAATCACATTATAAATATCACTTTCACCACACATCTTTAAAATAAAACACATGAAATTTGAAACTTAATTCCACAAAAACTTCTACTTGATATTACGTAATTTCTATCTTTCCATATATATTAATGAATAGCCGACTAGAGACCATAAAATATTTTGATTATTTTGATAATATATATTTTGATATTTTGATATATATTTTGATATTTTGATAATATATTTTGATATATTTACATAATATATTTACATAATATATTTTGATATTTAAATGTGTATTAAATGGTATAGGTATGTATATATATTTATTAGTATATATATATATACATATAAATATATATATTATATTATTTGGTGTTTATATGTTATGTATTTATATATTTTTGCTGTTTTTTTTGTAGTTTATTAATTCTTGTTTTCCTTTTTCCTAATTGTGTTTACACAGTCAGTCTACACAACTTTTTATTCTAACTCTCCCATAACGGGCCTGCTGGAAGAGATTTCTGAAGAAATAAGCTGTGCCTTTGTACCTAATTGTTGTATTATTTTTCTTGTCCAACTTACTGTGTGTACAAAAATTATTAAATAAATAAATAAATAAATAGCGCGCAGTTTTGAATGTGATTGTATAGACCTAAACAGACTGACAAATATAAAAAGAACTGACTTTACATTTATTTCTCAAAGTATAAGAAGTATATCATGCAACTTTGATAACTTTGCAATTACTCTATCGACTTTTAATTTTGAAACAGATGTCATTATCTTAACTGAATAAAGATTGAGTTCTGAACAACCCATACCACACTTAAATAATTATTCCTCTTACGCTACTACAAAGCACCAAAACCAGAATGACGGCGTTGTGGTTTATTTAAAAAATAATCTTAAATCAAAAATTTCGGAAATAAAACTAGCTCACGCGTCTTGCCTGCAACTTGACATATTAAATAACATTATACTATGCATCTACCGATCGCCAGCTAACCCGAACTCAGAGAGCTTTATAAACTCTTTAAGTACTCACCTTGATACAATTAACCCTATGAAAAATGTTTTTATAGCCGGAGATATAAATATCAACATTAAGTTAAAAGACAGTGAGTCGTTTCATGACCAAAAAAATAGATTAAATTACCTTAACACACTATCCCAGCATGGTATACTGCCTGGTCATACTCTACCAACTAGAAATGAGCATTAAACTGCCTAGACCATTTTATGATAAAGTTAAATAAACATAAGGTTTCCGCTCTCATTGCCATTGTTCATACTAGCATTACAGATCACTTCACCACCCTTCTTTCCCTCTCAAAAATAAAAAACTCCCCAACTGTGAACAAAACTAAGTCCTCGATTGACTACAAGAAAGCGCATGAGTATTTACTTGAAAATAACTTAGCTGATTTGCTTTTTTGTAACGATCCGGAATCTCTGGCAGACCTACTTATATATAGACTATCTAAATCGATTAATATTAATACAACTAATTTAAAAATTCCTAATACTAAGCGCATAATCAAACCATGGATTACCCCTGGCATTTTGAGATGTATAAGGAATCGCAACAAATTGCAAAAAAAATATAAAAAAGAACCAAACAATGAAATTCTAAAAATAACATTTATAAGATACAGAAATTATTGTAATAACCTAATAAAAAAAATAAAACGAAAATATGAAAGTGAATTAATAACCAAGTCAACTACTAATAATAAATTATTATGGAAGAACATAAAAAGTATTACTTATTCTAATCAACTTAAAGGCAACAACACACAATTATTAAATATTAAATCTTCCCCTTTAGAATCCCTCAATCACGTTAATGATTATTTTTCTAACATTAGCAAAAACCTTGCACTGAATATCCCACTGCGCTCAAGTCACAATTCCGAAGATCCTCATTTCTCTTCGGTGAGTCTCTCGAACTCTTTTGTATTACTTGACACCAATATAAATGAAGTAACGTAAACATTATCCTAATGGGTCTTCGGACCGATAGTGCACCTGGATATGACAACATTCCAACCAGCTTTTTAAAATACATACGCAACGATGTTGTCCCGTTATTACTCATCTGGCCAACCTTGGTTTTAGTCAAGGAATTTTTCCATCATCGTTGAAAAAGGTATTATTACACCAATATATAAGTCTGGAGACGGAGGCGATGTCGGAAATTATAGACCTATTTCAGTCCTGCCTGCAATTGCTAAAATTATTGAAATACTAATTAATACTAGCTTACTTAAGTATTTCAAAGATTTTAACATCTTAGCGGAGTCCCAATTTGGTTGCAAGCAGGGCATATCTACTGAGAATGCTGTTACGGCGCTCAGTACGCTAATTACCGATCAACTTGATAGCGGCAAGAAATGTGTAACGGCATTCCTAGACTTAAAAAAAGCCTTTGACACCGTCTCCGTCCCACTACTAGTTACTAAGTTGGAAGCTATAGGAGTTCGAGGGATAGCATTAAATCTTCTAAAAGATTACCTCAGCAACCGAAAGCAGAGAGTGAGAGTGGATCGCATATAAGTGAGGATACTGCGGTATCGTACGGAGTGCCCCAAGGAAGCGTGTTGGGGCCCACTTTGTTCCTTGTTTATGTGAACGAACTCTGCAACATGCCAATTCGAAACGCAAATATTTTCTCGTATGCTGATGACACTGCAGTAGTGTTTACGGGTGTTTCTTGGAGAGACGTTCAGCTTAGCGCAGAGTTGGGGTTGTCTATGATTTCTAGATGGCTAGGACAGAATTTGCTCACACTGAACATATCTAAAACAAACTACATATGTTTCAGTGTTTGCAATCGTACACAACCTAGCACTGACTTTGCTCTAAAGGTTCACATATGTGGCGCTGGAGATCACACACAGTGTAGCTGCCCACCAATAGACAAAGTATCTCACACCAAATATTTGGGTATTATAATTGACCAAAGATTGTCTTGGCACCAGCATATTGAGCAAGTTTCAAATAGAATAAGAAAATTAAGTTGGATTTTCCGGACTCTGAGGCATATAATACCCAAAAAGATGTGTACTCCGTTAGGTAAAACCAAAAACCTCCTAAATTCATTATACTTGATATTGGCACAATCAGTATTGTCATATTGCATAGTAGTATGGGGAGGTGCTACCAAAACAAAGTTCTTAGAGCTAGAGAGAGCACAACGAGCTCTTATCAAGTGCATGTATTTTAAAAAAAGAAGATTTTGTACTGAAGAATTATATCAAATTAGTGACCTTCTAACAGTCCGGAAGCTATATATAACTCAAGCTGTTCTCTCTAGACACAAATCCCTGAAATTTGATTCTAGAATATTGTTAAAAAGAAGAAAATATATTATATTAGAAATACCACAAAAAAGAAATTTATTTGCCAGCATTCAATACCGGAAACGATCGGCCCAGCTTTACAATGCCATAAATAAATACATATATATCTACCTCAAGAATTATTATGAATGCAAAAAAACACTAACGGAATGGATAAAAAACCTTAAACAACTTCTACAACAGAAACATTGTACAACACATATTATTTATCGGGGGTTGCTCATGGACAACAACCTGAATTGGCAAGCACAAGTCACTAGTGTGTGTAAAAAGGTGACCGGATCGCTGCGAGCTCTTTATCGGCTAAAAAACTTGCTTCCCTCCATCACCAAGTCAATGTTGGTGCAGGCCTTGTTGTTCCCTATAGTAGATTATGCTGATATCTGTTTCTATGACTTGAATGCAGATCTCCTCAACAAACTTGACCATTCTTCTACATAACTGCATTCGTTTCGTATTTACCCTGCGTAAATATGATCACGTTTTTGCACATCAGCTGCAATTGAAGTGATTCAGCGCAGGGAGCAAGGGGTGCTTACCACTCTTTTTTCCTTTCTTGATACTCCTTTTTTGCCTAGTTACCGATCCTCGTACTTCCAATACACATGCGCAAATCACACTAAATATCTTCGTTCATCTACCAACCGTCTCCTGAATTGCCCTACTCATCGCACTAATTTTCTTCATTCTTCTTTCTTTGTCCAGTCTATTCTTCTGTGGAATGCGCTCCCCCCCGATATCAGAATGTGATCCAGTCGTTTGTCGTTCAAGCGGAAAGTTCGAGAGCACCTGTTAAAGAGAGTGGCATATATATGTGTTTATGCAACGTTATATGTAAGTATACATATATGTATTTGCTTAGTATTGAATGATATATATATATATATATATATATATCATTCAATACTAAGCAAATACATATTATATATACATACATACATATACATAGATATATATATATATATTTATATGTAGGGTTGAATATACAGGGTGTAAGGGACAGCCTTCCGCAAACTGATAGGGTCGATTCAGTATATCGTCTTAAGTTGACCGGTACATGAAATTATTTCAGGAACGTTATGGGAATCCAATTAAACCGATTTGTTCCATTACCTTACACGCAATGTATCGCTACCACCGCAAACGCACGCAGCGAACGGCAGCGCTTTTAGTATTATTACTTTTCACTATGGACAGCGCCGCGACCTTACCTTTCGGACAAACGGTCGCGCTCGCGCCACGTTTTAATAACAATAAATTATTATTTAAAAGATAGCCGCATTACTTACAAAAGAAAATCTAACAATCATAACATGGTAACTGATAAATGATAAAAAAAGAAAAATGCGTACCTTAGAATCGCTCCGGTTTCCGGCTCTGGAAAGCATTTGTGATGCGGTCTCGCATTTCGTACTCACTTGCACACGCACTCACAAACACTTTTTCTTTTACGTAACCCCACAAAAAGGGGTCCAAATGGGTTAGGTCTGGCGATCGTGCTGGCCACGGTTGCGGTCCAAACCTACCTAAACTACGTTTAAATAGGAAAGCACTGGTAAGTGGTAGCGTCTCGTTACGTTAGCGAACCAATTCCAAAATCCACGTAGGTATTGGTCTTCCGGCGCCTTTTTGTCTGGGAACAATGGGCTGGTTTTCTAGCAAGCGTTGATAGTCACCAGTAATTATCCTGGAGTCTGATGGATGCCGACGGTCAGGATACCTACACTACTACAACACATTATCATCTCCCCATAATCACGCGCGCTAAACGTACCTAGGTAGTAATTTCGCACAATTTCTACAACAAAACTTCACTACACTTCCTATAACTAATAAAACTTAACAACACTACTTACAACAAAACTTTTAAGCCGAATGCGCGAGCGATCCGTACCGACACACGCTCGCGGTACACAAACAGTACCTACATCGCAGCAAGGCACAATGGCGACTGCATGTGATGAGACACACACAAACATAAATCTGTTGTTGCCAATTACACGAAAATTACGAAATTTCGGGGAAAAACATAAAAAATTATGCATGGTCGTAAATTATCATTCTGTTATTTTTTGTAGAGAAATGAATTGATTAAATCAATTTAATTCCAATTTCATTGTTTAGTAAATTTAGAATAATAAAAGTGCAGTGTGATAGAAAGCTGTGCTTCCATTCCAGGGAGATTGTGTTTAATTTCTGGCTCGACTATCAATTCATGGCTATTGTGAAGCCATGTAAAAATCTGTAAGTTGTTTAAAAACTAGCCAGTAATCGCTTGAAAAGAACAATCAATTAATAAATTAGGTAGTATTTGTAAATGCTTTAAAATTAAAACTAGACTAATCTTTATTTATTCTTTATTCAATTTATGTGCGCGACAAGATTTTCATTAATTGATTAATGAAAATCTCATCAATGTAATTATGAATGCAAAGGAGTTCTCAAATTGTTATTAAAATTAATGTTAATCTTCATACAGAGAATGTAATTATACATTGAAATAGAGGTGTAGGAACTGGGAAAACGAAAAAAAAATGAAAATTTTTCTGAAAGAATTTTCACTGGAATATGATTCAGAATAAGGAGCTGATTGCACCCTGTTAATTTGTGGAGGGCTGTCCCTTACACCCTGAGTAGTATATTATTGGGCATTCTATTCCACTATCGGCAAGTCGCTCGGCGAGTGCGCCTCGCTACCGATAGTGGAATAGAATGCCCAATAACCAATAAGCGACTCGACTCTCTACTCGACCAACGATAGCTCAAGTTATTTTACTTCCGATAAATGAACGTAAAATAGACAGTAGCTAGGTAGGCTCTTTAAGTTTATAAAGATTGTGGTAGTAAAATTTTACTCATTATTAATCAGTTTGTTGACAACAGTAATCATGAAATTTGTTAAACAACCACAATCGCTGCATGTAGGCACGATTTGCGGTGACTTTTGTAAAACCAGTTTGCGTCATGGAGAATTGTTACCTAATTCAGTACGATGTATTATTTGCGGACCATCGAATTGTGGCAAAACAAATTTACTTATTGGACTTCTTATACATGAAAATGGTTATGTTTATTCAAAAACCTTACACCAACCAAAGTACATTTTTTTAGAAAAAGTTTTACAACGGGTACTAAATATCTCACTCCAGAAATATCAAGGGAACGAGGAAGTTATAAGCGTTCAGGACGCAAAACCCAACTCTGTAATTATATTCGATGACGTTGCTTGCGAGAATCAAACTAACGTGCGTGATTATTTCGCAATGGGGAGGCATAAACACATCGATTGTTTTTATCTAAATGAAACATATAGCAAAATCCCTAAGCAGTTAGTAAGAGATAATTCTAATCTAATTATATTATTTAAACAAGATGATATTAACTTGAGGCATGTTTATGAAGAACATGTTAACACTGATATGACATGGCTTGAATTTCGAGAAATGTGGTCTAAAATAAGGAGTGAACCCTTTAATTATGTTGTAATTAATAAAGACTGTAATAAAAATAACGGATGTTATAGAAATAAATTTGATACATTTGTAGTCTTTGATTAGAAATACAAATATTTAAGACTATGGTGCTTACTTGATATCATTACTCCTTGACCGACTCTTAAGCGATAACAATCATAGTCTACCGTAATGGAAAAATCATTGAAAATACAAATTGTTGATGCTGCAGAAGCTGTAAAGAAAAAAATACGAAAAATGCGAGATTTTGACACTGAAAATAAGCAGGCATTAGAATCAGTTTTTAGACCTGTAACAGAGTCTCTTAATTTAATTGCTAAGAGCAATAAGCAAACTGACCCCTTGCGATCGAAAGAAGTTGAAGAAACAAAAAATCCGTTCAAAAACGATACATTGCAACAAGACTATACTATAAATATATGGAGGAGAAAGTGACGTGGATGAAAATGAATGTTGTACAGACAGTGACGAGTCGTACCAATCCTTGGGAGACAACAATCCAGAGACAAATACATCATCCTGGTCAATATCTTCAGAAGCACTTTCAGATATCCCGTTTGGTGTTCGTACGGCGCAAGGACAACTGATGCTAGGTTCTGCTGTCATAACGATCAGTGACAATTACATCACCGTCGCTGGACAGAAATATCCAAGCACTCCTGGACTAAGACAACTGTTATTAAAAAAGGACGTAGATTTGAGCATGGTTAAAGAATCTGATCTGCAGAATTATAAAATGATGTTGATTACAACAAACGCACATCGTCGAGACTTGACTCAAACAAACCAATAAAAAGTAATAAAGGACAAAAATATATGCAAGTCATAAAACCTCTTTTTCAACCGCCAACTGCAATTCAAAACAATCAATCAAAAGGAAAAGGGCTACCTTTGACAAAAATGTGGAAGAAAGATACAGATTTTATATATTGGGATGATCCTAATGAACTTGTGGATAGGTTAAAATTATTGATTGCATCTCGAGACGCTGGCAACACTGGATTACCCAACGAAATTATATCTTTTATTGAAGAACTACGTGAAAGTAAATTTATTAAGTAATAAATAAATGGTAAAAAAAAATCGCTGTTCATTTTATTATCAGCCTTTAAATATAATACAACTAAAATATGAATGTAGATAAATTCGGTCACCATATTCATAAGAGAATGCGTTTCTCTGAATTATTAGAGTTCAATGGAAATGCATTGCTAAAATCGGAAAGCGGTGATTTTGACTTGAAAAATGTAGATTGGGAGGAATCAGATCTCCTGTAGATCCAGATGATGCCGTCAACAAGGATTACGTTGATCGATTGTGCGATCAGACTATAAAGGAGCAGAATAGAATGATTGGGTTGTTGCGTGCTCAAATCATAAAAGAAGCACAAATAACGGTCCAAGCTACTTTAAAAGCGAAGATACCTGACATTTTAATCCAGTTGGAGGATAAGTATTATAACAAAGCAGAAGTACAGAAATTATCTAAAAACTCTCCATGATGGTAAAACAACAAATTATTAATGAATTACACAAAGCAGCACGAAGAAATTTTGTTAGACGTTCAGTTATTATAAAAGGTATAGATGACTTATGGCAAGCTGATCTGATAGATATGCAAAACCTAAAAAAAATTAACAAATGTTATAGTTACATTTTAGTAGTGATTGATTGTTTCTCAAAGTACACCTGGACAGAACCAATAAAATCCAAAAGTAAACTAGATGTTTCTCGTGCATTTGAGCGAATACTAACTACCAGCAAACGAAAACCTGATAATTTACAAACTGATTCTGGAACAGAATTTTATAACACTACATTCCAAAAGCTTATGAAGAGCTACAATATTAACCACTACTCCACGTTTTCTACCACGAAAGCTTCAATTGTAGAACGGGTAATTAAAAATAAAATGTATAAATACTTTAGTTTTATTGGGAACTATAAATGGTTGGGTTCACCATTAGAAGTTATTGTAAAAACCTTTAATAATACAAAACATCGCACCATCAAATTCAAACCATTCGAAGTAAATAAGTTGAACGAATCAAAGATAAAAGAAAATATTCAAAAATCTCAAAAACTAACATCACGACAATGTTGTCCTAAATTCAAAGTGGGTGAAAATGTTCGGATCAGTAAATACAAACATATTTTTGACAAAGGTTACACGCCTAATTGGTCAACCGAAATATTTACTGTAAAAAGGATTAATAATACCATACCAGTAACATATCGTTTAGAAGATAATCGAAAGCAACCCATTAGAGGTTGTTTCTACGAACAAGAACTTCAAAAAACTAGCTATCCAGGTGTTTATTTGATAGAAAAGGTTCTTCAAAGGAAAGGAAAGAAACTTTACGTGAAATGGTTGGGCTTAAGCAACGAAGAAAATAGTTGGGTTGATAAAGATGCAATTGTGGGTTAGGATTATGAATATATAACCAAGCTCGTAAGGATTTTTTTATTCATTTCACTGACTACTATGCAACGCAGTGGACTAGTTAACAGTGTGATTAATAATCTACCATTCGAACTTCATTTGCCTGGGTATAACTATTTTGGACCGGGAACAAAACTTGAGAAACGATTGCTGCGAGGTGATCGGGGTGTGAATAAACTAGATGAAGCTTGTATGCATCACGACATCGCATATGCAAATCACACAGACTTACCTAATCGTCACAAAGCTGATTTACAACTTCTAAATATGGCTAAACAAAGACTAAAATCAAAAGATGCAGGGAAAGGTGAAAAACTTAGTTCATGGATAGTGAGCAAGGTTATGAAAGCCAAACTAAAGTCAGGAGCCGGTATTAAAACATTTATTGCTTTTGTGTCAAAAATTAAGTCACAAATTAAAAAACTAAAACCTAAAAACAGTAAAGCACTAATAAACGTTGCTTACTCAGCTGCGAAAAAGATATTTCCGGACATTCAGAAGATTCCCATACCAAAGACAGGAGGAGTCTTACCTTTAATCCCAATTTTCGCTGGATTATCTGCTTTAGGAAGTTTAGCGGGTGGTGCAGCCGGTATTGCAAAAACCGTAAACGAATACAAGGCTGCCCAAAAAAGCTTGCAAGAAACGGAACGACACAACAAGACCATGGAAGCTTTGGCGTTGGGCAAAGGGTTATATATTAAACCCCATAAAAGCGGTAAAGGGTTGTTTATAAAACCTCCAAAAAACTGAATGAAAGGCTACCTAATCGTCCTTTAACTAATATTGATATCAGTAAGCATGCACGTAACATTCCTTACTTTCGAGGAGTGTATATGAAGGATCGGTTACCAAAAACACCAAAACGCATTGAATGTGCTATCGTCAACTTAGACGATTCACGAAATGAAGGAACGCATTGGGTAGCTTATGCTAAAATAAACAATTATTGTGAATACTTTGATAGCTATGGGGATTTGAAACCTCCAATGGAATTAATGCAGTACTTTAAAAATTGTAATGTTTTTTATAATTATACTAGGTTTCAACAATTTGATACATTTAACTGTGGACACTTATGTTTGTAATATCTTTGGAAATTTTGGAATAAATACGTATAAATGTTACGCATGTCTTTTATTTAAATCATTTTCATCATGTCACTCACCTTGTCTATAACTGCAAACTCCTCTGATTTATCTACGTATTATCCCAATACATTACAGCTCGATGGACATTATGAGTGTGCCTTATTACATTTCTCAACATTTAATTCAATTCCAAACATACATATAAACAAATAATAAGTTGTATTATGGCTCTAACGAAGTTCTCGAAATACCTGAAGGCTCCTACGAACTACAAGATATCAGCGATTATTTAAAATCAGAAATGAAAGATTGTTCAATAAAAGTACAATGTAATAATAACACTCTAAAAGCTTAAATATACTGTACTAAAGATATAGATTTTACTAAAGATGGGACTTTTAGGAAATTATTAGGTTTTAATAAACAGATTTTAGAAGCAAATAAATGGCATGTATCCGAGTTACCAGTCAACATTTTGTCTACGACCGTGATCAGGATAGAATGTGATATTGTAAGTGGTTCGTACATAAACGGAAAACCCAGTCACATTGTACACGAATTCGCACTCAACGTGCCACCTGGATATAGAATTATAGAAATTCCGAAAAACGCCATATACTTCCCAGTCAACCAAAATAACATAAATTGTATACACATCAGATTATTAGATATCAACAATCGCTTAATAAACCTACGCGGTGAAGAAGTGCAGCTATATTTACATATTCGAAGGAAAAATGATTGACTACAATAAATATGTACATCAACAAACTGGAAACGTCAGTTGTACTAAAGTGATCAAGCAAATAAGACCTCACCCGAAGAAGAAGATAAAATTGACTAAAGAAAACAAAGCGTTCCTCAAAGCAATCGGTTTACTAAAATGAATATTTTAGACGTGTTATCTGCTCCAACCTATGACAACACTGTTGAAGGAATTGAATTTCATTCTTACAAACAAAATCAATAACTTCAATATCATCAACAATTATTATTTAATAGTAGTTTATGTGACTGTCATATAATAAGGGTTATTAAAAAACTAGCGAGATTTTAAAATACGAGCCTTAGCGAATTTTTGAATAGCATTTGCGAGTGTTTTAATACCAAGTTATGTGCAGTCTCATACACTACTTTATCTACACTCATGTTTTAATCTTCAAAGTAAGGAATCAAAGGGAAATACGTTTGACAAGCTTTGTACTATACGTGAATCTACGGTAATTAACCTTTAAGAACTGAAGTGGTTTAGTCATATCATAAATGGTGACGTGGCGTATCTCAGACGGCTTAAGAAATAATCGAAAAGGATTACTTATATTTACTAATTTGCACACATTTACCTGTATTATTATCCTTTTATTATTGTTCTATTAAGAAAGTGTAAAAAAAACAACATTTTCATATGAAATCATTATTTCATCATCATCATCATCAACAGCCTATAAGTGCCCACTGCTGAGCAAAGGCCTCTTCTCACACGGAGAAGGTTTGAGCACTAATCACCACGCTTGCTCAAGACGGATTGGCGATTTCAAACTTATAATTAGTAATTATAAGTCCAGGTTTCCTCACGGTGTTTTCCTTCACCGTATGTCAGTGGTGTCCAAATAATCAAAGAAAGCACATATAACTCGGAAAAAGTCACATTGGTACTTGCCAGGTTTCGAACCCGCACCCTCATGCATGAGAAGCGGGCGGAGCGGAAATCATTATTTATTTGGTACAAATTGTATAACCTATATTTCGCTTACTTAAAAAATATATATTTTAATCTTAGCTACACTAGAATTATTTGGACATTTTTTGGCAATTTTTTCACATTTAAAACATCAGTCTTAATAATAGTATTGCTTAGGTTGAGAATGTTTCTCAAATCACGTAAATATTTTGGAATAAATTACTTGTTGTCTACGCATATTGTTTTTGAACAGCCCAGACAAATAGGCTTGCGGCATTCAATGCAACTATACTTAGTACGTCTTTTGAGTCTTGATTTTGCATGTTTTTCTTGCTGCTTCTGTACTTTCGGGGGGTATTGTTTCAGGCTCCGGGAGCTTATTTGGACCAAGTACGTGTGCGATTGTCAATCGTAATTTATTTATTTTACACTTCTTGCACAACGTACAATGGCGGACTTAACGCCTTAGGCGTTCTCTGCCAGTCTACCTTTGGGTGGTGGAGAAATAGCAGTGGTAGGTGCATCTTCTTGATAAAAACAAGGAAAAAAAACACATGCTACAAAATTATTGCTCATACATATATACATTATATTAATACAATAAATATGTTTTATACGTATAGAATATACGTATACATAATATTATACAATACATATTATCATATTCCACGGGAAAAAAGTGTCGATAATAAACTATTGTGGAGAATCCGCCAATTTCTTCCGAATGTGATCTCGTAGTTTCAATTTGAAAGCGTTCCTACTATCTACCATCCTGACCTCCAAAGGTAGCTCATTCCAGAGAAGAATGGGTTTAACGAAAAAGGAAGAGTGTATAGTATCTGAACGGTGGGCAGGGCAGTGCAGAAGGCGATTATTAGAAAAACGCAGATTTTTGTTGTGTTGCGAGCAAACATACTGAAAGTGTGAAGTTAGATAGGAAGGTGAAGAGGGTGTATGGAGAATAGAAAATAGAGTAGTTAATGCCCTCATCTCACGTCGCTGTCTTATCGGTAGCCATTTTAGTTGGGTTCGATACGCTGACACATGATCGTACTTGCGGAGATTAAAGACGAATCGAATGCAATTATTGAGAAGCCGGTCAATTTTATTGAGCAGATCTGCATTCAGGTCTAAGTAGCAAACATCACCATAGTCGATTATAGGGAAGATAAGAGTTTGCACAAGCGTCGCCTTTACACTGAACGGTAGCAAGTTTTTGAAGCGATAGAGGCACCGTAACATATTTGTGACTTTGTGACTGACAGCTGCAACTTGTGCTTGCCAATTGAGTGAGGAGTCAAGTTGTAGGCCAAGATTCTTTACAGTGCAGCTGTACGGTATATTTGTGCCATCAAAAACAACAGGTGGCAAGTCAAGAGCGTCAATTTTACCCACAATTCTTGAGCTACCAATAATTATGGCTTGACATTTGCCAGGATTAACTGTCACTCCAAACCTGTGAGACCAGTTCCTTACCAACTCCAAATCCTCGTTCATTTTTCTGAGAGTAACTTCCAGTTCGCTTACCTTAGAGTGACGATACAACTGCAAGTCATCGGCATAGAGATGATACGAACACTGAAGTTCAGAAGTAAGGAAATTTATAAATATCGAGAATAATAGAGGTGAAAGTATGCCGCCTTGAGGAACGCCAGCATCCAAAGTACACCATGCCGATGAAACTTCATCCACCTGAACTGACTGCTGGCGATCCCGAAGATAGGATGAAAACCAGTCTAATGACTTAGAAGAGACCATGATATGGGACAGGATAGACAAAAGGATATCGTGACAGACCGTATTGAACGCATTAGAGAAATCTATTAGCACCAACACAGTGACACTAGCGTCTTCCATAGCAGTTCTAATATCGCCAGTCACTTTAAGGAGGGCAGAGGAAGTGCTATGTCCTGGCCTAAATCCGGATTGCAGCGGACTCATGAGGTTGTTGCTATAAATAAAACGCGCCAACTGCTTATGAGCACAAGCCTCCAGCACTTTGGATAGGAATGGCAGGATAGAAATTGGACGAAAATGACTGGGAAGAGAAGGGTTGGAAATTTTGGGAAGAGGACGCACGTAAGCTTTCTTCCAAAGTGAGGGGAAAACTCCAGAGAAGAAAGAAAAATTTACTATATGGGTGACAGCAGGAAGGATTGGGTCAAGGATAGAGACAATCATCTGACGGCTGATGTTATCACACCCCACCGCTTTAGATTTGATGGATAGGATAATTTTTTTGATCTCTTCCTCATCAACTGGCGTAAAATCAAAACATTTGATGTCGGGACGCGTTAGACCAGATAAAAAATTGATAGTATCCTGCTTTACTAAATAGTCCAAATGAGAAAAAGTGGAGAAATGACTATTTAAAGCATCTAAACTAATTGTATTAGGCAGGTCGAAATGTCGCGATTTGCCAATACCCAAAGATCCAAGGAACTTCCAGATATCAGCAGAAGACGATGACGATATATTATTGAGTATATGGCGGCGTTTAGTGTTACGGATCATCATATTACACCGATTCCTTGCAGTTTTAAACTGAGACCAGTTTTCATCAGTGCGCTCTTTTTTAAATTTCCGGAACGCACGGTCTCTTCTACGCATTGCTATTTTTATAATTTCTGTCATCCACGGTGCAGGTGGCCGTTTCAATCTGACACTCTTAATTGGTGCATGGCGATCATATAAAATGTTCACCATATTATTCAAAATCTGAAGTTTCTCGTCCACAGCATCGGAGCTCATCAGTGGTGTCCAATCGATGTCCTGCGCATCCTTAAGCAGCCGATCAGCATCCATCCTTGCAAAGCAACGCCTGTGCAAAATCCTAGGCTTAGGCTTTGGAGGTTTAAGGATGTAGGAAAGGAAAATGAGGTCGTGATAAGAAAAACCGGGAGCAGCATATTGACCGTGAGAGGAAATAAGGGAAGGGTTAGACGTCAGAATTAAATCTAGCCAGGAATCATCACCGATTGTAGATCGATGTGTAGCCTGAAGAGGTTTTTTTTTTTGTGAGGGGAAAATCATCAAATGACTTCTCCCGCCCAGGGCCGGGCAGGAGGAAGTGTCAGACTCTTACTGACTAAAAACCCCCCTGTTCCTTCTCCTGCTCTGTGCCGAGGTCGCGGTACCTTATTGCGCTTACCCCGTAACCCCGGCTGAACATCAGCCCTTTAGGGCCCCGTCTGTGGTGGTCTATTGGCTCTTTGAGGCGCGCGCGGAACGCTACGCGCCGTACGCTCGGGCCTGGTTCTGGTCGGGCGGCGAGCTGCCCTTACTCGCCGACCGCAGGCCCGTACTTACGGTGGCCGGAGATCGTCCCTCGATCCCCGACGCCCGTAGTGTCGCCAGTTGCGGCTGCTGGGGCGTGAGGAGGAGGATTGCTCCCTCACGCGGGCCGCCTCTCTCTTTGCGAGCATGACTGCTTCACAAAAGGAGGAGACGGCGTCCCAGTTCCTCTCACTCCGCACCATGGCCTCGACTAAGGCCGGGCGCGAGAGGTCGCCGCCGCCGATCACTTCCCTGAGGATACGGCGGTGCTCAGCCCAGGCAGGGCATACCGCTACCGTATGCTCCACCGTATCCTCTAGGTGGTCCTCACAATGACGACACTCGGGCGTTTCCTCCCGCTGAATCCGAAACAGGAACCTACCGAAGCTGCCGTGCCCGGTAAGCACCTGCGTCAGACGGAAGGTGAGGACGCCGTGGCATCTCTCAAGCCACTCCTCAAAGAGGGGTCTTACCGCTGCTATGGTAGCGTGCCCGGCCCTCGGTTGCGACAGTCGTTGTTTCCACTCTGCCATGAGATCTCGCCGGAGCTCATTCCGCCACGCACTAATTTGGCGCGGCAGAGGATCTTCGCCCCGGCGACGCGCGTCTGCGCGCAAACTGTAGACGCGCGCGAGCGCCTTCGCTTCTAGATCCCACGGCGGTGATCCGGCAAGGAGGTTCGCCGCCTCCCCGGAGATCGTGCGATACCCGCAGATTACTCGGATAGCCATGACCCTCTGGGACGCGACCAGCGTACGAGCCGGCCGGCGCTTCAAGTCCGGCGCCCACACAGGGGCACCGTAGAGGGCCATGGATCGCACAATCCCCATATACAACCTCCGGCAGGAGGCGTTTGGCCCCCCGAGGTTGGGAAGGAGCCGCTTGAGCGCGGCCCCAGACCGTTCTAACTTAGGGGCCAAACGACGAAAATGCTCCGTGAAGTTCCATCGGCTGTCGAGGACGAGACCCAGGTACTTCATCGCCGACTCGACGCCGATGGTAACTCCTCCTGCCGTTATTTGGGACCCACCTGGAGGTGGCGCGCTCCGACGGTCATAGAAACACATGGCCTCGGACTTGGGCCTGAAGAGGTGGAACACGTAAGTTACATGATTCCAAAACGTGCAAGAGTTTACGGGTACGAGGAGAGTTAGGAGCAAGGAGATTTGTATTGAAGTCTCCCATGATGATGTAATGTGCATACTCAGAACCCAGCGATTCTAAAACCGATTCCAAATCAGTGAAGTAGTCGAGAGAGGGGGGGGGGGGGCAATAAACAACACCAACGACAGCCTTGGCTCCTTTAACTGAAACCTCCAAAAAAGGAAATTCAGCGCTATGCAGTGGAGTAGACGATTTAGCCAGGATCTTATAAGGAATGTCTGATCGAAGGTATATTGCCACGCCACCCCCTCTTCTCCCAAGCCGATCATTTCGAATAAGGACGAAACCAGGAAGAGGGTACGAGGTGGACAAGAGATTTGGTTTGAGCCAGCTCTCAGAAATCAGGATGGCATGCACATTGCTGTTGGAGAAGGTCGCAATGAGTTCACTATAGTGACTAGGAACACTTTGTGCGGTAATGTGACACACGTTGAACACCTTATCAGACCGATTGAATTGAGCTCTTAAAGTATCCCCAAGTGTATCAGTCAGAGAACAGAAACTAACATCACTATTGCTCGCATTTAAGGAATCATTGGCAGAATGATAACAGTCATCGTCAGAATACATAAATAATTAATATATATTAAAAAATAAATTAAAACTAAATTAAAAATAAAAATAATGAATATAAAGTAAAAAAAAAATCAAAAACTAAAGTTAACTAATTCAACTCCACCCGCCAGTTAACACCAATGTAATGTAAACAACAATAATAATAAAGAATTATAAAAAAGTACAGAAAGCATTTAAAAAAAAATATACAATAAAAAATCAAATAACAAAGAAGCAAGAAAACAACCATGTCCTAGCAACAGGACGTATTAATGGATGATTTCTGAACGAACTGAATTTAGATGCGATCAGTGACTTTGACATATAAGTGAAGAGTACATTGTTGACAAGTTGACAATTCTCAATCAGAATAACAAATACCAAAATATAAATACCTGCGACTGTAGAAAAGAAAATAATTCAAAATTATTGTTTATTTGTGGGTAACTTATAATTTAATTACGAAACTACATACTAAGAAACAAGTAAAGTACTATAACTATAACACAATTTAGAAAAGAGCAAAGGCTACTATAGTAGTAATAAAAACAAGTAAACAACGGATATAGTTTACCCATATATCTAAATAAACAGTAAGTATAGAAATAATATAAATTTATGTTTCATTGTCAATACTCAAGTGCCACACCAGTATAAACTTGGTTTCCAGGGTCTCTCAAGAAGTCAATCCACCAGTGAATTTTGAAGGGTACTTCTCCAGGAGAGGCTTCAGCTCGTCCATCGACACAATCTTGTGGCGACTCCCATCCGAGGCTTTAATAATGATTACGCCATCCTGCGACCAACAAGAACGCATACCGAAATGCTGCCGCGCCTTGGTGAAGATGGACTGCCTAGTCTTCATTAGGAACTCCTTGACTGAGATTTTAGTGCCTCTCAAACCGGTCTTAGCCTTCCAAACACTTGACTTAACGTCCCAACAAGAAAACCTCACGAGAATGGGTCGAGGATGATCCGTACCTGAACTGCCAAGTCGGTGGGCAACTTTTATATTGGCTATTGTGATTTGCTTCAGACCCAATTTGCTGCTGAGGATGCTATGTATTATTGACGAGCAGTCTTCATTCTCAGCTTCAGGAAGCCCTTGAAAAATTAGTGACTTACGCCGTTGCTTTGACTCCAGCCCATCAATGTGCAGCATGCACTCGGCGATCTGCTTTCTGAGCAAACCCAGGACACTGTAGATAAGCTCCCTGAATGCCCGGAACTCTTCTGCAATCTTTGCTACAGTTTCCTTGGCTGGTCCTGCAGCCTGAATCTGGGCTCCAAGTTGGTCCATCTTCAATGTAAAATTCGCTTCAAGGCTCTTCTGTATAGATAGAATCTCGGATATTTGTGACATTCTTCCTTGTAACGGTAAAACAGGGTGAATAGAATTCGAGGGGTAAATAGACACAGAAGAGGGGTGAATAGATACTAGGAAAATTCGCCAACATCTATTCACCCCTTTCGTGTATCTATTTACCCCTCAACTTCTATTCACCCCGTTTTACGGTATATATTTACTGTGGCCTGCAAATATAATTTAAAGTGAAAGTGTTGATGGTGATATGGCAGGTGGTGTTAAGCACTCAATCAGGTTACATTTAAGTTTCCTAATGTAAGTACCCAATAATTAAGTTATACACTTAAACTTTGTCCACAAATACTTTAAAAAACTGCATTAAATTTATTTTTAAAAGACTCAGAGCATCAGAGATGTGTATTTACTTTATATACACCTACCCCCGTATGTGTTATTCTCTCGGCAATCGATCATTGTATACTCGGCGTTTCAAGTGCGGCAAAACTAAGCTATAAGCAAGGTTCTGAAGAAATTGTGCTCTAGGAATATCACGAACAGCAGTGCAGGTCTTGTACAGAGCATAAGCGTTGACTCCAATCAAATCCAAGACTCTGAAAAAAATTGCGAGTGGCCAGCGCCTGGTTCTACGATTTGATGAATAATTGGAACATTTTTTGTCAATTTTATCAACACCCCCTTTTGTTTTATTATAATCTATTATTATTTCCGGTTTTTTTGACAGTGAATCCAATTGCTTTGTGTGGTGCATTGAAGATATCAACAGTAGTGCTTTTGACTTTTTAGGGACATATGAAACAATAGTGAAGTCTTGCGTAAAATCGTGTAACGATGATTCAGGCTGGCGAGTTTTAGATGCTTGAAATTCCGGTGGGATGTGCCTTTTACTTTTTTTCAAAGTGCCAAGATACGTCAGACCCCTATCTTTCAACTGTTACATCAATTTTATGGAGCTAAACCAATTATCGGCTGTAATGTTTCGATTGGTTTTTTCAAAATCTTTACACAGTCGTAATACAAACTGAGTTGGTATGGCGAGCTTTCTCTCAGTTTCAGTTAGTCCCAGCCCATCGGAGTCTTTTCCATGGTAAATATATGCATTATATACATAAAAGGTTGCTGCGTCACACACAACTAAAATCTTCAAGCCATACTTGGTAGACTTCTTAGGCATGTAAATAATAAATTTGCATCTGCCTCTAAACGGAACTAACATCTCATCAACACATAGATAAGCTCCGGGAGTATATGCCTTCTTGCAATTGGTAATGAACAGTTGAAAAATTTCTGAAATTGCAGCTAACGGGTCGGTTTCTAGGCGTTGTGATCTAGTGGTACTGTCATCGAAACGAATGTAGTTCAAAAGGGTAAGAAATCGGAATTGAGACATCACGCAACGAAAAATTTCACGCCCAGAACCATCAGTAGCAAAAATACTTTTAGTGTTCTCGTGGTTCGATTTGAAGACGGAGGTATAAAACAATGAACCCAGGAAAGCTTTCATTTCTTCACGATCGGTAGGTCTTAGTTCAATTTTATTTAGGTTTTTATACTTCGTGCGGACTTCTGATAGTTTTTGATTAGTGCAGGTAACAATGGTATCAATCATAATAGTGTCAAATAACTCAAGCCATAGAGATTCAGAATCCGTAAATGTTTTGGGCTGCTGTCGAGGAATATCAACAATGTTATGACTTGCTGTACGACTCGATCTGGTACAAGGTTCTTCAATTGACCACTTGAAACCATTTTTCCCATAATAATACTGATTAGCAGTTGAAGCTGAAAGAGGACTTACAGTTGAAGGTCTGGAAACTTGGTTGGCATCAAGAAGAGGCTCGGTGGTCGGTCTGTTTTGAAACTGATTCTCATTTTCCTTATTTTGTTCGTCTTCTGACTGCTCCGATTCCGTTTTGTGATCAGATTGTAAAAAGAAATCTGGGTCTGCCTGATCATCGTCAACATCGCTAAAATCGCCTTCAATTTCCTTTTCTATCCAACATTGTAGAGTATCTTCGAAGTCCTCACTAGTAGCGCAAACCACTCTTTTTCTTTTGCGGCTACTTTTCGAAGTACTTGATTGATCCATCTAAAACAATACGATGAATAATGAGGTTACGTCTTACAGACACTTAGAAAAATACACACTAATAATGATCTGACGTCTAACAGATCTGCAACATCAATACTGACCTTACGTCTAACAGACACTGCGCAGCTCCACAGTCGAACGTCTTGCCGCGCCGCTAGTGAGCGCTCGACTGATTAATCAACGTGTTCAATCCCGAAGCTACAGGGAAGGGCGCGGGAGTATCTTTAATATATTCGAAATAAGGCTTATTTTTGTTAATTCACCGTCTATGAGACACTCACGTCAGTACTTAAAGGTTAACTAAACTCGTGTACCTATCTAAATAAATCAAAGACTATTATACTATACTATAGGAAAATCTGACTTAATGGCTCATTATGACTCATTTTTTTTTACATTTTCTTTTCTTTGTATTAAGCCTGTCAAAATGAGTTAACCTTTTATTTCTTAATTTGAAGATTATGACATGAGTTTAGATAAACATAATTACTTAAGCTGCTTGTACGAGCAATTACCAAGTAAAACACCTTAGGTAAGTACTTTATTAACATTAATTATTATTATTACCTACAACACTATTTATTGGTTGCTAAAGGAATATTACTATATCTATCCGATTAATTTAAAACTGACAAATCAGATAAACAATGTATTATCTCGAAACATAGATAATTGTGTGACATAGACATGATACTGAATAGCCCCTTTTTGATTGAAATGTAAAAAAATCACATCCTATATAGCGCCTTTCCGAATTAGAAACTAGTCTATTGCTAGTCTAGTTTAGAGTAGTGTAATTTAGTGTCGGTAGTCTATTGTAGTCTAGTTTATTGTAGTTTTAGTGTATCATGTAGTTTAGTCAAGTACATATAAATCTACTGGTAGTCAAGTTTAGTGTAGGTATAGTCCAATGTAAGGTATGTATGTTGTTTGACTAGTCTGTTGTAGTCAAATGTACTGTAGTATGCCTAGTGTAGTATAATGTGATGTAAAAATTATATTGTCATGTGTGTGTGTGCGTGTGTGCGTGCATGTGTGTGTGTGAGAAAAAACACCTACAACCAACGCGGCCGATGGCTGGATATCAAATACGCCCACCGCGCACGCCGGCCACCGAGTTTGTTATTGTTTATCCCCACCGCTACATGTGCAACATTGCCACTCCGAGCACAAGCAATCAAGCACCCAAAAGTCAATTTTGGCTCCGGATCAACATTTGTGTTGTGATTATTGCATTAACATGCGACGGATCTAAGAAGACCGTTTCAGTATATTTTTTTTAACCGTTAACAGATCAACAAAATTTGTAAACTTTGGTGACGAGTAGATTGAAAACAGACCAATGTAGATCCACCGTCGTCACGCGTCCAATGACCTCAGATCAAAGTACTACTCTGTCAAGAAAGTACCGGGAAAAAGTCAATAATACACAAAATGTTTGTTATTCATTTGAATTTATTTTATCACCTTCAGAGTATGCTCCTTCAGAAACGATACATTTACGCCAACGAATAATCCAATCATCGAAACTTTTTTTAAACGCTGTTTCCGGAATTGAGTTCAGTGCTCGCCGCGAATTCTCCTTTATGTCTTCTAACGATTGAAAACGGGTGCCACGAAGGGGTAATTTGAGTGTGGGAAAAAGAAAGAAGTCGGCTGGAGCCATATCTGGTGAATATGGTGGCTGCTCGATGGTGTTTCTTGAGTGTTTGGACAAAAAATCGTTTACAATGATGGCCTTGTGCGAAGGCGCATTATCGTGATGCAAAATCCAAGAATTTTCTTTCCACATTTCTGGCCTTTTTCGTCGAATTCGTTTTCTTAAACCGTTTGACCTTCGGGCAAGAATTCTGAGTGCACAACACCGCGATAGTCAAAGAAAACAGTCAACATGACTTTGACTTTTGATCGACTTTGACGTGGTTTTTTTGGTTTTGGTTCAGTTGGAAGGCGCCATTCCGAAGCTTGTTGACTAGTTTGCATGTCAAACTCGTAAACCCACGTCTCGTCACCAGTAACAATGCGTTTCATGAATGTTGGGTTGGTATTGACTCGTTCTAGCATGTCCTCAGCGACTTTCATGCGATTTAGTTTTTGAAGAAAATTCAGGTCTTTTGGGACTAGCCGAGCGGCAACACGTTTCATACCCAAATTATTTGTTAAAATGGTACGGATCGACTCGTGAGATACAGAAAGTTCGGCGGCCATCTCTCTCAAACTTGAATGAGGATTTTCAGTCACTATTTCCTTCACTTTTGCGATGTTAACTTCAGTTGCAGACGTTGATGGCCTACCAGAACGAGGCAAATCTTCCATCACATCTCGACCGCTTTTGAACGCTTTGTACCACTCATAAGCACGTGTTTTTGATAAAGTCGATTCACCGTAAGCCTTCTGTAACATTTTGAGTGCCTCCGAACACGAAATTTCATTGGCGATGCAAAATTTAAGACAAACTCTTTGTTCGATGTTTTTGTCCATTATGAAATTCGCAATACACACTAGATATTATAAAACTAAAACAGCACTGTTTTTAATATAAATAACAGATGCAACTCAAATTCCGCGCCAAAATGGAAAACAGTTATGCCAATCTAATAACAACAAAAAAAATTAAAATTCGAATTTGGAACCATAAAAAAAACATTCATTCCCGATACTTTGTTGACTGAATGTATACTGGTTACTGTAATATGGAGCTGAGTATACACGCGAAATAGGTGGATCAACAATTCTTAGCGATTCGTACTGGATCAACATTAACCGCACACATACATATATATATATATATAGTATATATATATATCTATGTATATGTAGGGTTGAATATATATATATATATATATATACAGGGTAGTATTATGTTATTGGGCATTCTATTCCACTATCGGTAGCGAGGCGCACTCGCCGAGCGACTTGCCGATAGTGGAATAGAATGCCCAATAACCAATAAGCGACTTGACTCTTTACTCGACCGATAAATTCGAACAGAACAGTTCATTGTGTTGCGTACTTGATTAGGAACGAGTAACTTGTTCCGTACTACTATCGATCGTTAAAAATTAGCTACTCTACTATCCACTTGCTTACTGACTCGACCGATCACTCGATCGAGTTTACATTCGCTGTTAACACCGAATGTCAAAAGGCGATGGCGATTGATGATGGTGTGTATGTGTGTGTGTAATTAAAAATAATATAAAATTAACTTGTAACCAAAGCGTTAAAGGTTTGTTACTGTAAATAAGAAACGACTATAAATTAGCTTCTTCGTTTAATTATCATAAAACATTGGCTTATCTGGAAACAAAATATCAGTCGCCTGCACGAGCTCTTGTAATTTTCGCCACTGTAGAGAGTCGACATCAGTCTGGAACTTCATTCGGATGAGTGCTTTCTTCCACAGCTCAGCGGAGTCGGTAAGGCAAGCATCTTCAGCCTTGTATAGCTTACAGTCGATGTAGAACTCTCCGTCGGTGGTCGTTGCGCGACGCTCGCAGCCGCTGGCTACACGGTTTACAATGAATGAAGTTAGATGATCCAGTGAATGTTCTTTGTTTGGGATGTTGCGGTTTTTACTGATGCCGAATATGTCGCTGCCAGTATTGGTTTCCTTACTGAAACAAAACAAAAAAAAAGATATTATTAGTTAATGTTTAGTACATGAAGTACAAGGGGAAAAATATTATCAACTTGGTTAAAAATATAACAGATGTTTCCTTAGAAAATGCTCCTCTCCTATGTGTAACTTAAAGATTATATGTAATTCAAATGGTAGATACGTGTCCATATAATTTACTTTTATAATTTAAGCAAAGGTGGATAGTTTATGAAAAATATTATTTACCTTGCTCTAGCTGATGGTGTATGTGACTGTATCTTGCGTTTCCCATTGCTTTCTGCAGACGGTTTGCGGCAGGATTTTGCTTTTTGTCCAGTGCTGATCGATGTTGTTGAGTATTCACACTCTGAGTCTGACCTGAAATAAAGATAAGTAGGCGAAATTTAGTCATACGATTATAACTATTTAAGAATGTCAATGGAGTAATATCCATTGCTTAGGGCAAGTGTTTGGACAAATACTGGTTCTCTCATATTCCAATGAAATAGCGCTGCTTGAGAATTTACCTCTAGTGGCAGATCGGTTGAAACAAACATAAATAACAAGCGGATTACAAGTACGAACGATGAAAACGAACAGAATATTTTGATATAATAGAATAATAATTTTATTGATACACTTACATTTTTCAATCAGAAGTTCCGCCTGGTTTGGTGATTTGGTTGGTGATGACAGCAATATATTGTCACCGATATTGTAAGGAACTCGGAGTATTTGTATACTGTTGATATCAGAACACTTCGTTGCACTTTGAAGACTGCGAATACTATGTACCGAATACTTGTAGCTTATAAGTTAAAATTGAATTATAAGTAAAGCATGTTAAAATCCAATAAAGTCAATCTGGTATTGCAGTATTAAAGTTACTTTTTCTATAGTCGTATTATACACATTTGTAAAATGAAGACATATCATTATTTTTCGCTGTAACGACAATGTCGATGCAGCGAAATGACCTAGGGCTGACCAAACGATAGCGTGCGCGGATTTGGCATACACTACATTGTTTTTATTATTAAAAACGTTAGTAAATATTTTTTAGGTACTAATTTTGTATTTAACTTTTAGGTACACCGTTGTACGCGAACTCTCTGTATTCCTGTTTTAAAATGTATTGTGCAATGAAGAGTAAACTAAACGAAGTCTAGCTTAGAAAATATGAACTTATTGTGTAGATTTCCTTAAAACATAAATACATAATTCCTTTAACTACGTCAACAACCACCAAAAAACCATGCGAATAATTATTATGATGATGAGATATTAATGGTATTTAGTGTAAAATTTGTATATTGCTAATATATAGATTGCTACCGAGTTATTGCCAACCCTGACTAAAATAGCTGATTATTGCGATTGTGAAAAAAGTAATAAGGTTTCGCACACGTGTAACTATTGGGTAATAACAAATTTTATGATGAAATATTTTATGATTTGTAGACAAAAAATAATAATAATAAAATTAGCCTAAAATATTATTTATTACCTTAAAGGCCTCTCTCGTAGTGAGCACCTTTCTAAATAATTTAGTTTGTTGTCTGTATTTTTTTATAATATTTGATTGATCACACACCAGAAAGTATATACGAAAACTTTCATCTTTTGAAAAAAAAAATTCGGGACCTGAATACATAATCTACATATTTGGATCACACACATACTTAGATATATGTATGAATATTGTGCAGTGCACATATTGTGCAGGTAATTATCAACTATTAGAACATAATAATAATTTTCTCAATTTCAACGTAGAATTTACAATTATATACTTATTTTTTATTAGTACCTAATAAATTAAACATTTTTTTTATTTCAGATACCAAACAAATAACTTGTCTATGCAAAAGTATTTGATTACCTGAAGTATATCAACATATTTGGACCACGCAGATACACATTCTAATGTATGAAATATTTCATATTTCGCAGGTAATTATTAGATATATTATTTCCTCGGAACGTACCGTAACCTACCTACTACCTAATCATATAATGTACCTAATGCATATTTTTTTTTATTTCAGATACATTCCGCATAAATATTATTACCGATTTGCCTGTGAATAAAATTACACAAAGACCCTGGAATCAATGTAAAATAGTCCTGATCAAGTTGTGCTAATTTTATAAAATATTTTGTAACAATACACCTAAGCCCGTGAATATTACTTGTAAGTATTACGTAATCTAATTGTATTGAAGTAATTATTTAGTAATCTTTGATTTAAACAATAACATAATGCCTCACTGTTCTGATTGCAAAGTATTTGTAGATAATCGTCGTTGGTCCAGTCATTTACGTAGCAATGTACATAAAAACAATAGTTCTACCCCTATTTATGATAATGTTGCAATTATTAATTCTTCTTTTAAAGAACGAATGATTAGTTATAAAATCAAAGCGATAGGTGAACAAACACAAAGTTTTCCAGAGATGTTTCTCAATAGTATAAGTACACAAGTCAAGCATCTAATAGATAAATCAATACAGAAACATACCTCTGTCAAAATAAACTTCGAACTGTTTGCTTCGTTTCTTTTGTATAAAAATGACCAACAAGAAATAAAATCATTCCGTTCAAACAATTTTATTACACATTATAATTACGATTTTGATTGTATATATAAACTAACTGTTAACTTACTATTTAAAAAAATTGAAGAATTCGAGGAAAGAGATAGTGGTTGGACCTTTTTAGGCAATTCGCACTTAGAATTAAATATTTATAAATATCAACCACTCAGCGGATCCAAATTTTTTACTTTGCCAAAATTCATAAAAAGTAAAAGAGCTTGTTTGAATATTCGGAACAATGATGGGTATTGCTTTTTGTGGTGTGTTGTGGCGGCGCTGTACCCCACAAACAAACACCCTGATAGAATTTCGTCTTATCCCCACTTTCAGGATTTAAGTAGTCTTTTATTTTATAAAATGCTTTACAGTAAAGTTTAGCCTTTATTACACTTTTAAAATTATTGAGGCTCAAATTTTGAATATCCTTAGGAATTTTACTGTAAAAGTGTATACATTGACATCTAAACGAACTACTTATTTTCTGAAGCCTGGAGGCGGGGACAACATATTTGTTTTTCCCCCTCGTGTTAATATTATGAATATCACTATGCTTCTTAAATAAGCTTTTGTTTTTATGAGCGTGAATTACATTTTCATAAATATATTGTGAGGCAACCGTCATTATCTTAGTTTCCTTAAATAATTCTCTGAGCGAATGCCTCGGACTAAGATTATAGATTGATCGAATAGCCCTTTTCTGCAGAACAAAAATAGACTGAATGTCAGCAGCATTCCCCCACAACAAAATACCGTATGACATGATGCTGTGGAAATAACTAAAATAAACTAACCGCGCTGTATCTACATCTGTTAAATTTCTAATTTTTTTAACGGCATATGCTGCAGAACTGAGCTTCTTCGACAAGCCATCTATATGTGGGCCCCACTGGAGCTTAGCGTCCAGGGTTATACCTAAAAAGACAGTTGTATCTACAGGACTCAACTCCTCGCCCTTGACAAGCACACTGGTTTTTACCTGTTTAACATTTGGTGTTGTGAATTTAATACATTTAGTTTTAGTTTCGTTTAGTAATAAGCACTGATGAGCACTAAAAAAGTAATGAGCACTAATTACATTGTCAATAACTAATTGTCGTCGTCTGAGTTTGAATAATAGTGAGGTATCATCAGCAAACAGCACTATCTCGTGTTTATCCCTTACAAGGTAAGGCAAGTCATTAATATAGATAAGAAATAAAAACGGGCCGAGAATAGAACCCTGCGGAACACCCATCCTCACAACAGACCCGGCAGAAACCACTCCGTTTACTTCAACTCTCTGAACCCTATTACTCAGGTATGAGGTAAGAAGGTCCAGAGATGCACCTCTTATTCCGTAATGGGATAGCTTCCTGATCAGTGTATCATAAAGCACACAATCGAACGCCTTGGATAAATCACAAAATATTCCCAAAGCGTCGCTTGAGTCCTCCCACGCGTCGTAAATGTGATTAAGAAGTTCAACACCGGCATCGGTTGTTGAACGACCCCTTGTAAATCCGAACTGTTTCGCATGTAATAATTTATTTCTATTAAAAAATCTTTGCATTTGATCTAAATATTTTTTTCAAAAATTTTACTGAACGTAGGTAGCACTGAAATAGGTCTAAAATTAATTTATTGATTTATAGTAAAGAAATTATTTTAGAAATTATTTTATAGTCTAAAATTAAACTGATTTAAATAATGGAATTATTTTACTACATTTCATAAGATCAGGAAACACACCACAGTCAATACAGTTATTAAAGATTTGAGCTAATACAGGTGCTACAATAGTTATTACAGAACTTGTAATATACACAGAATTACCCCATAGATCTGCAGTCTTTTTGTTATTCAAAGTATTAAAGATTTTAACAATTTCCTTGTTATCCATGTGCTCGAAGGAAAACCCTGAATCGCAAGCTACAACATGTTTTTTGAGTAAAGACTCTGCAACAGTGGCAGATGAATTCAGTGACTTAGTATGGATACAGGAATGTCGGAAAAGAAATTTTCAAAAGCATTTGCAATTTCTACATCCGCTTTTATTAACTTATTATCAATTACAAGACTATGTTGATTTATTCTCTTTTTAGACCTTCCTGCTTCACTGTTGATAATATTCCAAGTGTCTTTGATAACATTGGTACTGTTCTTTATCTTAGAGCTTAAGAATAGTGATTTAGCAATAGAGCCTTTTTGAATAATTTAGAATAGTTTTTTACATATTCACTGAATTCAACAGTGTTAATATATGTCCGCTCATTATAAAGCTCATAGAGGCGATTTCTACTCTTATAGATACCAGTGGTTGCCCAATCACCGAAAGACGCATTGCTATTAGCTGGTATAGTTTTATCTGTAAAAGTAGACTTAAACTCTGTTAGGTACATTTTAAAAAACTTATCATATAGAGTGTTAGAATTCTTATAATTCAACAACAAAGGCAATTTGTTGCTGAGTTTAGCTTTAAAATTTCAATGCGTCTTTTAGTCTTCGGATTAACTGTAATAAATTGTTTTGACACTATATTTATTTCATTTGTAAAAGAAATTAACTGACCACAATGATCGGAATCAAGTACTGAAATTATTTCTTTGTTAACTGGCACAATGTCAGTATAAATATTGTCCAGGCAAGTGGCACTAGTGGGTGTTATCCTAGTTGGCTCCAGAAACAAATTCGCAAGGTTGTATGAAGAAAATAAACTTACAATTTTTGTGCTTAAACTACATTTTTCTAATAAATTTATATTAAAATCACCACATGTAATGATGGATTTCTTTGAATTTTTCAGTTTACTTAGAACTTCATCCATTTCTGTTTCAAAACAGTCATACAAACCAGAAGGTGGTCTATACACGCTTAATACAATAAACCGCTCCAATTCCACACAGGCTATTTCAACAGTACGATTATATCTTTGCGATCTTTGAATTTAAGCTAAGTGACCCGCCATGTATAGCGTTTTCTCTGCTGAACGAGCTACCAATCTGGTGCTTACCAAAATTGAACATGAGCTGATGGGGTTTTGGCCAATGTTCAGTAATACACAAAATATCCACATTATTACAATTTAAAAATAACTCTATTTCCAATTCTTTACTCATAAAGCCTTGAATGTTTTGGTGAACCAGATTAATAACCTTATTACTGTTTAATTTGCAAGAGGTTGTCTCTATTGTCTTATTTAATAATTTAAATTATTATGAATGTCAGTATTAGGTGACTCATTATGAAAGTCAATATTTTTTGGTTGCTCAATAGGAGTAACCTGTTTAGCCAAGTTATTGGCTGATATATTAAAAAAATATGATAGCGACATTGCTATTTGTCTTAAATAATATTTTGAAAGATAGTACCTATCTTTTGTCCTATATATATTAAGACCAACATAATTGTTGGTGTCTATGAAGTGAATATTAGTATTATTACTTAAGTTATACAATGTAGTATTAATTTTATATCTACTATTATTTTCGGATCCACAAAGTGCTCGCGTGACGTCGCGTCTGATCAACAATTGTCGATAAGAGATATATATATATATATTGTTATATTATATGTATTGTTTGTGTAGATTTATTATAGTGGGTATAATTCTTCAGCCTTTTACAATTTAAAAAATTTCATGCTTGCTTCGTGCATCTGCCATTGGTATTCTTCTCTGCATCACCCAAAGGTCAGACTGGTAGAGAATGCTCAAAGCATTAAGTCCACCTTGTGTACAGTATCTTGTGCATGAGTTATTTTTGTATTATCTGTAATTAGTAATACTAATCATTGTTGCAGTAGAACTGTCAATTTCATTGTCATCATATTACTATAAATAAGGTGGCTGAGAAAGTGTTGGCCATTGACAATGTAACTCTGGTGTAGTGAGCTGCCCGACTGTGTACTATGCTATTAAAGTCAAGTATCCAAGATTTATCATATTGCATGGTGTCAGAAGTAAAAGAACACTGAAGAGAAAATTTAAGTCGTCACGTAAGTCGGTCACAGAAATGGACCAATCAAGTGCCAAGCTATGCGGCGTGGGCGACCAAGATGGCGTCCACGGTCTCAACAGAAGGATAAAATCCTTGATTATTTCGGATTCCACTAACAATAATGCGGAAGCGTGGAAATGGTGGTCGCAGCAACTGAACCAATATTTACTCGCCACGGGTTTAGATAAGGCACCTGAGAAGCGCAAAATAGCAATACTGCTGCATCTGATAGGTGAGAAAGGTTTTTAACACATTTAACCTCACTATCGACAAAACCACGCTTGCCGAAGTGAAGCAAAAGTTCAACAATTGTTTTGAGCCACGGAGGAACATAACCATGTGTCGTCACATATTTTTCACGAGGAGGCAGAAGCAATCCGAGTCCATCGAAGGATTCCTGGCAGATCTTGAAAATAAGAGCCAGGATTGTGAGTTTGGAACGCTCAAGGAGTCCCTCATCAGGGATATTTTTATTCCTAATCTGCACATTGACGCCAGGTCAACATGTCCGTCAGAGATTGCTTCAGGAGCCTGATCTGACATATCAGAGGATGCGAGAACTGGCGAGAACACTAATCGTCGCACAGCAAGATGCCGAGAAAATCGTCAGTTCCAGCGAGAAACCGGAAAATGTCATGCATCTACGTCGGAGGAGCCGTCGTCGAGGGCATTTTTCCTCTTCGTCCGAGACGCCACCGAGAGCAGACGTGTTGCAAGTTTAATCTTTATTCTCTGTAAACTCAAGTATTGTAAACTACTACATAATCAAAGAAGATAAAGTGCATATTACAAGAAAAAAATATCATTAGACAAAAAGTGAAAGGAAGCCCCGTGTGACCTCAGTCCGCGGAGTGTCTGTGCGACTAGTGCAACGGCAGTCACCAATATTGCCGTCTCTTTCACTGCGTTCGGCGTAGTGTACGTGCTTCCATCACTGGTGAGTGCTACGAAACGTCTTGCCGCTGCGACCCGCCGCTTGTTTGGCGCTAGCTTGTGAATCCACAAAAATATGTCGCTCCAACGTACCTCTCCGCAAATCACGACCTCCTCAAAAGCCGTGCTTTCCCCATACCAAGGCGGCTCTGAACCTAACATTCCCTCCTGTAATTTTGATGCAGAAGATCTTGGGGAATTGTCAAAAAACGTATGTATGTATGCCCACCGAAACGTAAATTTGACCACGACTATATGCTGGAGTGGAAAACATTTAAAACCGATATAATGAACACCTTGAAAAATTGGTCTGATACTCAAAATAACAAAATCGACCAAGTACTTACTAGCATAAATGAAATACGGGAGGATTACCGTGACTTGCGAAAAACAGTTAAATTTAACTCAGGGAAGTATGATGAAGTAATTGCAAGCATACATAAGTTGGAAAAGGAACGTCGAGATCAACATCAATACATTCAATCACTCGAAAGTAAATTGGAATCTATGGAGAGAAGTTTAAAATGCACAACTATCGAGATACGAAACATTCCTAAAACTGAACAGAGAGAGACTTCCGGCGATCTGATCAACTCAATACAAAAATTGGGTAAAATTCTCAACATAGATGGGTGAATTTCAACAAATGCCATTTTTCTTATCATATCGGTGAACTTTTTCATTTATATATTTTTTATTTTTTTCATGTTTAATGTAATATTTAGGATACTAAATACTCCCTTATTGACGATGACCCTTATTATCAACGTATCTTTTAAGACTATGGAGAAAATTCAGTTTGAATTCTGGTTTCCACCGATGTGACAATCCGGCACCGATTATCTTTTCTGTACACCGATATGATAAATTTATTCACAGATGTGATATACATATACAGCGATATGATAATCTATCCACCTTTGAACATCAAAAAAGAAATAGTAGGCTTATACATTTTTGAAGGAGTGACTAAGAACTGAATACCTGAACTAAGGGTATTATTTTCTTAGAATAAAAAATAATGTTTTTTTTTTTATTATCATTGTGTTTATTTAAAAGAAGTATAAAAAACAAAAATTTCTTGTACGTTATTGTACAATACACATTTATTAATGTGGCGATCAAGCTAATTGTTTTGCCATGTGTACACTTAAAACATTTTTTTGCTCTGGCAACATTGCGAGCCGGTCGTAACAAAACGGCCTCTTAACATTTTTAATATAATTAAATAATTTTAATGATCAAATTAGGCTAATTTATTGTAAATTCATTAAATATAGTAATAAGTATTGTGTTGAGTGTGTGTGAAGTGTTTTTACTGCGTAATTACACATATGTATATATGTATCTACTACTCGTGATATTTACCGGCAACCTGTCAAACAAAGGAACTACGACAACGGTGGATTCAAATCATAAAACCGGGGGAGTATTTAGTTTTCTTCTTATTTATTGTGTTCCAATTTAGTCAGTTACAATATTGTGTGGCTATAATTGAATTTTAAACACCACTTACAAGTTTACTCTACTCAAGTTTTTGAGTAACGTCCCGTACACACCGGCACAGTTTATGTCTCCTTTTGCTTGACGATAAGTGGAAGCAGAATCGACGACGAAAACATTAGCCCAGACAATAAAAAACTACATAACTGACTCCACAATAACATATTAGGCCACAACTATAGTTAACATTAATATTCTGTCCCTCTCAGTTATTTCAACCTATTACTAGATAGTACATTCAAATCTTTCCTAATAATATTACAATTCATCTCCATTTACAATTTAACTAATCTCTTAATTTTAACATTAAATACTTTGTTTTGATACTTTTTTTTTCCTTTTTTTCTCGGTCTACCTCCACTATCTACATATAGAATTATTTTCAATTATTGCTAACACTTAGCTTTTTAACATTTCAGAAAATAAACGTCATAAGTGCCAATCTAAGAAAATGATGACTCGAAGGGCTACCACAATTAAGGACCTTGAAGAGAAGCTACGGGCTACACTTAAAGAGCTGGAGAGAACAAAACAGCTGTGCAACCAATTGCTCCAAGAACGGGATGATAGTGAAGTCGAAGTCAAAATTATCATTGACAAAAACACATACCTCAAGAATGAGCTTGCTGAACTGCACATCCAGTATATGGATGTACTGGACCAACACAACCAGATGCGGTACACCATCTCTACGTTCCAAGAGTGCAGAGACACACATGAAGCTGCGCTAAAACGAATATCTGTATTAGAGTCGGAACTGTGCGATGCCCATAATTTAGTTTCTTCTTCGCAGAAATGTATGTGTACAAATTCTGTCGAACAACACAATCACACATTATATGACGAACTGGTACGATGTAGGTTACATTGTGAGGAGCCAGAGCCAGTAACAATAGACCTGACTGGTGATGACACCTTGCATAGATGTCCCTTTAAAAGTCACAATAAGATTAAAAAATATATAAAAATTAATAAATTCTTAAAAAAAAACCCAAAAGCACTTAAAAAACAAAATTTAATAAAAGTGAATATAAGGCTAAGAAAGAAAAGAATTAATTTAGTTAGAGATCTCCAATCTTGCACTTCCCAATTAGATAGTAATAGGGAAATATATAATAATAATATAAGAGGCCTTCAGAGTGACTTATTAATAAAAGAGGGTATGTTGAGGGATATTTTTGAAAGGTATGAGGAATCCCAGCAACAACTAAGCGAGCGCCTGCTTGAGGCTGGGCGGTTGATGGACATGGTAAAGTACAACGCAGAAAGATATGAATCTTTAACTAATAACATTGTCTGCAGTTGTGTGAACCAACCTCAGTCTCCTGAGCCTTCTCTTGAGTCCTCCTCAATAGTAGCACACCCACAGAGAATTGTTGGTAGTAGTAATAGTAGTAATTTAAAATATAAAGCGTTAATATATGGGGACCAGCTTACATCTGGTTTAGGTAACATGATATATGGTCACTTAGACCATAATTACATTAACAATAGTTATCATAGTCTGAGTTACAATAAGATTATAGAAAAAATAACTCAGACTGAATATAATGAAAAATCAATATTAGTTTTATTAGTAGGCAACAGTTTGGATGTAAAAAAAAGGGACATTATAAACGGTGTGGACACTTTATTAAAATTAAAATTGGGAAAAATAATACTTTGTGCATTTCCCTATTCGAGTACCTTAACAGACTCCAAAAATAGACATTTAGGTGTACTTAACAGTACGCTACACCAATTGACATGTTGTCATAGTGACAAATTAATTTTTTTTGATACTAATAAATTTATTAGTGATTTTATATTGACAGAAAGAGGCATATCCCTCTCAAACACATATAGAAAAACACTTGCTATGCTAATAGCATTCAATATTAACTCTGTTATAAAAAATATAACAGATATTAGTTTTAGGGACGAATCTGTGCTGTCTAGGCTACCTAACAACACAGTGATAGATTTTAAGACAACAGAACATACCATCATATATAATGTTAGTAGTAAGGTATACTCTGGCAAAAAAAAACTCATATCAAATGTTGTTACACAGGCTCAGGGGCAGCACAATCTTATCTTATTTTATATTAATATTCAGGGCTGCTCCTCTAAATTATTTGAATTAGAAATGTTCCTTGAGAAAACACAATTTGATATTGTGTGTTTAGCGGAACATTGGATGAAAGAGGACCAATTAATATCTTTTAATTTTGATAATTATATTGTAATAAGTAATTTTAGTAGAAAGTATATGTTACATGGTGGGTCCTTAATTTTAGTTAAAAATAGCATTAAGTCCAAAGAAAGGAAAGATATTGTAGCACTGTCAGTTGAACACACTATTGAGTTGTCCTGTGTTGAGCTGGATAAACATGTTGTTGTTTGTGTTTATAGACCACCTAATTATCAGAATCTCAGCAAGTCGAGTCCTTCAGGAATTCCGTTTGACATAAGAAGTACATCGTCGATGTACGTCAACACTCGCCCACTTTCAATATAGGGTTTTAAGGTTTTTGAAATGATTCTTTGATACACAATAGGGGCGTTAGCTAACCCGTAGGGCATTTTCAGGTATTCGAAATGCCCTTCGGGCGTTACGAAGGCAGTTTTGGAAATCGAATCGTCATCTTTTAATGGCACCTGATGAAATCCAGTTGCCATGTCTAAACTAGTGAAGTACTTGAAACAACCTAGCCTATCGATATGGTCATCGATCAAGGGCAAAGGAAATCGTTCTTTGACCGTTATAGCATTAAGAGCCCGATAATCGACGCACATCCTATCACTCCCGTCCTTCTTCTTGACGAGGATGATAGGACTAGCGTAGTCGGACTGTGACTCACGAATAATTCCCTTTGAGAGTAGGTCATTAATAATGTCCCGAACTCTATTTTTTTCATCACAAGAAAGCTTATAAGGCCTGTGAACTATCGGGGCACTCGATGTTAATCTTATCTCCATACTACCCGTATTCACCGTTGATGTAGCAGTACCCGTAATCAAAGAACTCGAAAAGTCGCGGATGATATTAAGCAAGAGATTTCTGTCATTGCCAACTATCGGTGTCTTAATGTTTTCATAGTCAACGGTACATACGTGCAGTACGGAGGGCACACTGTCTAATCTTGTGAGTCGGTGTAGGTTATTACTACGCGTGTACGTAATTCCCTCTCTATTTAATACATCTGTGCCAATCAAAATAGGTGCCGTAATGCACCCAACTGGGACCACATATAAATCAACTTCCAAAGACACTTCAGGAAATTCGATCGTCGTTACAACATATGACGTCGATTCAATCTCCTGGCTGCCTATACCTCTCAACAAACGATATGTTGGGATTCGATTGAAATTAAAATATTTAAGGACAGATTCTAGAATTAACGAGATATCTGACCCACTATCGATCAAAGTATCTATAGGCACCTTTTGAATAACAGCAGACATTATGTTGTCTCGTTTCGATTGACACTTGAGCAAAAATTTATTTTAGCCGATTTCTTTTCATTACGATTGGTTTCGGATTTCGGTTTTGAATAGCATGTATCAGCTACGTGACCGTTACGTTTACAATATGTGCAAAACTTGACTGATTTATCACCCGATGTTGAAGGCGTTGACGTCACGGTGTCTGCTGATGATGACGCGTTAGTGTCGACTTTAGGTCTCTTCCTGCAGTTATATTTCGTGTGACCGGCTTTACGACAATAGTGACACACTATTTTAGTATCTTCCGATTTAGTTCCTTCGCGTTTACGCGATGATGACGGTCCTACGTTGTTTGATTGGGAAGGATTGTTTGAACCGCGCGTCTCGGTTTTTGGTTTGACATATACCGACAAAAATTCGACTACCTCCGTTATTTTAAGTTTCGCATTCGTTGCCGCGGCCTTTATTTGAGCATCAGTAATACCTCTGACAATTATTGCAACTTTCAGCTCATCAGACAACCCCTTTACAATATTAAGACGCAAAAGAGACTTGCGAGCATATTCGGCGTATGTAGTGAATTTATTTGAATTGTTACACATAACCTCAAATAAAATTGTAGCAACGTCTACATTACGTGGGCACAGTGAACGAAATTCTAACTTGAAATTACTCCACGAGCGATCATTTGTTACCCAATCGTTTAGCCATGACTTCGCGTCACCACGTAAACAGCTTCCTATGCGCCCTAGACACTCGCGATCGTCCCATTTATTTAAATTACGAGCGCGGTCTACCTCTGAACACCAAACGTCAAAATCGTGTAGGTTAGGATCGAAAGGAGAAATATAAAAATTATGCGATCTCTCTTGAACTAAGCAAGACAATGCGCCAACGAGCTTATCTGTAACGTCCTTATCCTGGTCCATCTGCCGAGTGATGGTTTCCTGCCCCCGTGAGCCATGCTCCGCAACAGGCGTAGACACGCGACACGTTGGCGAGGTCGGCAAACGGCTCTCAATAGAATTCAAGCGAGCTAATATTCGACCTAAGGCCTGATCACGCGGGGAATCACGGCGACTATGGGAGGTGTCACGACGTCTGTGACCACTTCGTGGACTACGGGACACATGACGATGTGTAGAAGAGGTACGCTCGCGACTATGAGAACGCTCACGATGTCTACGAGGTGACGGAGTGTGATTGCTCCTTCCGGAACCATGCCTACGATTACGCGATTCACTTCTCAACGTTCGAGATCGACGCGAATCGTTTTGTTTTTCAACATTTGTCGAACGTCCCGACATATCAGAAATTAAATGATCAGATCAGAAATAAATAAAAAAAAAAACTCACCAATACTCGCGTACCCTCAAAAATAAATAAAAAAAATAAAAAAATTTGCAGTAATTAGGTTAAATTCAGACACTATCAGTCACTTACTTTAACTTAAAACAGATGGCACAAACGGCACTAAGCACGTGGTCTATCCCACTTCTGATCTTAGAAACCAGTAGTGAGGATAGTTTTTTAAAAAAAATAACGCACAATTACTTCCTAAATTATTTAATTAACAACAAAGTTTGATAATTGAAATCACAACAAGGATAATTCTAAAAATAAGACATCTGAACACTAATTACTGCAAATATAAAATAATCAGCAAAATTACAATAAGAATAGCGACCAATATACAAACGCAAACGAGGGTAGCGATGTTGAAGCGTTGCCGACGAGAATCGAAATGAACCTGCTGCTAACCGCGCGCTGCCTTTTATAGCGCACCGCTTGTACCAGGCTTTGGAGAAGGAGGTTTTGCTAAGACTATATATACGACAGCTTGGCCACCCCCAATGAAATCATGACCTATTTAATTCATAATTTACAAAAAATTATACTTAAAAACACAATCATTATTAAAATTCGTAGAAATCAACTGACAATAAATCCGTGGATTACTCCTGGCCTATTGAGATGCATAAGAACAAGAGACAAAATGCATTTCAAGCTCAAACAAAATCCGAACAATGACATTTTAAAAATATCTTATAAAAGATATAGAAACTTTTGTAATGACATCATAAAAAAATGTAAGAGACAATATGATAGGAATATACTAGAGTCAGCTGGAGGGGATAACAAAAAACTTTGGTCCGCTATTAAAACAATTACAAATATAAGCAAAACAAACTCACTCCCGTTGGAACTTTTACAAATTAAGAAAAAACGATTGTCATCCCTATCTTTAAGAACGGTAGTAAAGAGGAGATATCAAACTATCGTCCTATTTCATTGCTCACTTCTGTTTCGAAGGTATTTGAAAGGATAATCAATAACAGATTTGTAAAATTCCTTGAGGAAAAAACCTCTTATCACCAAACCAATATGGCTTCAGAAAGGGTAAATCTACAACAGATGGTATTCAGACACTCATCGAACTAATTGTAGATAAAATGGATAATAAAAAAAAATGCTTGACCATCTTTTTAGACCTACAAAAAGCGTTTGATACTGTCTGCCCACAACTGTTACTATCCAAACTCGAACAGATGGGAATTAGAGGCACACAATTAAAACTATTTAGGAGATACTTAGAGGATCGGTATCAGTCTGTTCGCATAGGAAATGCGCTAAGTAAAGAGAGACCAATAAATATTGGAATCCCACAAGGTAGCATCTTAGGCCCTTCCCTTTTCTTATGCTATATAAATGAACTCTGCAATCTAAAACTAAAAAACTGTCATATAATGTCATATGCTGACGACACTATCTTAACCTTTTATGGCAACTCATGGGAGGAAGCCTATCATGTCGCCCAAGAAGGTTTCAATACAGTCACTCATTGGCTAGCTTTTAACAAACTCACCTTAAACGCAAACAAAACTAAATATATAGAATTTAGAATACATCATATGGCAAATCAACCAGATCCTTTTAGTATTCAAGCACATAAATGTAGACTGGTAACATCATCAAATTGTACCACTTGCCCAATCATATTGAAAACAGAATCAATCAAATATCTCGGCATATTAGTGGATAAAAATTTATCTTTTAAGCAACACATTTCACTCTTAGTCCAAAAGACAAGAAAACTCGTTCATGTATTTAAAAATCTTAGACACGTTGCAAATTGGGAACTGGTTAAAACTGTGTATAAATCCCTTTGCCAATCAATATTATCATATGGTATTGTGACCTGGGGCGGCTCATATAAAACGAATATAATAAACGTTGAAAGAGCTCAAAGACTTCTCTTAAAAGTTGCTCTATTCAAACCACGTTTATATGCAACAAAAACACTCTACAACGATGCAAATGTATTAACGGTTAGGCAGCTTTATGTAATAGCAACAGTAATGAAAAAGCATTCCATAATTGACTTACCTACAGCTAAACAAAAGGTAAATACCAGGTGTTATTATGAAGTCTGTGAAACAAAACCGGTAAAAACATCTTTCGCCTAAAAGTTCTTTCAATTTAGAGCAAGCAGACTATATAACAGAGTTAACAAAACTCTTGCCATTGTTGATCTGCCAAGGGCAGAATGTAGAAAGAGACTCACCAATTGGCTGTTGGGACTAGATTACCAGGAAACCGAAACTAGAGGGTAAAGCTCAAATCGCATGCTCGAATAAAATATTCGAGGATTTTAATCAATTAAAATGTTTTCTTAAACAAAACTTTGGCGAGAGAAAACACTATAACCATTTACTACTAGATTTGCAATCGTGTAGGCAATCAGCAAATGAAACCGTATCGCAATTCGCTCTTCGGGTAGAAAGTTGCCTCACCGACCTTCAATCTGAAATTTATAACTCCGAATCCCTTAAAAAGGATATATCCAGTCGTATCGCTATGACCGAAGATCTGGCATTATTTACTTTTAGTTTAGGTTTGCATCCACGGCTTAGTAATAATGTCAGATGCAGAAATCCAAAGTCGCTCAATGATGCGATTAATGTAGCTCTTGAGGAGGAGAAAATACAAAACCTCCTGTATAAAACCACAATTAAACCCAAATGTAGCATCTGTGGTAAACCCGGTCACTCGGAATCTGAATGCCGAGAGAGACGAAAGCGCACGGGTCCACCACATATTCCGTTGGTGCCTCGACCATCAACATCTTTTAATAACTCCCAACTTTTCTGTAATTATTGTAAAAATAAGGGTCACGATATTACTCAATGTCGCAAAAGGAAGTATAATAACGAACGACGTAATACATTCAATTCCGATAATCGCGACAGACAAGCTGCAATGCATCATGTTACATTCGAGCCGCCGCCGTTGTTATCGGACCCGTCACCAAGTCCACGGATTACGAAAACGTGCCGTCGTCATCCGGATAAATAAGGCACTAATTCTACACATAAATCATTTATTCAAGGTCAAAATCGCATTACATCTCAGCACACTCCAAAGAGAGCCCCTGTTTCGCTGAGTCGTTTCACTATTCCATCTCGACATACTCCTTTGAGAGCCTCTGTCTCGTCGAGTCCCAAACTCATTGCATCTCAACATACTCATCTAAGAGCCTCTGAATCGTTGAGTCATAAAATCATTCCATCTCAACCTGCTTCAAAAGAAGCCCCCGAATCGTTGAGTCATAAAATCACTCCATCTCAACCTGCTACAAAAGAAGCCCCCGAATCGTTGAGTCATAAAACCACTTCATCTCAACCTGCTTCGGAAGAAGTCTCTGTTTCGTTGAGTCGTAATTCAATTTCACCGCAACCTGCTTCAAAAGAAGTCCCTGTTTCGTTGAGTCAAAATTCTGTCTCATCTCGACAACCTCTACATCAAACTGCACACCAAAATACTATTTTAACTCAACGCGCTTCCAATAGCGCCCCTGTGTCGTCAAGAGCAACCCTTCATTCGGATAAAGAATTCGCATTGCCGTACCACCCTAAGGCTAAAATCGAAATTCCTGTCTATGAAATATCTTCATACTCAAATAAAGTATTACTACCCCACGTATATATAGCTACTTCTCTCTACTCAGCCGCTGTGTCTTCTCATAGATACTGGAGCGAGTATTAGTTTAGTAAAATTATCAAGTTTAACTAATGTGCCCGAATTATCTCGCGAAATAGCTAAAATAAAAGGTTTTAATAACACAAATACTCATTCCGAAACCTTAGGCACATGTTTATTTATTTTATTTATTTAAGACTTCATGCACAAATCATTGTACATAGGCGGACTTAATGCAATGAGCATTCTCTACCAGTCTACCTTTGGGTGATGCAGAGATAATCTAGTGGCAGGTGCAGAAGCAAGGAAATTCAATTGAATATACCAAACATATATATATAAAAATATACATAACACACTTCACATACATACATACTATATATATACAATACAATACATATTTATAAGGCAGTAAATATATATCATATTCCCGATGATTCCCCCAACCTCTTCAAAAGAAGCTCCCGAACTCTCTGCTTGAAAGACAGCCGACTAGTCAGTATCCTGATATCGGGGGGTAGCGCATTCCACAGAAGAATAGCCTGAACGAAAAATGAGGAATGGAGAAACTTTGAGTGATGAGTTGGACAGTTGAGGAGACGATTGTTAGAAGAGCGAAGGTATTTATTGTGGTTTGCGCATGTGTATTGGAAGTAAGAGGACATATAGCTAGGTGGGCAAGGTGAGTTAAGAAAGGAAAATAAAGTGGTTAGCGCCCTTTGCTCCCTACGCTGGCGTATAGGCAACCACTTCAATTGCAACCGATGTGCAGAAACATGATCATATTTGCGTAGGTTGAAAACGAAACGAATGCAGTTATTCAGAAGTCGGTCGAGTTTATTGAGGAGATCTGCATTCAGGTCATAGTAACAAACATCAGCATAATCTATTATAGGGAATGAAGTCGGTTAACAACAAGGCCTGTACAAGCATCGTCTTGGCGACGGGCGGAAGCAAGTTTTTCACGCGGTAAAGGGCCCGCAGCGACCCGGTTACTTTTTTGCACACGTTAGTTACTTGTGTATGTCAGTTTAAACTCCTGTCAATATGTAAGCCTAGGTCTTTAACATTATCGCTGTAAGGGACGATCGCACCGTCGAAAAGAACGGCCGGCAGTGTCAATCTTACCTAGCGATCGAGAGCTTCCGATGATGATAGCCTGGCATTTATTCGGGTTTACCGCAATGCCAAACCGAGCTGACCAGGCACTAATGATGGCTAAGTTATCATTAATTTTTGCGATAGCATCGGCCAAGCAGTCTACGCCAGCCCGACAGTACAGCTGCAAGTCGTCTGCATACAGATGGTACGCACACCGAAGGTCAGAAGTGATGAGATTGATAAAAATAGAAAACAAGAGTGGTGATAATATGCCGCCTTGAGGAACGCCAGCTTTTAATTCGCACCAGCCTGATGATATATCACCATGCTTGACCGACTGCTGTCGCTCCTGAAGATAAGAAGAAAACCATGCCAGAGACCCATCAGAGATTGCAAGATGGGATAGGATGGCTAAAAGGATATCGTGACTGACCATATTGAAGGCATTTGAGAAATCAACCAAAACCAGGACTGTGGCTTTAGCGTCCTCAAGGCCAACTCTAATATCGCCAGTCACTTTAAGGAGGGCGGAAACTGTGCTGTGGCCTGGTCTGAAGCCCGATTGGAATGGACTGACAAGTGAATTCCTGTACATGTCAGTTACATTTTAATTTAAATAACAATCGTCATGAGTATAAATTTCACGTAGTCGACGATAACATAAATTTAGAGTATGATGGTATCATTGGCAGTGACTTTCTAAATCATTTTAAGGCCAATATAGACTACACTTCACAATCAATTAATATATGCGGACAAATCCTTGGTATAAACTATATTCAGCCAACTTACGTCATCCCAGCTCGTTCCGAAGCGGTCATTGAATGCGCAGTGTCTAATTACTCGCGTGAACATTATAAAAACAATGAGGGTCTATTATTAGATCACTCCATAAGTGAAGGTGTTTATATTACAAATTGTCTCGTTCATATAAAACCTAATAAAAGAATTATTGTAACCTTCTTAAACACTACTACTTCTGATAAACAAGTCAGAGACTTTAAGGTCCAGCTAACGCCCCTAGAATCGAATATCACTACAAAATCAAACGAATCCGTCAATTCTTTATACTTTTCTCAAACTGACAGACCACAAATGGTATTAAATCTAATACGCTGTTCCCATCTTAACTCCGAGGAAAAGGAGGCTTTACTAGAATGTTGTGCTGAGTACCCAGATATCTTTCATTTAGAAGATGAACCTTTATCATTCACGAACGCGATCGAGCATACTATAGATTCGGGCGATGCGCCCCCCATTCATGTAAAATCTTACCGTTTTCCTGAGTGCCACAAGGAAGAAGTGGACTCACAAATCCGCAAAATGCTCGATCAGAATATTATACGCCCATCAACATCACCTTGGAGCGCCCCTGTTTGGGTAGTCCCCAAAAAGATGGACGCTTCTGGAAAAAAGAAGTGGCGTATAGTAATAGATTATCGCCGACTGAATGACGTCACTGTATCTGAAAGTTACCCCTTGCCGCTAATAACAGATATCTCAGACCAGTTAGGTCATTCCAAATACTTCAGCACATTGGACCTATCAAGTGGCTTCCATCAGAAACCCCCTAGACGCACAAAAAACAGGGTTCTCAATAAACACGAACTCTAGTACCACCGGGCACTACGTATTCCTACGGATGCCTTTTGGGCTTAAGAACGCTTCATCAACCTTTCAAAAGTTGATGAATACTGTCCTTTCGGGTCTTAACGGCCTTCACGCATATGTCTATCTAGATGATGTCATCATCTATAGCAGCAATCTGAAATCACATATGGAAAAAATTAGATTAGTCTTCGCCCGCATCCGAAAATTCAATTTAAAACTCCAACCGGACAAGTGCGAGTTCTTGTGACGCGAAGTTACTTATCTAGGTCACATAATCACGGATAAAGGTGTCTGTCCAAATCCTGAGAAAGTCAAAGCAGTCTCTCAATTCCCTACTCCCAAGAATCCAAAGGATATAAAATCGTTTCTAGGCCTAGTCGGTTACTATCGCCGTTTCATTAATAATTTCTCCTAAATCACTAAGCCATTGACTTCCCTTTTGAAAAAGGACGCTATATTCCAGTGGACACATAGTCAAGAACAAGCATTTACCACCCTCAAGGATAAACTAACTACAGCGCCTCTGCTTCAATATCCTGACTTCACACAGCCATTCCTGCTGACAACCGACGCCTCTAATTACGCAATAGGAGCCGTGCTCTCTCAAGGCGTTATCGGTTCTGACAAACCCGTCTCATATGCATCGCGTACCCTAAATAAAGCCGAGGGCAACTATTCTACCATCGAAAAGGAGCTCTTAGTAATTCTATTCGGAGTGAAAACATTCCGTCCCTATTTGTTTGGTCGAACATTCAAAATAATAACTGACCACAAACCTCTAGTATGGCTCTTCAATGTTAAGGACCCAGGATCTAGACTCATTAGATGGCGTCTGAAACTTGAAGAGTACGACTACGAAATAGTTTACAAAAAAGGGAAATTAAATGCAAATGCCGATGCCTTATCTCGTTTTCCTGTAAATGTCTTACAAGAGAACGAAAATTCCAACTCGACTACCTGTAATCCGCCACCGACATTAATTAACGAGGACGACTCACCAAATTCGCTATCCATATCAGAAACATATGAACAGTTACTTAAAATCATGAAACAGTCCGACGTGTCATTTGATACCGTCATTCAAGAACATAATGAGTCACTAATGAAAGCAAGATGTAAACTTATTGCCTATCCAACCTCCGTCGACTTGGATGAATCTGTACCCTACTGCAAAGACATTATAGATGCCTCCACTAGCGAACCTAATATTCGCGACATAGAACGCGAACCTAACACCTATTACTCCACCTCTAATGATAACCATTTATTTACTCATTTGTTTTTAAAAATTAATTATTACGATGAAATGACATATAAAGATATATTTAACCTCCTTCGTGACTATAGAGAAATGATAAAGTTTTGGTACATGGAAGAAAAAGAATTCGCAATATCAGATTTTACAGACCCTTATACGAAATTATCTTACAAAAAAAATTATAATATTCTAACATTCCTGTTTCATAACACAAACATTAAAGTTAACATCTACCGTAACTCCATACGATATCCGACCCCTGACGAGGTCAAAAATATTCTTAAAGACAATATTTAGTATTATAGATTTATAATTATTTCTTAAAAACAAATCACGATTCTCCTCTAGCTGGCCACCCAGGTATATTGCGTATGTTTGAAAGAATTAAGACTCAATTCTGGTGGAAAAACATGAGACAAGATATCGAGGATTATGTCAAAAATTGCCGCTCCTGCCAGATTAACAAACCTCTGAGACAAAATAATAAAGCCCCTATGATTATCACGTCCACGGCATCCAGGCCTAATGAAAAACTTTACCTTGATTTAGTCGGTCCGCTCCCTGAAACACATGAACATAAATATAAATTTTTACTTACACTACAGGATGACTTAACTAAATTTTCGCAGGCCTTTCCTATGCAATCTTGTTCCGCTGAAGAAACAGCGAAATCACTAGTCCTATTCATATCCCATATGGGAATCCCCAAGTTAATAATATCTGATCAAGGCACCAACTTCTGCTCTGACGTCTTCAAACAACTTGAGAAACTCTTCAGCATCAAACATGTGTTTACATCTCCTTACCATCCCCAGACATGCGGTGCCCTTGAACGCAGTCATTCTACTCTTAAAGAGTATCTCAGGTCATATATAGGTGAAAATCAACATACTTGGGATCTTTATATCCCCAGTGCTATGATAGCATATAATTCAAATATACACAGCACCACGGGTTATTCACCCCTAGAATTGCTTTTCGGGTTCAAACCTTACTTACCTTCAAGTATCGATACCCTCGATACCAACACCTATACGGATTACATCCGGGCCCTTAATCACCGACTTTACTACAGTCGTCAGAAAGCCCTCCAAAATATTCAATCCTCCAAGGAGAAATCCAAAACCTATTACGATTCCCACACTAAACCATTATCCTATAAAACAGGAGATATGGTATATGTCCGTTGCCACCATAAGCAAAATAAGGCACTATCTCCAGTATGGAAAGGCCTTTTCAAAATAATAAAATTAAATGGCAACCATTCCGTTACGCTTCTCGTCAATCGTAAGCACGTACGTCACCACTACGACGAAATCAAACCAGCCAGTGACGTAACAGTTGACGATTAGCTACGTAATAATACATAAACGCCTCGTTGTAATTTCAGATCGACGCTGCCATAGCCGATCACTTGCGAATATGTTTCTTCCATCTTCAGCAGTCCGGGCCTCTATTTTGATAAGCTCTTAGATATTAAATTCACTAACAGTGACTGGAATGTAATAGCATACGTAGATATAAGCCATGTACAACCTAATCTAGACAAAGTAGAATTCCTATTTGAAAAACTTAATGTATTTTGCAATTCACTAACTTCTTCTAAAATACAGACCGACTGTATTAACTCGCTATCCGCTTTAAAAAATCGTCATATTCTGAACGTTAGCAAATTGTCCTCTATATCATATTTACTGATTGATGAAAATCCAAATAGGCGTTTTAAAAGAGGTCTGATGGACCTTGGTGGTTCTCTGTTGAAAACCATTTTCGGCACTTTAGATTCTGAAGATGCAGTAAGATTCTCAAATGCTATAGAGGAAGTACAGATAGATGAAAAACACCTTGCTCATCTCATGAAAGACAATATACATGTGATTAAGTCAACTATATCATATTTCTCAGTACTATCTCCAAAGTGAATGAAAATGAAAATCACATAATACGAAATATGGAAACCATTCACAAAATTTTAGAAACGGTCACGAATAGTAACGATAAATTAGAAATTAGATCTGAGTTAAGTTCTTTATTACATTCATTAGAATCTATTATAATGACCTTGTCTTTCGATATTGAAGATATTAATAATGCAATTCTTTTCGCCAAACTCAATATTTTACATCCTACTGTACTCAGTCCGCATCAACTATATAACGAATTAGATAAACATAGGAATAGCCTACCTAGCCATTATGAACTTCCTATACCTAACTAACCTTACAGAATATACATTCCCTTATCGATATTTCACAACTTGCATGTTTTTATCATTTAAATAAAATTATTATTGTTGTTAAGATTCCTCTCATATTACCTCAGACCTATGACCTATATAGAACAATTCCCCTACCTGTTCCTTACGATATGTCGAAGCCCGATACCTACATTCTTATCGAGCCAACTAGCTCATACGTAACGATCACAGCTGATCGAATGTTTTATTCGCTCATAGCAGACATAGACAAGTGCAAAGTAATAAGTGATATGTGTGATAAGTGTTATGTGTACTAATGTGTTTTCAGTGATTGCAAATCCTACGTGTGAAACGACTCTCTTAAGTGATGTTATTAACAAACTTCCTGATATGTGTGTAACAAAACTTATTCATGGCTCAATTGATCTATTCCATAAGTTAACTTTAAACCGTTGGCTTTTTGTACAATCTGAACCTGGCAAGTGTCACATAACATGTAATGACGAAGACATAAACTCTGATGTAATTTTGTTTGGTACTGGTATCTTGACCTTGCCTAAGAACTGTAAAGCTTTTTACAAAACCTTGCAATTTGCCGCCGTTGGCGAAACGCTTGTTAGCAACATAACCAATAAAATATCTAATTTTAACATCTTACAAGATGATTGTTGTGAGCGCTCTAAGTTGAATAAAACTCTACAACGATTACCTTACTCAAAATTAAACAACATAGATAATCTTGATTCCTTGCTACAAGCTAGTATACATTTAAACTCTTTTGAAGAAGAGATAAGCATTAAAACTCTTTTGAAGAAGAGATAAGAAATTCGCGGGTTTGAGTTGCAGGTAGAAACACGTATTTTTTGTGATTCATAATAAATTAAAATTTAAATTAAGTACATTTCTAATTTTTCTTTTAAAATATTTCTACTTACGTTTGCCTTTGCAATTTATCCTGGGTAAATAAAGCTACTTTGCACACCGCCTGCCAGCGCATCAAGAACACTTTTATTAAGAATAAACTACCTTTTGTGCACACTTCACAATGTCGCAAATTGAAGAGGTTCGATCAACACAAAAATCCTTGGAAGAGAAGTTCGTGCCCTTGGAGGAGATGTTCACCAAGAAGTTGGAAGCCATCCAGGCTCAGATCCAGACAGCTGGCCCCGCCAAGGATACCATTGCCAAGGTGGCTGAGGAGTTCCGAGCATTCAGAGAACTCATGTATGGTTTGCTCGGGCTGCTGCGTCAACAGATTGTGGAGTGCTCCCGTCAGATAGATGACCTCGAAACTAGGAGCCGCCTTAAGGCGCTAATCATCCAAGGTGTTCCTGAAAAGGAGGGTGAGAACTGCACAGAGGTAACACTAGATGTTGCAAACAGAAAATTGGGTCTAAATCTTACGTCATCATCCATAAAGGTCTGTCACAGACTGGGGCAGACTAATACTGACCACCACCGGCCTCTTCTGGTCAGGTTCTCCAGTGTGGACATCAAATTGGCAGTCTTGCGAGCCAAAACCAGATTAAAGGGTACATAGATCGCCATCAGAGAATTCTTGACTCGAGGAAGGCAGAGTGTCTTCTCAAAGGCGCGTCAGCATTTTGGTATGCGGTCTTGCTGGACACAAGATGGTGTTATATTCGTGAAGGCTTCAGATGGGAACAAGTACAGGGTGATTTCGATGGAGGACTTGAACCCTCTGCTAACTAAGTACCCGAAGATGCAAAGCACGTCTGCGTCTGCTTCAACGTCTGCATCCGGAATCAAGCGGGGTGCACAGGAGCCAGGAGGAAGTCTGAAAGGCACACGTAGATAAGTACCAACTCGTAGCGCAAAACACACATCGCATTAAGTTTAATTCTCTTTTGGCACTTACCTTCACCTGCGGTTTTTGTATTAATTAACTCCTCTTTGTAATCCTCGGTTCTATTAGCAGTCCGCAGGTAGTTGTACTTGTTGAGTCCATGTATTTTGTTTTACCTCCTTTATACACTGTTAGCATGAACTATTTTTACTTTTGCATGTAATATCTATTTATACCGTCATACAATCATTTTTTTTTCCTCTTTGTTTCTTTTTAATTTTTACTTTCAGTCACAAATTAGTTAATTTATAAATACAATTATTATTGTTGTCACAAAGTGACGTATAAGTGGCTGACATAAGCGACACTTGACGTTTGTGTGTGGTTTGCTGATTCACAATTTTTTTTTCTCTCTCTTTATTTTTATGATTTAGATATTGCAGTAGCTCAAATTGTTTCATTTTCTTATTGTTTGCCAACTAAGACTTCATCTTGATGTAAGCTGGTGGGTGGTGCAGAGCTGGTTTTCGACTACCCATTTTTGAGCAAGTTTTTTTTTTTGTTTTTAATAGTGATTTTATAGTATATTATATTGAGTATTTATATATTATATATTTTTTATGTCCAGTGATGATTCCTTTGTATCAGCCAACTCATTGTCAGATAATGATAGTTTTTGCTCTTTAAATGCTTCCCTACACGATTTTGTTCAATGTCGTTTTTCTAATAACAATAATCATATGTTAAATGTCTGCCACATAAATGCGCAAAGCATTCCGAGCCACTACGGTGAACTTTTTGACGCATTTAACAATAGCAGCGTCAACGCCATCCTGTTATCTGAAACCTGGCTCAAACCACAATTGCTATCAATAACCTACCCTCTTCCTGGTTATGTCCTTGTACGCAACGACCGGATTCTTAGAAGGGGGGGAGGTGTAGGTATTTATCTCCGCAGTGAATTTACTTATAAAGTGCTCTCTATTTCTCCTCCAAATTGTCCTGCGGAGTACCTTTTCCTTGAGGTTTGTTGCCGGGGGGGGGGGGGGAAATAGTATTGGGTGTTGTCTACTGTCCTCCCACCACTGATTACTTCACTGACTTCGAATCAGTTCTTGAATCCTTGGGTTCTGAGTACACACATCACATAGTCATGGGCGATTTCAACACAAACCTCATGTTTCCTGAATCTCCTCGTTCCCGCAACTTGCTGCACATCGTTGAGTCGGCAAGCCTACAGCTGTTACCGCTTAATCCCACTCACCACAATACTGCTGGAGACGATTCCTGGCTTGACCTTATCCTGACTTCTAATCCCTCCCTTGTATCATGTCATGGGCAGCATGACGCTCCGGGTTTCTCCCACCATGACATGATTTTCCTTTCGTATATCCTGAAACCGCCCAAGGTGAGGCCTAAGGTCCTGTATCGGCGCTGCTTTGCGCGGATGGACAAAGCAAAACTCCAAACTGACGCCTCTTTGATTGATTGGGATCCTTTGATCAAGGCCACTACAGTTGATAGTAAAATTGCTTATTTCAACACTACATTATGCAACCTTTACGATCGTCATGCTCCGATCAAGAAGGTAAGGATTAAACGACCACCAGCTCCGTGGATGACGCGTGGTATTAGGATGGCGATGCGACGTCGGGATCGTGCCATCCGCAAGCATCGAAGGGATCGCACAGATGAAAACTGGGCTGCTTTTAAGATTGCCAGAAACAGATGTAATCAGATGGTACGTGACGCTAAACGTGACGAGAATGTGGCGGCACATTCTCGAAAACATATTTTCTTCTTCTTCTGCCGATATCTGGAAATTCCTTAGGACTCTAGGTATCGGCAAGACGTATCATCCAGACCTTCCGAATACAATTGGCTTAGATGATCTTAACAGTCATTTTTCTAATGTCTCTGTTATGGATCGCCTAGTCAAACAACGTACTGTATCATTTATCGCCGGTCTGGAACGTCCTTATATTTCTAGCCCTTTTTGCTTCGTACCTGTTCAGTTGTCGGAGATTAGGAAGACAATCCTGTCCATAAAATCCAAAGCTGTTGGATGTGATGATATCTCTCGCGATATGGTTATCACTATATTGGATCACATCCTTCCTGCAATTACCCACATAATAAATTTCTCCCTTTTCTCAGGAACATTCCCATCCCTTTGGCGCAAAGCCTTTGTTCGTCCTCTCCCAAAAATCTCTAATCCTTCTCTTCCCACTCATTTCCGGCCCATATCTATACTTCCTTTTCTTTCCAAAGTGCTTGAAGCCTGTGTACATAAGCAACTGTCTAACTTCATTTACCGTAACTCTCTGATAAGTCCTTTGCAATCCGGCTTTAGACCAGGCCATAGCACTGTCTCCGCTCTCCTTAAGGTGACTGGCGATATTCGTATGGGCCTTGAGAACACCAAAGCCACAGTTCTGGTTTTGGTGGATTTCTCGAACGCCTTCAATATGGTCAGTCACGACATTCTTTTGGCCATCCTATCCTATCTTTCGATCTCTGACAAATCACTGAACTGGTTTTCATCTTATCTTCAGGAGCGTCAGCAGTTGGTCAAGCTTGATGATGTTTCATCAAATTGGCATGATTTGAAGGCTGGCGTTCCTCAAGGCGGAATACTATCTCCTCTTTATTTTCTATCTTCATTAATATGATTACTTCCGAACTTCAGTGTGCGTACCATCTATACGCTGATGATCTGCAACTTTATTGTCAGGCTAGTGTTGACGGGCTATCTGATGCGATCTTGAAGATGAACAGTGATCTGGCAGCCATTGGAAACTGGTCCGCGAGGTTCGGTATAGCAGTGAACCCTGCCAAATGTCAGGCCATTATTATAGAAAGTTCTCGTACGCTGAGTGGGATTGACAGAGCATCCCTACCGGCTGTGATGTTTGACGGTGCAGCTATCTCATTCAGTAATGATGTTAAAAATCTTGGCCTTATTATTGATAACAGTTTAAAGTGGCGTGCTCAGGTCACCAGTGTTTCTAACAAGGTTACTGGATCCTTGCGGGCCTTGTATCGCGCGAAAAATTTGCTTCCACCTGCCACGAAGGCTATGTTGGTGCAGGCCTTGGTTTTCCCTATTATTGATTATGCTGATGTTTGCTACTACGACCTAAATGCAGATCTTCTCAATAAGCTTGACCGACTTCTTAATAACTGCATTCGATTCGTTTTCAACCTGCGTAAATACGATCATGTTTCTGCATATCGGCTGCAATTAAAGTGGTTGCCCATACGCCAGCGCAGGGAGCAAAGGGTGCTTACCACTCTATTTTCTATTCTTCATTCACCTTCTTCGCCGAGTTATCTATCCCCTTACTTTCAGTACATATGCGCAAACCACAATAAAAATTTACGTTCTTCTCATAACATACATTCATATCTACCTCCAGCTATGATGCAGACCGTGGTGGTACCGGTCGTGAAAAGTAAGACTGGTGATATAAGCGACGCTAACAACTACAGACCCATCTCTCTGGCCACAGTTATGTCTTAGGTGCTTGACAGTCTTCTTAACTCACTGATGAGTGGCTGTCTCGAGTTACATGACAATCAGTTTGGTTTCAAATCGGGACTCTCCACTGAGACAGCTATTCTGTGTCTGAAGCAGACTGTCAAGTACTATACTGATCGCAAAACACCAGTCTATGCTTGCTTCCTCGACCTTACGAGGGCGTTTGACCTGGTTTCCTATGATATCCTCTGGGATAAACTTAACGACACATCCCTGCCAAGCGAATGCATACGTATTCTCAAATATTGGTACGGGAACCAGGTCAACGTAGTTCGGTGGTCGGGGACGCTGTCTGAACCATACAGGTTGGAGTGCGAGGTGAGGCAAGGGGGGTGACCTCACCAACGCTCTTCAACCTTTATGTAAACGCACTCATCGAGAGGCTGAGCAGCACGCATGTCGGATGTCATGTTGGTGGAGTTTGTGTAAACAACATTAGCTATGCGGACGACATGGTGCTGCTGAGCGCCTCGGTCTGTGGCCTGTCTAAGCTGCTTGGCATTTGTGAGGAATATGCTCTCAGTCATGGCCTGCTCTATAACGCTAAGAAAAGTGAGTGTATGGTTTTCCGGGCCAGGGGTAAATGTCCAGATAGTATCCCAAGCATCAAATTAAATAATGTACCGCTAAAGAGGGTTGACACCTTTAAATACCTTGGGCATCTGGTGACCTCTGACCTGAAAGACGATTCAGACATAGAGCGGGAACGTAGGGCGTTGTCTGTTAGAGCGAACATGATAGCTCGCAGGTTTGCACGTTGCTCGAAGGAAGTAAAAAACACTCTTTTCAGAGCGTATTGCACCTGTTTTTATTCGAGCGCCCTGTGGGTTAACTATACACAAAAACAGTACAGCGCCCTACGAGTCCAATTCAACAATGCCTACAGGATGTTGTTGGGGCTGCCTCGGTACTGCAGTGCGTCGGGAATGTTCGCTGAGTCACGTATTGACTGCTTCTATGCGACGATGCGGAAACGGTGCACATCCTTGGTGCGCAGGGTCCGCGCCAGCTCCAACACTGTCTTGAGGATGTTGGCTGAGAGGTTCGACTGTCACTACATTAACCATTGTTGTATGCTTAATGTAGTGACAGTATAATATAATACCTATAATTAGATGACATGTGATTGATTTGATCTATCTATTAATTTAATTCTAATTTATTTATTAATTTGATAAAATTTATTATGTATTAATGATTTGATTCTAATTTATTTATTGATATGATGAAATTTATCATGATTTAATTCATTTGATGCAATTTAATTTATTATGTATTTTTGCCTTGGTTTTGTATCTTATTTTATTGATAACGTATATATAATGTGAATGTTTGTGATCCTAGTTGGTCGAAATAAATGACATAATAAATAATAACCGACTTCTTCAATGTCCTACTCATCGCACTGATTTCTTTCATTCTTCCTTCTTCGTTCAAGCTATCTTCCTGTGGAATGCGCTCCCCCTGGATATCAGGATGGTGTTAGGTCGTTTGACTTTCAAGCAGAAAGTTCGTGAGCATTTATTGAAGAAATTGGCTGAATCTTCACAATAAGTAAATATAAGTATAATTATATATATCATAATTATATATAGTATCTATTTATTTATATTAGTGTTTCTATATTTATTCATACATAATTTGTATGTATTATTAGTTTATGTAAGATTATATTGTTATTGAATTTGTTTAAATTTATACATTATTATATTGAGTCTTTGTTTTAGTCTTTAAAAATTTTGCTGCTTGCGCTCACCGTTTTTACTCATCTCTGCATCACCCAAAGGTCAGACTGGTAGATAATGCCTACGGCATTAAGTCCGCCTATGTACAGAAATTTGTGTGCATAAAGCTTAATAAATAATTAAATAAATAAGCAAGATAGAAAACCCATCTCATTTTCAAACTTATAGTACTCACTATTTATCTATAAGTCTATGTATTTCTATGTTAACTCTGATCTATATTATGTACAAAAGCCGTAATTACTTTTGTCCCCCTAAGAGCCCATGTTGCATTCAAATATTTAATCAATGCCATAATACCAAAAACAACTCTGTTTCTGCATCTCAAAACATGGCATTTCATGATAATACAGTAGACAATAGTGACGAATCTGACTCTATAGAAGACTTACAACGACAAAGACCCCTATTAAAAGAAACATTCTGTTTGGCAAAACTCACGATAGTTAATTTGTGATGAATGCACGTGGTTAGTAATTTAATAATAATTTCCTTTTATTCTTTTTTTTGTTTTCACTACCTAGATTTTAATTATTTTTAACCGACTTCCAAAAAAGGAGGAGGTTCTCAATTCGACCGTATGCTTTTTTTTATGTTTGTTCGCCGATATCTCCGTTATTTATGAACCGATTTTGATAATTCTTTTTTTATTGGAAAGGAGATAGTCCCAGAATGGTCCCATGATAAGGAAATCAGGATCTGATGATGGAAGACCAGAGAAATCGAGAGGAACTTTCAAAAATTGTAGGGGCGAGTGGTGCTTTTGCATATGGTTTTAGTAGGCTTTTGACAAATTTACAACTTGCTGATGTTCGAACCCGACCTGATGATGGAGCCGGAAGACAGTCGAGAGATCTCCTTGACTATTTGGAGTAGTTGCCTTGTGTTTGGGCTTGAATGATTCGTATTGGTGAGTACTTTGCACCAAGATTAATCGTGACTGTCATTAAGGGTCTGATGATGAGAACGATGTACAGCTCAGGGAACTCCTGAACGGTTTACAGTAACTACCTCATGTTTGGACTTCATTCATTTATATCAATGAAAACTTTGCACCTCTATGGATTACAATGAAGTTATCCAGTAAATTGTGATGATGGAGCCGGGAGGCAGTCGAGGGATCTCCTTGATTATTTGGAGTAGTTGCCTTGTGTTTAGGCTTGAATGATTCGTATTGGTGAGCACTTTGCACCAAGATTGGTCGTGACTGTCATTAAGGGTCTGATGTTGAGAACGATGGACAGCTCAGGGAAATCCTGAACGGTTTACAGTAACTACTTCGTGTTTGGACTTAATTCATTTATATTGATGAGAACTTTGCACCTATATGGATTATGTATAATGAAGGTCTGCAGTATACCTGATAATGGAGGTCATTGACATTCGCGGGAATTCCTCAACGATTTACGGCACCGAAAGCTGACTAACTCAGGACTGCCATTACTGTGATTTTCGGTCTCAAGTAGCCGTCGTCTTCTCTTTCAAGAAGCATCCTAGCTTTCTCTGCCTAACACTTAAAATGGTGAAATAAAATATTTTTTAACAAAAAAAAAACCGACTTCAAAAGTAAACTAAAAAGCAAAAAATAAATTTACTTTGTTCAAAGTAATACACACTTTCATTTAGTTAAATAGAAAACAATATTTAATAACTATTTTATAATTTTGAAGTCGGTGCCAAGTAAATGCTATATACCAAACAACAACAGTATATGAAAAATATATTGATCGGTACCTACTAATCATCAAATTAGCAAGAGGTATGTAAGTAATATCTTTACACTGTTGTAGTTTTACTTGGTACCGACTTTAAGATTATAAAATAGTTATTAAATATTGTTTTCTATTTAACTAAATGAAAGTGTGTATTACTTTGAACAAAGTAAATTTATTTTTTGCTTTTTAGTTTACTTTTGAAGTCAGTTTTTTTTTTGTTAAAAATTATTTTATTCCTAAGATAAATATTGGTTAAGCATTTTTATTGTTAATTATAATTTCGAACGTAATAGCATTGATTTGAATCCAATAATAATAACTAATGTACTTATTTAATAATAAATAAATTCTTAATTAAAATTGTAATAATCATAATCTTAGAATAACTATTATTTTTTGTCTCCTTATTAGTTATATTCATATCTCCCTATTTAAGTTAATCTTAAAAGTAATACCTAATTATATCGATGTTCTACCCTTAATGTTACTATGATTCTTAGTTTGTAATTTTCATGCATATTATGTCATAATGCTTCGACGTAGATCCAATTTGGCATCCAAAGTTTGTATTCATCTGTCTTGGCATCTCTCATCACTTTGAGATGTGATGATCGATCTTAACGGGGGGTTGTTATATAGGAATAACTATTCTACAAAATATAAATTAAAAATGCTGAGTTTCCAATTGCATTGACGTCAATGCAATAGGAAACCGTTGTTACTGATTCCATGTTAATTTTTCATTAGTATTGGATTGGACTTCCGTCGGGCATAATACCAATTTTGTAATACGTTTATCAATTTAATACATAATTTTCTTTAAGCAAATTAATTAGTTTTTTTAAAAAGTCATCATCGACCCGCTCCGTAACAGGTCGTCAAACGTGTTGTCGGTGTATTTGAAAGAAAGGAATAAAATAAAAAATAAATATTAAAGGGGTCGCCAAAGGATAAAATAGAATGCCGCCTAAAATATTGACGACAATTTGGTTGTGTGAAAGAGATAAGTGTAGTTTTGTTTGTTACTTCGCTTTCTTGTCCGAAACTATTACCTACAGTAGCTACAAATTTAGTTCACGGCCACTGGTCAGTGTGTCGGTGCAATCCGGTGACGACTTACCTACGCGTTATCGCTTCAAAGTGCACGAGTGCCGCGCAGGACTTGTACTTTGCGAGATTCGCCACCGCGGGCGCCGCGCCGCCGCGTTTGTCTAATACTCTAATTATTACTTACGACGATAAGTGTGATATTGGACGCTTTATTCTAGTGACAGGACACGTAACCTAGTTAGTGATTAGTGTGACATTGACCATTGTTGGACGCTTAGTTTTTGTGTTTAGTTTGAATTATTAATTATGCCTCGTTAAAATTACACAGCTTCGGACTACACTGACATGATTTTAATTTATGGAAAGTGTCAAGGAAATGCCGCTTTGGCTATAGGTATGGACATAATTATAGACAGATATATGGGGACACTCGAGTTTGTTCGATCTACGGGTGTTCTATTGTCCAAGCTGTCCAGAATGAAAATAAAGCCTTAATCTCGCATATGGATAGTGCTCCTCGTACGAGACTAATCAATGAGGAACGAATTTTAACTTACCTTAATGAATCGAACAATTTTGTAATTTAACCTACCTAGTCACGTAATGATGAACAGTGATCCTGATAGTGATTAATAAATAACACACGGATTTCTAATTATTTAATAATACATCTGTGATTCAGTGTAATTATTACCGTACTGAGCATTAATAATAATGCCGCGAAAACATCAAGTCGCTACTCGCTACCTACCTATTCGCTTCGTACTTACGGGCCCGCGCCAATGCTACCTAGTGTTGTCACAGGTTAGTGAACTTCGTATAAAAATGGCTTTGTTTCCGTTTTTTTTGAAAATTTCGTTTGTCTATTTAGTTTGTTTGAAAATTTCGATTTTTTATTTTTGAGGTTACGGTTTTTTTGATAGTATAGAATTATTGTTATGTATGAGTATTATCATTGGTTAAATTTTTTGTCGCATTTTCATTACCACCTTGTATAAAACCTGGCAAAGACTCCGGTGATCATTTATCATACAGACCTATTGCCCTATCGTCTATCCTCATAAAAACCCTTGAGCACCTTGTCAAAAACCGCCTTGAGTGGTTGGTAGAGAGCCGAAAGCTGCTTCCAAATCAAATCAAATCAAATTCTTTATTTCAAATAGACCAAAAAAGGCACTTTTGAACGTCAAGCAAAAAAGATATCATAAGGTTTAACTTTATATGTGTTAGTCTGTCCGTCTGTCCTCTAGTGAAGCTATTTACTCGTTCCAAAGTGTAGATTCCTATGGAGAAGAACGAGGAAGAAAAATTCGGCGACTCAGTTCGGCTTCAGGAAGAGTCTAGGTACGGCTAGCAGTGTGGGTACCCTCACTTCAGCCATCCGACTGGCCTTTAGCAGGGGTGAGTCGTTGGTTGCGGTCTTCTTAGACATTTCTTCAGATTATGATTCTGTACTCTTACCCCTTCTCAGTCAGAAACTGCAAGAGCTGAGAATCCCGAGTAGGATTTGCCGAATTATAGGCTGCATCCTGTCCAACCGCCCCCTTCAATTAAGAACTCCTGAGGATGTGCCTGTCCAGAGAATCGCCTGGAGGAGTTTAGCTCAGGGGTCAGTCCTTAGTCCCATCCTTTATAATATTTATACCCATGATCTACCTTCCTGTCTTAATTATGATTGTAATGTACTTCAATACGCCTATGATATCGCACTAATCATCACGCGCAGCTCTATAGTGGACTCCGCCCTCTCCTTAAATGTCTCTTTGGCCTCATTAAACCAATGGCATCTGGATGATGGGTTGTCTTAAAGCGCAAGCTTTTAAACGCAAGCGTCACACTCCAGATCTACGTATAGAAATTGATGATCAAGCTATTCCAATCAAGAGTTGTGCTAGATTTTTGGGAGTTATCCTTGATTCGAGAATGAGCGGCGTGGAACACGAGAACGCTGTGGTTGGAAGATGTGAACGCTCGGTTTCTATACTCAGAGCTCTGATGGGGTGTGGTGGGGTGCTCACCCATACACATTGAAGCTAATATATAATGCATTGGTCAGAAGTGTAATGGACTATTGCTGCTACCTTATTGCCCCCTGCAATAAGGAAGCACTGAAAAAACTAAATTCCATTCAGGCCAAATGCCTTAGAATAATTATTGGAGCTATGAAGTCCTCCCCCATAAACGCTCTTCAGGTCGAGTGTGCGGAACCCCCCCTCGACCTACGTAGACAATACCTGGCAGACCGTTTCGTCTCAAAAGTCCTTTCCTTTTCTGCTCATCCCCTACTTCCTATTTTAGAACAAATTAACAATTCCTACAGCTCCTCTTCATACTGGAATCATAAACCCATCCCACCTGTGATTGTTCCGTACAGGGAGCTTAAAAACCTCCCGGCACCTATCAGTCAATTCCCTGTACTCTCCGTCTTCTCTTCCGCATATGAGGTGATTCACTTCAGGCCAAAGCTTGTCCTTGGATCTTGGCATCTCAAAGTCCTCGGTGAACGCAAAGGTGGAATTTAAACACGCGTTGGACAAATATTGGAGAAGCTGGAATGTATTCTTTACGGATGCTTCCAAATTGTCCGGCAACGGATGCACGGGAGTGGCGGCGTATTACCAAAATTCAAGAATCGCGCTGCTCTCTAAATGTCCTCCCCAGGCGTCGGTGTTCACTGGAGAATGTGTTGGCATCTTAGAAAAAATACAATTTATTAAAGCTCATAGTCTCAATAATTCTGTAATTTTCTCAGATTCTCAAAGCAACTTACAGTCTGTGAGCCAAGACCAACTCCATTCTCGAACACATAATAGTTTAGTTCTACAAATCAAATCTTTCCTTTTTTCTTGCCACATAGACGGATTACATTTTGAGATCGCCTGGATTCCTGGCCACGCTGGTATATGCGGTAACGAGTGCGCGGATACATTGGCTAAGTTTACAGCTTCAAACGATGTCGAGCGACGTCACTACATTTTGTATGGATACGACTTACGTTCTGACACCAAACACAAGTTGTTCAGCGAGTGGGACGCAGTGTGGGTGGTGTGGTGACGTGGAGTCCTCCAAGCGGAAGGGTACCTATTACGCAAATATCCAGTCCGGCCATCCAGCGGAAGCCTTGGTTTTGCAGATATCCTAGATTTTCCCGACACACTATTGCGTCCTTATGCAGACTAAGACTCGGCCACTGCTGTAGTCCGGTGTTCCTCAACAAGATCCGTGTGCGTGACAGCTCGCTGTGCGAATGCGGTCTTGATGAGGGGACCTTAGAGCACATATTCTTCTCCTGTTCCCTAAACTCACCCCAGTCCTTCGACCTGTATCAAAAACTTCCCAGCCTACAAATCCCCCTCCCAATTAATTTTCACTCCCTACTAACTTATTTTTCAAATAAGCTGATAAAACTCCTGTCCCAATTCATCTTCCAAAATAATACCAAAATATGACGGTGTGTGATATAAACTATAATGTATATACTTATCTCCTTGTCTTCTGTATACCCTTTCCCTGTGATTGTCTATGTTTAATTAAATTACGGATAATTTAATTAATTGTATATTTTTCCATGTTAAATGTTAACTAACCCAAGTGTATGGTCCTTCCAGTTACTAACAACAAACAACCGCAAAGTTAATGTTCGACGGGTCTTTAAACTGCCGTCACAACTCGACACTGGCAGTATAGTCGACAACATTGAATTGGAGACTCAGTCGCCATTAAGGGCGGGTAGGCCAAGCGAAATAGGTATTTAACGCTACCAAGAGTTGCCCGCGTTTACCGTAAAGCGACCCGTGCGCTAACGTCGCGGGGAGTGTCAATTCACAGATAAGCAGGCAGTAGGTCAACCTGTCTGACGCCGACTTGCACAAACCCGAGTTATCCTTTCGACTCAAATATAAAAGATTTAATTAATTAAAAACTCGTTTTATAGCCGACTTCAAAAAAAGGAGGAGGTTACTATGTTCGGCTGATTGTTTTTTTTGTATGTTCACCGATTACTCCGCCATTTATGAACCGATTTCCAAAATTCTTGTTTTGTTTGAAAGGTTATACACCCGAGAGGGTCCCATTTTCATGAGGTCAGGATCTGATGATAGAATCCTAGGGAAACCGAGGGGAACTTACGAAAATTGTAGGGACGACTAGTGCTTTTGCATGTTTTTTTAGTAGGCTTTTTACAAAGCTACAATTTGCCGATAGTCGAAGTCGACCTGATGATGGAGCCGGAAGACAGTCGAGGGATCTGCTTTATTATTTGCAGTAGTTACCTGGTGTTTGGGCTTGAATGATTCGTATTGGTGAGCACTTTGCACCAAGATTGATCGCGACTGTCATTAGGGGTCTAATGATGAGAACGAAGGGCAGCTCAGGGAACGGTTCACAGTAGCTACCTCGTGTTTGGACTTGATTCATTTATAACGATGCAAACTTTGCACCTATAGATGGAAACCATTGACAGTCGAGGGAATCCCTCAACGATTTACAGCTAAACTAACTAAACACTGACTAACTCAGGACTACTTCGTGATTTTCGGTCTCAACTAGCAGTCGTCTTCTCATTCGAAAACCATTATACTTGCTGGCTCTGCCTACAACACTTAAAATGGTTAATTTTTAACAAAAATATTCCGACTTCAAAAAGTAAACTAAAAATTTAAAGCAAAAAATAAATTTTCTTTGTGGAAATTAATACATGTTTTCATTTAGTATAATAGAAAATAATATTAATAACCATTTTATAATCTTGAAGTCGGTGCCAAGTAATCATCAAAGTCATACCAAAACAACAACAGTTTAAGAAAAATATAATGATCAGTAACTCCTATTCATCAAACTAACAATGGTATAGGTATTCTTGATGTGGGCTATAGGTAATCTTTACACTATTTTTGTTTTACTTGGCACCGACTTCAAGATTATAAAATGGTTATTAATATTATTTTCTATTGTACAAAATGAAAACATGTATTAATTTCCACAAAAAAACATTATTTTTTGCTTTTTAGTTTACTTTTTGATGTCGGAATATTTTTGTTAACAATTATTTATTATCAATTGTTTTTGTACAAGAAATACGAAAAACTAAAAATCTTATATTTTTTTATACAACAACCATAATAATAAATATGTCTAAATTATTATTCATGTACTACATCTTAAAATTCTTCAAAAGGTATTTGTCTTGAACAATTGTGTCTTCCAGAAATTATCGTCCCTTTCGATACGTTCTGTAAGCATGGGTTCATTTTCTCCACCCTAGATGCCGAGCAGACAAAATCATCTTTCAGTAACGTGAAGCTCCTTGTCCTTGTATTTGATAAAACAGTTTGATTTTTTATTTACTGTGGACGTGCAAGTCTTTTTGTCGTATTTTAAAATTTTAGCTTGTTGTGCTGTACTGCACTAGTAGGACCTTTTTTACAGCAGTTAAAGGACACTTAATTTCAATGAGCGTATCATCGCCTACTAATCCGTCAGGAGTGGCTCTAATAAATGCATAAATCCTGTCTATGAACAAACCGCAAGGCAAAATACTTATATTTTCTTGTTTTTCAAGCTGTTGAAGTGCTTGCCTTTCGTGCTCTATTCCGTGTGCAACAGCAGTTACACATGTCAAATATAATTTTGTTTACCTAATATGTTTTTTACCAAAAGAGCAGTATGCTATATGCTAATTTTTCTTTTACAAATTTGCCCAAAATTTGATTCGGTGATTAGGTTTTTCCGTATTTCCAACCATTCATTGCTATCTCGTTGCAAAGCTGTAGCCCTTTCGATAGCCTGGCTATCAGAAGTAAGCATTCTTAAATTATTTAAGAACTCTACTTCAGCTTTTTTCAGTTCATGTGGAGATATATTTGGTGCTCGCTAATGTCATGTTGCTTTTGATTGCCGTCTTTTAATTTCCGTACTTTTTTTACGGGATGCCCGAAGTTTAGGTTTCGTTCTGAGCTCTCCGTCTTTCAATGATTTTGGCCCTGCCTTTAGGACTTTTGTTTAAAAAAGCTGATGGACGGCTGAAAGCCCCGATTGGCTGTTAAACGAAAGAACAGGTGCTGAACACCTCCCTTGATAACCTCCTTTTAAAGAAATTATTCGTTTTCCACCAATGAATTTAGCGATGATACTATTAAAACAGTCAACAAGTTTGTGTCAACGTCTTCGATTAAACTGCGTGATTTTGCAGCAAAACTTGAAACAATCGCGTTTATTCAGACAATGAAAGTGGAATTTTGGGTCTTTTTAAGTTCTTCGTTGTCATTTCTATCTTTATTGCAATAATATTCTTGGCACATTCTATGGTCGCCAAAAGCATGAGCTACACAGATGATAATATCCGTATGAAGATTTGATATTGCTACATTGCGAGGACCTTCAGAGGTTTTGTGAAGTCTAATACATTGTACTATCGATTTTCGCATAGTCAAAATTTTGACATTATTGAGCATTTTACAAAAACATACTTTGTGTCTAATCAGATTACGTAGTTTTTTTACAGAAGTTTGTAGTTCTGATATTTTTGTACAGTGGCTTACCATTTGACAGGCAGGATACCGAACGAAAAGACAAAATATGAATTAAATTTAATTATGCAAAATTCTAGCGATCATCGGTACTAATATATTTATAAACTATACTAGAATAATCATAAATTTTGCATTTACCAATCAGAGGCTAAATAAAATAAAATTTAATTTTGCGAACAAATTACATTGCAATACAAATAAAATGTTTACGTAAATTAGTACTTCTTTACATATCTTTGGAGTGCATTCTTTCTGTGTCTTTTATCACTTTACGCGTCTTTTTTCGCCTGCGTTTTTTATTACCCATTATGATTTATAACTGCAAAGCAATAAATTCTCAGAAAGAGATGATTTGATGCATGTAGTTGTCGCTGAAGAAACTGACACAGGTCCGTCGTCGACAAGCGCCAGCACGCGACTAATCGGACATATCTGAGCCGCCGCGACCGCTTTTAAAACATAATGAAACATAGTAATTAAGAAAATCATTTTATCAAATTTAACTCTGCGAATTTGTCTGTAAAACGTAAAAAATCAGTAATATAGTCGTAATATTGAAAAAACGTTTTAAAAAGGGGTAACTTCGCGATTTTTTTCTATCGAGTGAAGTTCATCGGGTCTTTTAACTGAATGCGATTTTGACTAGATAAGATCCTCAACTAAAACATATATTTTTTTTGTAATTTAAAACACTGTAGTTTTTGTCTCAGATTGTTTTAAAAAACGTAAATTTGGGCCCACCTCGCCTTAAGGAGAAAAAATAAGTACGCATTATGGGAAAGGTCAATATTAAATGTAATTTAATATTAAATAATAACACTGTCAGTGAGACCATAGTGTTCATAGTCGCAAATTTAGAGTGTCCCAATGGTTTAGGTCTTCCTACAGGAGGTAGACAGCCAAGACCCTTTCACGTGAAAGGGTCTTGGCTGTCTGAATGAATACGGTATTTTATCGGACAATTAGATCAAAAATTAAGGACCTAGTTTTTTTACATATTTGGGTCGAGAATTGAATACTGACCACCCTCCTTCAGTAAGTCCGTCGTTCAAATTTACATACTGTAGTTATAACTGTTATCAGTTACGAATTTGTTTAGATCCTAGAAATTTAAATAAAAATATTATAAGGGAAATATATCCACTTAAGTCAATTGATGAGATAAGATCTCAATTAGTTGGAGCTGTTTATTTTTCTCATTTTTTTTATTTTTATTTAATAGGTCGGCAAACGAGCAGGCGGATTACCTGATGTTAAGCAATCAGCGCCGCCCATGGACACTCGCAATGGAGGAGTTACGAGTGCGTTGTCGACCTTTTAGGGATTAGGAATTTGGAGATTTAGGGATTTAGGAGGGATTGGGGGAGGGGAGGATTGGGCCTCCGGTAACCTCACTCACACGGCGAAACACAACGCTGTAGTTATTCCACGCCGGTTTTCTGTGAGGCCGTGGTATCACTCCGGTCGAGCCGACCCATTCGTGCCGAAGCATGGTTCTCCCACAATTGAATTTAGATGCATTTTCTGGTTTTTGGATGTTAAAATTAGATGAATATAGTTCTAAACTATGTACTTTTCAAACACCATTTGGTAGATATAAATATTTAAGGTTACCTTTTGGAATATATGAATCATCAGAAATATTTCAAAGAGTTATGATGAATTTGTTTGGTGATTTGGTGACATTCTAGTTTATGGCCCAAATGAGTCTGTACATAATGAGAGATTACATAAAGTGATACAAAGAGTATGTCAAGTTAATTTAAAAATTAAAAAATCTCAATCTAAATTTCTAGTGTCTGAAGTCTGTTTCTTAGGTTATATCTGAAGAATATGTGGTCCCTTATGAACCAGGAGTGGAATAAAACAACGGACGTCTCGATAGCACAGCGTATATTCGCAGACTGTTACGGCGGTGGTGATAATCTTATATATAACAAAATAATTTACTACCACCCATTTAACCTAAATATAAGAACATACATCACACCTCCCCTCTTAAATTACAATAACTTTATTAGTACATTACGTTTTCTTATTCACGTACATTGAAATCTAATAACCGGCTTTCGAGTTCCCTTTGGGTACTCTGCTTGCGGCTGAGCTGATATACCAGGTGATTGTTTAGATAGCTGACCCCGATCAATATCCTCTACTTCACCATTTATCGCTGACTTACTTTTTTCACTCACACATTCATCACTGCGTTCATCCTCATTCTTCCCCGACTTTATTAAGTTTTCTCCAGCCTGCGTTACGGAGCTCTCACCCTCTATCGTTGCCTCTTCTTCAGGGTTCGGTCCACCAACCGATAGCCGAGTTCGACGCCGTATCTGATCCACATGTCTTTTAACTAATTGTCCATTATCCCTTGCTATCATATACCTACGAGTACTATCTACGTTAGTAATCGAACCTCTGACCCATTTGTTTGTGGAATTATAATCCCTCATCCAAACAGGGTCTCCCTCGTCAAAAGACCGCGGAAACCTACCAGATGAATCGATTTATGTTTGCTGCGCGTCTTGTACTCTGCTGCCCACTGATCGTTCCGTTCGTAACAAATCGAATCTAGAACGCAGTGTTCGCTTCTGCAACAACATAGCGGGTGTCTCACCGGTAGTGCTGTGCATTGTGTTTCTGTACGCTAGTAAAAATGTCTGTAAAGCTGTGTCTACATCCACGCGATCTCTAATTGCTTTTTCTTTCTGTTTTAAATTTCCCCGAGTAACTATTTGCACACGGCAGGCGCGACAAAGCATCTGCACTGTTTTTACTCGAAGTAATGTACTCAATCTTGTAATTGTAACCCGATAGCAGTACAGCCCACCGCTGTAGTCGTGAAGCGGCCATCACCGGAATACCCGTTCTATCACCAAAAATATGTGTTAAAGGTTTATGATCAGTTCGTAGTGTAAAGTGACGACCATAAAGATATTGATGAAACTTTCGTATACCAAATATGATTCCAAGAGCCTCCCTATCTATTTGCGCATAGGCTCGCTCAGCGGGTGTGAGCGAGTGCGACGCGTACGCCACCGGCCGCTCGCCGTCCGCCGTCACATGCGATATGACTGCGCCCACGCCCACGCTACTCGCGTCCGTCGTCAAAATCAAAGGCAGCTCTGGGTCGTAATGAACGAGTACCTCACCCTCCGTTAAAAGACGCTTTACTTCTACGAACGCCATCTCGCACTCGCGACTCCAATTATACCTAACACCCGACTTAAGCAGATTATATAACGGAGCGAGAACTGTACTAATATTTTTAATAAATTTTGCATAATACATGACTAGGCCTATAAACGTTCTTAACTCGGTGATATTGGTATGCGCCGGCGTCTCCATCACTGCCTTAACTTTCTCCGGGCACGTGTGCACACCCTCTTTACTAATAACGTGACCCAAGTAAGAGACAGACTTCGCAAAGAAAACACACTTTTCCTTTTGTTTATGGTCAGTTTATAATCGGCGCAGATACGAATGCTACCATCTTTCTTTACCACTGGAACTATCGGCGTGGCTTAGTCGGAACGCTCGACCGGGGCGAGAACTCCGTCGCGCACGAACTGGTCCAGCGCGCGCTCCACCGGCTCGCGCAGTGCGTACGCCAGCGGGCGCGCGCGCATGAATACCGGCTGTGCGCCCGGCCGCACGTGTATGGTCACCGCGCCGCCCGTGAAGCACCCGAGTCCCTCCGCAAACATGTTACAATATTTGGAACTGAAATATGTTACATTGTAATCATTACTTTCTAACATTTTATGCACATCATAATTTAAATCCGGAAGTTGTATCTTCAATGCCGCTATCCAATGTCGCCCTAAAAGTACAGTTTTCCCTTCAATTCAATCAATTCCAAAAATTCACTTCTATTCTTATAACGAACTAGCGGTCTTATTATACCTAACGGTTTTACAGTCTCACCAGTGTAATATCTTAAGGTTAAATTACAAGGTTGTAGGGTAAGATCGCTAAATAGTTTATTGTAACACTCGCGACTAATGTCTTTATTATGAACATTTAGTGTTATATAAATAGGTTTACAACTTGATATCGACAACCGACAAACATTAACAAAAATTACCGCGTCACTGTCCTCCTCCTCGTCCCTGCTGGTGGTTTGCACGTCTCCTGATATTGTTTCACTATATTAGGACAAACACGCCGCAGGTGCCCTTGCCGGTTGCACACCCGACACACGTAACTTGCGAACTTGCACGTCGATTCATTGTAGTCACTGGTAATGTCGTTTTCAGTAGTTCATTCGTAACGAGGTCTGATCCGGGAGCGTTATCGTTCTTTTGTGTACTTATTGCTTTTATAGTTTCTTCTTTTAATATTTCAGGTATTTCCTCTTCATTTGTTGATGCATAGTATTCTTTTCCAGTTAAGCCCCCTATTTTTTGGCTTTGATATAGATTTCGGTAAAAGTCTGTAGCAACTTTTAGTATTTCGGATCTTTTTCCTGTATTTTTTCTATCTTTTTTTCTCATGCTAGGTATCCAATCCTTTTTGTTGCTTTGTTGTTTTTAGTGCCTTTTTTATTCCTCCAGTTTTTTCTATAAAATTCTTTATTGTCTTAGTCCGTTTGGTTTTTCTCTCTCTCCGTAGTTCCTCGCTAATCATTTTGCTAATTTCTGTTATTTTTCGACGATTGTCTTTAGTTTTAATGTTTTGCATTAGTTCTTTACGTGTCTGTAGTAGTTGTTTACTTTTAATTGAGATTTCGTTCTTGTTTTTCGTGGTTGTTTCTCTAGTTACAGTTTTTAATTGGTGCATTAATTTATTATATTTTTCTTGTGGCGGTAAACAATCTTCGTTGTTTAGTGACGCCCGGAGATTATTAATTAATACTTCTGTTTCGCTATTGTATTGAATAACTGCGTATTTGTTATGGTACCGTCTGGTTTTCTTGAGGGGTGTTCCTGAGATTATTGTCCGAACCATTCTATGGTCTGTGTTAAAATTTATTAATTTTTTTATGACGGAGACGTTTTTGAAAGCTTTTCTGTTATTAAACAAAATAAAGTCTATTTCGTTCTTGTGAAGTCCATTAGGCAATTTCCATGTCCATTTATTTGCTATTTTCCTTTTGTAAAAGCTATTTAGAATGCATAATCTGTTTTCTAGTGAAAAATTTACTTGTCTTGCGCCATTGTTACTTCTGGTGCCATATCCTTGCCTTCCCATAATATGCTCTTCGCCGTTGTTTTGTGTTCCGATTTTACCATTAAAATCTCCCATCACAATTATGTTTTTATGTGCCGTTTCGATAGTGTTTCGCAAGTCTTCGTAAAATTTTTCAATTTTTATTACGTCTTCCTTTTTGTCTGATTCTGTTGGTGAATATGCCTGGATAATGAATGACCATTCTTCTTCTTCTTCATAAAGTTTTATGTTAAGAATTGCGATACGTTCGGAAATTCCTCTTAATTCTTTTATGTTGTTTGCCAATGTTTTTCTAACCATGAATCCGACTCCATACATTCCTGGTGTTTCTCCTTTATAATGTAGTATTTATTTTTCATGATCTTCTATGTGTTCTCCAAATTTTCTCACATCACTGATCCCTATGATATCCCATTTTATTTCTTCTATTGCTATTTCAAATTCTTGAAGTTTTTTTGGGGTTCTAAGGGATCGACAGTTGATAGTTGCTATATATCGTTGGTTTTCTTTTTAGTTTCCATCTTAGCGCTATTTTTAACCTTTAGAGGGTCGTGGTCATTTTCCCCCACGAGGACCAGTCGGCTTGGGGGAGTGTTGTGTTTTGTTGTTCTTATTTGTTTTTCTTTTTATATCAAATCAAATCAAATCAAAATCATTTATTCCAACTAAACCATAAATAGGTACTTTTGTACGTCAAAATAGAATAGTAGTCTGTCAGTCTGTTCGTCAGTGAAGCGAGGTGCTCGTTCCAAATTGTAGTTTCGAATGGAGAAGAACGAGCAAGAAACTCCATCGTTACTCTTTTAAAAAAAAAAAATATTTGTTTTACAATTCACTAATAATACATTTTTTATACATTACCGTACCCCTATGTGAGAACAATGCAGAGACAAGTTGTTAATAAAAAGGAACAAATGATGGTCTGTCTAATCTATCATTAAAATTTTAATCCTTTGTTGTCTCGAAAATGGCGCTCACATATGCTTACTCATAATCCAAAAGAATGCTTCTATATAAACTCATTCAATGTTTCATTAATTTTGAGAATTTTAATAACTACTGACTACATATTAGAGTATTGTCCAGCGGAGCCGAACCAACATGCTGCCAGGCATTCTTATCCTCAATATAATCTAAAAGTTTGCAGGATGCCTGTCGACATAATTCGCGTTTAATATAAGTTTTGAATTTTCGTTCATTAAGATTTAATACACTTCTTGGAATTTTATTGTAACAACTAGCTGTGCCCCGCGGTTTCACCCGCGTTTTTTTCGATTCCGCGGAAATACCGACATCAAATATTGCCTCCCTCAATAAATGGACTATTGAATATTTAAACAGTTTTCATAATTATCAGATCAGTATTTCCAGATAACCGCCTTCATAACAAACAACTAAACTTTTCAGGTTTATAATATTAAGAAAAATATAGATTCAGTTAAATTGTATAAATCAAGTAAGCAATAGCTGTTTATCTGTTCGACATTCAGCCAGAATAAGAATTACGACTACAGGCGGGAGTGTCCGTCCACTTTAAACCGGGTTAAAATATTATTTGAAAGTACTTCTGAGTAAATTATATTTTCATTTTATTTTCTTGTGGCAGAAGAATAGATTGATTGTTTCCGCAACCTGATCTTGACAACGCGACATATAGTTGGCCGTGCAAAAAACAGTCTTGCTGTAAATCTAATACTACATATTTAAATGTTTGACCCTGTGCTTTATTTATCGTTACGGCAAAAGATAATTTTATTGGCAATGGGACTCTTTTAAAATGTAAAGGCAAATCATTTGGAATCATTAGGATTCGAGGTGTAAATACTGTTTGACCAAACGCTGGACCAGTCAGAGCTGTTGAAACAATCATGTTATTGCGAAGAAATTTAACCTGAAGTCGAGTCCCGTTACATAAATTTTGGTGGCTTAAGATTTCTAAGGAAAATAATTGGGGCACCAATTTTTTACTTGAGAGAATGTGATGGGATGCCCCTCGGGTTTAAAGAATTAAGAAATTCCTATAGATAATGGACTGCATATTCTTGATCATATGATTATATCCCCTGGAAGTTAAGTTAAAGTTAAATAGTTAATTTCGTCAACACTACTGTTTCTCATCGCCAATATTGCTCTTTAACACTTCCATTGATAATCTTTATTTTCTATTTCGACGATATCTAGGTAAACTTTTGATATTAAACTCTCAATGCTAGTCACTTTTTCTCCTAAATCTTGATCAATAGGTATTTTATTTTCAAAATGAGGTATTTTTCCGTCTCCAATTAAAAGTAACTTCAAAGGAAAATTTGTACTACCTGCTCCCAATGTGCTCTCATGTTCGTTGATAGTTTTAAGGTATGAACAAATTTCCATAATAGAGAACTTTTGAGGCAATTTTTTACAATGTCTACCCTAGTTCTTCTTACTACTATAGGTAAAGTTTGCCGAAAATCCACAGCAAACATGACAGCAATCCCACCCATGATTTTATCACAGCCTCTAATATCTCTTAGAGCCCTATCTAGAGCCTCCACATAAGCTCTATGAATCATGGTACATTCATCCCAGATTATTAAAATGAGGTCTAACAAAACTTTGCCTAAAAGGCCATTTTTACGAATAGAGCACACGATATCTTTCTGTAACGGAATGGTTAGGGGTAGTTTAAAAGTTGAATGAGCTGTGCGTCCGCCAGCTAATATAGTAGCAGCGATTCCTGATGACGCGACTGCCAAAGCTAGTATTCCCTGACACCTTACTTTTGCTAATATCAAATTAGTAATGAAAGTATTGCCGGTTCCGCCTGGAGCATCAAACAAATTTTTTTCCGTCATTGAAACGAAAACTGTGCGTAACACTATTGCACCAGGTCATGAAATAACGTGGGTTCATTTACAGTAATATACTCATTTAATGGATTTACATCGTACGGCCAACGACATTTGAACATTTTAACTATTTTCATTTTAACTACATTAAGTTTAGGAATTCCATCAATGTATAAATAATGTAACTAAAGGATCCAAATTAAGGTGTGTGTTATTCCTTGGATTTACTTTTCCTTAGAAGAGTTAGTTTAGAAATGTATTTCTTATACTCTTCAACATCTTAGAAGTGTGGGAGAGCCTAGCTTCAGCACGAATGGGTTGGCTCGACCGGAGTGATACCACGGCCTCACAGAATACCGACGTAAAACAACCACAGCGTTGTGTTTCGCCGTGTGAGTGAGGTTACCGGAGGTCCAATCCTTCCCCTTCCCCGATCCCTCCCAATCCTTAAATCTCTACAACCCTAATCCCTAAAAGGTCGGCAACGCACTACTCGTACCTCCTCCATTGCGGGTGTCCATGGGCGGCGCTGATTACTTACCATCGGGTAATGCGTCTGCTAGTATGCCACTTATTCCTTAAAAAAAAATCTTATACTTACAATCATCAACAAATATATTTCGAAAAAGATTATTACAGGATTTTATGTTGATAGAAAACTCTATGGTCCATAACTCATTAATAAGGTACCAACTCTTAACATCTTAAACACGTGATAACTTTTAAACGAAATATCCGATTGAGAGGAAATAAGAAGTATTTTACTTCTAAATAAATACTCTTGATAACATAATGCTTAATTTTGATAAAGATTAATATTACGATACATATTAAACGCTTTTTTTTTCTTCAGACGATTTAATAATTATTTTGAACACAAAATCGGTTATATATGCTCTCGCAGACTTTTTTGTAGGTTTTATTAGAATCTACAAACTCGTAGTACATCATTTTGTTCTATTGTCAATAGTTTTTGCAGCGCACGCAAAAATAGGTTTTCGATTTTACTCCTTGTGTTATAAAATAGCAATTTTATTACGGATCCCTAATTTTGAATTGAACAAAATATAGCCTATAGCCTTCCTCAATAAATGGACTACACAACACTGAAAGAATCATTCAAATTGGACCAGTAGTTCCAGAGATTAGCGCGTTCAAATAAACAAACAAACTCTGCAACTTTATAATATTAGTATAGATTTACACAGAACCCCATAAAGGATTTCTGTAGGGGAGACCCTTGTACCATGGGACACTTTTCTTCAAATGTCCATAATTTAAGATCAGATTGATCAATGACCATGAATTCAACTAGCCTATAAGATCACAATATTACGAAGCAACGAACGACTTACTACGCTTTATTTATAAAAAAAATGGCATTCAATTATTTCAGAAAATTGGTCCCAAGGTACAATCATGGTTCGTACCTTGGGACACTAATATTTGTACCTTGGGACACATTTTTGTGAAAATGAACTGTCGACAGATTAATTTGTTTCCATCATTTATTTATTTATTTATTTGAGACTTCATGCACAAAACATTGTACATAGGCGGACTTAATGCAATGAGCATACTCTACCAGTCTACCTTTGGGTGATGCAGAGATAATCTAGTGGCAGGTGCAGAAGCAAGGAAATTCAATTGAATATACCAAACATATATATAAAAATATACATAACACACTTTAGAAAGAAAGAAAGAAAGAAACATTTATTTCTGCGCAAGCGCACACACATAAAAATCAAAAATACCAAAAAAAAAAGGAAAAAGAAAAACTATACCAATTATATAAACAAAACGATAAAATAATGTAACTATTAACTAAAATAAAATTATAAACAAAAAGCACAAAAAATAAAGAGTAAATAGTAGGTAAACTTTTATCTATCTATGGTCGACAGAGTATGACATTATGCGCGAGGTCGCTTGTAACTTTTTATTATCTGTGGCTCTGTGGACCATAAGTACAAGGATGTAACCAAAGAGTAAAGTAACATAACATCATTAAACTTATTAGAAGTACTAAACATAATAAACGTAGTGATTACATATTCTTTGCATATAACATTAACATCATTCATTTGTAACTGTAACAATAAATGCAGTGCTTATAATCTTTTTGATACTATTACCCTTGGTGACAAACAATAGCAAAAACATTTATTAACTACATTAAGTTTAGGAATTCCATCAATGTATAAATAATGTGGTACGTGCGCAAAAAAAGGACATGCTCAGCATTTGCTGAGACCCCAACCTCAAGGAATTGGTGCCACAGCGCTGATTTTCAGCATATCCTTGGGTGACGTAATGGCGTCCCACCATTTTTCTGGACACTGAAGCGAAAAGCAGCGTGAGTACAGACTATTCAAATTAATATGAATCGGTGTAATGATTGGCGTGAGTAGAGATTAAACTAAGAGCGTGTGTCGTGTATGGATGTACCGTGTAGGAGGTGAGTGTAGTGACTGTGCGTCTTGTTTCCAGCATGCAGCCAAGGGTTTTTGCAGAAACACGTGTGCTTTACTAACAGGGGAGAAAGGATGCAATTGTGGACAATATCTGTCGGATGCCTGTAACCCTTGAAGGAAGGCCGCGACCTTGAAGGTTAGAATTATATATACTAATGGACATGGCCAAAAAAGTACATTCCACGTACACGAACAAAATTAATACACTGTAAAATACAAATAGAAATATGAATTATTACGTAGTTTTTAGCCTCTCCAGACCTGACAATTATTATTAAAAAAATGTAAAAGTAATGCAACAAAATCAACTTCGTTTGTCAAGTTTCGCCATAATAGTCCATAGAGAAAGATAAATAAAAAGACGTTCTAATTCCAAACCACGTGTCTTAAACTACACTCGTAGAAAACGTGTGATATGATCGACAAATGCATTACACTAGGAACATTTTATTCATACGAAATTGTATTCATTGGTTTTAGTTGCATTTTAAAATATACTCATATTATAATAATATTATGTTTTAATTTTTATCCAATTCACCAAAAAAAAAAAACTTAAACGAAACGGAACGTGTTTGACACTTTTGACAGCGTGTTTTTGTTAACCTTGCTAATAATACTGGAGTAACTGTTTTGCGTTTTGGATCTGTTTTGTGCGGAATCCTCATCATCAACTGCGGAATAGGCGTACAAAGGCTGCAGAGGCGTCTTATATCCTCGCTTTCTGCACACCATCAAACAAAACTTTCACGTTGGTTAACCAGCTCAAACCCAGGTATGAAGTCGGAATATATAATACTTAGTCTGTTTTATGTTTTATCATGGCATGCGATTTTAAATAGTGCATGTTTTTTTTAGTTGCCTCTGGGGACATTCATTTTTCAACCACGCTTCTTATTATTGAATACTGAGGCTGGTGAACATGAGAGACTACTGGGGCATAACATGGCTTGCCTTGGTTGTGGAAAATCGGATCGAAAAATAAGACACCATAATGTCAGTATGGACTCTCCATTGCTAGCTGGCCTAATATCGCAAAATACTATTAATGTGGTAAGCATTTTGTTTTTTATTCATTGTTTTATATATGTTCTTGTATTTATCTATATTAATCTATAAAAAAAGTACTCATAGTAGGTATGTGTGATTATAATATCTATCTTTATGTATTTTCCATGTTTGCATAGACTTCTTTAAAATAGGCATGTTGTAACATAATACTTCTCACTGTACAATAACATAAAACTTGAAAACATGTGTTTATTCTAACTGGGGTTTATTTTCAGACCTCAAGAAGCAACTGTGTTTGTCATGTGTGCTGTATGCAGGCAAATAGACAGACAGTGCAGGACTTATTACGAAACTTGCAGGAAGTGGGTTCGGACAACAATGCAGTAGCCCCTTATATTCAAGTGGTTAGCCCACCAGAGCCACCACCATTACCACCTGTTTTAAGCAGGCCGCTTCAAATGGAAAGTACTACCATATTATTACAGAATATATATTAAAGAAACGTACATTCCATACACAAACATAATAAAATACACTTTATAATAAAAATATAAAAGTGAATTATTACGTAGTTTTATTTTATTTATTCTCCTTAATAAATAAATCATTATTCTTTATACATATTGTTTTGTTTTATTTTATAAATTAATAAATAAATAATTAAAACGCCATGGTTTTTAAAAAAAAATCTTATTTCGTGCACTTATGGCCAGTAATCTGACTAAAGGTTTAGTGAAACTATTTTCGTCTTGTTTGTTATAATTACGAGTTCTTCATGTGTTTTATTTTTTGCAATTTAAATTAATAATATTCACGAATGTAAACACCAAAAATCATTGATGTACATTGAATTCAATAACTATGCAAACGCCCATACAAAAGTTGGCCATGTCCTTTATGTATTTGTGTAAATAAATATATAAATTGATAAAGAAGAGTGATTAATATTGTAAGGTTAGGTTGAGTTCTGAATATTTTGCAAATATTTTTTCATTTGTAGTAAAAAATTCCTTTTTGTTTTCAGGCCTCGCATTCGTGGTGGCAGGTTATTCCAACAGTGAGTCGCAGCATACCTGAAACTCCCCCTGAAGGCCGCAGTTCTGTGTTGAGGAATAGAGAGTGGATTTGTTGTAGAGCGTATGTGGTTTTTGCATGAATGTTGCCTCCAGTTTAACTTATCATACAGGTACCGTGGCTTTTGAGTAGTTATCACTCCAAACAACAGACCTGCCATGTGTAGTCTTCTTCTAGCCTCCATTTTTAATATATTGTTTTGATTTGCAAAAGGGGTGACATGGCTTCTTCTTGGTATGTCAACACAGTACCTTATGCAAGCATTTTGTATACGCTGGATCAATGTATTTGTTCTTGCCAGCAAGCACGGGCCATAGACTGTGTCGCAGTAATTTAACTTTGACAGTACCAGGCTATCCACAAGCTGTTTGCGCAGAGCTACACTCAAGTGTTTTCTAAATGTGTAGAGCATTTTTAATCTGTAAAAACAGTTCCTCATGCAATTTACAATGTGCTTCTCAAAGTGTAGCTCTGGATCCATAGTGAGACCTAAGTTGGTAGCTGTGTTCACTCTTTCTATGTTATCTCCCTTAATTATTATAACTGGCTCAGCTGATATCATGGCACCAATTGACCTCTTACTGCCCAGAACCATGTATTTAGACTTAGCTGGATTCAGTACCAGGGAGTTACGCTCTGTTTTTATAATAACTATCGTGAGACATACTAAATTAACTAAAATTCGCGGGTTACTCACGTGTAAATGTTGAGAAAAGCTCTACTAGTTTCGAACCACAGAGGGGTTCTTCCTCATGAGCAGCGTGCGCGGACGCGGCGACGTCGCGCAGCCTACTGGTTAGCGTTGGCGCCTGCATCGCTGTTGATGGTTGCGCTGCGGCGAGTCCAACGCGCCATCTGCCGGATACCACGCGCGTTTGCTGCCATCTCCGGCGGCGGCGCGTGTGACGATGTTGAGGCGCACGGTACGTTCACCAGTGGCGCGGGTAGTGGGTTCGATTCCGGGCCCGGCACAAAGTCTGTGTTACATATGACGCTTACTGTGTCACACTCCAGACTGGATACGCTTCGGACCGACGTAGTCTCCAAGCTCGGCTTCCACGCGGGTGGCAATGCCCAGCCACCATCCCTGTTGAAGCACGGACGTCGGCTAATCTCGATGGCCTCTCGCACTTTTCGCGGAACGAAGTATTTCTCCCTCGCTAGTACGGAGACCTTATCAAAACGTATGAAGTGAGCCGCATCCGTGCCGCAAACATGTTCAGCCACAGCCGATGCCTGGATGTCCATCTTCTTCACGCTACGTATATGTTCCTTTAGCCTGGTTGTGATGTTGCGCCGAGTTTCTCCGATGTAACTTGAGCCACAGTCGCAAGGTATAATGTACACACCGGGCACAGCTAGTGGATCCTTATCCTTTGGCGAGCGTAGCAGTTGTCTCAGCTGACCGGGTGGGCGGAAGATCGTCCTGATGCTATATTTACGTTGCAGCAGGTGTCCGATTCTGTCGGTTACTCCTTTCACGTAGGGTAAGAACGCTGGAGTCCGCTCCGCAACTGCTGGTCGCTTCCTACTCGAGCTGCTCGCTAGTCGAGTACATTGACGCCAGTTGTATCCATTGTTCTCCAGTACCCTTTTTAAATGATGAAATTCGTCGTCAATGTACTGTGGATCGCATAGACTCAGCGCCCGGTTTATCAAAGTCCGCGGGACAGCGGCTAGGTGGGAGGGATGATGATGTGAGTCAGCTCGTAAGTATCGGTCTGTCTGTGTGTGTCGGTTTTCGATACACTGTGTGTGACAATCGACCACTTTCTTCTCGTCTTACGAGGACATCCAAGAACGGCAACATCCCTTCTCTCTCTTCTTCAGTGGTGAATTGTATACTGCCGTGCACTGAGTTCAAGTGTCCCACAAATTCAGCTACATGTTCCCGGTTGATGATTGCAAATACGTCATCGACGTACCTCCACCAGTATCGCGGTCTCACCGGGGCGGATGCCAAGGCTTGGCCCTCAAACCACTCCATGAAGATGTTAGCCACCACTGGCGCTAGTGGCGACCCCATAGCCACTCCATCCACCTGCAGGTAGTATTCCCCTCTCCACAGGAAGTAACCTGTAGTGAGACAATGATTCACACACGCAATGTATCCAGTAGGTAAATCAGTATCCTTAAGTATGTTGGTGATAATTGAAGTGGTTTTATAGTGAAGTGTCGGGATAATGGTGTAGTGCCGAAGTTCGCCCAAATCAAACCTATAAAATGCATTCGGGATTGCGATCGATTCTTCCGCGTTGCGAGTGAAAAATTACTGTGTCGCACAATATCCGACTACCGGCGAAAGTTAGTGTTTGTCAACAACGGTATGTACGAGCTACACCTACAATTATCGCGAATGTTGGATGCCGAATTGTGGAGGGTTTTGGATACAATGACGTACAATCGCACAGAGAGCATTGGACAAAGTATAAGTAAGGGGCAACATGATAAATTGACAAACCTCATACAAACCTGCAAGTACCCGAAATACACGCATAAATTTTCAAACAAAGGAAATGGGTCTAACACTGTGGTCAATTTATCATCGAAACAATTGTCAACTGATGCCGTCAATGTACTCTCCCGAGGCCTAAATTACGCACCGGCACCTCGGAAATTACCTGTGGAGGATATCATCACAAATATCGAAAATACAATTTTTCGGAATATGATACCCCGCAGCGACGCTGAATGCCTGCGGCAAGACGTGTCGTCATTATTACGTAAATCATCGCCACCTAAATCTAACATACCAGCGAAAGAGATGTCAGCACTCCGTGATTTGCGTAATGATTCGGGAATTTTAGTGCTACCAGCTGATAAAGGCAATGCGACTGTGGTGGTCGATACGGAAGCGTATGAGCATAAAATCACGCAAATGCTAAGTGACACCACAGTATACAAGAAAGTGTCATATGATCCGACAGCGAGGGTAACTACGAAGACTATAAAGTTACTGCAAAGCCTTAGTGACAAGGAACTGGTGGCACGTCTGCGCCCTCAAAACCCAACACCACCCAAAATATACGGTTTGCCCAAAATCCACAAACCAAACTGGCCCCTAAGACCTATAGTCAGTCAAATAGACGCACCTACCTACAACCTGTCGCGTCATCTGGCTACTATACTGCAACCATTTACCGGTAAAACGGACTCCTATGTGAAGGACTCTCGCCATTTCGTCGCCTTACTGGCCGATGTTCACCTCCAAGACACAGAGATGATGATGAGTTTTGACATAACATCGTTGTTCACAAATGTACCAGTAGAAGAAGCAACTTCAATTATCACCAACATACTTAAGGATACTGATTTACCTACTGGATACATTGCGTGTGTGAATCATTGTCTCACTACAGGTTACTTCCTGTGGAGAGGGGAATACTACCTGCAGGTGGATGGAGTGGCTATGGGGTCGCCACTGGCGCCAGTGGTGGCTAACATCTTCATGGAGTGGTTTGAGGGCCAAGCCTTGGCATCCGCCCCGGTGAGACCGCGATACTGGTGGAGGTACGTCGATGACGTATTCGCAATCATCAACCGGGAACATGTAGCTGAATTTGTGGGACACTTGAACTCAGTGCACGGCAGTATACAATTCACCACTGAAGAAGAGAGAGAAGGGATGTTGCCGTTCTTGGATGTCCTCGTAAGACGAGAAGAAAGTGGTCGATTGTCACACACAGTGTATCGAAAACCGACACACACAGACCGATACTTACGAGCTGACTCACATCATCATCCCTCCCACCTAGCCGCTGTCCCGCGGACTTTGATAAACCGGGCGCTGAGTCTATGCGATCCACAGTACATTGACGACGAATTTCACCATTTAAAAAGGGTACTGGAGAACAATGGATACAACTGGCGTCAATGTACTCGACTAGCGAGCAGCTCGAGTAGGAAGCGACCAGCAGTTGCGGAGCGGACTCCAGCGTTCTTACCCTACGTGAAAGGAGTAACCGACAGAATCGGACACCTGCTGCAACGTAAATATAGCATCAGGACGATCTTCCGCCCACCCGGTCAGCTGAGACAACTGCTACGCTCGCCAAAGGATAAGGATCCACTAGCTGTGCCCGGTGTGTACATTATACCTTGCGACTGTGGCTCAAGTTACATCGGAGAAACTCGGCGCAACATCACAACCAGGCTAAAGGAACATATACGTAGCGTGAAGAAGATGGACATCCAGGCATCGGCTGTGGCTGAACATGTTTGCGGCACGGATGCGGCTCACTTCATACGTTTTGATAAGGTCTCCGTACTAGCGAGGGAGAAATACTTCGTTCCGCGAAAAGTGCGAGAGGCCATCGAGATTAGCCGACGTCCGTGCTTCAACAGGGATGGTGGCTGGGCATTGCCACCCGCGTGGAAGCCGAGCTTGGAGACTACGTCGGTCCGAAGCGTATCCAGTCTGGAGTGTGACACAGTAAGCGTCATATGTAACACAGACTTTGTGCCGGGCCCGGAATCGAACCCACTACCCGCGCCACTGGTGAACGTACCGTGCGCCTCAACATCGTCACACGCGCCGCCGCCGGAGATGGCAGCAAACGCGCGTGGTATCCGGCAGATGGCGCGTTGGACTCGCCGCAGCGCAACCATCAACAGCGATGCAGGCGCCAACGCTAACCAGTAGGCTGCGCGACGTCGCCGCGTCCGCGCACGCTGCTCATGAGGAAGAACCCCTCTGTGGTTCGAAACTAGTAGAGCTTTTCTCAACATTTACACGTGAGTAACCCGCGAATTTTAGTTGATTTACGCTCTGCCCAAGTGGCGACATTCTGCAGGTCTTGATTAATTTTTCGGGTAGCCCGTAGCATTTCTGCAGGCCTACAAGATATGTAAAGTTGAATGTCGTCTGCATACATATGATACTTGCAATGTTTAAAAGACTTAACAATATCTGCACTGTAAAGAATGTAAAGAAGTGGCCCCAAAATTGATCCCTGAGGTACTCCGCGCGAGACAGGAAGTGGGGAGGAGGACAGGAGGGCTCCATCCTGGTTACGGAATTCAACGTATTGGGACCTATTTTCCAAGTAGCCTCCAAACCACCTTACTGTTTCTGCTGCAAATCCATAATATGTCATTTTGGAAAGCAATAATGTGGTGTTTATAGCATCAAAGGCCCGAGAAAAATCAAGCAAAGCCAGTATCGTTCCCTCCCCCCTGTCACGAGCCTCAAGAATGTTTCCTATAACATCAGCCAGTGCCGTTGCTGTCCCACGACCCTTTCTGAAACCGGATTGCAAATCTGGCAGTATATTGTTGTGCTACTGCTTTACATACATACATACTATATATATACATTATAATACATATTTATAAGGCAGTAAATATAAAAACATATATACATATATACGTATATGCAGTCATCTGACATAAATGTTATATATCTCGATAATTTAGGTATTAATGGGCAGCTGAAACACTGAAAATATGGGGTGCGTGCCAGAAGACCTCCCCGTGGTGCACCCTGGGTGCGGGCGACAGTCTCCCTAACGGGATGGTGACAGGGTTGGACTGACTGTCGCCCGCAGCGAACTTCTGGCCGGGCGGAGAACCCGGTCGGGTTCTATAGGCAACCGGCTCTATGCTGGCATAGGGTCTACGCCTCCGTGGGGGCGTTCCTCCGCACGACTCTCTGGACCTAGCAGAGAGCGGGGCGGAGAAACAAGGGCGGCGCTCGTTGTGCACTCACCCTGCCAATGAGTAGCATCGGGGCACTAGCTGCGCCCGACTGCGCCCGTCGATATCGTAATCCGGGAAGAGATCATGGTCATGTTTTATGACTCGGACCGGGACGAGGGTCTTGGCTTAACCGCCCGGACCGCGAGGAAGATAACCTCTATAAAAAAATCCTCCAATACTAAGTTCTGGTGCGCGGCGAGGGTATGTATGGCTGAGGAGTAGGATCAGTCGTGAGCGCACCCCCAGCTAGGGGACCGGTGGACCCCCTAGTTGGGAGACAAATGTACACTTACCCAGCGACAGGGGGCTCTCCCTGGGTGGACCTGGTATCCTTGGGTATGCAGATGATAGCACAGTTGTAGAGAGATACCTGCCCAGTGCTCGGGCTAGTAAGGAGCTAATCCAGTCTGAAAGGGAGGCTATGGTAGAGCGTACGAATGTCTCACTTCAGGTAGTTTCGAAGTGGGGCAAAACTAATCTGGTAACATTCAACGCCACCAAAACACAGGCGTGTCTATTCACCGCCAAAAGGAGCCCGTTCACCTTGGCTCCTGCTTTTCGGGATGTATCCCTGGAGTGCACCGACCGCCTTCAGCTCTTGGGAATGGACATTGCTTCAGACCTCAACTTTGGGCGGTTCATTGAGTCCAGAGCCAAGGTAGCTGCTAGAAAACTCGGCGTTCTTGCAAAAGTCCGACGGTACTTCACACCGAGTCAGCTTCTAATAATAAAGCTTCTAATAATAAAATTGTATAAAGCTCAGGTCCGATCGTGTGTGGAGTACTGCAGCCACATATGGGCTGGTGCTGCAAAATGCCACCTAGCGGCTTTGGATTCGGTGGAAAGGCGTGCAAAGAGGCTGATTGGAGATCCAGATTTGGTTGGGTCCAATATTCAAAGTCTCGAGCACAGGCGCAGAGTAGCCAGCCTTGCGGTTTTCTACAGGATACATTTTGGAGAGTGTGCCCAGGAATTGCACGATTTGATTCCGCCATCCCAATTTCACCTTCGGACATCCCGGCGTACGGCGAATATCCACCCCTACGTTGTTGAGACACCTGCGGCCCGGACTAAGCGTTTTGCCTCGTCATTTATACCGCGTACATCGAGGGATTGGAACAGTTTGCCGGCTGCAGTCTTTCCGTCCGAATACAACTTAGGTGTCTTCAAGGCTAGAGTGAATAGGCTCTTAATAAACTAGTGCGCCTTACCATCAACGATTGCATCACTGCTTAACATCAGGTGGGATCGCAGTCAAGCACTATGGAGAGGAGAACGCAAGCGAGGTCAGCTCGCTTGCAAACATAAATGAGGCGCTAGATGCATCCTATGCACGTGCCTCAAGCAGGAAGGAGTCGGACTCCGAGTCTGACTCAACATCGCAGTCTGGCGTAGGCATAGCGCTGCATCAGAGAAAGACGCGGGGGACGTTCAAGCGTCCCAGGTTGGCGGATGGGCGAGGGCCCTCCTCTAACGAGCAGGAGGCCCCGGCCCCCAAGATCCCCACGGCTGCGCGCGGTAGGGGCAAAGGGAAAGGCTTCCAGAGGGCGGCAGGCAGCCGAGGCGAGCCGACTGAGCGGCTGGCGGCGGAAGGGAGTGCCCTAGGCAAGGTCACCCCCTCGGACTCCTCTGAGATGGAGTTGTCTGCCGGTGAGGGCTCCGCAAGCGAAGGCGGCGCGCATAGCCTTCGCAGAGAAGTTAAGGAGGCACTCCGTATGCTGGCTGGCCAGAAGACCCAGGCTGGCAGAAACGGAGTGCTCCAGCATGCGGAAGCCACTATAATGGCAGCGGCAGCCCGGCAGGGCTCAGCAGAGCGGCAGATGACCGCTCTGCAAAAAGAGATGGCCGGAATGAGACGCGAGCTGGCCCGATTAGCGGCTGCGAACTCTGCCCTGGAGGCGGAACTTCGTGCAGCAAAGGCGGAGCTCGCCGCTGCTCGCGCGGGTCGTCCCCAACCCTCGCAGCCAGCGGAGGCCGACCTTCTTGGCCTCATGCGGCGGGAGATGGCGGCCTTCCAGCAGCGTTTCGACGCTCTACGCACCCCTAAATCTTCGGCTGTAGTTATCACGCTACAGCCGGACGCGGCTAAGAAGGGGGTGACATACGGCGACGTCCTCGCCAAATTGAAGGGGACGGTTACTCCCGCGGAGTTCGGGGCCCCTAACGGGTTCGCGGTAAGGGTCACCGCGACTGGAGCCCGTCTTTTGGAGGTCCCCGGCGCGGCCAGCGGCCCATCCGCTGACGCCCTTGCCGAGAGGCTCAGGACGTGCCTTGCGGCGGATGAGGCTCGCGTGTCCAGGCCCACCAAATGCTTGGAGCTACGCATCATGGGCCTGGATGACTCCGTGACGGAGAATGAGGTGGCGGCCGCTGTCGCCAGGACGGGGGGGTGCCCTGCTGATCAGGTGAAGGCAGGCACCATCCGCCCGGACAATACGGGGCCGCGGACTGTGGTAGTGAGCTGCCCCGTCACAGCGGCCAAAAAGCTGTCAGAGGGCAAAAGGCTCCTGGTGGGCTGGGTTTCGGCGCAGGTGAAGCTGCTGGAACCCCGACCTTTGAGGTGCTTCCGCTGCCTCATTGGTCACCATGTAGGTGCCAAATGCACCTCAGAGGTGGACCGTAGCGACCGCTGCTTTCGCTGCGGTCAGCCCGGGCACAGGGCCGGTGCTTGTACCGCCCCACCGCACTGCGTAGTATGTGCGGCGGCCGGCAAGCCGGCCGATCACCGGGCTGGGGGCAAAGCCTGCTCCCCCCCACCATACCCCGAGGGAAAGGTAGGCCCTTAGGCACCGACACCGCCCCCGCCGTCGTTCCCGCTGCCGCCGCAGTCGCGACTGCTGCTGTCACCGCTGCCGTCAGAGAGGAGGTCGTGATGGATACCCAATAATGGCTCCATTACGCCTCCAGGCGAACATCAACCACTGCGTCGCTGCTCAGGATCTCCTGCTCCAGAGCATGGCGCAGTGGTCGATCAATGTTGCTGTGGTCTCCGAGCCGTACTTCGTTCCACCCAGGGAACACTGGGTGTCAGACCTGGACGGCTCGGTGACCATCATCTCGTCGGCCGCCGCCGGTACCCCAACCCCCGAAGGGCCTCAGCGAGGCAGGGGTTGCGTCGCGGCTCGGTTCGGAGAGATCGCCGTGGTGGGCGTGTACTTCTCTCCGAACCGAACTCTCGTCGAGTTCCACAACTCCCTCAGGGAATTAGTCACCGTCGTCGTTGGGTTCCGTCCCCTCCCCGTGCTGGTCCTCGGGGACTTCAATGCCAAGAATTTGGCTTGGGGTTCCCGGCTCACTGATGTCCGGGGAAGGATGGTCGAAGACTGGGCTCTGGAGACAGGCCTAGTCGTGCTGAACCGGGGTTCTGTCCCCACGTGCGTACGGATGCGGGGCGAGTCAGTGGTGGACATTTCGTTTGCTAGCCCCGCTCTGTCATCGCGCGTTGTCGACTGGCGCGTCATGGAGGAGGTGGAGACGTTTTCGGACCACGCACCGGTATATACGGTTCGACGTTTCCGCCGAGTCCGCAGACCCGCCAGTCAGACAGGCCCCGTGTGGCCCACGTTGGGCGCTTAGGCAACTGGACCGGGAGCTTTTCCTGGAAGCCGCAGTCGTGCAGGCCTGGGTGATACCACCGGTCAGGCCAGCCGACGTTAACGAGGAGGCGAGATGGCTCCAGGACGCCATGTTAAGGATGTGCGACGTGGCGATGCCCCGGATCCGGCCGTGCCAACGCAAGCGCCAGGTGTATTGGTGGTCGCAGGAATTGGCAGACCTGCGCAGTGAGTGCACCGCAGCGCGACGCCGATACACCAGGCACCGCAGGCTCCGTCTCCGCCCTCTGGACGCTGAAACCAGAGAGGCGGAACTATACGAGGAGTACAGGGCGGCGAAGGCCACCCTCAGGGTGGAGATCCGGCGGGCCAAAGATCGGGCCCGCGAGGAGATGTCGGAGACTCTGAACAGAGACCCGTGGGGACGCCCCTACCGGATGGTGCGTGATAAGCTCCGCACCTGGGCGCCCCCACTGACTCAGAGTCTCCGGCCGGAGGTCGTGGACGAAGTGGTTGGGGCGCTATTCCCCCGACCACAGATGGGTTACACGCCTCCGGCTATGTCCCCGCCCCCTGCGGTGCCCAATGCGGGCTACAACGACGACGACGATGAATCCGCTCCGGAAGTGACCGAGGTAGATTTGAGAGTGGCGGTGCGCCGGCTGAGCGGCAAGAATACCGCCCCAGGACCTGACGGGCTGCATGCCAAGGTTTGGGTCCTGGCCTCGGAGGCTCTCAGGCCTCGACTAATTGGTCTGTTCAGCGCATGTTTGGAGAGAGGCCAGTTTCCGCTATCGTGGAAGACGGGTAAACTGGTCCTCGTGAAGAAGCCGGGGCGTCCTGCGGACTCTCCGTCCGCGTACCGGCCCATTGTGCTGCTCGACGAGGTGGGAAAACTGTTCGAGAGGATAATCTCAGACCGCCTCGTCGGGCACCTGTCTGGAAGGGGGCCGGATTTAGCGGACGGCCAGTTCGGCTTCCGCAGAGGGCGCTCTACGGTGGACGCCATCATGCGCGTGAGGGACCTCACGACGGGGACTGCGTTGGCCAGGGGGCGAGTCGTCGTGGCGGTGTCTCTGGACATCGCCAACGCCTTCAACTCGTTGCCCTGGAGCTGCATTCTGGAGGCACTCCGGTATCACCGGGTGCCTGCCTATCTCCGTCGTGTAGTCGAGGCTTACTTGACGGACAGATGCGTAATCTACCCCGGTCACCGGGGCGTGTGGAATCGGCGAGAGGTATCGCGCGGCGTTCCACAGGGATCGGTCCTGGGACCTCTCCTGTGGAACATCGGGTACGATTGGGTGCTACGCACCGACCTCCCGAGCGGCGTCAGCATTGTTTGTTATGCTGACGACACGCTGGTGCTGGCGAATGGGAGGTCACATCAGGCGGCGGCCGACCTGATGTCGCAAGCGGTCGCGACAGTCGTTGCAAGGATCCGGCAGTTGGGACTCGAGGTGGCGCTTCACAAGTCCGAGGCCATGTCTTTTTATGGCCGGCGGAACGCGCCACCTCCAGATGGGTCCCAAATAACGGCAGGAGGAGTTACCATCGGCGTCGAGTCGGCGATGAAGTACCTGGGTCTCGTCCTCGACAGCCGATGGAACTTCACGGAGCATTTTCGTCGTTTGGCCCCTAAGTTGGAACGGTCTGGGGCCGCGCTCAAGCGGCTCCTTCCCAACCTCGGGGGGCCAAACGCCTCCTGCCGGAGGTTGTATATGGGGATTGTGCGATCCATGGCCCTCTACGGTGCCCCTGTGTGGGCGCCGGACTTGAAGCGGCGTCCGGCTCGTACGCTGGTCGCGTCCCAGAGGGTCATGGCTATCCGAGTAATCCGCGGGTATCGCACGATCTCCGGGGAGGCGGCGAACCTCCTTGCCGGATCACCGCGCGCGTCTACAGTTTGCGCGCGTCTACAGTTTGCGCGCAGACGCTCGTCGCCGGGGCGAGGATCCTCAGCCGCGCCAAATTAGTGCGTGGCGGAATAAGCTCCGGCGAGATCTCATGGCAGAGTGGAAACAACGACTGTCGCAACCGAGGGCCGGGCACGCTACTATAGCAGCGGTAAGACCCCTCTTTAAGGAGTGGCTTGAGAGACGCCACGGCGTCCTCACCTTCCGTCTGACGCAGGTGCTTACCGGGCACGGCAGCTTCGGTAGGTTCCTGTTTCGGATTCAGCGGGAGGAAACGCCCGAGTGTCGTCATTGTGAGGACCACCTAGAGGATACGGTGGAGCATACGGTACCGGTATGCCCTGCCTGGGCTGAGCACCGCCGTATCCTCAGGGAAGTGATCGGCGGCGGCGACCTCTCGCGCCCGGCCTTAGTCGAGGCCATGGTGCGGAGTGAGAGGAACTGGGACGCCGTCTCCTCCTTTTGTGAAGCAGTCATGCTCGCAAAGAGAGAGGCGGCCCGCGTGAGGGAGCAATCCTCCTCCTCACGCCCCAGCAGCCGCAACTGGCGACACTACGGGCGTCGGGGATCGAGGGACGATCTCCGGCCACCGTAAGCACGGGCCTGCGGTCGGCGAGTAAGGGCAGCTCGCCGCCCGACCAGAACCAGGCCCGAGCGTACTCAAAGAGCCATTCGACCACCACAGACGGGGCCCTAAAGGGCTGATGTTCAGCCGGGGTTGCGGGGTAAGCGCAATGAGGTACCGCGACCTCGGCACAGAGCAGGAGAAGGAACTGGGGGGTTTTTAGTCAGTAAGAGTCTGACACTCCCTCCTGCCCGGCCCTGGGCGGGAGAAGTCATTTGATGATTTTCCCCTCACAAAAAAAAAAAAAAAAACACTGAAAATATAAGAAAAATTATCATATAATCACTTTTTATTAGATAATCAGTTAAAAAACCATAATAACAAAAGTTGTTCCTAAACATTACTACTGCTTATTTTTAGACTTAAGGCCGCATTTCTGACAGTAATTATCAAAACAGGTGCAATCTTCGTGTACCCATAGTTGACAGGTGACGCACTGAATCCAGTCTTCTGTGCTCGAAGTAGTGAAATAATTTTCACCGCACCCTACACAATTGTTTTCCTCTTGAGCGTCATCACATGAATCATCACTATCTAAGATAAGTTCAATTTCATCCTCAGAACTACTAACTTCAACTGTTTTCTTAAAAATTCGCTTTTTGACAGATTTTGTTTTTTCTTTCACATCTTTCTTTCTTTTTTTAGCAGCTAAAAGCTCCAACTCCTGTTTTTCAGGAGTATCGGTTAAGACTCTTGTTTTGCCTTTTCTGTTTCTATTAGTTTTGTTCTTACGTGGTGGGGCTTTTGGAAAAGGACGAATGACTTCAGGGGACATCAGGATATGTTTGCCTGTTTCTAAAATTCCAGTGGATGTAGATGGAGCTGGAGATTCTATAACTACTTGGTTATTGTCAGTTTGTTCTTCAATATTGACAGATTGTGATAGTCCAGGTAAAGCAATATTTGGTTGTGTATCAGCCATATCCAAAGTGTTGTGCGCATCGTCAGGAACTTCATAAGGCCTATCAGTAACATATGAGCTCAAGAACTCATCTTCACCAAAAATATTATCATTTAATGGCCTGCAACTTTAAATCCATTTTGAATGTTAGTGGGAGTAAAAGCTAATGGGAAAGCAATGCCAAAACATTCAGCGATATTATATATAGTAAGGGGAGTTCCAGGATGTTGCAGAAGCCAATCGTTGCAAGCTTTGTTGTAATATTTTTTAAAGGTCCAAACACGGTCCTGTCTAAAGGCTGTAACTTATGGCTGGTGTGAGGAGGGAATGTAAACATTACTATACCATTTTTCTTGGCCAATTATATAATTTTGATCGACATGTGACTTTCGTGATTGTCTAGTATCAGGAGCACTTTATTGTCATTAGTGGGTCTAACATGTTTAATGAAATGGTTTAAAAAATCTTCAAATTTATCGCTATTGGACCAGCCACTAGGTGTTGCAAGCCCCAAAGTCTCAGGAGGTGCACTATTAATCATGTGGGTTTTAAAATGCACTCTAGGAAAAATCATGCAAGGAGGAACAGAATTCCCAAGCGCATTCACGCATGCAATAATAGTGATATTATTACCTCTCTCTGCGGATGTAATATTCCCCACTTGTTTTATCCCTTTCGACGCTAAAACTTTCATTGGCGTGTGAACTGTGGATAATCTGGATTCATCTACATTATAGATTCTTTCACTTGTAAAATTGTATTTCGAAAGCAATCCCTTTTATTTATCAAAAAACAAATTCACATTAGCCTTATTAAAAGCAGTAGCACGTGCTAAGCTAGTTGCTTCTGGTTTTCGCAAACTTAGACTTTGATGCCGTTTCATAAAATATTCATAAAATGTCTTACCAGCTTTTTTATTTATGTCCCAAGCACTTGGATATGTTTTTTTCAAATGATTGCAAATTTTTCCTTACGTACATAATATTTTCATATATAAACTGACAATAAACGTTAGGATATTTATTGTTTTAAAAAGTTCTCTCAGATATTCACGAGGGGCAAGTTATATATCGCTTGGATAGCCCGCTTTTGCAAAATAAATATTGAATCTACTTCCGCAGCTCGACCCCACAGCAAAATTCCGTACGACATAATGCTGTGAAAATAGCTAAAATAAACAAGCCTTGCGGTGTTCACGTCTGTGAGCTGTCTAAACTGTCTAACTGCAAAAACAGCTGAGCTCAGTCTTCCCGAAAGCGTCTTTATGTGGGAACTCCATTGAAGTTTATTGTCTAGCGTAATACCTAGGAACATAGTCTCGTTAACAAATTCTAACTTTTGCCCATTTAAAATTATGTCACAATCATTACTGTGTACGTTTTGCAAGCTAAATTTAATACATTTTGTTTTTTTCTCGTTAAGTGCTAAATTATTGACAGTAAACCAATTATGAACTTGATGAATGGATCTGTTTACTTCGTCAAAATTATTAACACGTCGACCTATTTTAAAAATTAATGATGTATCATCTGCAAACAGCACCATTCTTGGCTCGGTTTTAAATAGAAATGGCAAGTCATTAACATACACTAAGAAGAGAAACGGACCCAATATTGAACCTTGCGGAACGCCAATTCTTATCTCACAGCCCCGTGAGTTAGAACCACCTACATGAACTCTCAGCTGCCTATGCTCTAAATATGACTTTATAAACGTATGTATTTTAATTAATTCACATTATTTACTTACCGAAGTCATGTTTACAATATGATATGTCACGCAGTACGAGTGTCTAGAGTGGAAAATATCAAATAACTAAAATATTGTATGTAGCGTTAACTAGCAGACCCACGTGAAGAAATTAGTATGTTATTAATTTAATAAACATCGCGCATTAAAATATAGGTTGCATTGCGACACCTAAAAATGTAAACCATGCATTTTGCTCGGACAATGAATGTGACGGTGTGCAGTGTCGTATTACATTTGCGCTACATGTATTAACTTGTTATAACATGTAGGTTGATTAATTATCTACAATGGTATAGTAATGAAATTAACAGACTTCTATGCAAAAGGTCATGGGTTCAAATCTCTACAAACTTCCTTTACGATTTATTCATCCTCATGCCATAGTTGTTTTCTAATTTTGAAATAAATAAAGGTTAATTAAATAAATGATGACAAATAAAACAAGTAAATCCATATAATTAACATATTTATTAATTATTAATTTACATAAAATCCCTTATTCTAAAACCTAAAGCTAAATAATATAATGTTAACTAATACTAATACAATTAATACTTAAAAGAAATTAATAACAATATAAGTATTGTGAGAAATGTATTTTATATTTTTTTACCTATCATACATGTGTGACCCCAGGCTTTCGTTGCTATTTTATCTTTCAAAATTATTCGTTTATCATCGTTACTAGATAGTACAATTTTATTAACACTGGGGAAAAATTTCATGTTTCAAAGATTTAAACATAATATTTTTTCTTCGAATAACTACACCATCTAATAAAATGCTTTTATAGTCTATAATATCTAAGTCCCGTAGCACATATCCTTAAAAAGACCTGGATTTTTTTTATTGTTTAGCGGTATTGCAAATTCATTCTCATTATCATAGTTACTGCTATCAAAGTATTCCAAAAAATGGTACTTCAGATCACAATAAAAATCGTTGGCATATATTTCATACACAAAAGAATCTGTATCTGTATAACATAGACGTACTCGATCATGATAAAAAGGTTTAATAACATTGTAATGAAAATTATACATATGCGACTTAGAAAGATCTAAGACTGTAAAACCTATGTAAATAGGTTTATCTAAGATTATTCGATCTGGTTTCATTTGTATAGCAACAAAATTTTCAGTCAATATACTTAGTCGGGTCATAAGTTCTGTCAAAACCTTATATTTTTAATTTTCGATTACTGGCCAGAAATTCTTCGACTTATTTTAAAAATAGAACTTTCGCGCTTGTAGAAAATAAAAAAGAAATTATTTTTTATTCATTTTTAAATATGGAGTGGTCGAATAAAGAAGACAGAATCGCGGTTATCGCGTTGCACCGCTGTGGTTACGCGCCAAAAGACATTTTCAATATTCTTCAAAATTTGAAAATAACGTTACGGTTTGTTTATCGTACTATCAAACGATACACCGAAGAGTCAAGCTTCGAAGATCGTAAGAGAAGCGGCCGACCTCGCACAGTTCGGACACATAAGGTCATCAAAGCAGTGAAGGCGCGAATCGAACGAAATCCCGTACGTAAACAAAAAATCCTAGCTCTGCAGATGGGGCTAAGCAGAACCACTGTTAAAAGAGTACTAAATGAAGACCTGGGACTACGAGCTTATCGTAAAAAGACAGGACATTTTTTGAACGAGCGTTTAAAAAAAATTAGGCTAGACAGATCCCGCGCTTTGCTACGACGGTACGCGGGAAAAAAATACCGCGAAATTCTTTTTTCGGATGAAAAAATTTTTACTATTGAAGAAAGTTTTAACAAACAAAATGATAAGGTGTATGCCCACAGCAGTGAAGAAGCAAGCGCGCGTATTGCGAGGGTCCAGCGTGGGCATTACCCTTCCTCATTCATGGTTTGGCTTGGAGTCTCATATTCAGGCGTAACTGAGGTGTTTTTCTGTGAAAAAGGTGTGAGAACTAGTGCCGAAGTTTATCAAAATACTGTCCTTACAAACATAGTGGAACCTCTTTCTCAGACAATGTTCAGGAACAGGCATTGGATATTCCAACAGGACTCTGCACCGGCTCATAAGGCACGAAGTACGCAAGACTGGTTGATCGCTCGTGGAATTGACTTCATCCGGCATGAAGACTGGCCCTCTTCTAGTCCAGATTTAAACCCACTGGACTACAAGATATGGCAATATTTGGAGGAAAAAGTCTGTGCTAAACCTCACCCGAATTTGGAGTCTCTCCGAGCATCTCTGGTTAAAGCAGCGGCAGACATAGATATGAATGTGGTGCGTGCAGCGATCGATGACTGGCCGCGTAGATTAAGGGCATGTGTTCAAAATGGGGGAGGGCATTTCGAATAATGTAAATAAAATTATATTGTACATTTAATGACCTTTCATTTCATATATAATTTTTAAATAATTGTCAAAAGGCGTATAAGTTATTACATCAAAAGTTTGTGACAGAACTTATGACCCGACTAAGTAGTTGAACTATGAAAATAAGGATTAGCTATAAGCCTCTCAGCGGATATTGATTTGTTGGTTTTATTTGTTTTATCACACCATTGATTAACTAAATGTACGGTGACTCTCTTTTCAGTATTTTCTAACGTTTTACCAAAGACACTGTTGTTTAATAATTTAAAAAAGTCTTGCTCGAATGTACTTTTTGCCTTCTGTCGTAATTGAGTGTTCAATTCTATATACTCTTTTAAATATGGACTTTGTTTAAAAGTAATAACTCTGTGAATTTTACGTAATATCAACCCATGCTCTAGACACTTTTTTAAATGAACGTAGTGTATAACATAATTGTATTTATTATATAAATTTGCGATAAGCTTTTTTGTTTTACCACCTGGAGGAATGCATTTTTCAGGACAAAAAGGCAAGTCATTATGGTAATTATGTAAATGATCAGGATATAAAAGATCGACTTCTAAAATGTAACCCCATTCTGCATTATCTTCAACATTCTGAACGCAAAAATGTATTAATTCGTTTTCATCAAGAAATCTAAAACTAGAATGTGGTAGATACTGACACATACTATAACCATATAAATTGTTACAGTCTAGATACGCTATGAAACAATCTGGCTTTACGGAATTATATTCAGGCATATATTTATGATTGGCTTTTGCATACCGATGCGAGCACATACACGAACCTCCTCTAATACCATCCTGAATCATTTTAACAATCGCCAAATCTGTCAACAGTTCTAATTGGACGCCGGTTTTAAGTAACATCGCATCGAAAGATAAACTAGGAGTTGTTATATAAAATGCAGGGTCAAGTTTATAACATTGTTTACAAGTTTTTCTAAAATTTTGAAATATATCTGTTAGTAAAAGTACATCTGTTTTTAAGTAGAGATCAGTATATTCTCCTAAGTTATTAATACTAAAACAATCCCAGACAGTTTCAGCATGATTATAATCATCATCGCTGATGTCTTCGTTCGTCAAAGAATTGTGGAAGTAACACTTTAGCGGTAACGTCCGTTGTTCATAACATTTCCAATTTGTCATATAATCGTATGGATAAATAAATACCTTTGCGTGTCAGCAAACTAAAGTGTATACAGGGTGTAAGGGACAGCCCTCCACAAATTAACAAGGTGCATTCAGCTCCTTATTCTGAATCATATTCCAGTGAAAATTCTTTCAGGAAAATTTTCATTTTTTTTTTTCGTTTTTTCAGTTTCTACACCTCTATTTCAATGTATAATTACATTCTATGTATGAAGAATAACATTAATGTAAATAACACAGCTAAAACAAAAAAATACGCAATGGTTGTGTGAATTCTCTAAAGAACTACGCATGAAATCAGCTGTTCAATTTCTACCTAGCGCGAGTCGTTTGAACTCACCGCACCGCGGTCACGGCGCAGCGGCTCGGCGCCCCACCGCGCCGATCGCCGCGCCGCGCGCCGTAGGTATAATACCTACGATCCCGTCCAACGTACAGAATAGCTGCGTCCCTTTCTATCGCCCCGCCTCCGCGTCTCCCCGTCTCCCCGATTCTTTGCACAATGTTTGCCCGATTGAACCAGTGTTGCCAATTTTTAACTTTTGTTACCTCAGGTAGTAAACGAAAATGTTAGAACTAGCGAAATTTATCTAAAACTTGAGAACTCCTTTGCATTCATAATTACGTTGATGAGATTTTCATTAATCAATTAATGAAAATCTTGTCGCGCACATAAATTGAATAAGAAATAAATAAAGATTAGTCTAATTTTAATTTTAAAGCATTTACAAATACTACCTAATTTATTATTTGATTGTTCTTCTTAAGCGATTACTGGCTAGTTTTTAAACTACTTACAGATTTTTACATGGCTTCACAATAGCCATGAATTGATAGTCGAACCAGAAATTAAACACAATCTCCCTGGAATGGAAGCACAGCTTTCTATCACACTGCACTTTTATTATTCTAAATTAACTAAACAATGAAATTAGAATTAAATTGATTTAATCAATTCATTTCTCTACAAAAAATAACAGAATGATAAATTACGACCATGCATAATTTTTTATTTTTTACCCCGAAATTTTGTAATTTTCGTGTAATTGGCAACAACAGATTTATGTTTGTGTGTGTCTCATCACATGCAGTCGCCATTGTGCCTTGCTGCGATGTTATTGTTTGTGTACCGCGAGCGTGTGTCGGCACGGATCGCTCGCGCATTCGGCTTAAAAGTTTTGTTATAAGTAGTGTTGTTAAGTTTTATTAGTTATGTAGTGTGTGAAGTGTAGTGAAGTTTTGTTGTAGAAATTGTGCGAAATTACTACCTAGGTACGTTTAGCGCGCGTGATTATGGGGAGATGATAATGTGTTGTAGTAGTGTAGGTATCCTGACCGTCGCCATCCATCAGACTCCAGGATAATTACTGGTGACTATCAACGCTTGCTAGAAAACCAGCCCATTGTTCCCAGACAAAAAGGCGCCGGAAGACCAATACCTACGTGGATTTTGGAATTGGTTCGCTAACGTAACGAGACGCTACCACTTACCAGTGCTTTCCTATTTAAACGTAGTTTAGGTAGGTTTGGACCGCAACCGTGGCCAGCACGATCCCCAGACCTAACCCATTTGGACCCCTTTTTGTGGGGTTACGTAAAAGAAAAAGTGTTTGTGAGTGCGTGTGCAAGTGAGTACGAAATGAAATACCGCATCACAAATGCTTTCCAGAGCCGGAAACCGGAGCGATTCTAAGGTACCTACGCATTTTTCTTTTTTTATCATTTATCAGTTACCATGTTATGATTGTTAGATTTTTTTTTGTAAGTAATGCAGCTATCTTTTAAATAATAATTTATTGTTATTAAAACGTGGCGCGAGCGCAATTATTACATTGTCTTTTGTAAGTAATGCGACTATCTTTTAAATAATAATTTATTGTTATTAAAACGTGGCGCGAGCGCGACCGTTTGTCTGAACGTAAGGTCGCGGCGCGGCCCATAGTGTAAAGTAATAATACTAAAAGCGCTGCCGTTCGCTGCGTGCGTTTGCGGTGGTAGCGATACATTGCGTGTAAGGTAATGAAACAAATCGGTTTAATTGGATTCCCTTGGATTCCCATAACGTTCCTGAAATAATTTCATGTACCGGGCAACTTAAGACGATATACTGAATCCACCCTATCAGTTTGCGGAAGGCTGTCCCTTACACCCTGTATTATCAGAAAAATGTAATCGAAGATTTATGAAATCTTCTATTTGCATTGTTTTAGCAAGTCTGTCTAAACTAGTTCCTAAAAAATTAAATGAATCCAAAAACATTAATTGTACATATTCATCTTCTGCTACGGGAATAAACTTCGAAAATGATATATATTTTTCTTTGGTCTTGGGTATAATTTTTATTTGACCAGGTATTTCACCCAATTTTTTCACAAATAAATGACAATCATATCCTGATAAGTTATGAAAAAATATTGGTATGAATTTAGGTACTTTATGTTGTAGGTTACAATATCGATGAGCTTTCACCACGGTACTTGCCTGTGATGTGACAGTGATCCCTTACTCTGTCAGACAACAGCAGTTTTTCACAAATATGACACTTAATTGCATTTCTAAAATCCTCACCATCTTTATCAGTAAAAATCATAGGGTTGTTTTTAGTTAACAAATTATATATTTCCATTACATCCTGAGTAAGAAACTCTATAAATTTTGCGACACAATCCTCGCCGCGATAACTTCTATATCTTTTATTATCATCAACAGAAGATACTATGTTATAACCAAAAGCGGCTGGCGTGTGTCGCTGGGTATATGTTGTATTAGCAGTATCAAATTCATTGCCAGAAATTGGTACTAGCAGTGTTTCGAAATCGGCATAAATAACGAATGGAATATCTTGTTTTCTTTGATAATTTTTAAACATTAGTACTGATCCCTTATCTGGCAAAACTGTGACAACCCCTCCACACAGATGTGTTTCACGTTGATTAAGCGTAGGAAAAAATAATAAACAAGATTCGCAATAATATAATTTACCATGATGTTTAGAAATTTGAGTTCGAACTAAACGGGGTAAATTCTTAATAAGGCAGTAATGAGAATTTGTATCATTTTCTAAATACAATAAGTGTATGCTAGTAGATTTCTTATTAATTGTTTTATATAATGGTCCTACAACGATTTTATTATTTTTCAATCCATATACATAAATATTTATATGACGATTATTTTTTTCAAAATTGGTTATGTCCGTGAATGTCATGGGAAATGATAAATCATTAATATTTAAAACATCGTCAAAACGAGGATATGATGAAACTCTATTGGCATGTCGGGTTGCAGGATACAAGGCAGCCACAACACACCATAGAAAACAATAGTTGTCATTGTTCTTAATATTCAAGCAAGCTTTTTTATTTTTTATAAAATTTGGTAACGGAATAAATTTGGATCCACTGAGAGGCTGATATTTATTAATGTTAATTTCAAAATATGAGTTATTTAGAAATGTCCAGCCGCTATCTCTTTCCTGAAACTTTTCTATTTTTTTAAGAAGCAATGTAATTGTTGTTTTAAAAATTGTATCGAAATCGTAATTTAAATTAATAATAAAGTTTTTTGAAGCAAATGATTTAATTTCTTGCTGATCGTTTTTGAACAATAGAAAAATCAAAAATAGTTCAAAGTTAACTTTAACAGACGTATGTTTTTTTAGTGCCAGGTCTATCAGATCCTTGACTTGTTCACGAATTTTTAATAAAAAACTCTCTGGAAATTGATGGGCTAACTGCTCAGTTGCAATAATCCTATAACTTACAATACGTCCTTTGAATGATGACTTAATAATTTTTACATTACTACTAAAAGGAGCTACGCTATTATTTTTATGTTTATTACTTCGTAAATGACCAGACCACAAACGATTATCTACAGATACATCACTCTCTGTGCAGTAAGGCATTGTAATGGAATGCACAAATCACTTAGTATTGATAGACAAAGATTAATAGTTATTACACCGTTTAGACACAAGTTTTAATAGGATATCTTAATATGTTCTGCATAAATATATTATGTACTTTTTATAGAGATTTACAGCTTCAAAAATGCATCAGAACCACCATTATAAATGAATATCTTGATCAGTTGTTACCCCCATTCCTCATTTGTGGTTTTTTCTGTTTTGAACGTATTGTATACACCCATATTCTGAAAACATAAAATGCAAAGATTTATTAGATATACATATGGATTAATAATTTAACAAACGGTTCTGAATATATTTACCTCAGAATTATGTCCTTATGTTTAGGTCCACATGTCCATAATATCACATTTAAATTGTGTGTAGCTTAAAATATTTGTCTTACGAATAAATCTTCAATCTGATCATCTATATACAAATATAAATTGTGATTCATGTGTAGCTGAAAAAGAATAAAATTATTGTTATTTAAATCACAAATTGACGTCAAGTATCAAAATAATATTATCAAAAATGAAATATTTAAATAATAATTACCTGATTAATGCTCATGATTTCAGTATTCAACTTGTAATGATACATATTTAGAATTAACATTCGTGCACAGAAATAAACATTTTTTTTATTGCTGGAATATTCCACAACGTCAATGTTTCGCAATATGTAATACTAACACTATAGATCATCTTTCAGCGTTTCCGTTAGTATTGCAACATGTGTACACGTGCATGCAACGATGCAACTTTATAATCAGCTATTTTACATAGGGCTGTCACTGCGCTGCTTATATAATAAGCGTTGTATGTAAATTGTAAGAAACGGTGTGTAAACCCTAAGTGTTTTTGATGCATCAGCTATTGATTCTACTTAAGTTTGCCTTAGTTTGCATTTTTGAAGGTCTATAATACAAGTAAATTAAAATGTTCCGTAAACCGTTGAAACCTAAAGAATTGAAGTTACTTTTCATGTAAGCCATTTCCAGCCTTATAAGTCACTACATTTTTCATTATGACCATTACAATTATCCCAAGTGAACTAAGTAATACTTAGTAACTTGCGACTCCGGACTACAGTCGCACTCGTGATTCGCGATCGGTAAATGGTTGTACTCAGTCAGTACAGTTAGTGTCGTCAACCGCCATCAGCAACAGCAGTCAAAGAAAATCATCGTGCCTGCCAGCTCTGCTACCGACTTGAAGTTGAGTAAGTTCATAACAAGTCAAGGAAAACATGTAAGTATATGTACATATAATATTCAAAACTCTTCTGACTGTAATCTCCAGTGCCACAGCCGACCCACTTATTAATTTATTTTATATTAACGTTTGTACCAATACCTTGTTTCAGGTCCGATTCTGAGGGTTCATACTATCAAATACCATCAACCATTGAACCAAAAAAAAAAATTTACAAAATAAAAAAACCGCCTTCAAAAAAAGTCAAGCAATAAAAGTTCCTACACTAAAAAGTAAAAAATAACAATTTGAATTACTGTAAAAAAACTTAGTTTATAGGTAAACTTATTTGACATTAATATTTTGCAAATATTCAAAATTTATTACTTATTTTTGGAGTCGGTGCCAGCATTTTAATGTTGAAACTTAATGTTAGTTAGCTTTTTAATATCCGGTGCCATTTTTCGTACATAATGCTTAAACATTTTCAATGTACTTAAAATGTTTTTGTAAGTATATATTTTTTATTTAAAAAAAATGTGCAAATCGGACATTTTTTGTAGAGAAGTCTAATCTGTATTTATGTCTTAATTAATATACCTATATTTGAGTATGCAAATAGGTATTAAGTAGTTTTATAATTAAGTAAGAGGTAGTTTTTCAAGGGATTGTTGCCCATTTGTATTTCCTTGCATGGGCTGGCACCGACTCCAAAAATAAGTAATAAATTTTGAATATTTGCAAAATATTAATGTCAAATAAGTTTACCTATAAACTAAGTTTTTTTACAGTAATTCAAATTGTTATTTTTTACTTTTTAGTGTAGGAACTTTTATTTATTTTGTAAATTTTTTTTTATTTGTAGCCGTTTAGTGTTTTTTTTTATTATTATGTGTTATGGCAAAGAAGTCAATATCGTTCCTACATTTCTTTTGAAAAAGTTACCAATGTCATACTTATACGTAGAAATACATATCATAGTACATTGTTACTGTGTAATCGTTTTGATCTCGAGGAGAGATGATATGATGCATGGGATACTTATGACTTATAGTTAAAAAAAAATAATAATCTTATCATAAATTCATATTAGTTCTCGCCAAATAACAAAAAACTAGATATTTTCATCAACAGACAGATAAAGTTCAAAGATACCAAATGCAATCTAATTTAGTATCTATGATTAAATACATTCGTACATAGAAAAAAGACCGATGCAATTATTGTTTTGTATCAATTGTAACCCATTAAATGAAGAATACTATTTTGTTATTACTAAGAACATTCATATATAGACAAGTTGGTAAAAATACAAAAGACCATCGCTATTGTAAATATACATTTATGAGTCATTCAATGTATGAACCTTTTTTAAGTAAGTATTATCTACATATGTGCACACAAAAGAAACACAATTATTGTTTTGTACGACGCAATTATTGTTTTGTAACCCATTTAAAACGTCTGTTTTGTTAAAAATGCCAATGAATTCTCTTAGCCTATTACCAGGAAAACGATAAGAACACAATGACGCATTTCACCACTAATGTGTAAACGCAGTCCACGTGGACTAATGCAAAATAGCCAATACTAGGCCAAACTCCGCCCCCAAAGGTGTGCGGTCCCGCTCTAGAACCTTTCGGCCCCATCGGCCATCTGTTCTACGAGCAATGTGCCGTGCCCACTGTCACTTAAGTTTGGCATTTCTTCGGGCTATGTCGGTGACGCTGGTTCTTCTGCGGATTTCTTCATTTCTGATTCGAACATGCACGGAAACTATGAGCATAGCCCTTTCCATTGCTCTTGACAGCTCTAATAAGCTTACACAATACTAGGCCCCATGCCAACCTTCCAGCTTCATCATCACATCAGTTCAATAGTACCTTACAGCCAAAGTGCATCTTATAACAATTCTAACAAGCCCAAACACGGCTAGGATATATTAATTAGGTACGCAGTTCCAGTGCCTACCTTCCAGCTCCATAATCATCATTAAATCAGTTCGATGATAACATTTCCAACATAATTATTTAAGATCATTGGTTTACAGTGCATTTTCATAGTTGCTTGTAGCGGCACGATCACGTCGCTACATTACTTAGATACGATAGAGATAAGACACACATGTTAATTGTTGCACGTTTGTTAGGATAGCTAAATCTGAAAATCTCACGCATCTTCTTAGTATATAAGCACCAACAATTAAAGTAATAAACAGACCTTAACCATCTACAGTCTCATTATTTACCTTGCCACGAAGTCTGGCAAATTGGTGACCCGACGAAGAACAATCAACATGACTCATTCACCCTGCAAATCAAGCAGCAGCCAACAAGAAGCCTTGGAGATATCAGCCGGAACCGCCATTTTATCCCGTATTCCGGAATTTTGGGAGGGACCAACCCAGATTATGGTTTAAGCAACTAGAAGCCATAGTAGCACCACAGAAGCAAGGAGACGATTACAAGTACTATACGGTCATTGCAAAACTGCCAAAAGAAGAAATAATACAGGTTAGTGACCTCATTACTTGCCCACCGCCAATAGAAAAGTACAAGGCTATCAAAGAACGCCTAATCAGTTGCTATGAGGAATCAGACCAACGTCAGCTCCAAAAATTATTGTCTGAAATGGATCTCGGCGACCAGAAACCATCACATCTTCTGCGCAAGATGCGGACCCTGAGTAACGGAAATATCAGCGACGAAACCATCAAACTTCTATGGTTGAGGCTTCTGCCACCATCAGTGACTTCGGTTCTAGCAGTCACAGAAGACATAGATGTGAACAAGATGAGCCAGATCGCGGACAAGATATTAATAAATTCAACACGTACAGAGGTGTCAGCTGTAAACGGAAACAAATCTGGCGACGATACAATGTCATGCATACTAGCACAGTTAGCAGAAATGCAATTGGAACTAAATGCAATTCAGCAAGGTCAAAAAAACTATCGACGCAGCACTCAAAGTTATTCCAATCGTCGGCATTTCCTACCACAGTCAAGTTCAAGAGAAAGAAGGCACTTTTGTTTTTACCATGGAAGATTTAAAAAATATGCACAAAAGTGTGTTCAACCTTGTGATTGGAAACAGGATCTCAACTCAAGGAAACAGGGAAACTAATTGAAGCACGGACAACGGCGGAACTCTGTGCTATTCACCCGTCCAACCGCCTCACTATTACCGACCGAAAAAGTGGTATGAGATTTTTGATTGACACGGGAGCAAATATTTCAGTTATTAGCAAGCCACAGAGACATTCACTAATACAAGATGAACAATGTATACTTTATGCCGCCAATGGTACAAAAATTAAGACATATGGTGAAAAAACACTCTCTTTAAACTTCGGGCTACGAAGAAACTTTGTATGGAACTTTGTCATCGCCGATGTAACACAACCGATTATTGGAGCAGATTTTTTAGAGCATTATAAGCTATTAGTCGATATAGCTGGTCGAAAACTCATAGATAGGGTAACTGAGCTGACAACGCCCGCAACCCTGATCAAATCGACGCAGCAAACAATCCGCACTATTAACATTGAGACGAATCCACGCATTACTCAACTATTAAATGAATACGAGGATATTACGAAACCAGCCTCCCTCCACACTACTCCAAAACACAAGATTAAGCATCATATTATCACTAAAGGACCACCGGTATCAGCACAAATGCAGTGGATAGTTCATCGACTGCCGCCGCCGTCACAACAAAGGCAGCAGTTTTTATTTCCTTCGAATTAGCAACAATGACATTACATTACGCATAGGATGTAATTTATCAGCAAGGTTAAGTTATTATATAATTAGGTACATACTATTTTTTTTCAATTTATATGTTAATTATTTTTAAAAGGGGGGAGTATATGTAGCGGCACGATCACGTCGCTACATTACTTAGATACGATAGAGATAAGACACACATGTTAATTGTTGCACGTTTGTTAGGATAGCTAAATCTGAAAATCTCACGCATCTTCTTAGTATATAAGCACCAACAATTAAAGTAATAAACAGACCTTAACCATCTACAGTCTCATTATTTACCTTGCCACGAAGTCTGGCAAATTGCTGAACTACCTTGATTGTGATATCTATGCGAGTGTCAAGTTTCATCACCCATTTCTGATCTTCTTCACCAGTTCCACCCCATCAAATATTACTTTTTGACTGTAAATGCTTGAGTGCTCTATGAAAATATTAAAATTACTATATAGTTGCCTATAATATTTGAGGAGTTCCCTCGATTTCTCATGGATCCCATCATCAAAACTCAATTTTGAAAAGAATGGGACCAATCTGGAAGCATATCCTTTCAATCATAAAAAAAATTTTGCAAATCCGTCCATAAACGACGGAGTTCTGAGGTAACAAACATAAAAAAAAAATAATAAAAAAAAAAAATACAATCGAATTGAGAACCTCCTCCTTTTTTTGAAGTCGGTTAAAAATGAAAACTGATCGTAAGCCCACAGAAAATAACAGAAAGCGCACATCAAAATCAACCCGTCCCAGGTAAATTGCATATTGTTTTACATGTTTCATTGTGTTTTTCTCATGAGTTTAATGATGGTTGCCGCTACTTTTACTACTTACAAAATTAAGTAGCATTATGTAGGTATTTATTTATTTATATTTATATATACTTTATTGCACACATACACCAAGTAGCAATATATTGGATACAATGACCGAATGTTGTTGTTACAATGGGCGGTCTTATCACACAAGGTGATTTCTTCCAGACAACCTTTAGATGGAATGTATAAGAAATTTGGCCATGGGTAGTGTAGTGTACGGTTGAAATAAGTACTACATAAAGAAGATATAATATAAAAATAAAGAAATGTGTAAATATAGTTATATCATATATACATATAATATATATATATATATATATATAGTGTGTGTGTGTGTGTGTGTGTGTGTGTGTGTGTGTGTGTGTGTGTGTGTGTGTGTGTGAAACAGAAGTCTATAGCGCTAGATAATACTCCTTCACAAGTCTTTTAAACTGAGACAGTGACTGAGCACGACGCACTTCCACAGGTAAAGCGTTCCACATTCGTGCAGCCTGTATCGTAAATGACCATTATTTCTATATCATCATATATTTCTATGATCAGTATTTCTTAACGAATTATTATTTGTTTATTTATTATAAGGTAGACTCACATCTTATGTATACAAAGTGGTTTAAAGTAATGGTTATAGGCAGTAGGTCATATACATTAGCCAGTTACGAGCTAACCAACATTCTAAAAATTGGGCGTTTATACAGACAAAATATATAGAAATTAAATTAATTATTTAAGCGATAAGCCAAATTAATATATAATAATAGCCAACAATAATTCTTGTTTATATTTTTGGGTTTGTAATTAGTAAATTAACAAAAGTTTGTTTTGTTTTTTCAGTAAAAAAGCTACGACTGATAGCGACATATTTGGTATCAACCAGGGTCCCGAACAAGGCGCGGAAGCCGGAGAGAGATCATCAGATCGAGCATGCCTGCCATCGCTGTTCGTGTACCGAGTGGCTAACGGGTGCGAGCGACGCACAGCTCGCACGGATGGCGAGTACTACATCGATTGCAAGGTGTACCATGCTAACGACGCGCGCAACACCGACTCGTTGGAGCTGTGGAAGAAGGCAATCGTACGTATCAAGCTCCAGGCCGACGTAGATTCTCCTCAGTGGCGGAAACTGCAGGAGTTTGTGCGTTCGGCAGATGTTTTGTTCCTCGAAAAACCCATGTTTTATGACAAATAAATAAATAATTTTCTTATATCATTGAATAATTTTTATTTCCCTACTACACATTACTACACATACTTCAATTCACACACACCTGTCATACAGACTCAATTAAATATCACAAATCGATAGATAGCGATAGATAAACAGTCACACACATTCTATGTCACTGTCGATAGAACACGATTCAATTCACGATTCGTACGTTTTACGATATAATTAGGTAACGATAAAGATCGTTTACCTTTTTGAACGCTTTGATTTCTGTACTACCACACTACCATCGCGATGTAAGCGATGGTAAATTGCGTTTGAAAAAAGTCGAGACACATATCATTCCGTTCGATGGTAAAAATGCATCGCATTTCTATAGGTAAAACCGAATTGACCGTTTCATTATTAGGTTCTCTTTCGCGTTAACATCATTGTCCGAGTCGACCGTTGACGATTGGGCATTCTAGACCACCGCGATGGCGAACTTGTTTCGCCGAGCGAAAAGTGGTCTAGAATGAAAATTTAATAAAAATAATAAAATAGAATAAAAATTTTCGATTTTATTCCTTGTGTTACAAAATAGCAATTTTATTATGGATCCCCAATTTTCTATTAAACAATATAGCCAATATAGCGTATAACCTTCCTCGATAAATGGACTACACATCACTGAGAGAATCATTCATGAAACATGGCAAGATCATTATTGAAAGAAATACTATGTTTAAATTATCATTTTCAACTCTTTCAATATGAAAAAAAAATTCAAAATAAGTGTAAAAAGTCCTTTGAAAATAAATATGTTCAGGTTAATTTAGATTCCGATAAAAATGTACTAGTAAATAAATTAAAAGATAAGAATGAAATTGCTGAAATAAAAACACCTACGAATACTTTTTTTCGTGAGTAAAAGGGTGTACATTATGCATCAAAATATTGCAGGACTCCTATCAAAATCCGAAATGCTCACAGTGTGTCTGTCTGAATTATTAGAAAAAAATATACAAGTGGACCTACTGTGTATGACGGAGCATTTCATGATGGAAGGCTATGAAGTCCATCTCAATGTACCTAACTACTGTTTAGCTGCATGCTTCAGTCGCAAGGGTAATAAAAGAGGTGGTGCTTGTATACTTATAAAAAATGGCCACCATTGGAAAGAACTACCGAAAATCGCCAAATTATCTATATCGGGTATCTTTGAATGTTGCGCTATAGAATTAATAAATTGTAAAATTGTAATTTTATGTATATAAAGAGTACCAAATCCAAGTAATTTTGATGAGTTTATTAATAGATTAGAGACACTATTACGTGTTCTGATGAAAAAACCATATAAAGACGTTGTACTGGCGGGTGACTTTAATGTAGATATATAAAAAAAAACAAACACTCTCTAGAATTTGAAAATTTATTATTAAATTTTAATTTAAAATTAACTGTACGTCAACCTACCCGTTTAAAAAGCAAGACATGCATCGACAATTTCGCGCATAATTTTGATGAGTGTCGCAAAGGAATTGTTATGGAATTAGCTTTGTCTGACCATACGGCACAATTACTCCATTGCCCGATCAGCACTACAAGCAGTAATCATTGGCGGACGACTAGAAGGGACTATAGTGAAGAGAACATAGTTAAATTTAAATCCTACATCAATAGTCTATCGTTTGCTGAAGTATATGAGGCTAAGGACCCCAACACTGCTTACAATGCTTTCATGGAAATGTTTTCTTTCCTATATACGCAATGCTTTCCTGAGACTCTTATCTCCGTAAAAATTAAAAGAAGGCCTAGTTGGGTATCGCATGGTTTTAAAATATGTAGTAAAAAGAAACGTCAATTACTATGGCAATATAGACAAAAACCTACTGAATATCACAAAAATAAATTTAAGAGCTATTCCAAATTGCTAAAAAAAATAATCTATTTAACTCAACGTGCACAAAATATACATTAAATTAAAAAGTCAAATAATAGATCTAAGACCACTTGGGAAATAATAAACCAAACAAAACTAAACATACCAAAAAACGCTGTCGACAAAATCCTTTTTAATAATGAAACAGTAACTGACCCCAAAATCATTGCAAATATATTTAATGATTACTTTATAGATAAAATTAAACCTGCAACTAGCGCGGGAACCACAGTAACTAAACATATTTTAGCCAGAAAAAACTCAATATTCATGGCCCCAAGTCTAGCGCCCGATGTATTAAAAATAATCGCTGCCTTAAAAAATACAAACAGTGTAGGCTACGACGGCATAAATACAAAAATTATTAAAACTGTGGCATTTGAAATCTGTGTCCCCATAAGCCATATTATTAATTTAAGTATCAGTGAAGGTATATTTCCGACTGCTTTAAAAAAATCTATTGTTAAACCGTTATTTAAGAAACAGGATAGGGAACTAATTGAATTTTATAGGCCAATTTCATTAATACCAATAATTTCAAAAATTGTAGAAAAATATATTTATAAGGAATTAAGTACATATTTTGAAAAAAATAATATAATCTATGATGAACAGAAAGGTTTTAGGGAGAAAAAAACAATTAACTTGGCCATATACGATTTTTTGCATACTGTTATGTCAAACGTTGACAAAAATACACCAATCTGTGCCACTTTCTGTGACATGACACAGGCATTTGATTATGTCCAACATCATATATTACTAAATAAACTTTATGCATATGGTATTAGAGGAAACATATTGGATCTTATACAATCATATCTACAAGACAGAAAACAAGTAACGCAAATTAATAGAATAAATATGAACACTAAACGTGAAGAGTTTTTCACTTCACTCGAACGTACCGTCCCTCATGGAGTTCCGCAAGGTAGTGTACTCGGACCGCACTTGTTTACACTCTATATTAATGACTTCCCCAAATCCGTTAAATTTCCCATGACATTGTTTGCGGATGACAGTACGATAACGATACCATGCCATAATAAGTATACTTTTGAAACAGACATAAAAATACATTAATTGATGCAGTAACTTGGCTAAATGATAATAATTTAAAAATTAATATTAATAAAACTTTGATTATGTACTTTAGCCAACGATCATCATTATTTTCTAATCTTGACATCGAATATAATAACAATAAAATACAGACAGCTAATACTACAAAATTTTTGGGCCTTACAATTGACAGAAACCTAAATTGGAAAGCGCATATTGAGGCTTTAGCCAAAAGAATAAGCAGTAGTGCATATGCGTTACACAGACTATCACGAACTCTCAATACGGATGCTTTACTAACAGCCTACTATGGTTTAGTTGAATCCGTCATTAGATATGGTGTTATCTTCTGGGGCAACTCAACTGATAGGGATATCATCTTCAAAAGACAAAAGTACTGCTTGAGATCGATGTTTAATCTCAAAATTACTGATAGCTGTAAACCTTATTTCAAAAAACATCAGATTTTAACATTACCCTCACTGTATATATTTGAAATAGCTATGTTCGTTAAGGCATATCCGCATTTGTTCACCCGTATGGCAGACATATTCCCTCGAAATAGACGTGATGATAGCAAACTATGTGCACACACGTCAAAAACTGCACTTATGAGGAAAAGTGTTTTCTGCATGGCACCAATTATCTACAATAAATTGCCCAAAAGTTGGAAGGAGCAAACAATACCTCAACTTAAACATACTATGAAATCGTTTTTGGTACAAAAAGCTTATTACAGTATTATAGAATTTTTAAATGACTCCTTGTGTTAGTAAATGAAATAATTAAATAATAAATATAAATTGATAATGTAATGATATGTGTATGTAACTAATATATTGTTGATCTTTAGAATTTGATGTAACATAATGTATAAGTGTAATTGTACTCCTATAATTTAAATCTATTTGATAAAAAAACTTTACCTAATATTTGCACGCCTTGAGATGGGCAGACATGTCATGCTCACGCCTATTTATAATATCTTTCATGCATGTATTATTTTAATTCTGTATGTATACACATGTTTAAGCAAATAAAATTTCTATTCTATTCTATTCTATTCTATTCTCTGGGTATTGGCAGAACCCAACACTCAGACCTTCCAAACTCGATTAGTTCAGACGATCTTAACAAACATTTCTCCACATCTTCGTCTTTGGATCGTCTGACTATAGATGGTACTGTAGCTTTCATTGCTGGTCTGGTGCGTTCCAAAATCGTTCCATTTCGTTTTGTTCCTGTGGAGTCGGCGGAGATCAAAAAGATTATCCTGTCCATCAAGTCCAAGGCTGTTGGTTGTGATAACATCTCCCGTTACATGATCACAACAGTTTTGGACCACCTCTGCCAAGCCCTTACCCATATAGTAAACTGTTCCTTGTTCTCCGGTTCTTTTCCATCTCTGTGGCGCCTAGCTTTTGTTAGGCCACTTCCTGAGGTCCCAAATCCTACTCTACCCACTCACTTCCGCCCAATTTCGATCCTTCCATTCCTGTCTAAAGTGCTTGAGGCTTGTGTTCATAATCAACTCTCGCATTTTATATTCCAAAACTCCCTGTTAAGTCCTTTCCAGTCTGGTTTTAGACAAGGACACAGTACCACAACCGCTCTCCTCAAAGTGACTGGCGATGTGAAGGTTGGTTTGGATGATACTAAGATCACCGTGCTGGTGTTAGTTGATTTTTCCAACGTCTTCAACATGGTCAGTCACGATGTCCTCCTGGCCATCCTGTCCCACCTTATGGTCTCCGATGATAGTCTACAATGGTTTTCTTCCTATCTTCAGAGACGACAGCAACGGGTACAGGTTGGTGATAATTCATCATGCTGGTGCACGTTGGAAACTGGCGTCCCTCAAGGCGGTATACTTTCTCCTCTTCTATTTTCATTGTTTATTAATATGCTTACTACAGAACTTCAATGTCCGTATCATCTGTATGCTGATGACTTGCAATTATACTGTCAAGCTAGCAGAGAGCAGCTGTCTGGTGCTGTTGACAAGCTTAATGTCGATCTGCAGGCCATTAAGAACTGGTCCGATAGGTTTGGGATAGCTGTTAATCCTAGCAAATGCCAGGCGATAGTTATCGGCAGTTCCCGTATGCTAGGTAAGATTGGCAATAGCACGCTACCACCTGTAATTTTTGATAATGCTGTCATAGCGTTTAGTAGCGATGTTAAGGATCTCGGTCTGCACATTGACAGCACCCTCAGCTGGCGTACGCAGGTTACCAACGTGTGCAAAAAGGTCACAGGATCGCTGCGGTCTCTATATCGCCTTAAAAAATTTCTCCCATCCTTTGTAAAGGCAGCGCTTGTGCAATCTCTTATTTTTCCAATTATTGACTATGGTGATGTTTGTTATTACGACCTGAATGCAGATCTCCTCAATAAGCTTGATCGACTTCTGAATAACTGCATTCGATTTGTTTTCAACCTGCGTAAATATGATCATGTTTCTGCACATCGGCTGCAATTAAAGTGGTTGCCCATACGCCACAGGGAGCAAAGGGCTCTCACCACTTTATACTCCTTTCTTGTCTCTCCTCTTTCCCCTAGCTATCTATCTTCTTATTTACAATACACCAGTGCAAACCATACTAAATATCTTCGTTCTTCCAACAATCGTCATCTTCAATGTATAAGCCATCACACTGACTTTCTTCACTCTTCTTTCTTCATTCAGTCTGTTATGCTATGGAATGCACTACCCACGGAGATTGGGATGGCAACCAGTCGTTTGTCTTTTAAATCAAGATTGCGTGAGCATCTTCTGAAAAAATTGGCGATTTCAAATCTTTCATAACTTTTATTATATAATATATATTATTCGTGTATTATATAATATACCTAATTTATATATATTTATTTATATAATGATATTGTTTTTTTTTTTCGTTATTATATTTATATAATATGGTATCTAAGTAATGTAAATTGATAAAATTTTGTTATTTATTCTTTTGTCACCTGCCACTCTCATCTCTCAATCACCCAAAGGTCGACTGTTAGACAATGCCTAAGGCATTAAGTCCACCTTTACATGTTTTTGTATAAAGTGTATAATTAAATAAATAAATAAACAAAAACAATTATGAGAACCGCGAACATCAAACGAAATCGTTTCACGTGTCCAGGATCAAATGTCCACGTTGCAACGGTGAACACGGATTGTACAATTGTAAAACTTTCCTAGAATTGCCTTGTGAACAAAAACGGCAAAGAAATTGCAAGTATGCATAAATTGCTTGTTTGGTCATAACCAATGCAACTCAATAAAACAATGTCGCAAATGTATGGCTCCTCATAATACATTTTTACATGACGCTTTTATTAAATCGACATCAACCTCTCAAGTTACTAAAAGTGATACGAACTGTGGGAAAGTATCCAATGCTTCCCAGGATGGTAACACAGAAATTTTGCTTGCAACAGCGCTTGTAAGCGTTATAGCGGCTGATGGTACTTACCATGTCATGCGAGCTCTTATAGATCAGGGCTCGCAAATATCATTGATAACAGAAAGGGCTGCTCAGATGTTAAAAATTAGGCGACAAAAATGTAAGGGTACCGTTCTCGGAGTAGGTGAAAAAGAAAATACCTGCCAACAAAAGTTCTTATTATGAACAATCTCCTCAAAAATCTTCCTTATCAAACATTTAACAAGCCCTCCTGGTCTTTTATTGAAAACATAACATTGGCGGACCCCGAATACTATATAAGTAAACCTGTGGACTTGCTACTTGGGGCCGAGATTTATGCTAACATTCTATGGAAGGTATCATTAAGGGATCTGACTAATCCCAACCTATCGCTCAACAAACCCACCTGGGGTGGATATTATGCGGGGGCACTAGCAAAACATTTCGGTGTAATGTTGTTTTACATAACTTGGAGGATATACACCAATTTTGGGAGGTAGAAGATATAACGGAGCCATCAAACTTGTCTGTGGAAGATCAAGAATGTGTCTCCTTCTTTTTGAAGACTATAAGCAGAAAGGAAGATGGACGATATGAAGTGCCGGATGATATTATTAACGATTGGAACTCGATTAGGAGGATATTCACAATATACGAGACTGTAAGATACCAAGATGGTTGAGGAATAACAAAAACGATATTATCGAAATTCACGCATTCTGCGACGCATCAACAGACGTTTACGGATGTGTCGCATATGCACGTGTAAAAAATCATTCAGATGTAATAATTATAGCTGCTAAATCAAAACTTGTACCGCATAAAAAAGCTTTAACAATACCGAAACTAGAACTGAGCGGTGCATACTTACTATCTAAACTTATATTTAAAATACAACAATCAGTAACAAACAAGCTAGAAATATACGGTTGGTCCGATTCCATGGTGGCTCTAAGCTGGATTAAAGGTGATCAAAACCGCTGGAAGACCTTTGTAGCCAATAGAGTGGATAAAATAACAAAAATAATACCTTCTGAACGTTGGCGTTATGTAAAAACGTCGGAAAATCCAGCAGACTGCGCCAGCCGTGGTCTATTACCTTCGCAGTTAGTAAATCATAAGTTATGGTGGCATGGAACCACAATGGCTACCAAGCTGGAACCCAGAAAATGAACCTGTACATCAACAATTCCAAACTCACGAAGAAGTCAAGATATTACAGAAACAAATGAAACATTGTACAAGAAACAACTCCAAACATTATCGAACAATTACTTGATAGATATAACAATATAAATAAAATAACAAGAGTGTTAGCATGGATACGCCGCGCTATCATTCCTAAACATTATCGTAAACAACAACCGGGCTATCTCAAATTGCAAGAGTTACGGGAAGCGAATACAATTATAATAAAATTTATGCAAAACAAAGACTTTGGAACAGATATAGAACATTTAAACAAACACGGTAACGTAGGTTCTAAGAGCCTGTTACTTAATTTAGATCCATTTATTGATTCGGATGGATTATTACGCGTAGGTGGAAGGCTAAAAAATGCGAACATAAACGAGGAGATGCGACATCCCAAAATAGTACATCATAAAAGTCGATTAGCAGAACTTCTTATCAACGAAGCACATCTACTAACATTTTACGGTGGACCCCAAGTGACTTTAGCTAAACTGCGACAAAAATATTGGATAACGAGGGGAATGAATACTACAAAGAAACAAATAAGAACATGTATAATTTGTCGAAAACATGATACAAAAAGACAACAACAGCTAATGGGTGACCTTCCTGAGGAACGAAGTAACCCGGCGCCTCCATTTTTCCACAGTGGCATTGATTATACGGGATTTGTGGAAATTAAAGCCAACAAAGGGCGAGGAGTTCGAACAACCAAGGGATATGTGGCGATTTTTATTTGTATGGTCACTAAGGCCGTACACTTAGAACTAGTGTCCGACCTAACAAGTTCTGCTTTCCTGGCTGCTTTTAAAAGGATGGCAGCTAGACGAGGAGCTCCACGTCACATTTATAGTGACCAAGGTACAATCTTTGTCGGAGCTAATAACCTATTACAACAAGAATATCAACAGCTAAAACAAATATTTAATGATAAGTTCTTAACAGAAGTAACAGAATACAACATCGACTGGCATTTCAACGCCCTTTCTAGGAGCCTTAAGTTTAATTTGAAGCGAGTCATTGGTGAGCAAAAGCTCACATTCGAGGAATACTCCACAGTCCTCGCTCAGTTGGAAGCGTGTCTAAACTCTAGACTACTGTGTCCTTTATCAGAAAACATAGAAGACTGTTTAACTCCAGCTCATTTCCTTACAGGCCGAGCAGGTCTAACAATTATAGAAACAGAGCATGATGCAAGGAAACGTTGGTATTTGGTTCGAAAAATATCAGAGGATATTTGGAGAAGATGGAAGACAGAATACCTCTCCCAATTAAACGTAAGAAGTAAATGGTTGAGACCAAAGCCGAATTTGAAAATAGGTGATTTAGTTACACTTCAAGAAAACAACATACCTACTGGAAAATGGCCTATGGGACGAGTGGTCGAACTCCATCCGGGCAAGGACGGCTTGGTTTGAGTCGTCTCCCTAATACTAAAAACGGAATCATAAAGAGACCAGTTATCAAACTTTCTCTGTTACCTATGAATGTGTCAAACAATAACGATTCAAAAATAAATGAGCAAAACCCGCGCAGCTCATTCAAACTTGGTCGAATTAATTTTGCATCATTGTCTATGACCTTACTATTTATTATTTATGACAATATTAACTAACACGGTGCATGGGAGTTATAACATTATGAACATAAGGAAGGATCAGTCTTTATATTTAGACTCAGTGGCTAAAATGAATTTAATTCGCGACAAATGGACATTAGTCGTTTATTATGACATGTCACCTTACTGGGAAGGAACGACAGCTTTAAACAAACTAATATCTCATATAGATAAAACTTGTACTACGACTGACAGTGCGGTATGTAAAATGATAGTTCCACAACTCCAGCACGAGTTCATGGAACTACAATATTATAACACGCTTTTGATGACTCAACATTTCATCGAGCACTCCAGACAGCGTCGGGGACATATCAATGGTCTTGGCTATGCAGCTAACTCTTCGGAGTATTAGACTAGCGTTTTGCGGAACAATACACAAAGGACATTAACCTCCTAAAACAAAATCAAAAGCATATAGAAAAATTATGGAAAAATCAAACATCCATTGTACAGTCGGAGTATAACATACTAAAAATGACTAAAGACATAATCCACAGACAACACAAAAATATAAACCAACATTTACTACAACTTGAGAAATTAACTAATAGCATTCAGCAAGCTTTGTCCAACATCAGTGAAGTTCAAAGTCAAATAGTGGCCGCCTTAACCGCCAATACCTTGCTGCAAACATTAAGAGGAAATCAAGAAACATTATTAGATACCTTAACAGATATACACCACGGCCAGTTTAACATGCATCTCCTAACACCTAAACAGCTGCAGCAGGAACTCAACGTGATTGCGGGTCAACTTTAGGATAACATCATATTCGCCAACTAACATATTTGTAATCTTATCTCATCTCATCCTAACTTACGCCGCCCCTGAATATGTTCGGTGTAAACCCGAACACCTGCTTACGAAGCAGTTTTAATGTATTGTTTTAACATGAACATACGCGACATCAGTGTACTTGTCGATCGCGAACAGAACGGGTGCATTCATCAAATTAACATAAACATTAACATTTCTAACATTTTTAACATTAAAAATTAAGATTAAGTTAGTGCTCTTGAACTCTTTATAAACAATAAACTTTTACGGTCACGACTGCGTTTGATATCCCACCTACGACCTTACATCCCGTACAACAGCAATGTGTAAATAATTAACAATCATTTATGCAGCAACATCGTTGGATGCCAGTTGATGTCATGCGGCATTCCTTTTTGTTTTTAATTTCTCGAGATCCAGAGTCTCTTGAGGTGGGTTGCACAAGCTGACTTTAGAGTTCTCATTGGTGTGGTCAAATCTGAAAAACACCAAAAAAAGTCACTGTAATTGCAATTTTCATAGATATAATAGCAGTATTCTAGAAAAAAAAAAATTGGTTTCACTTACCAATAAATTCCACATATTGATTCTTTGGAATCCATGTGGTCAACCAAATGTGCCAAGCACCAGTTGGTCTTTTCTCTTCATTTTGGCTTGAGGCTATGCCATCAATAATATATTTTATTTCACATCTTTTGTCCATACATTTTCTACAAATCTGAAATTAAATTATTCCTTGTGTTAAACCGAACACGTATTATATACTTTGAGAATGAAATTACATACAAAGATAAATAAATGACTGAGAAGTAGAGAAATGAAAATCATTATACATATAAAAACACGTCACAGAAAGGAAGATAAGTACTTCGCTAACCATTGTACTTACTTTGCGCCAAAGCTCGGCTCCGGCGAAAGCATTTAACTGTTGAGCGATGGCTTGCCAATGCCATCTTCTCTCTTCTTCCTAAATACAGGAATCCTCTCCTCGATATCGGGTCTACTTCAACAAGTTATATGAGTAACTTTTGTTGTGAACAGGAGTATTTTCTCCCCTTCATTTGAAAATAAACACTATTAAGTATAAAACAGCACAGCCCTCTACTGATATAAAAACACATTAATGAAAACACAATTTTAAAAGAACGCAAATGTTAATTTTGTCTGTCACTGACAGACAGTCAACTGTTAAACAAATTTTTTTACACTAACGTTTCGTTTTAATCCAAAATAATAGGTAAGGTTTTAGTGAGCGTTTTAAAACAAAATCATTCATTCACTCATAGTAACCTAAAATGGAACGTGTGATTCTCCATGATGGTAACATTATTTTCACTCGACTCGACATTTTGGTGACATTTATTTCTATTTTGCCTGAGAATACGGAATCCTGCTCAATACGATGTTTTTGGTAGAGATAGAGATATTTTTGATAGACATAGAAATAGACTTATAATCTCTAACTCGAGATAAATGTCGAAAATCGAGAATTGGCCTCCAGCTACATCTTAACCGAGTATATAATACTCGGTATATGATATTTAAAAAAACAGACACCCCTACCTAAGAAACAATCTAATCCAAGGTGTCAAAATGTTTCCTATAAAAGTTTAAATTTTGCGTGTGCTGTGAAAAGTGTGAAAACTATTGACGATTTATATTAATAGTTATAATAGTGTTGTATGTATTAATAGTACTCGTGATTGCTCACAAAAAATCCTCGATGGTATATGCCTAACAGTTATAGTTAAGCCACAATAACATTTTTTGTTTAAATTATTAAGTTCATAATAAATCATCCACCTGAGTGGTCCTCGCGCCAAGCAGATAACACTCCCACTGGCAAAGCTATCAAGCTCATCAACTGTTTCCTTCAAACGAATCCAGGTGTAGATATATTTTTCGATTCGCGAAGTGTTATGGATAATAATGTTCGATTATAATTAAATAGGAAATTATAATTAATAATAACTACTTTTAATAAAAAATTTTATTCCCATTTATTATTTGTAATAACTATATTAAATAAAATATAATAACTATAACTAATAATTCTGTAATACTTTTGTTAAATTAATATTGTACTGTTTGCTTATGTTCTACTAAATAAATAAATATAAATATAATGTCGAAAGAAACTTTTAATTATTTGAAACATAAGCATAAGCAGTTATCAATTGTCGAAAGTCATATAAATGTCACAGGATTTAGTGGCAAATCAATACCCATTAGTTTTTTCGAGGTTTGGTCTTGACACGGTGTGTTTACTTAACCTCAAATTCTGTTTTTGCAAGTTAGTTCTTAGTGTTGTCTTTGTTCTGTTGTCTAGTGAGGGTTATTTATAAGGTAGGTATAAGATTTCTTTTTCCTGTGATACTCATTTCTCACAAAATGAGTGCCGAAGAAGCCCCTGATGAGGGTGGAGGAACCCCTCCGGACATAGAAATGAATAGCTCTTTAGCTTCTGGTGTAAGCCAGCAGACTAAATCCACCCTAAAACGACCTGCTGATTCTGAGTCGAATATTGAGTCTAAGAAAAACAGACCTCCGTCTGACTCAATTCAATCGGTTTTTACGAAGCCCGGCTTTGAATCAAACTCCAAGCTCTCCTACAATGAGTGTGACAGAGCACCCTTTACTGTTTTTGTGTCGAAAATAGAACCTGACCCTGCTGCTGGCTCAACCCTAAAAGTTTTAAAGTTCGCGCAATTTCTGCACAAAAACAACATCAAAGGAATCACAGAAGAGGGAATTAAATCCTTAGGCCGTAATAAGCTCTCTGTTGAATTTAAATCTGCCAATGAAGCTAACTCCTTTGTAGACAATGATATCCTTACCGCCAACAATTTCACCATTTTATAGTGAGGAATATCCCTACTGACTGGACCTTGGAGGACTTAGTTTCGGAAATAGGAACTTCTCAAAATTGTGGGGAAGTTATAAAAGCTAGACGCCTCAATTTAAAAAATAAAAAGGAAGACTCAATCTGTTGGTCGCCCTCTTCCACTGTAGTTTTAACTTTCTCTGGGCAAACAGTTCCAGAGAAGGTCTATTGCTACAACGCTTCTCTCCCTGTCTCAATTTACCATCTGCCTACAATTCAGTGCCGCAACTGCCTACGCTTTGGTCATATCCGCACTCAATGCCGATCGAAACCCCGCTGTTTCAAATGTGCTCAGCCACACTCTGGTGATACATGCAATGTCCCTGACTCACAAGCTACATGTATTCTTTGTGAAGGTGGTAACCATAAGGCTACGGCTGATCTCTGTCCCGAGCACTCCAGACAGAAATCCATTGAAATGGTTATGTCTGAAGAGAATTTAAATTATAGTGAGGCTTCTACTAGATTACCCCGTTCTAAACGGTCCTACTCCGACGCTGCTGCAAACATTCCACAAACCCAAATGTCCCAAGCTCCTTTTCTTGACTTCTCCCAACTATTCGCAGCTCCCCCCCTTAACTTCTTCCCCTCCATTTACTTCTCCCTCCAAAACATCCTATACCAAGACCATATTCCGTTCCCCTAGATCTAGACCCGCACTGGGCAAGTCTTACGACTTCCAAGCTCATAGAACGATTGTTTCTTCCCCCAACTCCTCCCAGCCCAACGGCTGTGCTCTTTAAGATCCCACGTTTTCGGATTCCACTCCTCTTCCTACCCCTAATGACAATCTAATCGAGTTATTATTTTGCTTCCTCATTAATATCCTGTCTAAATTCAGTGACGCTCTACCGAACAATGTCCTAGTCCTTATTGAACAATTGCTCCAATCCTGGTCCCGAAAGAATGGCCAAGATCCTTCAATGGAACAGTAGAAGCATCCGTCAAAAAAAACACGACCTACTGCATCTAATAAACCGCTACACTCCTGTCCTATTTGCGCTGTCGGAGACATGGCTCAGACCTGGATCCCTCTTCAGAGTCCCTGGGTTCTCGTGTCTCCGAGACGATAGAGACGATGAGCGGGCGGGATGCGCCTTGCTGATCAGTAGGTCTATCTCCTTTTCCCAAATCCTCATTCCTCTTCACTCTTCCGGACTACATGTTGTTGCCATCAGAGCCATGGATATTTCCTTTGTTTCTGCTTACATTCCTCACCCTAATGCCAACCTTCTGAATTTAACTCCATCCTCTCTGCTATCCCTAACCCTTTGGTGGTGTTAGGTGATTTTAATTGCCGCCACACGCTTTGGGGTTCTCCCATCAATGACCCCTCATCCAGTTTTTTGTTAGATCTCCTAGATGACCTAAATCTCTGTGTCCTCATTGATGGTTCAGCAACACGTAGGGTTTCTCCCACTCAAAATGTTAGTGTCCCTGATCTTTCACTTGCGTCTCCTTCCCCAGTCCTCTTTCCTGGTCTGTCCTGCCTAACTCATATGGCAGTGATCACTTTCCAATATTAATCTCCATACATAAATATTACTCTCCTACCCCTCCCATCAATCCTTTTCAGAAATATCGCCTACTTCAAGCAGACTGGGATAAATTTTCTTCTCTGATAAGATTCTGTAGCATATTTAATATTAGTGAAGTTGAGGGTGTCTCGAAATAAATCAGTCTGTGTTAAGCTATCTTGTTGTTTTACTACATGGTGACAGCGGTGCGTGAAATAAATTGAATAATCGCGTAGTTGGTGGTAAAAAGTTGTTAAAATTTATTGTATTTGTTGTGTAAACATATTAATCATCGAGTACAATAGAACATGCCCGACTACCTGCGGAAATGAGCCTGGAAGAAGGGCCCGCCAACCGGGCCGACGCATGGCGTAAATGGTTACGCCAATTTCAAGTGTTTTTGAAAGCGTCGGGAGTACACAAGGAGGCTTCTGATGTTCAAGCCAGTTTATTGATAAATTTGATCGGACCGGAGGGATACGACATCTTTACAACGTTTAAATTTGCAGCGGACGAAGACAAAGAAAAACTAGAAAAAATTGTTGAACAATTTAATGCCCATTTCGGTACAAAGTCTAATACTACCATGGTGAGATTTAAATTCTTCACAAGATGTCAAGAAACTGGTGAGAGCATAGATTAATGTGTCACTGCTTTGAAGCTGTTAAGTCAGCGTAGTGAATTGAAATATCCAACGACGGTGAAAAGCAGATAAAAGCTATTGAAACGGAGGCCTTAAAAAGTGCATCGGTCGACACTATTTGGAAAGGTGGACGGCGAGACGGCCGCCGTGGTGTCAGAGGCGCAAGTTCGACTGTGGAATCACGGCGTGGGCGCGGAGCTGTCGGTCGCGGCCGGGGCAGCGGCAGCGCGAGCGCCGGCTTGCGTGGCGGCGGCGACGGTTGCGGTGCGTTTGCTGATATGGGCATTTTCACTTATAAGTGTACCCAATTAAAAATACGATATTTTTTTTGAAGTTGTTTTTTTAATATGTTTAAAGATCTCAACCTGTTCTTCATAGTCTGACGGACTGGAGATGGTATTTTATTTTTAATAAAATGAGTGTTTTCCTTATTAAAAACGGAAAATAAATGGACTTCGTAGTGAAAAAGTGGTCAGTTTGGTGACGCCATAAATATCATCCTACTTTATTATTTTAATTAGTATGACTCAATTTTTATTTTCCTTTGCTACTGAATATTAAATAATCCATCGAAAAAAATAGATACTAACTTTAAATTGAAATCTCATTTCTCTAAAATGAAGTTTCAACTTCGGTTTTGTGACAAGTGATGCTACGAAGATCGATTTTTATTAATTTCCTTGATAAAGGGGTTAGTTTTTTTAATAAATGTATTTTGTAGTATTCTATGTTGCAACAGGCTTAAACAATATTCAAACAAATATAATTAAACAATGAAACAAAAGTTTAAAAAATATATTTTGTTCACATACAAATTGGGACAGTCACCAAAGTGACACATTGAAAAACCTTAAGCTGAGATTACATGATAAAAAATAAAACATAGCGTTGGTAGTTAAGTCTTTATTCTTTCATATTTTTATTGTATCTGAGGGAGGATAGACTGCGTTAACCTGCGAAGTTGAAGTTTTCTTGCGTTTTTTGCAATGTGCAGATCAATTTCAGCTTGTTGATACAAATATTTTGCAAATCAGATCATAATACGGAGATGCCTTAATTCTTATGGTCATGTAAATATTATATGGTTTTGTCACAAATTATATTTTGTTTGCTTAATTTGAAACTGACCTGTAAGTTGCAAAAAACGTAATAAAACTTGAATTTTACGGACTACCACAGTGGATCCACATTTATCTAATAAGTTATCTATAGACAACTAAGGAATATAATTTGACACATAATCAATATGCTAAAGGAAAAATCACCGTAAATATATTATTAAATATAATAGCAAAACAATAAAATTACCTCTATAAGGAATTAAATCAGACTCAAGTTAAATAGTCTTTGACGTCACTATAGTATAATTTAAATAGTAATCTAACTAACTATTGTGCTTTTTAAGAAAACTAATCTTTGTACTTTATTAAATAACCTAATCAGTCTCACAGTAGAACTTACTGGATTACAAGTGTCACCCATTATTAATTTAGCAAGGAATGTTTTGTCAACGATATACAGGGTGTCATGGACAGCGTAACGCAAACTTCGCAAAAAGGCTTGACCGAATGCCACTAACGAAATCATGATAGTCATTCATGTCGTTAATGAGCGGTTATGAAAATTGCAATTTTAGAGCGCGCAATGTATAGTAAACAATTCGATATCAATGTCAGCTCGCGTGAACGCGCAGTAGGTACCTACACGGCCGGCCGTTGTAACTCGTAGGTATAATGTCGCTGACCTTGCGTATGAACTCTAGTCAAACAGCTGAGCGTTTACGAGTTTTATTTACATTGCGTTTTTTAGTCTAATTAGTGAATTATTGAATTATTAATTGAAAATCTCATTGGGTTAGTTAAGAAATAGAATTTTAAACAGTTTAAAGTGAAAAAAACACACTTTTTTTTTAATTTGATGAAAAGACCGACGAAAAATTCCACCACTGAGCGGTCCAGAATAATGTACTGGATCCATGGTATTCGTTTGTGAGACACTGTCAATGACATCCTATATATCCAAATATATTACTTTGGTATCCAATTAAATATAATCAACTTAACAAAAATATATATGTTCTCAAAACGTAACAAAATATTAACCGTATAGAGTGCAAATATCACATTCATCTGAAGTAAAATGGTCATAAACAAAATAATTACAAAAAAAAACACCAGAAATATGAACATTGTAACAGATTCCAAATGTCAGACTTAGTCATTTTTAAAGTGAAATGATGTACTCTTGAGGAATTATTTATCTCTCGTTGACATCCATAGCACTTGGCAACTAATATAAAATGAGTCATGGGCCAGGGCCAGTTAGCGTCATCAATATAAAACAGCTCCAAATCATGCATTGTGAGTACTTTGTCATTTTCATGTTTGTGATGTTACTTAATTGTATCGGATGTACTCAAACGTAATTTGTCAATCAATCTGAAACAAAAATGAAATACTTATTTATTAAAAATAATCTTTCATTGAAAAAATCTAATCGAGTTCTACTAGAAAAATATTACCTTCCAGTTCTAAGCATGATTCGCAAACGTAATTAAGGCAATTAGGTTCTGCTATGCAGTCATGACAAAACCAGTTTTTGCAAGAAATACATTTTCCCTTTTGGGTAAGAATAGATTCTTTCTTAGGTGTTGCAAGCGATCACACGCTTTTTCTGTGTTGCACTTAGTTTTATGAAAATAATTAAATCAATTTTGAAATTAGATTCTAATTAATTAATTTAAATTTACTTACTAGTCACAGTGCATCAAACTGATTAAATAAAACTATTTTGGCACACCACCTGCCAGCACATCAAAAAGTTTTTATTATAATTTTTGACAAGAAGCACAAACACTGCACAATGTCCCAACTGGCTGAGGTATTGTCCGCACAGAAATCACTGGAGGAGTGCTTCATGAAAAAGATGAATGCACTTGAGGCACAAATTCAAACAGCTGGCCCAGCTAAGGACACAGTAGCGAAGGTGGCCGAGGAGTTCCGGGCTTTCCGTGACCTGGTAATTGGTATGCTGGGACTGCTGCGACGTCAGATCGGTGAGTGTTCTCGGCAGCTTGACGATATCGAAACCAGAAGCCGCCGTAAGGCCCTCATCATCCAGGGCATAACTGAAGCACCTAGCGAGGACTGCGCCAATGTTGCTCTGGGGGTAATGAACACAAAATTAGGCCTCAAATTTTCAAGAGAATCTATAAAAGTCTGTCACAGACTGGGGCAGGCTAATACTGACCACCACAGGCCAATTTTGGTGAGATTTACCAGTATGGAAGCCAGGAAGTCAGTGTGGAGAGCCAAGACTAGCTTGAGGGGCTCAAAGATTGCCGTGAAGGAGTTCCTGACGAAGACACGACAGAGCGTCTTCGGGACTGCTCGTCAGCATTTCGGCATGCGGTCGTGTTGGACCCAGGAAGGTACAATTTTCATTAAGGCCCCTGATGGCAGTAGGCATAAACTGACATCCTTGGATGAGCTGAACCCGTTGCTGTCTAAATATCCAAAGGCGCAGGGTTCCTCAGTCAGCAAGCGATCTCCAGAGTCAGTGGCAGAAAATCTGAAAGGCACAAGGAAATAGTTAAACTATCGGCACTCATACAATAGATAATATACTTTCAGTTTACTACGTACATAGTATGTACCAAGCACTAATATAACTTACTTGTATGTCCTCTCTTCGATCCCCCGAACTCAACAAAATATCGTAAATTCTAATCTTTCTGGATAATTATTCTCTTAATCCTTATATTTTTCTTTGTTCCGTCCCTTTTGATTATTATCTTACCCTCATCAGTACTTAGCTGCTTGTTCAAATTGTAGTCGGTAGTCTTATATTTTTTAATTAATTAATAATCATAGATACTTAATAAATTTACTTTTGCAAATTGTTCGTAGTACCCAACAATCACTTCACATTAATTCATATCATATCTCTCGTAGAGAGTTATTATATTCCTTGATTCATATTGACATTATGTTGTCAATACCGATATGACAGCGTCAACTTTCAACTGTCATGTGGATCAGAGCATTTTGAGATGTGGTGTATCTCATTGTAGTAGTTTAGTTATTTATTGAGTACGTTTAGTTTACGTTAATTTTTTTTTCTTTATATTTTCATACTCTTAAATATTTTGTTTTTTTTTTTGTGTTCTTGTCTTTAAATTTTTGTTTTACTTGTTTTAAGTTTTGTTTATTGTTTCACGTTTTGTTTTGATGTTAGCTGGCGGGTGGTGCAGAATTGCACCTTACAATTAAGTTTTGCAAGCACTTGTGGTGTTGCAAATTCTATTAAATATTTGATATTTTATTTATAATATTCATATTTATTTTATTGCTTAAATATATATATATTTGTATTTTTGCATGCCTGTAATTATGTTATCTGATGATGATTCTTTTATATCGGCTAATGACTCATCTAATAATGACAGCTTCTGCTCCTTGGGTGGCAGTCTGTCTGACTTCGTTAACTCTCAGTTCACTAACACTAACAATCGGCTGTTGAATGTCTGCCACTTAAATGCACAAAGCATCCCGAGCCATCATAACGAACTCTTCGACGTATTTGCCAACAGCAATGTTCATGCGGTCCTGATATCGGAAACTTGGCTCAAACCACAACTACCCTCTACTACCTACCCCCTCCCTGGGTACGTTTTTATACGGAACGACCGAACTACCAGGCGTGGGGGTGGCGTAGGTATATACCTCCGCAGTGAACTCTCCTATAAGATACTATTTACATCTTCTCCCAACTGTCCTGCGGAGTATCTTTTTCTTGAGGTTTGTAGCCAGGGGGGGAAAGCTGTATTGGGGGTTGTGTACTGTCCTCCCAGTGTTGATTATTTCACTGACTTCGAATCAGTATTAGAATCTTTGGGCTCCGAGTACATACATCACATAGTCATGGGTGATTTCAACACTAATCTTCTTTCCCACCTATCCTCCCGTACCCGTAAACTCCGTTACATAATTGAGTCGGCTGGCCTACAGGTGCTACCGCTTGACGCCACTCACCAAAACCTTATTGGCGATGACTCCTGGCTTGACCTTATTCTAACCTCAAATCCTTCCCTTGTGTCCTGCCACGGTCAGCATGACGCTCCTGGATTTTCTCACCATGACATGATTTTCCTCTCCTATATCCTCAAACCACCCAAGGTGAAACCGCGGGTCTTGTATAGGCGTTGTTTTGCGCGGATGGACGGAGCAAAGCTGCAAGGTGATGCATCCTTGATCGATTGGGAGCCGCTGATCGAAGCCACTACAGTCGACGAAAAAGTGGCAATATTCAATGACAAAGTGACTGCTTTATACGACCGTCACGCTCCCGTTAGGAGAATAAAGGTAAAGCGGCCACCTGCACCGTGGATGACTCGGGGTATTAGGATGGCGATGCGACGCCGTGACCGTGCCTTTCGTAAGCACAAGAGGGATCGCACTGACGAAAATTGGGCGGCCTTTAAAGTTGCGCGAAACAGATGCAACCAGATGGTGCGCAACGCCAAACGCCGCCATATTCTCGAAAATATCTCTTCCTCTTCTTCTGCCGATATCTGGAAATTCCTCGGATCTCTAGGTATCGGTAAAACGCAACACTCAGACCTTCCTAGTACTATTGACATAGACAACCTTAACAGCCATTTCTGCTCAGTCCCGCTCGTAGATCGTCTGGTCACACAACACACTTTAGCTTCTTTTTCTGGTCTGGTGCGTCCTAATGTTCTTAACTCATTTCGCTTCACCCCAGTCGAGTCGACGGAGGTTGGAAGAATAATCCTCGCCATTAAATCCAAAGCAGTGGGTTATGACAATATCTCACGAGACATGATCATAGCTGTTTTGGATCACCTTTTACCTGCTATTACACATATTATAAATTTTTCCCTTTTTTCTGGAACCTTCCCATCCCAATGGCGTAAAGCCTTTGTCCGCCCACTTCCAAAAATTGCCAACCCTACACTTCCTAGTCATTTCCGTCCAATATCCATACTTCCTTTTCTTTCCAAAGTGCTTGAATCCTGTGTTCACAAGCATCTCTCTAGCTTCATATACCGGAATTCTCTCATCAGCCCTCTACAATCCGGTTTCAGACCAGGACATAGCACTATCTCCGCCCTCCTAAAAGTGACTAGCGATATTAAAGCTGGCTTTGAGGATACCAAGGCTACAGTTCTAGTCTTGATTGACTTCTCGAATGCTTTCAATATGGTTAGTCACGACATCCTTCTAGCCATCCTGTCCCATCTCACGATCTCTGGCGAATCACTGGACTGGTTTTCCTCTTATCTTCAGGAACGTCAGCAGTCAATCAAACTTGACGATAGTACGTCTGGTTGGTGCGATTTAAAGGCTGGCGTTCCTCAAGGCGGTATTCTTTCTCCTCTTTTATTCTCTATCTTTATAAATCTAATTACTGCTAACCTTCAGTGTGCGTACCATCTTTATGCCGACGACTTACAGCTTTACTGTCAAGCCAACATTGACAATCTGACTGATGCCATTTCCAATATAAATGACAACTTAACTGCCATCAGTAACTGGTCAGAAAGATTTGGCATTGCGGTGAACCCTACCAAATGTCAGGCTATTATTATAGGCAGCTCTCGCTTGCTTAGTAGAGTTGACGTTTCCTCTTTACAGGCTGTCCGTTTCGATGGTGTGATCATCCCTTTCAGTAGAAGCGTTAAGGATCTGGGTTTAATCATCGACACCAATATGAATTGGCAGGCACAGGTCACCAGTGTATGTATGTGTGAGATGCTATAAACACCACATTACTGCTGCATCCAAAATGGCATATTATGGATTTGCAGCGGAAACAGTGAAGTGGTTTGCTAGCTACTTGGAAAATAGGTCGCAATACGTTGAAATCCATAACCAGGATGGATCCGTCTTGTCCTCCTCCCCACTTCCTGTCTCGCGCGGAGTACCTCAGGGATCAATTTTGGGACCACTTCTTTATATTCTCTACAGTGCAGACATCGTAAAGTCTTTTAAACACTGCAAGTATCACATGTATGCAGATTACATACAAATTTACATTTCTTGTAGGCCTGCGGACGTGCTACAGGCTGCACAAAACATGAATCACGATCTGCAGAGGGTTGCCACTTGGGCAGAGCATAACTCCCTGGTACTAAACCCAGCTAAGTCTAAGTACATGGTTCTGGGTAGTAAGAGGGCGGTTGGTGCCATGTTGTCAGTTGGGCCAGTTATAACAATTAAGGGAGATAACATTGAAAGGGTGAACACAGCTACCAACTTGGGTCTCACTATGGATCCAGAGCTACACTTTGAGAAGCACATTGTAAATTGCATGAGGAACTGTTTTTACAGACTTAAAATGCTCTACACATTTAGAAAACACTTGAGTGTAGCTCTGCGCAAACAGCTTGTGGATAGCCTGGTACTGTCGAAGTTAAATTACTGCGACACAGTCTATGGCCCGTGCTTGCTGGCAAGAACAAATACATTAATCCAGCGTATACAAAATGCTTGCATAAGGTACTGTGTTGACATACCAAGGAGAAGCCATGTCACCCCTTTTGCAAATCAACACAATATACTAAAAATGGAGGCTAGAAGACGACTACACATGGCAGGTCTGTTGTTTGGAGTCATAACTACTCAAAAACCACGGTACCTGTATGAGAAGTTAAATTGGAGGCAACATTCATATAAAAACCACATACGCTCTGCAACAAATCCACTATCTATCCCTCAACACAGAACTGCGGCCTTCAGGGGGAGTTTCAGGTATGCCGCGACTCACTGTTGGAATAACCTGCCACCACCGATGCGAGGCCTGAAAACAAAAAGCCCTTTTTTACTGCACATGAAAAAATATTTACAAATCCTTCAGAACTCAACCTAACCTAACTCTCTTCAATATTTATTATTCTATTTATCTACATAAATTACAAAAATTAGTATATATTTCTAACCTTCACGGTCGCGGCCTTCCTGCAAGGGATACAGGTGTCCAACAGATATTGTCCGCGATTGCATCCTTCCCCCTGTTAGTACAGAACACGTGTTTCTGCAAATGACCTTTGGCTGCATGCTGGAAACAAGTTACAAGACACACATTTACAAATACACCTACACAGTACAATCAAACACGATATACGCTTTTGTTTCACGATCACATATTAATTTAAATAGCCTGTACTCACGCTGCTTTTCGCTTCAAAGTGTTCTGAATTATGGTGGAACGCCATCACGTCACCCAAGGATATGCTGAAAATCAGCGCTGTGGCACCAATCCCTTGTGGGTGGGGTCTCAGCAAATGCTGAGCATGTCCTTTTTTTGCGCTCGTACCACATTATACTGTTATGTTAGTAAGGAGGAAATTAGCAAATTATATTAATATATGTTTCTTGTTGTTAGTGAGATTGTTACAAACACAAAATGCTAATTGCTACTTTCTTGTCCATGTGGTCCACAGATTATAAAAAATACACGCGACATCACGCATAATGTTATACTCTGTGGACCATAGATGAAAGGTTTTGTTTTTTTTTTGTTTGTTATTAATTTTTTAAGTCTTTTAATTTTTATTTGTATCATTTAGTTTGAATTTTTAGTAATATTTTATTTTCTTCTATTTTTTTTGTATTTTTGTTTTGTTTTGTGTGTGTGCGCTTGCGCGAAAATAAATGTTTTTCTTTCTTTCTTTCTTTCTTTCTTTCTATGTAAAAGGGTCACGGGGTCGTTGCGGGCACTTTACCGTGTTAAAAATCTGCTTCCGTCGGTCACCAAATCAATGCTGGTGCAGGCCTTGTTGTTCCCTATTATTGACTATGCTGATGTTTGTTACTACGACCTGAATGCAGATCTCCTCAATAAACTTGACCGACTTTTGAATAACTGCATTCGATTCGTTTTCAACCTGCGTAAATATGACCATGTTTCTGCACATCGGTTGCAATTAAAGTGGTTGCCCATTCGCCAGCGCAGGGAGACCTAGATTCACCCTGTTCGCCCAGCTACCTAGCTCCTTATTTTCAATACACTTTCACTAATCACAACAAATATCTTCGTTCTTCTCATAACCGTCTTCTCCAATGCCCCACTCACCGTACCAACTTCCTCCATTCTTCTTTCTTTGTTCAGGCCATTCTATTGTGGAATGCACTCCCCTCCGATGTCAGGATGGTGTCCAGTCGCCTGACCTTCAAGCAGAAAGTTCGGGAGCTTCTACTGAAGAGGTTAGCCGAGTCACAATAATATTTTTACATGTATATTGTTATATGCACATATGTAGTTTAAGTAAATATTATATGTAGTGTATGTAAATATTATATGTAAGTTTATTTCCCATATATAATTTTATTTATTCTAATAGGATTTAGGTAAGTAAGTGTATAAAATATATATTTATCAATAATATCTCGATTTTGCTTGCTTCTTGCACCTACTGCTATCTCTGCATCGCCCAAAGGTTCGACTGGGAGAGAATGCCTGTGGCATTAAGTCCACCTTGTACACACATGTATGTGCAAAAGTGTAAATAAATAAATAAATAAATAAATAAATAGAAGAAAAGCATTTATGACATTCCAGAAAATTTATGTTTGATAAAATTTTGGGTTTTTTAGAAATTGCTTTGCCTTGGTCCTTTACTGCATCACTTTTCTCTGGTAACAGGTTTATTACTGAAGTAGAAGCAGGTATTTTGATATCTTTAATTAACATTTGTACGTTTTTAGCGACTGTTTCAGTTCCCTTTAATATTATTTGAGGTTGCCTATTGACTTGTGGAGTTTTAACAAAAAAATCATTTTTAGGATCAACAAAGGAGTGACTTCCACGTGGTGGAAGTTTAAATACTTCTTTTCCCTCCGATAAATTTATAGACTTCTTATCAAAATCGGAAAGGTGGGTTGAAGTTGCAGTCTGACCTGCGCCATTACTTCCAAGTAAACCTTTCTGAGCACACGATGAAGTAGTCACTTGCTGATTTTCTAAGGTAGTAAGTTGCCATGAGTCCTCGGTGTCTAGTTTACCTCTATGAATATTGTCATCATTTTCTTCAAAAGTAAATGTTAAATTATTAATGTCGATAGAATTCAAATCAAAAGGTTCTTCGACATTAATCAGTCCCTCAAATATTTCCGATGCAAATTTTAAAGAAGATTCATGGGCAGCTTCAATTTTGGGGTCGTTCATCACTTCTTTGGGTATATCATCCAGACTTTTCTCAGTTTCTAATTCGTTATTACCTTTAACGTTTTGGGATAATCCTTCAAAACCTTCCGTTGAATTTTCTGAAATTGGAGGGCAAATTTCGGACGATTTACTATTGTGGCCCGAACTGATTACCACAGAATGTGACTTAGGTGAAAAACAAACACATTGACCTCTTAGGTCACCGCAAAAGCAGGCGATATCTCTGTATTTTATAATAAACGATTCGTCACTTTGACTGGTAGCGATTTGGTGTAATTGCATTGTTCCCTTCAATACCGGTATTTTATCAGGTAAAACTTTTGACACATTTTCAATTGCGCAACTATCAATCAGGAATACCTTGGTCACTTTCAAACTTCGTTTTAATAAGTTGTAAGCATCTTTTGCGTCAACAATATCATTACCAAGACACACTTTTCTATCAAGAGTTCGTTTGATACTACCTCCTATTCCATCTGCCACGTTTTTGCCGTGGCCAGCCTCATAAAATGTCCAAGTAGTATATTGCAGCAGGTACTTTTTTGTATAATGAACCAGCAAATAAAAGTTTTTTTTTTCTGGCGATACTGAGACGACGGTCCATCCGAAAAGAAGTGTAATATCGTCGTTTCAGGGGTTATCTGCTTTATCATTTCAATAACAGGAGTCAGGTGTGCCCAGATCGCTGCTGGTTGATGACTTGTATTGTCTGACAATGTGCAAAAAGATTGAGTGCGATCTTTCCAAAATACCATTCCAGTATGGAGGCATATTTGAAGGTTTGATGCCCCGTAATGCATAGACTGAATCTCCTCAGCAAGTTTGGTTTGGTAGTTTTCAGAGAAGTCACATACTATCACTGCTTCGTTTTCTTTTAGCTCATTTACTGCCTCTTTATATTGTTTTTGCTGATGTGTCATGTTAAAGAAATGTTTTTTGAACATTAATAAGTCACTTTCAAAATCTTTTTTCAGGTCATTGAGAGTTCCTTTTTTAGTCATCTTTACTGTTCTCTTAGTTGTTATTTCCTTCATTTCTTGGTCTTCCATTTTTTGGTACGTATGATCTTGTCTTTCCCAACGTGACCATTCTACATTTTGCTCTAATTTCCCGGCACTGATTTGTTGATAATTTACTTGTTTGTCCTTACATTTCAGACATTTATTCCACATGCAATCATAATTATTTATGTTACATGATACTTGATTTAAAGAATCTCGTATACTGCCAGTGACCAAACCATTTTTGATCATAGCCTTGTGAAGAAATACAAAGTTGCTGTGCTTCACGCACAGGCATGTAGATCTAGAAGACGGGCCAGGTGTCAAAACAAAAAATGGTTTGTGAACGTAAAATGTAGTGAAACCATAACGTCCACCTTCAGCTTTGTATTTTTTGAAAGTATCCGGTAATGTATCTAATAAATATCGAATTTGAACTTTTTCTTTATTTTTTGTTCGAACTTCTTTTTTACCAGCAGTATTACGACTTATGTCGTCTCTTGTGTAGAATTTTGTAATTTCTGTGATGCCACTACGTCTTAATTTCTTTTTCTTATTTCTTACCTTTCCCTTCAGTCCTAGCATTTTAGATATAAACGATTTGTTTCCGGAATTCGTTACCAATTTTTTTAGGGTCTTCTTTTCATTCATATTGGAACAGCGTTGATATGTAGCTTTTAGAGTGCTTTCTAAAATTTCCTCTCTAGCTTTCATTTTCATTAGCTTTAAATTCAGGACTTCAATCTCTTTTTCCATTTTTGTTTTGAACCTTTGAAAACGCTTTCGGTAACTTTCCAGATTCATTTTAATTTTTTCGTTATATCTTTTGCACCGTTTACATTTATTTACAAGATTTTTTTTTTTTTTTTTTCGTAGATTCTGAATTAACTTATCATTAAATTTTATTCCTTGTAAATCGTTACTAGGGCCAGGCATTACATTTTCATTTTGAGAAATAGCTAGAACTTTGTTTCTCTTTTGTTTCTGCCGGCTGGTCCTTTTATTCTTTCTCCACTCTTTCCTTCTTTGTTCGGCTTTTTCTGGCGTCAATTCTGAATTTTTTTTCTTTTTAGATTTAATTTTCTCCAAATTTTTCTTCCTCTGATTTTCATATTCCTGAGGGCGTTCTAATTTCAGTTTTTCCCTATAACGTTTCTGTCTTTCCGCGCCACTTAGTGGCATAGTGAGATTTATTAAAAAAAAAACCTGAAAATAAAATATTGCAATTGTAGCTATGTAATCCTAGCTTTATGCGTCAGTTTGGTGACATTTGTAGTCAGTCATATATGTGACGGAATAAAAATGTCACCAAACTGACGTCACATTCGCGGGTAATTATTAAAGAAAAATATTTTCTAATCACAATTAAACATTTAGTAAGAATAAAACATGTGAAAATATTTGTAAGTTGTATCTGATTCGGTTGAAACAGTTGTAGGATGTAAAACGTTCTATATTAACAAGGAAATAATGCCACTAACCTGACCAAAAAACTGGAGACAACTGCCGACACAAACAATAACACCCTTTTACTTGGGACACTGACGCATAACTGACGTTTAAAAGTTGTGGCCGTGTTCTTCTTCACTTAATGTTGCCGTTTAAATTATTATGAGTTCCTTTAGTAATTATTTTGAACAACTGGAACCGTCACTAAAATCCGAATGTCCGACCGGTTTCAATACAGAACATTTTTTGAAAACGTATTTTGGCCTGTATTGATTACAGTTTAAATTGTATAAATTTAATTTATGTGACGACAAAGACATATACTATGAACACAACAAAACTTTTAAATGTATTCGTAGTAGTATTTTAGTAATTTCGGTCAAATCAATGTTGGCAAGGGGTGGGACATGCCAAAAACAGTTACTCTGAAAATTTAAAATACGCATAAATTAATAATTAAAACGTGTTTTACCTGGATTTAAGATGAATTCGTTAATTTAATAAATAGTTTACTTTTTTATTTCATAAAATAAACCATATGCCCATGATTTTTTTTGCAATAAAATTTTGAATACGTGGGACAGTCTCAAAATCGCGGGTACACTTAAAATTGAAAATGCCCATATGCGCAGCGGCGCAAGTGGACCAGGCGAGGCGGCCGGGCCCAGCGTGCGCGCCTGTGCGGCCTGCGCTTCGATACACTGTGATAGCGGCGCGTTTTATTTGTGGTGGCAAGGGCCATTTCAAGGTAATGTGTCCAATGCGTAAGTCGAAAAAGATTTATGAACTGTACGAGGATTACGATGAAGATGATGAGAAGGACGTGTACTACATATCATCATTGGAATATGTGGATACGATTGTGCAAGCGGAAGCCTCGAAGTGGTATGAAACTCTTTATTTATCCTATACAGGCGTCAAACATCGTTTTTAAATTAGACACAGGTTCGGATCTTAATGTTTTTTATCAAAAAATGATTATATAAATTTAGGTTTATCTATGTCAAATGTTATTACCCAACAAACAAAAAATCCTCTCATAGTGGCTAAAAATGCCAAAAATAATTTACTTATAAGAGCCATATTATCGCTAATAAAGGTGCGTTTGGGCACAAATTACAAGGACAATAACCTCAAACCTCCCTTATAATTGCTTTATTGTTAGCTTCTTTTTCTTATACGTGTTTTATTATGGCAAGCAACAAGGAAGTCAAACTAATAAAAACAAAAGGATTGATCTTAAAAAGCTAATATAAGAGACATGTTGAACGCGTTAATAAAGCCAACCAACCTTATACGTGTTTTATCATGGCGAGCAATAAGCTCAGAATACAGAATAAAAACAAGGTAGTAAAACTTATAGCGGCAAGACAAATTCTATTAAAAAGCTATTCGCCTTGAAATCAGTATTTGAGATTCTACAACAAGTGTTTTGTTGAGTGATTTTTCACAGTTTGGCAGCGTCAACAAATGTTTTAAAGAAAACAAGAACCGGTAAGTAATTAATTTCATTTATTTTTTGTAGTGTACCTGAATCCTAGAGTATATTATACTGGCCCAAATATAATGAAAACAAATTAAAAAGAATAGAAAATTCGTGCCCTGAACATAATTGGCAAAAAATTAATTGCAAAGTGATTTTTTAACTTTTCACGAAGCAGAAAAGGAATTAGACAAAATGTGTAAGAAGTCTGAAACGGAAACGGATACTGAGGATCATTTCAATTGCGCGACAAACCAAAAAGATATGGCGCTAGTTAAGAGTCCCAACCCTATAGATATATGCTTTGTCAGCACTAATGCACCTTAGCAACATAAGTAGTAGGTATATAAGTCAGCATTATATAAAACACGTGTAGAATCTCTTGGAACATTTTATGCTTACACATTAGTTTACCTCTTTCGCAATATGTAATATGACACCCTTACTTCGAAACATAATTATTTGTAATTTCCATTAGAAATAATATTCATTCTGTTCTTAGACTTCGCTCAACAAACATTGTAACTCGATTTTATTAAATAAATTTTATTTTTATTATAAATCCGAGTTTCCGTTCCTTCCGTTCCTTGACTGGCGCAGCCGGTAAGTGACCTTGTCGTTTGGGTCCTCTGTGCCACCGCGAATAACATTTTCGGGCGCCGAGAAGACTCCAACGTTCGTATCAACGATTCAACGGGTCAGCGAACCAAACAAATTCGTCAAGAGCAGCCACGGTGCAGAGCAAGCCGAGCAGAATCATCATCTCGGGAGAGCGGAGTAGCAGCGGGTCATGTGAGTAGATCTTTTCACTATCCTGTCTACTTTCCTTTGAATTTCCCTGTGATAATTGTGTGTGTCGCGTGTATCGAATAGGGATTAGAAAAAGCCCTTCTGGCACGTAACGCATTACAGTGATTAAATTTTCACGTCTAGTTAATAGTTATAATTAGTTAGAGATATTTTAGTTACGGATACATAAAAAAAAGGAAGAAATCGTAGTTATACCTCCCGGGGTATTAAAAATCATCCCTGTATTTAGTGGCGAGACAAGGCTATTGTCTTTATTCATCCGTAAAACTGAATATATTATTAATTTATATCGCGGCAATGAAATACAGAATGAATATATGTTCAACGCGATAACTAGTAGATTAAGCGGAGAAGCAGCTAATTTAATTGGTGAACGGGATACAATACACTCCTGGGCAGAATTAAAACAGGTTTTACAGGATCATTTTGGGGATCCAAGAACAGAAGATTGTCTAGTATTAGAGTTAGAAAGTTTAAAAATAAATAGAGGCGAAAGTTATTTAGATTTTTGTCACCGTATACAACAAATACGCAGCATATTAATCGCGAAAATAAATGAAGCAGACGAAGATGCGGCTACAAGGTTATCGAAACAAAGTATTTACACAAACCTTTCTTTGAATGTTTTTTTGTTTAATTTGCCGAAATTTTTAGTTAGGTTGGTGCGATTAAAAAATGTTTCGACCCTGGAAGATGCCTTGAAAGCTGTCTTGGAGGAACAATATTTCCAAGAAGTTTACGACCAGAAACAATCGCGGCATTCTTCATTTAATACGAACTTCCAAGGCCGAAATAATTCGAATCATAATTTTAATTCGCAAGCATCGCCGAGTACAAGCACTAGTGCACCGAATATGCGATCTAACAACGGTTTTACTTCAAATCGTAACGTTGTTCAGACAAATAGAAATAATATTCGGAATAATAATATTTCTAATAATTCATTTTCGCCTAGAAACAATAGATATAATAATAATCGTCTTGATCAAAATAATTCATTTAATATTAATGATAATACGTCGCATCAAGGCCGGTCACAGTTCCCAGGCCGACAAATTGCTGACAACGCGCAGCCCGGCTCGCAACAAGCGCAGCCCGCGCCGCTGTCGCCGCATGCATCAGGTTCAGGTTGCAATACCGACGTGACCATGAGAACGGCTAGTACAAGACGCGTCAATTACACCGATCATAATGATAACGGAAATAATGCAATGTTCGGTAATCCTAATGAGAACGAACATGTAGGAAATTTTTGCATAAGGGCCTCTATACACCAGAGCGAATAAAATTAAATTGTAATACAGGGTGTAAGGGACAGCCCTCCACAAATTAACAGGGTGCATTCAGCTCCTTATTCTGAATCATATTCCAGTGAAAATTCTTTCAGGAAAATTTTCAATTTTTTTTTCGTTTTTTCAGTTCCTACACCTCTATTTCAATGTATAATTACATTCTATGTATGAAGAATAACATAAATGTAAATAACACAGCTAAAACAAAAAAATACGCAATGGTTGTGTGAATTCTCTAAAGAACTACGCATGAAATCAGCTGTTCAATTTCTACCTAGCGCGAGTCGTTTGAACTCACCGCACCGCGGTCACGGCGCAGCGGCTCGGCGCCCCACCGCGCCGATCGCCGCGCTGCGCGCCGTAGGTATAATACCTACGATCCCGTCCAACGTACAGAATAGCTGCGTCCCTTTTTATCGCCCCGCCTCCGCGTCTCCCCGTCTCCCCGATTCTTTGCACAATGTTTGCCCGATTGAAGCAGTGTTTTATTTATTTATTTATTTATTTAAGACTTCATGCACAAAACATTGTACATAGGCGGACTTAATGCAATGAGCATTCTCTACCAGTCTACCTTTGGGTGATGCAGAGATACTTAATCAAGTGGCAGGTGCAGAAGCAAGGAAATTCAATTGAATATACCAAACATATATATAAAAATATACATAACACACTTTACATACATACATACTATATATATACATTACAATATATATTTATAAGGCAGTAAATATATATATATATATATATACAAATATATATACGTATATGCAGTCATAGTCCCGATGATTCCCCCAACCTCTTCACAAGAAGCTCCCGAACTCTCTGCTTGAAAGACAGTCGACTAGTCAGGATCCTGATATCGGGGGGTAGCGCATTCCACAGAAGAATAGCCTGAACGAAAAATGAGGAATGGAGAAATTTTGAGTGATGAGTTGGACAGTTGAGGAGACGATTGTTAGAAGAACGAAGGTATTTATTGTGGTTTGCGCATGTGTATTGGAAGTAAGAGGACATATAGCTAGGTGGGCAAGGTGAGTTAAGAAAGGAAAATAAAGTGGTTAGCGCCCTTTGCTCCCTACGCTGGCGTATAGGCAACCACTTCAATTGCAACCGATGTGCAGAAACATGATCATATTTGCGTAGGTTGAAAACGAAACGAATGCAGTTATTCAGAAGTCGGTCGAGTTTATTGAGGAGATCTGCATTCAGGTCATAGTAACAAACATCAGCATAATCTATTATAGGGAACAACAAGGCCTGTACAAGCATCGTCTTGGTGACGGGCGGAAGCAAGTTTTTCACGCGGTAAAGGGCCCGCAGCGACCCGGTTACTTTTTTGCACACGTTAGTTACTTGTGTATGCCAGTTTAAACTCCTGTCAATGTGTAAGCCTAGGTCTTTAACATTATCGCTGTAAGGAACGATCGCACCGTCGAAAAGAACGGCCGGCAGAGATGCACTGTCAATCTTACCTAGCGATCGAGAGCTTCCGATGATGATAGCCTGGCATTTATTCGGGTTTACCGCAATGCCAAACCGAGCTGACCAGGCACTAATGATGGCTAAGTCATCATTAATTTTTGCGATAGCATCGGCCAAGCAGTCTACGCCAGCCCGACAGTACAGCTGCAAGTCGTCTGCATACAGATGGTACGCACACCGAAGGTCAGAAGTGATGAGATTGATAAAAATAGAAAACAAGAGTGGTGATAATATGCCGCCTTGAGGAACGCCAGCTTTCAATTCGCACCAGCCTGATGATATATCACCATGCTTGACCGACTGCTGACGCTCCTGAAGATAAGAAGAAAACCATGCCAGAGACCCATCAGAGATTGCAAGATGGGATAGGATGGCTAAAAGGATATCGTGACTGACCATATTGAAGGCATTTGAGAAATCAACCAAAACCAGGACTGTGGCTTTAGCGTCCTCAAGGCCAACTCTAATATCGCCAGTCACTTTAAGGAGGGCGGAAACAGTGCTGTGGCCTGGTCTGAAGCCCGATTGGAATGGACTGACAAGTGCATTCCTGTAAATGAAAACAGATAGTTGTTTGTGGACACAGGCCTCAAGCACCTTGGACAGGAAAGGAAGTATGGATATAGGACGGAACTGACTGGGAAGAGTGGGAGTAGAGACTTTGGGAAGTGGGCGGACAAAGGCTTTACGCCAAAGGGATGGGAAAGATCCGGAATACAGGGAAAAATTGATAATGTGGGTTATAGCCGGTAGGAGGTGATCTAGAACAGTTATAATCATGTTACGAGAAATGTTATCACATCCTACCGCTTTTGATTTAATTGAAAGGATAATCCTACCAATCTCTGCCGAATCAACTGGAATGAAGTGGAAAGGAGTAGCAATGTTGGGACGCGTAAGACCAGAGATGAACCTTAGAGTATCTTGTTTCACTAGACGATCTATGGTAGGTACTGTAGAGAAATGATGATTTAGATCGTCTAAGCGAATTGAGCTGGGTAGTTCTATATGGTGCGTTTTGCCGATACCTAAAGTCCCAAGAAATTTCCAAATATCGGCAGAAGAAGCAGAAGAGATGTTTTCGAGAACGTGGCGGCGTTTAGCGTTACGTACCATCTGGTTACAGCGATTTCTTGCTAGCTTAAAAGCTGCCCAGCTTTCATCGGTGCGATCCCTCCTGTGTTTGCGGAAAGCGCGGTCCCTACGTCGCATAGCCATTTTAATACCACGAGTCATCCAGGGCGCAGGCAGTCGCTTCATTCTTATCCGCCTAATGGGAGCATGTCGGTCATAAAGGCTTAATATTGTGGCGTTAAAAATCTCAACCTTTTCGTCGACTGAGGTGGCTTCCATTAGGGGCTCCCAGTCGATTAATGACGCGTCTTCCTGCAATCTTGCTCCGTCCATCCGCGCAAAACAACGCCTATACAAGACCGCAGGCCTCGCCTTGGGTGGCTTTAGGATATAGGATAGGAAAACCATGTCGTGGTGAGAAAAACCCGGAGCATCACGCTGACCATGGCAGGATACAAGGGAGAGATTGGAAGTAAGGATAAGGTCAAGCCAGGAGTCGTCGCCTGCAGTGTTGTGGTGAGTGGGATTGAGTGGTAACACATGTAGATTAGCCGACTCAACTATGTGAAGGAGTTTACGGGATCGAGGGGACTCATTGGAAAGGAGATTGGTGTTAAAGTCACCCATGATTATGTGATGCATGTACTCAGAACCCAAAGATTCCAATACTGATTCGAATTCAGTGAAATAATCGATGTTAGGAGGACAATAGACCACCCCCAACACAGTCTTCCCCCCTTGGCTACAAACTTCTAGAAAGAGATACTCCGCAGGACAGTTGGGTGAAGATGTAAATAGTACCTTGTATGAGAGTTCACTGCGGAGATATATACCTACACCACCCCCTCGCCTGGTAGTTCGGTCGTTCCGTATTAGAACGTACCCAGGAAGGGGGTAGGAAGTGGAAGGTAGTTGTGGTTTGAGCCAAGTTTCCGATATCAGGATAGCATGAACATTGCTGTTGCTGAATACGTCAAAGAGTTCATTATAATGGCTGGGGATGCTTTGCGCATTTAAATGACAGATATTCAACAGCCGATTGTTGGTATTTGTGAATTGAGAGTAAACAAAGTCAGTGAGACTGTCACCCAAGGAGCAAAAGCTGTCATTATTAAAGGAGTCATTGGCCGATTTAAAAGAATCATCGTCAGACAACATAATAATATTATAGATAATATGCAAAATTACAAAAATATATATAAAATATAATAAATATAAATACTATGAATAAAATATAAAGTTTAATGGTATGTACAATACTACAATACCAAAAGTGCTTCCAAAAATAATTGTAAAGTGCAACTCTGCACCACCCGCCAGCTAACATCAAAACAAAACGTAAAATTGAAAAAACAATAACAATATAAAAATTCAAGATAAAACACAGGAAAAGGTAAAAAAAGAGCAATGAAAATACACAGATTACTGAAAATATTAAACATAAAAAGTAAAATTATATCCATAAAATGTCACTCGTAATTCGGCAATAAAACAGTGTTGTTTCTTAAAAGGCTCTGATCTAAATGACAGTTGACAGTTGACGTTGATATATTATTATAAGTAATGACAACTTGTGAATGAGAATTTGTGAACTTTATGTGATTGAATTTCATTTTCAAAACCAAAATAAATAATATCGCTCTCCAGACTGACATCCTGCTGAGAGCCAAAACTGGCTTCAGGGGCTCCAAGGTTGCAGTAAGGGAGTTTCTGACGAAGACTCGACAGAGCGTTTTTGGAACTGCGCGTCAGCACTTCGGCATGAAGTCGTGTTGGACCCAGGAAGGTGCAATTTTTATCAAGGCTCCTGATGGCAGTAGGCATAGGGTGACATGCCTGGATGAGTTGAATCCTTTACTGTCCAAGTACCCAAAGGCGCAGGATCCCTCGGTTGGCAGGCCGGAGTCAGCTGGAGAGAAACTGAAAGGTACCAAGAAATAGTAATATTGTCAGGACACTTGTAGATTTTATACGATAAGTGTATTGGTGCTTATTAATCTACTAATCACTTACTTGGTATGTTCTTTCTTCGATCCCCATAACCCAACAACATTATTCTTTAATTTTCACATCTATCTGTTATATTGTATAATATTATTCTCTTTTTCCTTAAAGTTCTCTTTGTTCCGTCCTTTTAGATATTATCTTACCCTCATTATTATTTATGTTTTCTTCAAGTCGTAGTCGGTAGTCATTATAATTATCATACTAACATAGATTAATTATTTTTCTTTTGTAATTGTTTGCTGTGTAATATGTACGGAATTAATATTCTAAGGAGTCATTCACCGTCAATACTTTTATTAATCTATGACTACGATATTATTTATTTTGGTTTTGAAAATGAAATTCAATCACATAAAGTTCACAAATTCTCATTCACAAGTTGTCATTACTTATAATAATATATCAACGTCAACTGTCAACTGTCATTTAGATCAGAGCCTTTTAAGAAACAACACTGTTTTATTGCCGAATTACGAGTGACATTTTATGGATATAATTTTACTTTTTATGTTTAATATTTTCAGTAATCTGTGTATTTTCATTGCTCTTTTTTTACCTTTTCCTGTGTTTTATCTTGAATTTTTATATTGTTATTGTTTTTTCAATTTTACGTTTTGTTTTGATGTTAGCTGGCGGGTGGTGCAGAGTTGCACTTTACAATTATTTTTGGAAGCACTTTTGGTATTGTAGTATTGTACATACCATTAAACTTTATATTTTATTCATAGTATTTATATTTATTATATTTTATATATATTTTTGTAATTTTGCATATCTATAATATTATTATGTTGTCTGACGATGATTCTTTTAAATCGGCCAATGACTCCTTTAATAATGACAGCTTTTGCTCCTTGGGTGACAGTCTCACTGACTTTGTTTACTCTCAATTCACAAATACCAACAATCGGCTGTTGAATATCTGTCATTTAAATGCGCAAAGCATCCCCAGCCATTATAATGAACTCTTTGACGTATTCAGCAACAGCAATGTTCATGCTATCCTGATATCGGAAACTTGGCTCAAACCACAACTACCTTCCACTTCCTACCCCCTTCCTGGGTACGTTCTAATACGGAACGACCGAACTACCAGGCGAGGGGGTGGTGTAGGTATATATCTCCGCAGTGAACTCTCATACAAGGTACTATTTACATCTTCACCCAACTGTCCTGCGGAGTATCTCTTTCTAGAAGTTTGTAGCCAAGGGGGGAAGACTGTGTTGGGGGTGGTCTATTGTCCTCCTAACATCGATTATTTCACTGAATTCGAATCAGTATTGGAATCTTTGGGTTCTGAGTACATGCATCACATAATCATGGGTGACTTTAACACCAATCTCCTTTCCAATGAGTCCCCTCGATCCCGTAAACTCCTTCACATAGTTGAGTCGGCTAATCTACATGTGTTACCACTCAATCCCACTCACCACAACACTGCAGGCGACGACTCCTGGCTTGACCTTATCCTTACTTCCAATCTCTCCCTTGTATCCTGCCATGGTCAGCGTGATGCTCCGGGTTTTTCTCACCACGACATGGTTTTCCTATCCTATATCCTAAAGCCACCCAAGGCGAGGCCTGCGGTCTTGTATAGGCGTTGTTTTGCGCGGATGGACGGAGCAAGATTGCAGGAAGACGCGTCATCAATCGACTGGGAGCCCCTAATGGAAGCCACCTCAGTCGACGAAAAGGTTGAGATTTTTACGATTACACCTAACGAATACAGTGGTGAGTCAGTAAATAAGCGCTCGGCCGAGAGAGTTGCCGAACCGAGTGGGTGTTTACACGTATTTACACCAGTGGCGAGTCAGTTCAGTTTTGATCACGACGTCTGCAATCGACCGAAAAAAAAACGAATTTAAACAAGTTTTAAATCGCCTGTTACTAGATATTATTAACCAATTGTGGATTGTGGTTGGTGAATAAATTGTTTGAAAAAATACATAAACACGCACACTGCTTGATGACGAATAACGAACGAGTGGCGAGTGGCCGAGTGACAAGCGAGTGCGTGTTTATACGTACCGAGCAGGATAGCGAGTCGCTACGGGGGCAGAAGAATGAAGTGGGGTGGTGGGTACTCGGCCTAGTAAACAAATTGGGATTCTAGTGACTCTCTCGCCTCTCTTCTCGACCGAGTACTCGGCCGAGCACTCGTTAAAGTGTTTATACCAACCGAGCACTCGGCCGAGGACACTGACTCGCCGCTGTACTCGTTAGGTGTAATCGACCCTTAAGGACGAGTGGATCCAATTACACACATCGACCAGCTGGTTGGCAACTTGCTGTGACGTGTGTGCATTACGTACGCTTTGCGATAGTGACGTCACATCGTACACCATAACAACTACAAGCATAGTCGCAATCACTGAAGACTGTGTGCTGCAGTCCAAGGATTTGACTATTCATGCTCACCGCCAATACAGCAGCTACATGAAAATGGATTATGAGCCACCCGTCTCGTTTCAAGACACTTCAATAAACAATATTGTCAACTTAACCTACCGATATGTTGGACCACTCCAAGATACTTCAACAAGCACAGATGTAAAGAGAATTGCTGACAAGATTGACACTCTGAAAGAACAGGAGAATCAAAAACCAACAACAATTTCCAGCCATGATGTTCATCAGTATGCTATCAGCTATTTACTAGTGGCATTTGCTTTGGTAACTCTGTTTGTGGTGTTTGGGAGAAATGTTGCCGCCGGAGTAAAACACAGCCACAAAATTTGCCAAATGGACAACATCATGATGACATTGAACTACAGATTATCCGGAAATCTCAGGACAACTGTCAGAAGGAAAATGCTGCAACAGAATCAACGAGCCATCACCTTTCGTCGACACCTCAGCCTGGATCTTCTCGCAGAACGGGAACAAGAAACATTGCGTTCAACTTTGATTAATTTTTTGCTTTGTGATGGCTTCTCCTTCTCTTCTTTTCTCTTATATTTTTATTATCTTTTCGGGGTGGCAAGATGTACAGTCTTCAACTGTACATGATGTGCACGTTTGCTGATGCAGCAAATGCGCCGGGTCACGTACTTTTATTTCAAAACAATTTTCACTGTTTATTAAAAATAACTTAGTGCACTTTTAGCAACGACAGAGTAAGGAGTCGCAAACTATAAACTTTGCATTATATTTACGTAATAAACTAACTTCAGTGACTTCGTCTCTTTGCACTCAATCAACTTCTCTGCAACCATTAACCATTCTTCAATCAGCGTAACCTGTAACCAAGCAAATTGTACCTAACCGTACACATGTAGATGCATTTTCGGGTTTTTGGATGTTAAAATTAGATGAATATAGTTCTAAATTATGTACTTTTCAAACACCATTTGGTAGATATAAATATTTACCTACCTATTTGGTTACCTTTTGGAATAAATGCATCATCAGAAATATTTCTAAGAGTTATGATGAATTTGTTTGGTGATTTGGAAGGAGTCTTAATACTCATCGATGACATTCTAGTCTATGGCCCAAATTAGTCTGTACATAATGAGAGATTACATAAAGTGATGCAAAGAGCACGTCAAGTTAATTTAAAATTTAACAAATCTAAATGTAAATTTCTAGTGTCTGAAGTCTGTTTCTTAGGTTATATCTTTAGTAAAGATGGTGCAAGGGTTGACCAAGAAAAAGTTAAAGCAATTGTCAATATGCCTACACCAAAAAATGTCAAAGAATTACAAAGAATATTAGATATGATCAATTATTTAGGTCCCTTTATTAGTAATTTGTCAGAAAAAACTCAAATTTTAAGAAATCTTTTGAAAAAGGATTCTGTCTGGTCTTGGGACGGGAATCACAATAAATGTCTTAAGGGTTTAATAGATGAAATCACAAAGTCACCTGTCTTAGTTCACTATAACCCCAACATTCCATTAGTCTTGTCAGTAGATTCGTCTAAATCAGCATTGGGAGCAGTCATTTTACAAAATAATAAACCCATTGCTTACAGTTCTAAAACTTTAACCACAACCCAGTCAAGGTATGCTCAAATAGAGAAAAAATTGCTTGCAATTCAATTTGGTTGTGAAAAATTTCAACAGTATGTATATGGTCACAGAGTTACAGTTCACACAGATCACAAACCTTTAGTCTACCTATTTGATAAACCATTACATGATGTACCAGCTAGGTTACAGCGAATGATGTTAACTTTGCAAAAGTATGATTTGAAAGTTATACATGTCCCAGGTAAACAAATGTTCATATCTGATACTTTGTCGAGAGCAGCCTTAAAAGATCATTATATTCCAGAGAATGAGTCTGAAATAACCTGTCATGTCAATTTAATCCATTCAAATTTAGCAATTACTAAGGATTACAGTATAAAATTGTCACAACAAACTAATAAAGATGAAAGTTTGCAATTGTTAAAGAAATATTATTATGAAGGATGGCCAAAAAGTAAAAATAAAGTAAGTCAGTTAGTGAAACAATATTGGAATGTACAAGCTGAAATACATGTAGTTAAAGATTTACTATTTAAAGGATAAAAATTAATAGTACCACAATCTATGTATAAAGAAATGTTGGATAAAATTCATGAAGTTCACCAAGGTATAAATAAATGTCTTAAATTAGCTAGAGATTCTTTTTATTGGCCAAACATGTCAGTTGATATTAAGAATTTAGTAGAACAATGTCTTATATGTGCAAAATTTAAACCTGCTAACCAAAAAGAGCCAATACAAAGTTTTGAAATTAACAAATATCCATGGCAACAAGTTGGTATTGATTTAATGTACTTTGATGGTCTTTCTTATTTAATTAGAAATAGCTTTGTTAAATAAGAATGGTACAGCCAAAAATGTAATTACACATTTAAAGTCGATTTTTGCCCGTCATGGTATACCTTTGTCATTAGTGTCTGACGGTGGACCTCCTTTCCAATCTTTAGAATTTAAAAACTTCTTACATGAATGGGACATAGAACATGTTGTTACTAGTCCATATCATGCACAGTCTAATGGTCAAGCTGAAAGTTGAGTTAAAATTGTCAAAAATATGTTGAAAAAATGTAAAGAAAATTCGTCTGATCCTTATATAGCTTTGTTGCAATATAGAAACACACCTAAGAATAATTTACCATCCCCAGCTCAATTCTTAATGTCTAGGAATTTAAGAGACAATGTTCCTAAGTCGTATAAAAAATTAAAACCAAAGGTACTACCTTTGGTTTTAATTTTTTAAAGATTTTTAACATTTAAAGATTACAAAGAATGTGTAACTAAGAATAATGATAATAAGTCTAAATATTATAATCGAAGTGCTAAGCCATAGCCATAGCTTTACCATTGTTATATCCCAATGATCATGTCTACTTCAAAAGACAACCTAATTATAATTGGGAACAGGCTATTGTCAAGCAAAGGCTGGCAAATAATAGGTCATATGTCGTTGAGGATGTCAATGGAGTTAGGTATAGGAGAAATAGGATTCACTTAAGGCATAAGTTCTCTCCTATGCTATCGTCGTCGTCGTCTTTGTCATCGCAAGGGAGAGAGGATGGTGACAGTTAGAAGGCTGGACCTCAAGAACTCTCATCTCGATCCTCAAGTAGTCAAATTGTTACACGTTCAGGTCGTATTGTAAAGCCCACAGGAAGGCTAATAGAAGAAATAGATTAAGAATATTTTGTAATCTTATATGTTGTAAATTAAGTACCTAGTCAAGTTATATAAGTATAAGTCGTATACAATATTGTCAAGTTGTCATAGTGATAAGTCTGTTTTGTAAAGGGTTAATTTAAACTTAACAAGGGGGATGTTGTATTGTTTATGTCGTCATATCACTATAAAGAGGGTGGAAGTGGAAGACAGGTAAACTGGTCCTCGTGAAGAAGCCGGGGCGTCCTACGGACTCTCCGTCCGCGTACCGGCCCATTATGCTGCTCGACGAGGTGGGAAAACTGTTCGAGAGGATAATATCAGACCGCCTCGTCGGGCACCTGTCTGGTAGGGGGCCAGATTTAGCGGACGGCCAATTCGGCTTCCGCAGAGGGCGCTCCACGGTGGACGCCATCATGCGCGTGAGGGACCTCACGACGGGAACTGCGTTGGCCAGGGGGCGAGTCGTCGTGGCGGTGTCCCTGAATATCGCCAAGGCCTTCAACTCGTTGCCCTGGAGCTGCATTCTGCATTTATCTCCGTCGTGAAGTCGAGGCTTACTTGACGGACAGATGCGTCATCTACCTCGGTCACCGGGGCGTGTGGAATCGGCGAGAGGTGTCGCGCGGTGTCCCACAGGGATCGGTCCTGGGACCTCTCCTGTGGAACATTGGGTACGATTGGGTGCTACGCACCGACCTCCCGAGCGGCGTCAGCATTGTCAGTTATGCTGACGACATGCTGGTGCTGGCGAACGGGAGGTCGCATCAGGCGGCGGCCGACCTGATGTCACAAGCGGTTGCGACAGTCGTTGAAAGGATCCGGCAATTGGGACTCGAGGTGGCGCTCCACAAATCCGAGGCCATGTGTTTTTATGGCCGTCGGAACGCGCCACCTCCAGATGGGTCCCAAATAACGGCAGGAGGAGTTACCATCAGCGTCGAGTCGGCGATAAAGTACCTGGGTCTCGTCCTCGACAGGTGGTGGAACTTCACGGAGCATTTTCGCCGTTTGGCTTCTAAGTTGGAACGGTCTAGGGCCGGATGGGGATTGTGCGATCCGTGGCCCTCTACGGGGCCCCTGTGCGGGCACCGGACTTAAGGCGGCGGCCAGCTCGTACACTGGTCGCGTCTCATTGCTATCCGAATAATCCGCAGATATCGCACAATCACCGCCATGGGATCTGGAAACGAAGGCGCTCGCGCGCGTCTACAGTTTGCGCGCAGACGCGCGTTGCCGGGGCGAGGATCCTCTGCGCGCCAAATTAGTGCGTGGCGGAATGCGCTCCGGCGAGATCTCATGGCTGAGTGGAAGCAGCGACTGTCGCAACCAAGGGCTGGGCACGCTATTATAGCAGCGGTAAGACCCCTCTTTGAGGAGTGGCTTGAGAGACGCCACGGCGTCCTGACCTTCCGTCTGACGCAGGTGCTTACCGGGCACGGCAGCTTCAGTAGGTTCCTGTTTCGGATCCAGCGAAAGGAAACGCCCGAGTGTCGTCATTGTGAGGACCATCTAAAGGGATACGGTGGAGCATACGGTGGCTGTATGCTCTGCCTGGGCTGAGCACCGCCGTATCCTCAGGGAAGCGACCTCTCGCGCCCGGCCTTAATCGAGGCCATGGTTCATAACGAGTGGAACTGGGAAGCTATCTCCTCCTTCTGCGAAGCAGTTATGCTCGCAAAGGAGGAGGCGGAGCGCGCGAGGGAACTATCCTCCTCGCGCCCCAGCCGCCGCAGAAGGCGACATTCCGGGCGTCGGCGATCGAGAGATGATCTCCGGCCACCGTAAGCGTTGGTCTGCGGACGACGAGTAAGGGTAGCTCGCCGCCCGACCAGAACCAGACCCGAGCGTACGGCGCGTAGCGTTCCGCGCGCGCCTCAAAGAGCCAATAGACCACCACAAACGGGGCCCCATAAGGCTGATGTTCAGCCGGGGTTGCGGGGTAAGCGCAATGAGGCACCGCCACCTCGGCCTAGAGCAGGAGTAGGAACAGGGGATTTTTAGTCAGTAAGAGTCAGTAATCCAGCGGATTAAGATCGGGACTAGACGACGGCCAGTCTTCAGCTCTGATGAAGTCGGAAACGTTCGTTTCCAACCAAGACTGCGTGGACCGAGCTTTATGTCCCGGCGCCGAGTCTTGCTGGAAGGATCATTGTTGGTTATTGAAAAAATGAAAAATGAAAGCGTTTATTCATAATTACAGTAAATGTACAATAAAAATATTACTTCTGCCAAACTGCCAACTAATTACTGAAGCACTAAATAAAAAAAAAAAGCCTGCATTGTCTGTATTCTTGGATATGAGCAAAGCATTTGATTTTGTCTCACATGAACGACTACTTTACAAATTAGGCAAATACGGAATAAGAGGCAATGCGCAAAATTGGCTTAAAAGCTATTTATCTGATCGCCAACAGAGAACTGTTATTTCTAGAATAGAAAAAAATACTAGGAAGACATATTGCTCACAACTGAAAATTAATCGTTCTGGTGTACCACAAGGGAGCATACTGGGTCCGTCGCTATTTGTTCTATATGTAAATGACCTCATTAAATGCTTAAACTGTGAATGTATCCAATTTGCTGACGACACCACTTTGACTATAAATTGTTCCAACCAATCTGACATAGAAATTGACACAAATATTGAATTGACTAATATAATAAAATGGCTAGAAGACAATTATCTTCAAATTAATATTAATAAAACTAAAGTAGTACAATTTCAATCAAGCAACTTGTCAGCTACACCAACAACAATTCGACATAACAATACAATTTTGCAACCAGAACCATCAGCTCTATTTTTGGGTATAACAATTGACAACAAACTAAATTGGAAGGAACACGTAGAAAAACTATGCAGTAAGCTTGATAAGTTTGTGTATGCACTTCGCAAGTTGAGACCAGTGTCCAGTAAAAAAACAGTCCTAAATTCTTATAATGGGTATGTTTCATCGGTACTGCGTTACGGCTTAGTCATATGGGGTAATTCAGTCGATGTTGACAGAGCATGTGTGGAGCAGAATATTTAGATCATTGCAAGCCGTGCCGTTTTAAGTGTGGGAGAGCCATGCTTCGGCACGAATGGGCCGGCTCGACCGGAGTGATACCACGGCCTCACAGAAAACCGGCGTGAAACAACCACAGCGTTGTGTTTCGCCGTGTGAGTGAGGTTACCGGAGGCCCAATCCTTCCCCTTCCCCAATCCCTAAATTTCCAAATCCCTAATACCTAAAAGGTCGGCAACGCACTCGTAACTCCTCCGTTGCGGGTGTCCATGGGCGGCGTTGATTGCTTACCATCAGGTAATCCGTCTGCTCGTTTGCCGACTTTTTACATAAAAAAAAAGCCATTATTTAAAGAACTGAAAATTCTCCCACTCCCGTGCTTGTATATTTTTGAGGTATGTTTATTTGTAAAAAAATATCCACATTTATTTCCATTAAATGTACAAATCTCAGAAAGATTGAATAAAAAAAATGCTGGAAAACTATTAGTTCCTCTTCAGAGATTGCATCTCTATAGTAGAAACGCCAGTTGTATGACCATAAAAATTTATAATAAATTACCACATGAATTCAGAATGCTACCTATTGATAAATTTAAACATAAGATGTTTACATGGCTTTTGGACATGTGCTTTTATTCAGTCAATGAATTCTTAAATCATAATTATTGACATTATTATATTGAAACTATTGTTTGTTTGACATTATTATTATTTTGACATTCTATTTAATAATTCTTGACATTAGACATTGTTTTTTTTTTATTATTATTCCGGGAGACTTGGTTTTTATTTTTTTTTTTTAATTTTTTTTTTTTGACGTTTCATTTTTTATCAATAATCTCAGGACGCTTATCTAATTGACTTGATATTATTTTCAGTTTTAAGTACTTGACATATAGTGATAGATAGCCGTTATTGTGTGATATTACCTGTTTTGACATTTCTTTCCATAGTTATAAAATTTGCTGATTTTAATTTTAATTTTTTTTTAAGAATATTTCTACACCGGAAATGGTAGTATATGTGAGACACTTTAATATTAAAATCTTGTATGTACCATATACTTGGAAATAAAGGAATTATTTATTATTAAAAAAAACTGTAAAGCAGTTTGTTGGCAGATGTAGCTCCCTTATACATATAATTTTATTTAAATGTAATTATAGACATCTATTACCGCCAATCATCATCTAAACCACGAAGCGAATATATACCGTTAATTGTACAAAATGAACCATATGGTGAATGTAATAACCTTTCCCTTTTTTTTTCTATTACAGTCATATATATGGGCGCAGAGTAGCATTTAATCAAAATGTATTTGAGAATGTTATAACTTTAAAGTAGAATTCACTTCACACACAATTCATCATCTTTATCTGTTAGTTTTTAATGTTAAATAGTTATCCGTACTTGAGGTCATGTTAATTATTTAAAATTCCATTAATTATTATTTAATTAATTGCGATTTTTCATTTTTCTATAAAATAATTAAATATTTGCTATCTCATGATCGAAAGTGACGTCACTCAGTTGTCACTCAGTTGCGATATAAAAAGGCGGTGATTGTTATAGCAGCATTCATTCGTTGGCGAGTCGCCGGTGAGTAAACATTGTTTTGTAATTGTGTGTGCATCTGTGAAATATTGTAATCATTTATAATAAAAAGTTATTGTGATCAATTTTTGTCGATTATTATTATTATTATTTGACACACGCCGTTCTAAAAATGGCCTCTCAACACCCAAGCGGAGACAATACGCCGACAGCAGCGGTGGGATCACAATCGCCTCTTTTAAGCACGTCAGGCTCTCAACAAAGACCAGAGCCAACCTTCACAATGCGAGAGGTTTTGGTATCTACAATCACCAAAAATGCGGCGACAAGTGCTGTGACTGCTGCGCTATCTGCCAGTTCTACACCCACTATAACAATACGGAAAAGAGGCAATTTTTATCTACCACCATTTGATCCGGATGTACGATCTCATGACATTCGAGACTGGTGCGCAAATGTTGATGAAAACATTGCGACATTCAACATACCTCAGCAAGAAGCCAGAATGAAAGCTATTCTTCAGCTAAAAGCCCGGGCTAAGACCTGGGCTGATACATGGTCCCTTATATCAACAACATGGCAACAAGTTAAAGAGGACCTCATTCGCACTTTTGGGAAGGAGTTTCGCTATGCCGACGATGTACAGAAATGGCGGAACTACACATCTGATCAAGCCAACAGCTACGCTGAGTACGCTACGACAGGGTGGACTCTGTTTAAACGCGTGAGACCAGAGGCAGAGGATTCAGAGATCATCGACGCCTTGATAACAGGTATTTATCCTGAATTTATTAGATCTGAATTGTTAAGAAACACGCCAGGATCATTGCGCAATGTGACCGGGCTTATTGTGTTTCAACTGCAATAAGCCCGGTCACATTGCGCAAGATTGTAAGGCAAAAACTTCCCTTACTCAATCTGTAGAGCCCAGTATTTCTAATACTCAAAAACCTTTAAATACCACAAAATCTGTCGAAAAGAATTGTTTTAAGAAACAAAATGATGAACGCCAAAAATTAACTAATAATCAATCCATAAATTTTTGTACTTCTTGAGACCGTAGTTTAATCAATATCAAAATAGGTGGTAAACTCTATAAATGCCTGTTTGATACCGGTGCAGACTGCTCTTTAATCAGAAATAAACTCGCTACATCTATTCCGGGAAAAAGAAATAGTGTGAATGTCACATTTATGGGTATAGGCCGTTCTCCGGTAATCTCAACACAAAGCATTATTACTCCAGTGGAAATCGATGACGTCTCGATGAATCGAGATAGAATTTTATGTAGTGGGTGACGCACAAACCCAGTTCGATATCATGATTGGCTTTGATATTGTTAAAATCCCAGGTCTCAGTGTAACAATTAGCAAGGAAGGAATTTTTGTAAATCGTAATTTGTTAATAAATCAATGCAGTAATACAGCTATTAACCCTACGTCTTTCAATATTAACAAGGACATCCAGAATCTAGAACTACTTAAAAAGTTACGAGACATTCTAAATAGTTTCAAATCCAGTTTCACGAAAGGTAATAGGGTTTCGGAAATTAAAACCGGTGAATTAACTATAAAACTCAAAAATCCTGATAAAATAGTTCAACGTCGGCCCTATCGACTGTCACCCTTAGAACGTGAAAATGTTAAACGGATCATAAACGACTTAAAGGAAAACAATATTATTCGTGATAGTTCTTCTCCTTTTAGTAGCCCTATACTACTGGTAAAGAAAAAGGATGGCTCTGACCGCCTCTGCGTCGATTATAGGGAGCTAAATGCAAATACAATCAGAGACAACTATCCCTTACCACTTATTGCCGATCAAATCGAAAAATTAGGCAAGGCGCGGTTCTTTACATGCTTAGACATGGCTGCAGGTTTTCACGGAATCCCAATTGCGAAGGATTCAATAGAAAAAACAGCATTTGTGACACCGGATGGCCAATTCGAATATCTGCGCATGCCATTTGGCCTATGCAATGCGCCTTCAGTTTATCAACGCGCGATAAATAAGGCCTTAGAGGATTACAAGGACAAGATAGCCCTTATATATATTGACGACGTCATGATTATGTCATCAACAATTGAAGAGGGCATTGAAAATTTACAACTTGTTTTAAAGAGATTGACAGATGCTGGATTTTCTTTGAATATTTCGAAATGCTCATTTTTAAAAACCAGTGTAGAATATTTGCGAAATGTTATAGAGAACGGCACGGTAAAACCTAGTCCGCGAAAAATATCAGCCTTGTCTAAATCAAAAGTACCGCAAAATATAAAAGAACTTCGACAGTTTAACGGTCTAGCAGGCTATTTTAGAAAGTTCGTACCAAATTTTTCGAAGATTATGGCGCCACTTTACGAGCTTACTAAGAGCAACGTACCATGGAAATGGTCAGAGAGTCAGCATGGAGCTAGAAACGAAATAATTGATCGATTAACGTCATCTCCTGTACTTAAAATCTTTGATCCCGAATTACCCTGCGAACTTCACACAGATGCGAGTTCTCTTGGCTACGGCGTCGTCCTTATTCAAAGACATAATTCGAACCCCCATGTTATAGGTTATTTTAGCATGCGAACGACATCTGTTGAATGTAAATATCACTCTTATGAACTAGAAACTCTTGCTGTCGTAAAGTCCATTAAACATTTTCGCCACTTTTTACATGGCCGACCTTTTAAAGTAATCACTAACGTAACTCTCTTAAAGCTTCAAAACACAAGAAAGAGCTTTCCCCTAGAGTGCATCGTTGGTGGGCCTTTTTACAAAACTTTCAATTCGAAGTAGAGTATCGGAAAGGCAACAGATTAGCCCATGCCAATTTCTTTAGTCACACAGTCCGATGCTCCAAAACGTAACTACCCCGAATGTGAACCCTTGCGTTTCAATATTAATTCCTCAACAATTGATCATAACTGGCTCCTTATTGATCAAAAACGCGACCCAGTGCTAAAAGACACTGTCGATAACTTAAAATCCGATTCTATTCCTCAGACAAAAGCAGACACATATGTTATTATGATGGTACGCAACGCTAAGCGCCGCCATGTTCTCGAAAATATTTCTAATTCCTCTTCCGCTGATATCTGGAAATTCCTTGGAACTCTAGGTATCGGCAAAGCGCAATATCCAGGCCTTCCCAACTCGATAGACTTAGATGATCTCAACAAACATTTCTCCACAGTCCCTCTTATGCATCATCTAGTCAAAAAACGCACCGTGGACTTTATTTCTGTGTGCCTAGCACGAACATTATCGAGAAAGTATTCGTATCGAGATCGAAAGCATTTTCTATGGGATTTGTACAGCGCCCCTACCGTGCGTAAAAGGAACTAAAAATCGCAAGCACGAATGATTTTGACAACTATCGTATAGTAATCGTATCGTGTTGCTATCGAAACTTAGAACATTTTGACACAAATTGGAAGCACGAACGATCTTTTGATGGATAGTATCGTAAGTTTCGAAGGCTGGCTATCGAAAACTGTCGAAACATTTGTCACTAAGAATTTGACGGTGAGAAAGGTTTCGAAATATTTCAATCGTGTTTTAAATAATATATTATAAGGTTTGTGAGTATTCTTTACGAGTATAACATCGTGCAAAGACCGCCGCTGTAAGAACCAAGTTGGAGAAATAGTTTATTTGTGGCTATTTTACTTGGAGATGAAGAGTCAAGAGAAACTTCGTAAGTACCTAAGTACCTACCTATTCAAGTTATGTTTCACTTAATATAGACATATGTATTCAAGAAAATAATACGAATTAACTGATTATTCTAGAGAAATCGTGTGCCGAGCTAAATTCAGAAAGATATCTAATCCAATGGATATCACTGAAACGTAGTTTAGAAATACTAGGTACCGCCTAAATAAAGAAGCTTTCAAGTACTTCTGTGAGCAACTCCAACAAAAACCAACATTATAATGCTAAAATGAAATCAATAGGAGTCGAGCAGCGGGTGAAACCGCGAGGAAGTAGCTAGTATAAATTAGGTTTTCTAATAAGTATTTTTTTACAGGTGATTCTGGCTACCCACAGCGACCATGGCTAATGACTACTACTCATTTTGGATGCGGTAGAGGGAACTCGTGGCCCGCACGATATACTGCAGTAAAAGAAAGAAGAGGCGATGCTTGTGCAAAGACCGCACTCTGCATTATGCTCCCGAAAAATGTGTTTGACAACGGCCTGCTGCGTGTTGCATAATTTGGTCATAAATTTCAATGTGCCTGAGCCACAGGTAGATACAACAACAGCTGAACATCAAGACTTGTCTCATACCTCATCTTCTGATATGAGACATGAAAATGATAGAAGCGATGATTTGATAAGTGAAGGCTTTAAGTAATATTCTGGTACAGCAAATAAATATACTACACAGATGACCCAAGTGTTTTATTATTATACATTTCCAAAACATCTTACACACTAATCTAACTTAAAAACTATTCTAACCTAAGTTTTTATAAAAGGTAACTATAGTGAGACATTTTAAATTCAATTCTAACCTAATCTTTCCTCATTCCAGAATGTAGTAATTTAAAATAAAATATGTAAATATACATTAATCATCTTTTTAACTAGATTATATTTTAATACATTTATTGCCTCTCTCATAAGTTCCAGCCACTGAGCCTGTAAAAAGAGCTCTGCATCTCTCTGTCTTACTCTTTATTCTTCTCGTCGTAATTCCAAACGCTCTTGTTCCATTATATCATATGTTTCCTCACGCTCCCGAGGTTTCTTATCATTCTCAAAACACAATTTGATTAAACTCCCTTTAGATTTTTTTTTCGGTCGAGGCTTCCAGCATTCCTTTTCTAATGGAGGATTGCCGACTGGTGGTGTCGGTGAACGGCTGGCTTCATGGCTACTGCGGAGTGGTCGGAACACTGAAGGCTCGCTGCTTGTCACTGGCATATTCCATGAAATCCACCATTAATTCGTATTGGAGCCCAGTCCTCCTCATTTTAAAATAAATTTAAACTAACCGCATAATAAGATAGCCACATAATTATCTACTTTCTTTGTTTTGTTTGTTAAAAAAAAATCGTCAATAGCCGTCAAATGTCACCTTTGTCAAAAGAACGTTCGGAAATCGTAAATTATGTTACAAAATTTAAATAACCAAATAATATTTTTTTCATAGATAAAGTCATTTTATATACTTCTTGACTCGTTTTAAGAATTATCTCACGTAATTAATATTTTTTCATTTAAATATAATATCATAAAAGGTGTAGACGAAGGTTGAAATATGATTAAAATTTATTTTAGTTTTCAAAAGAAATCTTTATGTTAAATTATGTTTCGGCATCGCCGGGCGGTATTTTATTACGAATAATCGTTTCCTCGATATTACTAACACGGAAAATACGAGCTCTAATTCAAGAACATAAGGACCTATTTACAGAAGATGAGTACGAAAGGCTATATAAACCTAAGGCACATCAACCGCCTCGACTGTATGGCCTACCTAAAATACATAAGTCCAACGTGCCATTGCGGCCTATTGTAAGCCAAATTGCCTCACCGACTTATGATCTTGCAAAGCACGTTGCGTCAGTACTACAACCATTGGTAGGAAAAACATCTTCTTTTGTAAAGGACTCGCGCGACTTCATCCAGATTGTAAAGAGCCTGAAGTTGGAACCTGATGAACTCATGGTGAGTTTTGACGTTGAGTCGTTATTTACCAATGTGCCAATTAAGGAGTGTCTGGATGTTGTCAAAGATGTACTTAGTGACAATGACATGCCCCACAACTATATTGATTTGCTGAAACACTGCCTGGATGGAAATTACTTCCTTTTTCAAGGCCAACATTACCTTCAAATCGATGGCGTAGCCATGGGAAGTCCAGTGGCCCCTGTGTTAGCTAATCTTTGGATGGAACACTTTGAAAAACAGGCATTGAGCCTCGGCCCAAATACCATCAGGCTTTGGAAAAGGTATGTGGATGACATTTTCAGCATTATCAAGGGAGGTGAACAAGAAGTACGTCAATATGTAAATCACCTAAACAGCATCCACCCAAAAATGCGTTTTACTTATGAGCTGGAGACGGGCAGGTCGTTGTCATTCTTGGACATTAAAATAACCGCGAGATCAGATGGGTCCTTATCGCACTGTGTATACCGAAAGCCAACTCACACTGATCGGTACCTACATGCAAAGTCACATCACCACCCCCGACACTTACAATCCGTGATGATATCACTAAAAAACAGAGCATATGACCTCTGTGACCCTGAACATCTGGGGCAAGAGCTAGACCATGTTCAGGAGGTACTTAAAAAGAACGGATATAGTGTAGGGGATGGGCGACTATTGCGACCGCTGAAGAGAGCCAGACATCCAAACGTGAGCAGACAACCTGCCTTCATGCCTTATATCAAGGGTGTGACAGACAAGATAGGATCCGTCCTTAAAAAGTTTTCGATCCCGACGATCTACACACCTGAGGCTAAACTTCATGATAAGGTAGGCACGGCGAAGGATGTACTGCCGCTACAAAGCCCAGGTGTTTATAAGATCAACTGCAGCTGCGGTAGTTCCTACATTGGGCAAACGAAGCGGACCATTGCTGAGAGGCTCAAAGAACATATCGCCGCAGTCAAAAACCGACAGAGCAACAAATCAGCGATAGCAGAACACCTGCTCCAGGCTGGTTCTAATCACTGGGTAGAATTCCACCGACCGCAAATTCTCTCCACTGATCGCCACTACCATACAAGACTTGTGCGTGAAGCGGTTGAAATAAAGAAATGCCCAAATAATTTCAATCGGGAGGACGGCTTTAAATTGTCGTCGACGTGGAATCCAGTGCTTCGCAAAACACAACCTCGCTTTCCTTCAAAGTCGGTTAACACATCTGTGGATATAATCAGCGTAGTGTGTAGACGGCCTAATATGGTAGAAAATGAAAATAAGGGGGTAGATGAAGATTCATCACCCGAATGCAGGGAGCTGTGACATCGCGTCTTCAGTCTGCTTGTGACCACGACCTGTGCAACCGGGTCGAAACGTCAAGCCTACCAAGGTATTCAAATTATAATTTTCCGCGTTAATACCCGCGTAAATATAATGTTCTTAAGATGAAACGCGAAAGTTTAAAAGTTAGTATATTTGCATTGCCTTATATAAAATCATTGCCACAGGAAGAAAACAATAGTAGATATAAAATTAATACTACATTGTATAACTTAAGTATTAATACTAATATTCACTTCATAGACACCAACAATTATGTTGGTCTTAATATATATAGGACAAAAGATAGGTACTATCTTTCAAAATATTATTTAAGACAAATAGCAATGTCGCTATCATATTTTTTTAATATATCAGCCAATAACTTGGCTAAACAGGTTACTCCTATTGAGCAACCAAAAAATATTGACATTCATAATGAGTCACCTAATACTGACATTCATAATAATTTAAATTTTTAAATAAGACAATAGAGACAAACTCTTGCAAATTAAACAGTAATAAGGTTATTAATCTGGTTCACCAAAACATTCAAGGCTTTATGAGTAAAGAATTGGAAATAGAGTTATTTTTAAATTGTAATAATGTGGATATTTTGTGTATTACTGAACATTGGCTAAAACCCCATCAGCTCATGTTCAATTTTGGTAAGCACCAGATTGGTAGCTCGTTCAGCAGAGAAAACGCTATACATGGTGGGTCACTTATACTGATAAGTAACCAGCTCAAATTCAAAGATCGCAAAGATATAGTTAGTTACTCTGTTGAGCGTACTGTTGAAATAGCCTGTGTGGAATTGGAGCGGTTTATTGTATTAAGCGTGTATAGACCACCTTCTGGTTTGTATGACTGTTTTGAAACAGTAATGGATGAAGTTCTAAGTAAACTTACAAATTCAAAGAAATCCATCATTACATGTGGTGATTTTAATATAAATTTATTAGAAAAATTAAATTTAAATTAAATTAAAAAGTTTATTTTCTTCATACAACCTTGCGAATTTGTTTCTGGAGCCAACTAGGATAACACCCACTAGTGCCACTTGCCTGGACAATATTTATACTGACATTGTGCCAGTTAACAAAGAAATAATTTCAGTACTTGATTCCGATCACTGTGGTCAGTTAATTTCTTTAACAAAAGAAATAAATATAGTATCAAAACAATTTATCACAGTTAATCCGAAGACTAAAAGACGCATTGAATTTTTCAAAGCTAAACTCAGCAACAAATTGCCTTTGTTGTTGAATTATAAGAATTCTAGCACTTTATATGATAAGTTTTTTAAAATGTACCTAACAGAGTTTAAGTCTACTTTTTCAGATAAAACTATACCAGCTAATAGCAATGCGTCTTTCGGTGATTGGGCAACCACTGGTATCTATAAGAGTAGAAAGCGCCTCTATGAGCTTTATAATGAGCGGACATATATTAACACTGTTGAATTCAGTGAATATGTAAAAAACTATTCTAAATTATTCAAAAAGGTTTGCTCTATTGCTAAATCATTATTCTTAAGCTCTAAGATAAAGAACAGTACCAATGTTATCAAAGACACTTGGAATATTATCAACAGTGAGGCAGGAAGGTCTAAAAAGAGAATAAATCAACATAGTCTTGTAATTGATAATAAGTTAATAAAAGCGGATGTAGAAATTGCAACTGCTTTTGAAAATTTCTTTTCCGACATTCCTGTATCCACTACTAAGTCACTGAATTCATCTCCCACTGTTGCAGAGTCTTTACTCAAAAAACATGTTGTAGCTTGCGATTCAGGGTTTTCCTTCGAGCACATGGATAACAAGGAAATTGTTAAAATCTTTAATACTTTGAATAACAAAAAGACTGCAGATCTATGGGGCAATTCTGTGTATATTACAAGCTCTGTAATAACTATTGTAGCACCTGTATTAGTTCAAATCTTTAATAACTGTATTGACTGTGGTGTGTTTCCTGATCTTATGAAATGTAGTAAAATAATTCCATTATTTAAATCAGGTAGTACTTCTGACCCCACTAACTTTAGACCTATTTCAGTGCTACCTACGTTCAGTAAAATTTTTGAAAAAAATTATTTTAGATCAAATGCAAAGATTTTTAATAGAAATAAATTATTACATGCGAAACAGTTCGGATTTACAAGGGGTCGTTCAACAACTGATGCCGGTGTTGAACTTCTTAATCACATTTACGACGCGTGGGAGGACTCAAGCGACGCTTTGGGAATATTTTGTGATTTATCCAAGGCGTTCGATTGTGTGCTTCATGATACACTGATCAGGAAGCTATCCCATTACGGAATAAGAGGTGCATCTCTGGACCTTCTTACCTCATACCTGAGTAATAGGGTTCAGAGAGTTGAAGTAAACGGAGTGGTTTCTGCCGGGTCTGTTGTGAAGATGGGTGTTCCGCAGGGTTCTATTCTCGGCCCGTTTTTATTTCTTATCTATATTAATGACTTGCCTTACCTTGTAAGGGATAAACACGAGATAGTGCTGTTTGCTGATGATACCTCACTATTATTCAAACTCAGACGACGACAATTAGTTATTGACAATGTAAACAGTGCTCTCTCAGAAATAGTTCACTGGTTTGGTGTTAATAACTTATTACTAAACGAAACTAAAACTAAATGTATTAAATTCACAACACCAAATGTTAAACAGGTAAAAACCAGTGTGCTTGTCAAGGGCGAGGAGTTGAGTCCTGTAGATACAACTGTCTTTTTAGGTATAACCCTGGACGCTAAGCTCCAGTGGGGCCCTCATATAGATGGCTTGTCGAAGAAGCTCAGTTCTGCAGCATATGCCGTTAAAAAAATTAGAAATTTAACAGATGTAGATACAGCGCGGTTAGTTTATTTTAGTTATTTCCACAGCATCATGTCATACGGTATTTTGTTGTGGGGGAATGCTGCTGACATTCAGTCTATTTTTGTTCTGCAGAAAAGGGCTATTCGATCAGTCTATAATCTTAGTCCGAGGCATTCGCTCAGAGAATTATTTAAGGAAACTAAGATAATGACGGTTGCCTCACAATATATTTATGAAAATGTAATTCACGCTCATAAAAACAAAAGCTTATTTAAGAAGCATAGTGATATACATAATATTAACACGAGGGGGAAAAACAAATATGTTGTCCCTGCCTCCAGGCTTCAGAAAATAACTAGTTCGTTTAGATGTCAATGTATACGCTTTTACAATAAAATTCCTAGCGATATTCAAAATTTGAGTCTCAATAAATTTAAAAGTGTAATAAAGGCTAAACTTTGCTGTAAAGCATTTTATAAAATAAAAGACTACTTAGAGGATAGTCAGGCATGGGAATGAGCCGCTGTAATGTCTGCACAGGTCATGTTGACATGTTTGTAACATAAGTTACACTTTTATATACAATTTGACATTACGTTTATTTTTTATACAATGACATAATCACCTATTGTGACATTTTATTTTTTATTTGACATTTTTTTTTATTTATTTATTGACATTTTTATTATTTTATATTATTGTTAGTGTAAGGACCGTGTGAGACTTGCCGTGCTTTTTGATTACCAGTTATCTGCGTTCTGACAGTTTGAGTACTTGCGCGACCCACCCAAATGTTCTTTAGATCGGTATTGTTCGTCGGACAACTCAGCAGCACTAGCTATACTGGTTGCAAACTGACACTTGCGTGCCTGTCTTCAGAACGGGTCCACTTAAACTGGTGTGGTTCTTTCCTCAAAAGACCACTACAGAATTAACTTGCACGATTCTCTCACATTATGTTATTTTTACATTGTCTGGACTTGAAAAGAGACTGACCTCTGAGTTTGTTTCGGCATTTCTTCTCAGAGTAGTCAGATAGGAAATGCCGGCTTCATCTAGTTTTTCACATATAAATTGACGTGTAAAAGTGCCGTTTTATGGCCTATTTGCAAAAATAAATTCATTGATTCATTGATTCATTGATTCATTAGGAATGTTGCATTTTTCTGAATCAAGACCAAGGCATGCCAATGACCCAATGATGTATAAAACTATAGATACGTTGTCCGCGCTCTAAAATGACAACATAAAATGAAGGCAATTGACAACATCGCGCTTAGTTACGCACCAACCTGCCGCGCGACGCTACGTTTGTTTTTAATTTATATCGTGTGTGTAAACCTGTGCGAAACATAAAGAAAGCATGCCGTCGTGTGTGTTCAGACGATGTACAAATTATACTCCAAAAGTTAAAGACAAAAATGTGTCATTTCATGCGTACGTTCACCAAACAACCTATTTTTATTTTATTTTTTTCGACGCCGGCGCCCGCCATCTTATGGCGGCCATCTTATGAAAGTGTTCCATCTTGTGGTAATGATACCTCTAAAGGATTTTCTGATGCAGATGTTTCAGCAATGGGTAAAGATGGCTGTTCGCCGTTAGACAAATTTTTACGCATTGCTTTTATTTTTGGTCGATTCTTCGTTCTAGATATTCGTTCTTGTTTGCTTTCGTTGCGTTGACGGGAATTTTTCAGGATGTTTTTGAAAAATTTGTGGCAGTCTAATAAGGTGTATGAACTGTCTGACTCATGAATAATACTAAAAAAGAAATTTATGATTTTAGTGTGGCTTTTAAAGCAAATCTTTTGTTCAGAAGTTCGTGATCCTCCAGACCAGCTACATTGGAGTAAAAAGCCCCTACTAAACATTGAATCGACCAGTGCATACGCGTTATTTACACCTCTACCTTTTCCTTTCCCACAGATGACTTTTTTTTTCAATTTTTTTTTCAATTCCTCTTCTACCTCTGGATTATCCAATAATTTTTCAAAATTGTTTAGATCGTTTTCATTTGCAATATTTTGTATGTTTGTTTTTGGTTTATTTTTTTCGGCACGGCTAAATTGATTAATTACATGTTCAAACTGAACACTAATATTAGATAAGCCTAGTAAAATAGACTGTACGCTTTCATTTAAAAATTTTCTGTCATCTTTTTGGGCTCTGATATTTTCAGTAACTTTTTCTTTAAGAGTTTTGTAGTTTTCTTCCAAAGTACCTATCTTTTCCAGAATCATTAAAGACAAAGAGGAGTTATCAATTTGTACTTCAGTCGTAACATTTTGTTGACCATTGGTATCAGTATCGGTAGATGGAGGCTGAATTATTAGTAGTGCGTTTTCTAAATTGGCTGCTGCATCAGGTTGGTATGTTTCTGTTTCAGCCATTGCTACTAGCGAAATATTATCAATCTGCAAGAAAAAATATACAAACGAATAAATACATACCGGTCAAAATCATAACCCTCCTTTTTGCTTCCTCCTATTCTGAAAGAATTCATCGTTGACTCATCGATGAATCGTATTTGGTGAACTGTCAAGTTCATACAATTTGACAGTTCGTGAATAATGATTCATCAATGAGTTTACGATGAATTCCTTGCAGAATAGATCAGCTGTAGACAAGCACTGAATCAATGTTGCGTTTATTTACCTCAATGCATTCTTGAACAATTTTATTGAGCGAGTCTAGGAACGGAAGGAACGGAAACTCGGATTTATAATAAAAATAAAATTTATTTAATAAAATCGAGTTACAATGTTTGTTGAGCGAAGTCTAAGAACAGAATGAATATTATTTCTAATGGAAATTACAAATAATTATGTTTCGAAGTAAGGGTGTCATATTACATATTGCGAAAGAGGTAAACTAATGTGTAAGCATAAAATGTTCCAAGAGATTCTACACGTGTTTTATATAATGCTGACTTATATACCTACTACTTATGTTGCTAAGGTGCATTAGTGCTGACAAAGCATATATCTATAGGGTTGGGACCCTTAACTCCTCCCCCCTTAAGAGAGAAATCAGCTGGAGACAATTCTTTTGGTTCCAGATGATTTCGATGTATCGGAAGATATTTTCTAAAAACATTAAACTTGACAATTACAAATACTAGGGCTAATAGAGTCATTATTACTACTAAACTTATTGTCCATACACTTATGTCCTTGGTTATCACTATTTCACTTTTACCGACACTTTCACTATCATATTTAGCACTTTCCAAAATGTCTTTGATGTCACTAAGGTCTACACCGCGAAGATCTATCTGACTCCCATCTGTCGTGATCTTCTGCTGTAGTTGATGCATCGTTACAGGTCTCAGTTGTAAGCTTAACTCGGGTGTCTCAGTTACCTTATTAATGGTTCTGCTTCCAATTTGTGTCTCGCAGTTAGGATTGGGGTTGACCAGGAATGTTCCTTTCAAATTGTACTTTATGATTTCATCGTTGCAGTTCTCGGTAAGTATAACGTTTATCTTTGAGAAGAGTAACCATATTCCATCAGCTACGTTGTAGACTCTTTCATCTTCTATCTCTATTAAGATCTTTTGGCATGCAGAGTAGTTTTTCAACAGCATTATTTGTTCGATGCACGTCGTGTCTGCGTATTGCACGATGTTACCTTCTTTGCAGAGGACCTGGTTGTCATCTACTTTCTCGCATGGCGTCGATATGGGTCTATATTTCAATCCATTCACTATAAGGTAAGGACACTTTGGAATGATGATAAAGGTTTTTAGGGTATAAGGATTGTATATAGGTATGGGAATGATCTTGTAATAATTGTATGTGACCTTATCTAACAAAGGAATTTCTAACACAAATACTAACTTATAGTTATCAGAATAGGACTTAAGAACAATAGTACTTTCTAGTTTCGTAAGGTTATTCTTATCTACCTTATATACTAATCTATGATACTTTTCTACTTCTGACAGTATATTAAAAAGTTCTGTTGAATTGATTATTGATTGGTGAAGTATGTGTATTCTACTGAAGGCTATTGCTGTTTCTACTTCTTGAATCACATTGTAAATAGTACGAAAGTTATTTTTAAATTTGATATAAAGTATTAATTTTGCTTACAACATTATGTAGGTTAGTTTGATTATGTTGTGATGTTTGCAATTGTGCAGTTTTAATATTCAAGTGAATTAAATTATTTTTTAAATTATCCGAAACGTTTACAAGTTTATAAAAAGCATTCTGCATAAGTGACACTTTCCTTTCTACTGAATGTTCTTTGTCTTTTAGTGTAGTAATCTCAATATTATATCTTTTTGCATCATCGTCATCTAAATTACCTGTAATCAGTTTAATAATGGAACCTAACGGGTTAATCAAGCCTCTTCTAGTCCTTTTATTAGGAATAATTTGTTTTAGTCTATCTTTCGTAAGTTCCATAAAAGATTCTACTTGCAAAGTTAATCCTACTCGTTCATTACGTGATTCGGTATGCGAATAAATCATATCTTTTAACCTAAAGTATTGATTAATATTAGTATCTAAATACTTATCTATTGTTTTTAAATCTAATGTCTTAAATACAGTCCAATGACTATTCTGAATCGCTGCTGCACCTATCCGTATCGGCGCTATTCCAGGATTCTGATTCATTTCCTGCAGGTTTGTGCTGCTTGCCGATTCCGCTAGGACCAGGAGCATCAAAACTGCCTGCCACCACCTGCGGAGGGCGTTTTTTTTTTTTTTTTTATTGCCACTTTTGTATTTCTTTTTCTAAGTTTCACCGGTACTATATTTCTATCTACTTTTCCTATTACTTCCGCTTTCTCGTATCGTGGCACTTCTTTAGCTTTCCGATTCCTAGTAGTTTTCATAAAGACTTTATCACCTTCTTTTATTTCAGGAGGTATTTCACCACCTTTCTTTTCTACTACTTTACTCTTATTTTCCTTAATCTTATCGCTAACATATTCATATAGTACTTTAAGCCTTTTTCTATGATCTTGAACTAATTTCTTTAAAAGATTTTTATCTCTATCTATGTCAAATGTATTTCCCGATTCTGTGTGACCGAACACTATTTCATGGGGTGTGAAACCTGTCGCACTATGAATGGTATTATTATATGCCATAATTGCATATGTCATCACAGAGGCTGCATCTTGATCGCTCTTTTCATACTTTGCTAACCTATAAATTTCTAATATTGTTGAATGAAAAAGTTCAACTATAGCCATCGAATTGGGATTATTCGGCGTCCCTACGTGTATTTCAATTTTGTATAAGTTTAATAATTCTTTCACAAGGTTATTATTGAATTCGGTGCCAGGATCGCTATTAATTTTCCTAGGTATTCCGTAGAAACTAAAATACTTAATTAATGCCTTAACTATTTCGGGTGTACTTCTGTTCGGTACATTAAAAGCTTGCGCTAACTTACTAAAAGCATCTACTATGGTTAGATAATAATTATTTTCTACATACAAAAGGTCCATAAAAACTTCCTCAAATGGCATATTTTGTGTTTGAGTAAATTGTATCTGAGGTTTAATTGGTTTCCTATCGTATTTCATTTTCCTACACTGTTCGCATGAATTAATAATGGCGGCTATTGTGTCTTTCATATGAGACCACCAATAATGCCTTTTAAGTTTAGTGAGAGTTTCCCGAATACCTCGGTGAACTGTTTTACCCTCATGGTATTTCTTAATAATTTCTCTTTGTTCTTCTTCATTTGTTACATTAACTACTCTCTCTGTACATTCTATTAAATTTTGAGAACCTTTCTTATACAGTGCTGTAACTACTTTACTAAATACTTTTCTAAAAGACTCTACTTCAAAGTAAACAAAATATTTCTGCTTAAAATCTATATACTCTTTTAAAAATGCTTTTACTAAATGGTCATTATTAACGGCTGGCATGTGAACTTCAAATATTTTTTGATTGCTATTAGATATATCTTTTACATGTATCTCATTTTTATACCAACTGAAGACAAGTATTTGTTTGGGTTTGGTATCAACTGCTTCATTTAAAATTGGTATTCCTTCGTGTTCTCTGTTTGATATAGAATGAGCCGTAACTCCATCATCTGAATCAGATGTGTCAATGACAGGTAATTCTTTTCTATCTATGCTAAGTTTTTCTGATTCGGAGTCTGATAAACTAATTATCTCTTCTACTTCATTATTATTTTTTATATTCCTATCAGATTCATTATTATCTACGTTTACTAACATCGACTCATCACCATCGTTATCTAATATGTTACTTTTATTTCTCTAACTTTCTTACCATTTAGACTAACTATAATATTATTACTGTCTACGCTTAATGCATTTAATTTTATTCTTGATAAACGCATCTGCGTTTGAATTTTGTAAACCTTTTTTATAGTTAATTTCGAAATCATATTCCTCTAATCTAAGTCGCCATCTAGTGAGCTTACTATTTGGTTCGTTAAGCGAATATAGCCAGGCCAAAGGTCTATGGTCTGTGTAAATATAAAACTTTTTTCCCCATAAGTATGGTCTAAAGCGCTTAAATGCCCATATTACTGCTAAAAGCTCTTTTTCAATAGTGCTGTATCTAGATTCTGTATCACTTACGGTTCTGCTGGCATATGCCACTGGTTTATCAGAACCAATTGTACCCTGCAATAGTACTGCCCCGATTGCAAAATTTGATGCATCCGTGGTCAGGATAAATTGTTTATTAAAATCAGGATACTGTAATAACGGCGCGTTTGTAAGTAGTTTTTTACATGTCTCAGAACTCTCTATGTATTCAGCATTTAAATCTATCTTTTTACCCTTTTTTAAACAAGCTGTAAGTGGTCTTGTTATTTTCGCGAAATCTTTTATGAACTTCCTATAGTACCCTATGAGACCAAGAAAGCTTTTAATTTCAGTCGTTGTTTTGGGTATGGGATATTTTAATACTGCCTCTATTTTATCATTGTTTGGCTTTAACCCTTCACTAGTTATAGTGTGCCCTAAATACAGTACTTCTTTTCGTAAGAATTAAGATTTATCTAATTGCACTTTTAAGTTGGTTTCGCGAAATCTCTCAAAAACTTCTCTAAGTTTTTCATTGTGTTCCTGAATACTTTTTGCGAAAATGATCACGTCGTCTAAGTAAACTAGGCAATGAATACCTTGCAATCCTCTTAGGACATTGTCCATAGCACGTTGGAATGTCGCTGGTGCTGTTTTTAAGCCAAATGGCATCCTATTAAATTCATAATGCCCAAAATGCGTACTAAAACCTGTTTTTGCTCTATCCTCTTCTTCTACCTCAGTCTGATGGTAGTTGGTCCAAATTACGATTATCTTCATCGGTAAAGTTCAAATTAAGCCTATCATGTACTAAATTACTATAAAAATATGATTCGACCTTAAATGGACTGGTAATCGATAATTCCATCTGTTCCGATCTAGAATTCTGTATGACCGTTGTCGCATAACCCTGTGTATATTTAACTAAGGCTGCTGGCATTTTAACACCTTTGGTAAATTCTACAAAATTTATTATAGCTTCGCAGTTTGCCAAATTAACCGGAATTTTGACCCGTAATTCGCTACGCGGCGGTAACTTATAAAAATCATACCTATTTGGAGGTGAACTATAGTTAATCGGGATGCAAGTGTTCTTTGTTAACAATTTTTTATTCTTCATATCAATATTAGCGTAAAGTTGCACTAATAAATCGCTACCGATTAAGCCATCATATCTATCGTCGACGCAATAGACATAAAATTTGTGCCATTCATTACTTCTAAATATTTTAGGTAAAGGTATATACGCTACTTCATTATGTGTACTTATGGCGTGAGTACTGACTACTTTAAATATTTCGTTTCGCTTAAAGTCGCAAAAATATTGATTCGCTAACTTTGGGCTCAAGAACGAACGTTGACTTCCGGTGTTAATCATAAAATTAGCATTAAGTTCTGGTAAATATATATACGGCAGATTTAATATACAGGGTGTAAGGGACAGCCTTCCGCAAACTGATAGGGTGGATTCAGTATATCGTCTTAAGTTGACCGGTACATGAAATTATTTCAGGAACGTTATGGGAATCCAATTAAACCGATTTGTTTCATTACCTTACACGCAATGTATCGCTACCACAGCAAACGCACGCAGCGAACGGCAGCGCTTTTAGTATTATTACTTTACACTATGGGCAGCGCCGCGACCTTACGTTCAGACAAACGGTCGCGCTCGCGCCACGTTTTAATAACAATAAATTATTATTTAAAAGATAGCCGCATTACTTACAAAAGACAATGTAATAATCGCGCTCGCGCCACGTTTTAATAACAATAAATTATTATTTAAAAGATAGCTGCATTACTTACAAAAAAAATCTAACAATCATAACATGGCAACTGATAAATGATAAAAAAAGAAAAATGCGTAGGTACCTTAGAATCGCTCCGGTTTCCGGCTCTGGAAAGCATTTGTGATGCGGTATTTCATTTCGTACTCACTTGCACACGCACTCACAAACACTTTTTCTTTTACGTAACCCCACAAAAAGGGGTCCAAATGGGTTAGGTCTGGGGATCGTGCTGGCCACGGTTGCGGTCCAAACCTACCTAAACTACGTTTAAATAGGAAAGCACTTGTAAGTGGTAGCGTCTCCTTACGTTAGCGAAACAATTCCAAAATCCACGTAGGTATTGGTCTTCCGGCGCCTTTTTGTCTGGGAACAATGGGCTGGTTTTCTAGCAAGCGTTGATAGTCACCAGTAATTATCCTGGAGTCTGATGGATGGCGACGGTCAGGATACCTACACTACTACAACACATTATCATCTCCCCATAATCACGCGCGCTAAACGTACCTAGGTAGTAATTTCGCACAATTTCTACAACAAAACTTCACTACACTTCACACATTACATAACTAATAAAACTTAACAACACTACTTATAACAAAACTTTTAAGCCGAATGCGCGAGCGATCCGTGCCGACACACGCTCGCGGTACACAAACAATAACATCGCAGCAAGGCACAATGGCGACTGCATGTGATGAGACACACACAAACATAAATCTGTTGTTGCCAATTACACGAAAATTACAAAAGTTCGGGGTAAAAAATAAAAAATTATGCATGGTCGTAATTTATCATTCTGTTATTTTTTGTAGAGAAATGAATTGATTAAATCAATTTAATTCTAATTTCATTGTTTAGTTAATTTAGAATAATAAAAGTGCCGTGTGATAGAAAGCTGTGCTTCCATTCCAGGGAGATTGTGTTTAATTTCTGGCTCGACTATCAATTCATGGCTATTGTGAAGCCATGTAAAAATCTGTAAGTAGTTTAAAAACTAGCCAGTAATCGCTTAAAAAGAACGATCAATTAATAAATTAGGTAGTATTTGTAAATGCTTTAAAATTAAAACTAGACTAATCTTTATTTATTTCTTATTCAATTTATGTGCGCGACAAGATTTTCATTAATTGATTAATGAAAATCTCATCAACGTAATTATGAATGCAAAGGAGTTCTCAAGTTTTAGATAAATTTCGCTAGTTCTAACATTTTCGTTTACTACCTGAGGTAACAAAAGTTAAAAATTGGCAACACTTTTCGGTCGTAGGTGTCGCAAGCGAACACACGCCTTTTGTGTTGCACAAAGTACCTATCATAAATATAATCAATTTTTAATTTAATTTTTAAATAATTAATATATAATAATTAAGTACTCACAGTGCAGCAAACTGTTTAAATAAAACTATTTTGGCACACCACCTGCCAGCACATCAAAAAGTTTTATTATCTTAAGACAACAAGCACAAATTTAACACTGCACAATGTCCCAACTGGCTGAGGTATTGTCTGCACAAAAGTCACTTGAAGAATGCTTCATGAAGAAGATGAATGCACTGGAGGCACAAATCCAAACTGCTGGCCCAGCGAAGGACACAGTTGCGAAGGTGGCAGAGGAGTTCCGGGCTTTCCGTGATTTGGTCATCGGTATGCTGGGACTGCTGCGACGCCAGATCGGTGAGTGCTCCCGGCAGCTTGATGGGTGTGTGGCCGAAAGACCTCCCCGTGGTGCACCCTGGGTGCGGGCGACAGTCTCCCTAACGGGATGGTGACAGGGTTGGTTTGACTGTCGCCCGCAGCGAACTTCTGGCCGGGCGGAGAACCCGGTCGGGTTCTAGAGGCGACCGGCTCTATGCTGTCATAGGGTCTAAGCCTCCGTGGGGGCGTTCCTCCGCACGACTCTCTGGACCTAGCAGAGAGCGGGGCGGAGAAACAAGGGCGGCGCTCGTTGTGCACTCACCCTGCCAATGAGTAGCATCGGGGCACTAGCTGCGCCCGACTGCACCCGTCGATATCGTAATCCGGGAAGAGATCATGGTCATGTTTTATGACTCGGACCGGGACGAGGGTCTTGGCTTAACCGCCCGGACCGCGAGGAAGATAACCTCTATAAAAAATTCCTCCAATACTAAGTTCTGGTGCGCGGCGAGGGTATGTATGGCTGAGGAGTAGGATCAGTCGTGAGCGCACCCCCAGCTAGGGGACCGGTGGACCCCCTAGTTGGGAGACAAATGCACACTTACCCAGGGACAGGGGGCTCTCCCTGGGCGGACCTTTTATTTCCCCCATACTCGTGGGAATCACATGGAGATACCTAAAAACAAAAATAAAAAAAATAAAAATCCACCTAACGGTGAGGAGGACGCAAGCGAGGTCAGCTCGCTTGCGAATATAACCGAGGCGCTAGAGGCATCGTGTGCACGTGCCTCAAGTAGGAAGGAGTCGGACTCTGAGTCCGATTCAACATCGCAGTCTGGCACAAACATAGCGCTGCGCAAGAAAAAGGCCCGAGGGACGTTCAAACGCCCCAGGCTGGAGGATGGGCGAGGGCCCTCCTCCAATGAACAGGAGGCTCCAGACTTTTGCCAACATTAGCAAAAAAGTTATTAGTCATATTAGCGGCCGCATGCGGTGTCGAATATCCTTCTAATAAACCTGAGGATGACTCACTTTGTTTGGAAGCGTATGTTATGTTTTTAATGCATTTCCAGATTTGTTTACTATTTGTGCCAGCCTTTTCTAGTGTATTTTTATCGTAGTTACTTTTAACTTTTTTAAGCAGATCATTACAAAAATTTCTGTATCGCTTATAAGATAATTGTAGATACATATCGTCTGGATTACGTTTGGCTTTAGTGTGCAGTTTGTCTCTATGTTTCATACATCTGATAAGGCCAGGCGTAATCCATGGTTTTATGTTATGATTTTTATTACGTAACTGTATAAGTTCTGAGTTTTGCTGGATTGCATGACGCACACTTTCTATAACATACGTCATGCAATACTGCGGGTCGGTAGAATTATAGACTGGCTCGAAATCGATGACGCGTAAATCCTCCTCAAGTTTCTTTAATTGCAATTTAGTAACTAGGCGAGTATTTGGTTTAGGTAAAGTAAAATTTAAGGTTAGTAGGACAGCATTATGATCGGTTATAGTTGAGTTAGTAACAAGTGCAAGTGCGCGGTAATCTGATTTTATTAGGATGTGATCTAGGCAGGAACCTTTTTGATGTGTGGGAAAGGTATGCGTGGGGAGTAGACCCTGTAGCGCTCATGCATTGAGATATTCCTGAGCAGACGCATCAGCACTTTCCGGCATATTATAATGTTAGTATCTCCAATCACAACTATATTTTTGAAGGGTGTAAGATTCTGCAAGGTATCACTTAAAGAGTTAGTAAAATTTTGCGTGCTTTTAAATGATGGTGATCGGTATAATGCTAAAACTGCAAACTCTGAGCCGATTTTAAGTAATAATCTGGAGCAGTCGTGCATATTCGGTTCCACTACAGATATATTAGGTAGGTAATCCCTTGCATAAATTATCACTCCATCATTTTGGTTGTAATGTTTACCACTACAATACATATTATACCCAGGCATTAGTGGTATGTTATTCTGTTTGGCAAGCCAACATTCTGTTAATACAATTATGTCACAGTTTATATCTAATCTATGAAGAAGTGTGCTAAGACTGTCAAAATTTTTGAAAACACTACGGATATTTTGGGTTAGGATTGTTAATGGTGTGTTAAAGCTAGACAGATATCGTTTGCAGCTTTCAATTTCACAAACTTTAGAGTCAGACACAGAGAATTTGTCTAAATCATTAATAAAATTACTTATCATACGTTGTATATCTAGGAGTAGGACTAAAGATTATAAATTAAGTTGTAGCGCTCTTAGGCGCCTCCATAGTCTACCGAGTTTATGTACCTTTGTTCGGCCATGGTTTTTGCCGGGCATTCAGTAGCACCTGTCGTGTGGTTGGCGGGCTTTTTGAAGTGCAGACAAGTTGCACATTTGGGTTCATCTGACTTCTTTGTGCAGTCCTTGATAGTATGGCCTTGTTCTCCGCAATGGCTGCAGGTAAAAGATGTTTGACGACATGATTTAGCAGCATGTCCATACTGCTGACATTTGTAGCATCTGGTCACCAGAGTGAAGTCTCGAACAGGGCAGGAAGACCAATTGATAAAAACTCGCTCTTGCGACATCAGGGCTTTACGGGTGGCTGCAGTTACCTCGATCACGAAATTTCACGTCGCTGCATCTCTTCGGCCTGATTTGTGGCTCATCTTAGTCGTAGACAAGAAAGAGTCCAGACTACAGTTCTCCAGTTTCTCCGCCAGATTCTGATGGTATAGACATGTTAGGGCTTCATTGTCGGGCATAGTAGATGGGACACCGATGATGACTACACGCGGATTTCTTTTTTTGGGCTCATCTACGGAAAGTCCTGAGCTAGATAATTGCGTTGATTGGCGCAACTTCTCGATATCACCCTTCGATTCCGTGCTGATGATAACGCCACCGTTTTTCGTTTTACGAAGGCCTCTTACTTGTAGCTTCATTTCTTCAGGGCGGATAATTTTTTGCACTAACGATTTGGTTTCGTCACTCGTCTTCATTTTGTTGTTGGGGTATATAGCAATGGAACTCACATTTATGGGCTGAATAAATTTGTTAGCTCCTTTTTTTACCATATCGGCAAATGAGTTAGATTGGGTAGGTTTTGGAGTGTCCGTGATCTTCTGCTTCAGGTCCTGTATTTGATCGGAGAGGTCAAGCTGGTCTGTTAGGTTACAAAGACTTTGGTGGTCTAGCATGGCTTCATGAGTTCATCTTGCCGTCTCCAACAATACTGCAAACTTCGGTGAGGCTCTGGTCGATCACTGTCAGCCATTTTTGGATTTCCGGCGTCTGGATTGTTTCAGGGGGATCGGGAAATTGGCATGGTCGTTGTGAAGTAGGAGTAGCCGGCGGTAGAGGTGTTCCAGGAGGTGAGCGCGCAACCCTGCTACTCTGAGCAAATGGGCTGTTTTCCATTTCGCAAAGTATTCACTTTTCAGTCACAGTACATTGTTAATTTACACTTATCACAATGTCGCACGATTGCTGGTAGGTTAAAGTCTAATAAAAAAATCTAGGTCACGATATTTTTACAATTGATTATTTAACATTAATTGTTTTGACGAATTGTCCAATACGTCTGATCCAAACGAATCGTCAAAATGTTTACTAAACTATATACAACACTCACTCTTTTCACATTAATTTAATCATCGAGTTAAAAAACTTAGATCCAATCTTTTTTTAGGTGATAGAGTGGCAAACTAGCATACGTTGATGGAAAGCAAACAGCGCCGGCCATGAACACCCGCAGCTACAGAGAAGTTACGATTGCGTTTCCGACCTTTTGGGGACCAGGGTTTTGGAGAGTTAGGGTTTAGGCAAGAAAGGGGGAGGAGCAAAATTGGACAACAGGTAACCTCATACACACGGCGAAAACGACGCTGTGGTGGGTTCGTACTGGTTATCTGTGAAGCAATTAACAAATGCGCCAGATGCTTGTGACTGTTTCTAGCCGACCCTAGGCTAAATAAATTTTTTGTTTTTCCTAAATCAAGGAAGGGATAATATTCGGCTTACCCTTTCTAGGGAAATGGGCAAGGGACTGAGCTCCGCCATCCGCCCAGTCCTGTAGAGCTCGTCCTGTTGCTGGTCACTCTCCCACCGTTTACAGGATTATGAATTCCCAATAAATAACATAATTTAGTTTATAGGTTTAATTATGTTATTTATATTATTTCAGACTCAAGTGCAAAGGGAATTAGAGAATTCATTAGGAAAGGATGTATTCTAATCACTTTACATTTAGTAATAAAATAAGAGGGCAACAAAAGGTAAGGGTAGGCAGTGCACTCACAGGAGCGCACTCCGGATATTCAATAGAATAATACAAACAATTGTTGGTCTTGCATATATGTACCTCCTTAACCCAACCCCATTTCTAAGCTTGTGCCTCGCCCACCATAATATTTCGTCGAAGAGTTTAGAGATAGCCACCACAGCTTTGATAGGTTTTGGCGAGACACTCACGTTCATCCTACTGTCCGTTTCGGACCAGCCTAAGCAATGCTTATCAGCAATCCCCAGGAGTATACGTACAACAATAAGTACAATGGAAAGTATTATTCCTGTTCAATCAATTAACAAGAATCAAGATAGGGATAGGATAAGAACCCTAGCCTATAAATAAAGCCACATTCACATACCCGTTCACCGCACTCACACTGCCCTCCTTCCACACTTCACACTCAACTCACTTTATATTATTGGATCCTAAGGACCAGTCTTAGCCTATCTAGGACAACCTCCCGTCTCCGCAGTTCAAGAGTAAGTAGCCTATCGCCTTCATCACATTTCTAACATCATCTCGCCGGAGCCCTTTTCCCAGGCCCTTGCATTTGGGGTTTTATGACACTTTTTGTGCAATGTCTGAATTGTTTCTCTGGACCTTTCACGGGTCAGTGTTATTGCAACCAGAAGTGACGTTTCGTATTGTATTGGGCGCCCAACGGTGCCACTTATTCTTAAGATCCTTTAACAAGTTGCAACTCGATTGCCTGTCAGTAATTATCCGTAGTGTGGATCCCATAAAGTATAAGATGAATGGCCTAACATGTGGCTCATTGGAAAGTTGATACTTTAAAATATTGGGATACTTTTGTTTATATTCTTAGGGGTACCTGACGGACAGTCACATGCTCAATTAAAAAAATTTTTGAACTTCAAAGGTCTGTTTTGCGTTCTAAAGTTCCTTTAGTGATGAAATAAATATATATAAATTATTTGACTTTGACGTTAATCACAAATCTCTAGAAAGATCTCGATTTTTGATATTGGATATCTAATTATTTATATTGAGATCAGTTATTAAAATTTTTTTCTTTATTAAACACAATTATTTTTAAAGATAACAAAGTAGGTACTTTATTTCCAAATGAAATGAACTACGTGATATTTACAATAATTTATAATTTCTTTTACATCGTAAAAAGTTTTTAAATAAACAACAACATTACTGATCAATGTAATTTATTTAAAAAAAATGTTACATTCCAATGAATGTATGTATGTGTCAACAACCGTCAAGAAACTCTTTAAACAATCTACAATTATTATCAACTGCTCGTGTCGTATGCGTCCAGCACCACAGCTTCTGGAAATAAGAAGAATGTCTTTAAGATTATACGCTATATTAGGAGCTAGTACACATTTTGAGTCAGATAATGTAATAGCAAGGAGTTCGGAAATGTAGACGAGTAAACCTTCTTACTAATCTTTGGTCCTTATACTGTAACTGGTGGAAATTAGAAATACCTACTTTAATCACGTCTCTGTTTGTTACGTCATCTAAAAAAGTCATCAAATCTTCTCAACTATTGCTCTCTTCATTAAAATGTGTCATTAATAAATACGTAGGTACCTTTAATTAAGCTCCGTCCCTGCGTCGCGCCGCTTTTGAAGTACACACCCTGCGGAGCCATGTCTGGCGGTGGCAACTGTAAAATAAAAAGAAATATGATACAAAATCACACGTTTATTCCATGAATGTTGATATTGGGTCTCGTAACATCGACCATGGATATCTTTTTGTTGGTGGTAGTGTAAATAATACTTTTATATTCTTTCATAAAATATGTCGGATATAATCATAATGATGATACTTGGTTAATAGTAATTGAACTTACCTAAAATGTTCCTGAATTTGTACACTAATCTATTCTTCTAATTTATTGTGAATCTATGAAACACGTCTGTACTTCGAGTGGCTCGGAACGAGACTGGCTAGATTTGCGCAGCGCAGCCTCCGTACTGTAAGGATGGACAGTGTGGACAAGGCAATGTTATCGATAAATTATCGCTATTTTTTTTATTTTATATAACTTACTTAGATCTATCATTATAGATTTCTCCAGTGTGATAGATAGGCCTTAATACAAATCCAATCAAAAAAAAATTCTTTATTACAGCGTGTTATCAACAATCGTAACATAATTATTACTACATAACTACTTCTGTCTCAAAAAGCTGGGGTTAATAATCAAGGACAGGGTCAGAAATGTCAAAAAGGTCATTAACGTCATGGTGGCTCAGAGGCTTAGACGCCCGTTCCTCGAGCATGAGGGTGCGGGTTCGAAACCTGTCAAGTACCAATGCGACTTTTCCGAGTTACAAGTACTTTCTATGATATTTAGACACCACTGACTAATGGTTAAGGAAAACATCGTGAGGAAAAAAATTCTAATTAGGTATAAGTTTGAAATCGTCAATCCGCCTTGAGAAAGCGTGGTGATTAATGCTCAAACCTTCTACTTGTGGGAAGAAGCCTTTCCTCAGCAGTGGGCACTTATAGGCTGATGATGATATATTAGGTCTACTTGATGTCTCACCGAAATCAAAGCCATTGGCTAGATTCCACATTCAGTTGACAGGCCATATTTGTGCTTTATTCAACTCGTTATAAATTTATTCCGATACACCCATTATAAAAGAACTAGCTTTTGCCTGCGACTCCGTATAAAAACTATCCTATATCTTTTTCGAATTCCAAACTACGTCTGTAGCAAATTGCACAGAAATCGGTTCAGTAGTTTAGGCATGAAGAAAAGACAGACAGATAGAGTTACCTTTGCATTTTATTCGTATAATGTTAGTTTGGATAGTCTCACTCGGTTTTATGTTTGATTTAAAAAAATCTTACCTGATTTTTTACACTTTAAAAACTAAATTGCCAAACAACAGAGTTGGTATAAATTATTTACTTCTTCTTCAAAAAGTACTTAAGATAATATTTTTTATGCAATATATAATTTATCTGTTACCTACTTTTATAGTTATTGATCCAGAATGTATCGACATCATCACTTCCCTAAGCTTGGGGTGAAGAACCCTAGTCTGCACACCTACGCTTATGTTACACACACATACATAACCCAGACAAATTTTGATCGATAACTGCTGTACATACAATACAATGTATATAATGTACATTTGATAGCCACCCCTATTTACAACAAGCTCGTTTTTAGGGTACCTTAAATTTTTCATTCGAGATAATTCTACTCCCTCATTTCTGTCAGAGATATTTGCTTTCGTCTCACAAGAAATAGTTTGTGATTAAAGAATTTCTAATGTAATAAAAATGTACTGGTTTTTCTTCTTTTTTTTAAGGATAGAAGAAGATCAGCCATATAAAAACCGCCAGAAGGTGTCGCGAGTGCAATCACAATAATACTGCGGCCCGGCTTTTTTTGTGAGGGGATAATCATCAAATGACTTCTCCCACCCCGGGGTCGGGCAGGAGGGGGTGTCAGACTCTTACTGACTACCCTTGTCCCTTCTCCTGCTATTTATTTATTTATTTAGTAGAACATAAACTAACAGTTTACAACCAAATCGCTTATATCTATATTATAGGTACTTACACTACTATTACATACTACATTTACATTATAATTATTACGATATACAAGTCAATATTAAAAGTATTACAGAATTATTAGATAAAAGTTACATTATATTCAATATCGTTAATTAGTTATTACAAATAACAAATCGGAATTTAAATGTTGATTAAAAGCAGTTATTATTAATTATTATTTCCAATTTAAATATAATCGAACATTATTATTCATAACACTTCGCGAATCGAAAAATATATCTGCACCTGGATTCGTCTGAAGGAAACAGTTGATGAGCTTGATAGCTTTGCCAGTGGGAGTGTTATCTGCTTGGCGCGAGGACCACTCAGGTGGATAGCATAAGAGCTTATGCTGTCGTCTGCCAATGCCACGCATATATTAGTTGGGTACATAAAAATAAATGCTCTCTCGCACTGTAGGATTGTCTACTATGTTTGCGATTAATAGGTAATAGTGCATTATTTTCCTAAACTCTCTTCTAAATTGTAAAGTATCCAGGCCTACCATTCCCGACACAAACATCGACGGATATAAGAATGGATAGTATCCAAACTGGCGTTTGAAGAGATACCTGGCAAACTTTCGCTGTATTTTTTCCACCATCATTGTATAAAGGTTTTCGCTAGGATCCCAAACAATGGCATTGTATTCCAACTTACTCCGCACATAGGCATTGTATAATAGTTTTATAACTTTTATATTTTAAAATTAATACGACGTTCTCATCACAAAACCTAAACATTTATTTGTTTCTTTACATATTTGAATAATGTGATCGTGGAAATTTAATTTAGCATCCATAATTAAGCCTAAATCGCGAATTGAAAATACGCGCTCCAATGTAGTGCCCGCTAGCTGGTATGTCGCTGTGATTGGAGTACGAGACCGAGAAAAAGTTAACACTTTGCATTTTGAGCTATTAAAAGACAAATTATTTTTTGCACTCCATTCTACCACTGCGCCAATGTCGCCTTGCAGAGCTGCACAATCGTCAACTCCACCTATTGCGAGGTAAAGTTTTAGGTCATCAGCGAACATTAGGCATTGTGCCTTTGAGATGACTTTAGGTAAGTCATTAATCATTATGAGGAACTGCGTAGGACCCAAGGTACTCCCTTGACTTACTCCAGAGCGAGTGAAGTATTCTTGAGAAATATACCCTCCTGCTTTAACAAACTGCTTGCGATCCTTTAAGTAATTGGCCATGAATCTTAGAAGTGGTGTTGTAAATCCAATGGAAGCAAATTTTGATATAAGAACATCATTATCAACTAGGTCGAATGCCTTTTTAAAATCAAAATATGCCGCATCGACTTAGCAACCGGTTTTGACTCTGCTATTCACGTAATCTACAAATTGAATATGATTGGTTAGAGTAGAGCGTCCAGGCCTAAATCCATGCTGACAATTATCCAATAGGGGTCTGATTTGTTTTGAAATATACGCATTAATAATGGATTCAAATATCTTTCCGAATACTGATAACACTGCAATTGGTCTGAAGTTAGTGACATCCGTGGATGAGCCACTTTTAGGTACGGGAGTTACCCTGGACATTTTCCGTCTTGTAGGATAGATACCTTGTTGAAGCGATATATTAAATACGTATAATAAAGGCAATTCCAAAACACGCAAGCAGTCTTTTACTAAAAATGTAGGAATATTATCAGGGCCGTATGCTGACGCTGTTTTGAGACGTTGCACTGCACGTCGTAGGTCCGTAATTTTGATCTGGTCTATACTGACCGTAGATGTTGACGCTGCGTTAATTGCGCCGCGTTCACCAGCCTCTACGTCTAATAAGGGAGTAGTATCACGAAAATTTGAACTTAAGTAAGTAGCAAACGCATCAATAGCTTCTTGACCTGTTAAAACCTTACCATTAAATATGCATTCATTACTTCGCGACATATTTTTTCGTTTATCCTTTACGTATTTCCAAAAATTACTGGGCTCAAGTGCTATTCTACTTTCTGTCTTTACTATATATTCTTTAAATTCTATTTTAATCAATTCTTTTACTTTGCCTCTGTAGTATTTAAATAATTGTTTGTTGAATTCTAATCCAGAACTTTTATACTTTTTTAAATTAAAATGTTTTAGTTTGATATAATGTATTATTTCTTGTGTATACCATTTAGGATAAATGTATTTATTATTCAAAATTACTTTTTTTATGAGGGACTCTAGCACTGATTACACTGTTAAGTTTATTATATAGAATTTCAACGGCCAGGTCAACATCCCGTTCCCGTAAAAGGTCCGTCCAGTCTATGTCTGCAATATCAGAATACAATCCAGGGAAATCAGCTCCACGAAAATTTCACTCCGAACTCAAACTTGAAAACTGTTCAGGCGTCACCGATGTTGGGATTTTGTTAACAGTATTAACGGGTAGCGAAAGCAGTATCTCTAACGGGGGGTGGTAAGCATCTGTAGGAACGAGTGGCTCAATGTCCGAAGTCACATTAATACTTTGGGTGCTAAGAGTAGTCAGCGCGAAATCCAGAATGCATCCATAATCATTACAAATATTGTTACACTGACGTAGTTTACAGTACTCTAAAAAGTTATAAAATTGAGTTTGAACAGATACATTGCAAGACTTCAAGTTAAAATCTCCAACTATCACAATTGGATAATCTGAAAAGGTGTCGACAGCATTTCAATTCAAGACATCTAAGTATTGCTTGTCACTGTAATTAGGGGGTAAGTAAACAACGCATACCAAAAGTTTTACATTTTTTAGCGTTACAATAGCAAACAACAATTCCTTATCATCAGTTAAATCGTCTACATTTGTAATTCTTTTAACGTTTATATTACTCTTCACAGCCAAAAGTACACCACCCCATCCTACGTCACCCGCACGATCCTTCCTCAGTACAACATACTCTGGAGGGAATAGCTCAGAATCGTATACAGAACTATTAAGAAAAGTTTCAGTGAGGACGACAAGATCACATGACAATGCACAAATATTATTAAAAAAAGTTACAGTTTTTGTCCGGAGACCTCGGACATTTTGATAGTACAAAATTAGTTTTTTGTAAGAGAGTTTATTATTATTACAATTAGTCTTTCTTTTGCGAGACTTGCTCTGCGAGAAAAAACTTAATACTATGAAAGAAGAAAAGAAAGAAAGAAAGAAAAACCATTTATTTCACTCACAAATGACGCAAGAAACACACACACACGATTATAGTTAAAAAGGGACAAAACAAGCAATGAACATAAAAAAAAAAGAAAAGCACTACAATTGCGTCACTCATGCGTGAAAAAGGGCAGCGCTCAGCATAAATGCTGTGTCTCGCGCACGCAGGCACGATACAACAGCGCTGGTTTTCAGCACTGACCCTTCACGCGTCCTTGCCTCGGGACTATAAAAATACTGACGCCGTTTCGGCATAACTAAATAAAATAAGTATACAAACACATAATTATAATCAATTACACATCGGGTACACAATTAATAAATGTTAAAATACAAAAAGTAAACAAAACAAACAAAAAAAAACAATGAATATTAAAAACATGCCATAGACAAAACAAATCACAAGACGAGAATATCAAGACACAAAACATAGACAAAAAATTTAAGTAAAAATAAAAAGTTAAGTTTCGAACCATAGATAGCTCGGCAAGTGTAATGTGTCAAAGATGTAGGTTAACCGGCCAATTGCACGAGAGATATATTGTTATGCAATTATGATGCCAGAAATTGTATCGAGTGATGTAATAAGTGTATTGTGTTATGATGTTGTGCGTGGATATGTTTTTGAATCATAAGTATTAGTGTAGTGTGAGACGAACATGCTGTAGCAATCACGCAGCATAGAGGATGACCATGCGGTACAGTGTGTGAATTGCTTTCCAAGTATACATAAATCCAAGGTAAGAACAAAATAGTTAAATAAAAACAATCCGAAAAGTGAGAATCAATGTCAAGACAATTAATACCAATATTGCCTACTGGTTAGCATTGTGGAGGGTTTTGGATACAATGACGTACAATCGCACAGAGAGCATTGGACAAAGTATAAGTAAGGGGCAACATGATAAATTGACAAACCTCATACAAACCTGCAAGTACCCGAAATACACGCATAAATTTTCAAACAAAGGAAATGGGTCTGTGTGTGTGTCACTGTGGTCAATTTATCATCGAAACAATTGTCAACTGATGCCGTCAATGTACTCTCCCGAGGCCTAAATTACGCACCGGCACCTCGGAAATTACCTGTGGAGGATATCATCACAAATATCGAAAATACAATTTTTCGGAATATGATACCCCGCAGCGACGCTGAATGCCTGCGGCAAGACGTGTCGTCATTATTACGTAAATCATCGCCACCTAAATCTAACATACCAGCGAAAGAGATGTCAGCACTCCGTGATTTGCGTAATGATCCGGGAATTTTAGTGCTACCAGCTGATAAAGGCAATGCGACTGTGGTGGTCGATACGGAAGCGTATGAGCATAAAATCACGCAAATGCTAAGTGACACCACAGTATACAAGAAAGTGTCATATGATCCGACAGCGAGGGTAACTACGAAGACTATAAAGTTACTGCAAAGCCTTAGTGACAAGGAACTGGTGGCACGTCTGCGCCCTCAAAACCCAACACCACCCAAAATATACGGTTTGCCCAAAATCCACAAACCAAACTGGCCACTAAGACCTATAGTCAGTCAAATAGACGCACCTACCTACAACCTGTCGCGTCATCTGGCTACTATACTGCAACCATTTACCGGTAAAACGGACTCCTATGTGAAGGACTCTCGCCATTTCGTCGCCTTACTGGCCGATGTTCACCTCCAAGACACAGAGATGATGATGAGTTTTGACATAACATCGTTGTTCACAAATGTACCAGTAGAAGAAGCAACTTCAATTATCACCAACATACTTAAGGATACTGATTTACCTACTGGATACATTGCGTGTGTGAATCATTGTCTCACTACAGGTTACTTCCTGTGGAGAGGGGAATACTACCTGCAGGTGGATGGAGTGGCTATGGGGTCGCCACTGGCGCCAGTGGTGGCTAACATCTTCATGGAGTGGTTTGAGGGCCAAGCCTTGGCATCCGCCCCGGTGAGACCGCGATACTGGTGGAGGTACGTCGATGACGTATTCGCAATCATCAACCGGGAACATGTAGCTGAATTTGTGGGACACTTGAACTCAGTGCACGGCAGTATACAATTCACCACTGAAGAAGAGAGAGAAGGGATGTTGCCGTTCTTGGATGTCCTCGTAAGACGAGAAGAAAGTGGTCGATTGTCACACACAGTGTATCGAAAACCGACACACACAGACCGATACTTACGAGCTGACTCACATCATCATCCCTCCCACCTAGCCGCTGTCCCGCGGACTTTGATAAACCGGGCGCTGAGTCTATGCGATCCACAGTACATTGACGACGAATTTCACCATTTAAAAAGGGTACTGGAGAACAATGGATACAACTGGCGTCAATGTACTCGACTAGCGAGCAGCTCGAGTAGGAAGCGACCAACAGTTGCGGAGCGGACTCCAGCGTTCTTACCCTACGTGAAAGGAGTAACCGACAGAATCGGACACCTGCTGCAACGTAAATATAGCATCAGGACGATCTTCCGCCCACCCGGTCAGCTGAGACAACTGCTACGCTCGCCAAAGGATAAGGATCCACTAGCTGTGCCCGGTGTGTACATTATACCTTGCGACTGTGGCTCAAGTTACATCGGAGAAACTCGGCGCAACATCACAACCAGGCTAAAGGAACATATACGTAGCGTGAAGAAGATGGACATCCAGGCATCGGCTGTGGCTGAACATGTTTGCGGCACGGATGCGGCTCACTTCATACGTTTTGATAAGGTCTCCGTACTAGCGAGGGAGAAATACTTCGTTCCGCGAAAAGTGCGAGAGGCCATCGAGATTAGCCGACGTCCGTGCTTCAACAGGGATGGTGGCTGGGCATTGCCACCCGCGTGGAAGCCGAGCTTGGAGACTACGTCGGTCCGAAGCGTATCCAGTCTGGAGTGTGACACAGTAAGCGTCATATGTAACACAGACTTTGTGCCGGGCCCGGAATCGAACCCACTACCCGCGCCACTGGTGAACGTACCGTGCGCCTCAACATCGTCACACGCGCCGCCGCCGGAGATGGCAGCAAACGCGCGTGGTATCCGGCAGATGGCGCGTTGGACTCGCCGCAGCGCAACCATCAACAGCGATGCAGGCGCCAACGCTAACCAGTAGGCTGCGCGACGTCGCCGCGTCCGCGCACGCTGCTCATGAGGAAGAACCCCTCTGTGGTTCGAAACTAGTAGAGCTTTTCTCATCATTTACACGTGAGTAACCCGCGAATTTTAGTTAATTTAGTATGTCTCACGATAGTTATTATAAAAACAACATTTTATCACAATCATAGAAATGAGTCTATACCTGAACACTCAACCCATTTACACAATCCTTGCACACATAACCACAATCAATCAACTCACATCATATAAATTCTCACTCAACAACAAATACTCACACACATCTACACCCGTAGTAATTTGGTATATGTTAACCCTAGTATCCCTAAACTTGGCCTTTATTTATTACAAATGGCAAACATAAACAATATAAACACTGACCTAGACTCACTTGACTCAACAAATACATACACCTGTCGTCCCGAAGACTGTCAAAAGTACCTTAACCCGTGTAATCATTCTTTTAAGATCTTCCACGCTAACATTCGTAGCATAAACAAAAACTTTGACCAATTATGTATTGTACTATCAACGACTGACGTCAAATTTGATGTCATTGTCCTAACTGAGTGCTGGTTGCGCGGTGTGAGCAACCTGCCAGCATTGGAGGGCTACGTTGTTCATTCAACGGGCTCAACACTGAACCAAAATGATGGGGTGGTTGTTTATACCAGCATGAACCTAACGTGTACAGTACGTGAACCAATCTTAAAAAGTGCAACCGGGTTACTTTGTCGGACAATCAATAATATAACCATTTTGGCTGTCTATCGTTCCCCTTCCTGTAAAACACGCGAAAACTTCACCAATTTCATTAATAGTTTAAATGGCATCTACAACGAGTTTCCAACAGATAATCTTATCCTGGTTGGTGACATAAATATTGACATTTGTCATAACAGTACAGATCCTTTACGTGAAGAATATTTGACTATAAATGCCACTCATGGACTATTTCCCACACACATGCTGCCCACAAGAATTACCACCTGTTTAGATCATGTTTTCACAAAACCCAGTCTCCCGTCTACTACATTAATAATTGAATCCTATGTCACAGACCACATGCCGACAGTCTTATACGTTGAAAAAGGTAACTCCACTAGACAACCAACATTGACGAAAACTAGCATTGATTACGATAAAATTAGAATTCAATTAGAAAATACCGACTTTACAGATATCCTTATGACACAGGACACAAATATAGCTACAGATTCTCTTATCTCCCGGGTATCGAACATCATAAACAACAATACATCTATGACAACAGTTACTAGGAAACACAGAATTTTAAAACCGTGGATGTCTCCAGGATTACTCCGATGCATCAAAAACCGTGATAGACTACACATAAAAGCAAAAAAATCAATAGACAACATGACTAACAAACTCATCTACACACGCTATCGAAATTATTGTAATAGTCTTCTTCGTACATTAAAAACAGCATATGAAAAAAGCTTAATAGACCAAGCCGGCAACAATCCAAAGGCCCTCTGGCAAGCAATAAAACACATAACAAACACAGAAAAGACTAAACATACTGCTACAGAACTATTAAAAATATCAAATAATCCAAAAGAGTCTACTAATTATGTCTGCAACTACTTTACAAGTATAGGTAAAAACTTGGCCGACAAAGTTGCCTCTAGTGTCACTCATACCGTTAACTCAGATCCTAACACAACATCAATCACAAAACACACATATCCAAATGCCCCACAGAACTCACTCGTCCTCTTAGAAGTTACAGACGCAGACATTGAAACTAGTATTTTACAACTTCGAATTGACAGTGCTACGGGTTGGGATGGCATTTCGTCACAAATCCTTAGACGATGTCGCCATACACTGGTTCCTCCAATCACTCACATTTGTAACCTTGCCCTAACTACTGGAATCTTCCCCGACGCGCTCAAAAAAGCAACAATTTGTCCGATATACAAGAGTGGGGACAGAGGCTGTGTCAACAATTACAGGCCTATTGCGGTACTGCCTGCAATCTCCAAAATACTGGAAAAAATACTGAACAACTCACTAAAAAAGTTTTTGGATAAATTTAATATCTTGGCCAATAATCAGTATGGATTTCTTTCAGGCTACTGCACGGAAGATGCGGTATTGGATTTAACAAATGTCATAGTTGAAAAACTAGATGGAAAAAGCAAATGCTTGTGCATATTTCTGGATCTGTCTAAAGCTTTTGACACGGTCTCTGTCCCGATTCTCCTTGCCAAATTAAATAAACTGGGCGCTCGAGGTGTCACTCATAACATTTTTGAAAGCTACCTAACAAATAGGAAACAACGAGTAAAAATAGGAGGTCATGAAAGTGATGAGGCCGAAGTCACTTACGGCGTGCCACAAGGGAGTATCCTTGGCCCTACCCTTTTCCAGATCTATATCAATGATCTCTGCCAAATTACTCTCCCAAACACTAACATTTTCACTTATGCAGATGACACCGCCATACTTGTTTGGGGTCCGAACTGGAAAACGCTCAAGGAAACGGCCGAATACTCCCTGTCTAAAGTGATGGAGTGGCTCACTCTTAACTTGTTAACATTAAATATTAACAAAACTCATTTTATGGCCTTCTCCATTCGTAAAAATACAGCCCCACCACGTGATTTCTCCATCAAAGCTCACATTTGTCACCCCCGACAGGTTGACTGTGCCTGCCAAGTAATAACAAGGGCAGAAAGCGTCAAATACTTAGGTGTTAACTTGGATGATCGACTGAGATGGGATAAACAGATAGACACTGTAACTTTAAGAGTGAGAAGGTTAATAAATGTATTTAAACATCTAAGAAATTCTGCCCCACCAGATAAATTAAAACTTGTTTATTTGGCTCTGTGTCAGTCCATTATCCAATACTGCATACCAGTCTGGGGAGGGGCAGCCAAAACACTTTTACTTATGCTTGAGAGAGCACAAAGGGCTGTGCTCAAAGTTATGACCAAAAAACCGTATAGATATCCCACCGTAAAATTATACTCAGAATGCAAGGTATTAACAGTCAGACAGCTCTTTGTGCTCAAATCCACTTTGAGAAGGCATCGAAATGTCCCACTGCCAAACCCAAACAGACGCAGTAAGATGCCCGTATGCCCGCAAATCCTTAATAATACTACTTTCGCCAGGGGACAGTTCAATAGTCTCAGTTGCAAGCTCTACAACAAAATTAATAAGAACTTGAACATCGTACGGCTGAGCCGTAAAGAAGTCAAAAGGAAAATCAGTGATTGGCTTCAGCAAATGAATAACAATGAAACTGAAGGTTTACTTTCGTATATATCATAACCTACACACACACACACACACACAAACACACCACAAACACACACACACACACCCACACACACCCACACCCACACACACACACACACACACACACACACACACACACACACACACACACACACACACACACACACACACACACGACACACACACACACGCACACACCACACACACACAAACACAACACACACACACACACACACACACACACACACACACACACACACACACACACACACACACACACACATCATACACACACACATCATACACTCCGTAACAATTAGTCACTCTACACAAAAAATTTTCATGGCCTTTTTTTTTTTAACTTTCCCTTTTCACTTTATTATTTTATTGTTTTTGTTTTTGATCACAGTTCCCTACTCAGCAACGACATTCACTTCATTATTGAGCACACATATAATGAGACTTTGTGACATGCTCACTGAATCACTGTTTCCCAAAATACAAGCTTAGCTTAGTTTGGAAGGCAGTATCAGTATCCTTTCGTAATTCACACTTGTCCACGTAATTGCCGTATTTCTGTGAATGTAATCTTGTGAAATTTTGTGACAATAAACAATTTTTAATTTTAATTTTTTTAATTTTAACAAGACTTCTTTAACATCGTGAAAGGATTTTAAATAACAACAACATTATTTATTATGTTTTCGGCTTACTCACGTAAGAATTTGACGAGATACTCGACTAGTTTCAAGCCATGCTAGAGGCCCATATTCATGAGCAGCATTCCACGACACGCGACTCGGCGACTGTAGCGCTGCTACTGGCTACTCGAGTACTGGCTACTCGAGTCTGCGCGCCCAACGCGCCCTCTGCCGCGATTCACGCGCACTTTCTTCTAGCCGTGGTGTCGGCAGCGACGGCGCGCGCGACACTGTTGGCACGCTAGACTCGCCCGCCTGCAGCTGCGTTGGTGTTGGGTTCGAATCCCGGGTCGACGCAAAAACAGTGTTACATACCGCGCTAACTGTGTCACACTCCAGACCCGCAACAGTGCAGTCTGACGCAGATTTCAGACTCGGCTTCCAGGCGGGTGGTAATGTCCAGCCACCGTCTCTGTTGAAGTTCGGACGCCGGCTTATTTCGATGGCCTCGCGTACTTTCCGCGGTACGAAGTATATTTCCCTCGCTAGTACTGAGACCTTGTCGAAACGGAGGAAGTGAGCTGTGCCCGTACTACAAGCATGCTCAGCTACCGCCGATGTATGGGTGTCCCGGTTTTTCACACTGCGTATGTGTTCTTTTAGTCTGGTTGTGATGTTGCGGCGAGTTTCCCCGATATAACTCGAGCCACAGTCGCACGGTATCATGTATACTCTACATAATAAATAATTTAGAATGTCTCACGAAAGTTATAAAAAAAACAACAACATTACAAATAAAAGTACCTAATTTGTTTAAAAAAATATTACATTTCAGTCAATGTAAGTGTGTTGAGACGACAATCAAGAAACTCTTTAAACAATCTACAATAATTATCAGATACTCGTGACATATGCGTCCAGCACCACAGCTTCTGGAAATAAGAAAAATCTCCATTAGATTATCGATACTAATATTATAGGTAAAGTAAGTATGTATGTAGGGAGTTATCTTTGGAACCGCTGGTCGGATTACCAAAATTCTTTCACTGACAGATAGCTACAATGTTCCTGAGTGCTATAGGCTATAAAACACCAAGCTACGATCAAATGCAGCCGAGCAGCGTCTGGAACTGCGCAAGAGAGCTAGTGCGCTATATTAGGAGTTAATACACATTTTTAGTCAGATAATGTAATAGCAAGGAGTTCGGAAATGTTGACGAGTAAACCTTCTTACTAGTCTTTGGACCTTATCCTGTAACTGGTAGAAATTAGAAATACTTACTTTAATCACGTCTCTGGCTGTTACTTCATCTAATAAAGTCATCGAATGCCCTCAACTATTGCTCTCTTCATTAAAATGTGTCATTAATAAATACGTACCTTTAATTAAACTCCGTCCCTGCGTCGCGCCGCTGTTGTAGTACACACCCTGCGGAGTCATGTCTGGCAGTAGCAACTGTAAATTAAAAAGAAATATGATACAAGATCACACGTTTATTCCATGAAGGTTGATATTGGGTCTCGTAACATCGACCATGGATTTATTTTTGGTGATTTTATACAAAGTTTGTCGGAGGAAGTGTAATGAATCTTTTTTATATTCTTTTATATGTCGGATATTATCATAATAATGATACTTGGTTAATAGTAATTATACTTACCTAAAATGGTTTTGGGTTTTCGCACTATTCGATTACTTTAATAATGAGAAATTATGAAACACGTCTGTACCAAGTTATAGTGTAGGTATAATCTATGGTCTGTACCGCAAGCGGCTCGATACAAGACTGGGTAGATGTGCGCGCGCCGCGCAACGTCCCAAATGTAGGGATGTAGTGTAGACATAGCAGCGATATCGACAAACTTTAGACATTATTATCCCACAAATACTCACAATTGATTCTTTCAGTTTTGTTAATAATATTGATTTTTAACAAATTCAATTAGAAATTAGCTAATTTTTAAAGTATATGAAATCTCTTAAAAATTTGTTGTTTGATAAAACATGAGATAAAAGCCAATATAAATGGAATGGTTCATCATTAAAAAAATCACTGGTTAAATCCGATTAGGTAAAATACAGTAAACTGTAAATAGTGAGATTCTATACCTATCTATATATAATAATAAATATTACAACGGTAATCTTCAAGGACTTCAGAGAACCTATCGACATCATCGCCTCCCTAATTTTGGGGCGAAGCACCTGGTTTGCACACACGTATACTTGCGTTGCACGCACACATAGAAAACCCAGCCCACACAGTTTTTAATCGATAACTGCTAAACAGATTTGCTCTTGGTACCATATTAACAGCAACCCTATTTAAGGTTCTATGGTACCCGATTGTATGCAAAAAATAGACATCTTTTATAATGTTTAAAAATAAATATGTTACACGAACAACCCTTGCATTCTTGTAAACATTTCATGAAAAATAGTTTTTTTATAAACATAATTTTTAGCTAGATAAGTGTTACTACGAACACGACAGCGCCAAGTCTGGGAGAGCCATGCTTCGGCACAAATAGATCGGCTCGACCTGAGTGATACCACGGCCTCACAGAAAACCGGCGTGAAACAACCACAGCTTTGTATTTCGCCGTGTGAGTGTGGTTATGGACGCCCAATCCTTCTCCTCCCCGTGCGCGTAACTTCTCTGTTGTTGCGGGTGTCCTTGGGCGGCGTTGATTGCTTACCATCAGGTAATGTTTTTACCCATTAAAAAACAATGTTTTATCAGAACACGAAACTCGGTTTTTTCCATTTTTCAAACAAATTACAAAACGACTTTACTCTAATCTCCATAACTCAGCTGTTTTTGGGCCGATCGGCTTAAAATTTCGACACGTTTCAACCAAAGATTAGTAGTCTATAAAAACGTGGTTACTAATTAACTACGAGCGCCATCTCTGGGTTAGTCTCGGGACTTATTGATCCATGTGATAAAATAAAGTCGCTTCCTCTGTCACTATAGCCTTACGTATGCTTAAATCTTTATAACTACGCAACGTATTTTGATGCCGTTATTTTATTAGAGAGCGAAAGATGCGGAAGGTTTATTATTAAACATACATATGTATGTATGTATGTTTAATAACACCTATTCATTAAATAGTGGAGAAATTTAGCATCATTATGCGAAGCCGGGGCAGGTCGCTAGTATAAAAATACAATGAACGAAACAAAAATCGTAGGTCGTAGCCACGCGCTACGGCGCGGCGCGGCGCGGCGTAGCCATTTACGTAGCAATATGTAGGGATATCTAAATACAGGGTGTAAGGGACAGCCTTCGGCAAACTGATAGGGTGGATTCAGTATATCGTCTTAAGTTGACCGGTACATGAAATTATTTCAGGAACGTTATGGGAATCCAATTAAACCGATTTGTTTCATTACCTTACACGCAATGTATCGCTACCACCGCAAACGCACGCAGCGAACGGCAGCGCTTTTAGTATTAGTACTTTACACTATGGGCAGCGACGCGACCTTACCTTTCGGACAAACGGTCGCGCTCGCGCCACGTTTTAATAACAATAAATTATTATTTAAAAGATAGCCGCATTACTTACAAAAGACAATGTAATAATCGCGCTCGCGCCACGTTTTAATAACAATAAATTATTATTTAAAAGATAGCCGCATTACTTACAAAAGAAAATCTAACAATCATAACATGGTAACTGATAAATGATAAAAAAAGAAAAATGCGTACCTTACAATCGCTCCGGTTTCCGGCTCTGGAAAGCATTTGTGATGCGGTCTCGCATTTTGTACTCACTTGCACACGCACTCACAAACACTTTTTCTTTTACTTAACCCCACAAAAAGGGGTCCAAATGGGTTAGGTCTGGGGATCGTGCTGTACGTTAGCGAACCAATTCCAAAATCCACGTAGGTATTGGTCTTCCGGCGCCTTTTTGTCTGGGAACAATGGGCTGGTTTTTTAGCAAGCGTTGATAGGCACCAGTAATTATCCTGGAGTCTGATAGATGCCGACGGTCAGGATACCTACACTACTACACATTATCATCTCCCCATAATCACGCACGCTAAACGTACCTAGGTAGTAATTTCGCACAATTTCTACAACAAAACTTCACTACACTTCACACACTACATAACTAATAAAACTTAACAACACTACTTACAACAAAACTTTTAAGCCGAATGCGCGAGCGATCCGTACCGACACACGCTCGCGGTACACAAACAGTACCTACATCGCAGCAAGGCACAATGGCGACTGCATGTGATGAGACACACACAAACATAAATCTGTTGTTGCCAATTACACGAAAATTACGAAATTTCGGGGAAAAACATAAAAAATTATGCATGGTCGTAAATTATCATTCTGTTATTTTTTGTAGAGAAATGAATTGATTAAATCAATTTAATCCCAATTTCATTGTTTAGTAAATTTAGAATAATAAAAGTGCAGTGTGATAGAAAGCTGTGCTTCCATTCCAGGGAGATTGTGTTTAATTTCTGGCTCGACTATCAATTCATGGCTATTGTGAAGCCATGTAAAAATCTGTAAGTTGTTTAAAAACTAGCCAGTAATCGCTTGAAAAGAACAATCAATTAATAAATTAGGTAGTATTTGTAAATGCTTTAAAATTAAAACTAGACTAATCTTTATTTATTTTTTATTCAATTTATGTGCGCGACTAGATTTTCATTAATTGATTAATGAAAATCTCATCAATGTAATTATGAATGCAAAGGAGTTCTCAAGTTTTAGATAAATTTCGATAGTTCTAACATTTTCGTTTACTACCTGAGGTAACAAAAGTTAAAAGTTGGCAACACTGGTAGAAATTGAACAGCTGATTTCATGCGTAATTCTTTAGAGAATTCACACAACCATTGCGTATTTTTTTGTTTTAGCTGTGTTATTTACATAAATGTTATTCTTCATACAGAGAATGTAATTATACATTGAAATAGAGGTGTAGGAACTGGAAAAACGAAAAAAAAATTGAAAATTTTCCTGAAAGAATTTTCACTGGAATATGATTCAGAATAAGGAGCTGATTGCACCCTGTTAATTTGTGGAGGGCTGTCCCTTACACCCTGTATATAAAACTCAAAGGCGACTGATATATGTAGTGATCTATCAACGCACAGCCCAAACCACTGGACGGATCGGACTGAAAGGAGAATGCCCATTTTGTATGGGAAGTTGGGTCCCAGACAAAAATGCTTGTGCCCTCGGGATTTTTTGTCTACCTTATTGTAAAAACATAGTACTTTCATTATCAGAAACATTTTTTCAAATATTCACCGAGGTTCAGGAGATATTGATATTTTTCAGTTTAAAAAATCTAGGTTATAATTGCCCGTTGACATCACTGTGAGAATGGAATTATGTATGTTATCTCTTTGCAGTAAGTAATAGAGGCTCAATCCCGTTACTATTAGCATATTTTTATGGTATAGGCAAGTTTATATGTAAAGTAATAAAGACAAAGATTCATAGAGATAAAAATAAACGAATGATAAAGTAAAAATTCCAATGTACTTGCTTCAATGAGAGATCTAAGCATTTATTGATGCTACGTAAATAGGTACCTATTGTGCAGAATAATAACATATAAATATGACAAAAAATACAATACGGTTGTTTCCAACTAGTCAAATTCAATACTTTTATCCAAATGTCAAAAACGATACTTTTCTATGAAAATTATGACGTCATAGCATTTTTGCGTCAAATAGCTTACTTATTTTTTAAAAAATAGCTAAAAAATATCTAAAACTTAGTGTATCGATCGATCGATGAATAAAAGTATAGTTATTTTTCAATATTTTATCGTATTACGTCGAACGTCGAATTAATTTATTTTTGACCTAGGAAACTACCCAATTAGTTCGCTTCAGCACTGGATTAATTTTTTATTTCGTTAACATTACTGATATTTATTTCATTTTAATAATAGTACATACCAAGGGAAATGATACAAATAAAACAAGGATAAACTATTTTTATTCTTCATATAAAGATTGAACTGCAGCACTTGTTGGAGCGGCCCCAGCTTAAATAACACAATACTGTCATAGTATGAGTACAACACCCTACAGTATGGTTATCAACTAGACAATTAAAATAGTAATAGCTCAAGCATTAATACTCCTTTGAGAAGCTCTTTCAAGGATAGAAAACATATCATTGAAACCAAGTAAAATAATTTAAAATGGCAGTCAGTTCATCCCACTGATTACTATGTAAATGGTGATGACAGATTCTAGCATTTAAGGGTATATAGCTTCTTGCTAGGGTATCAGCTTTTTGCTGAGTTGGCGACCCATTCGGTTTAGATATGTCTGCCAACCCTGTAGAACACTGTCAACACTGTGTGTTCTGCTGTCTGCCAAAACTGTATATTTAGCGTATTTTTGTTTTTCTGTCTTTTTAACCTTTTTATTGTTTTTAGTGTTGTATTTTTGTTTTTTTTTTCTGGCTTTCATGTCTGATGCCGAATAAATGTATTTTCTTTCTTTCTTTCTTTCTATCTTTCTATATATATTGTACTGCAATAACAACAATTCCTTGATGGTCATAGGCACCAAAAGACATTCATTATTTTCACATCCTACAAACATGCAGCAACAAGAAGCTGCAGCTACTTTTATACTTTTGTGAGTTAACTTTAGATTGTAGTTGTAGTGCTTGTAGCGGTTGGGTTCTTGCAGCTATTGCAAGTATTCCACCATCTTCTAGTGAAGGTACATCCATGACACTATCGAGTCTGTTTGTATCTTGAAGAACCTCCAATCGACATGTTTCCTGAGTTGCTGCTAACCAGCAAGGAATGCACACTCTTTGTAAATGTGGAGCCTGTAATACAAAAGTTAGTATTAGTGAAAGTCATTATGCGCAACAAACACGATATTGTTATTGTTGAAGCATTTGAATAAAAATAGTACTATTAATTAGAAAGATACAGTGTAGCAATTTGTCTTAAACATATTTAGAAAATGTAAAGCACAATAGCGGAGCATGAGGTCTCAGTTTCTTTCCCAGGTTGGGTTGCTGGGTTATATTTGGGGATTACAAGTAAGACTATATGAATATATTATTGAAAAATATACTGACCAGATGTGTTAGAGTCCATCTTAAAATCATGCTGCATTGGATAGTCTGAGTCAATCCTATGGGTTCTCTGACTCACAATAGAAATGCCACATCCATAACAAATATTCTAATAACGACCATATGCAGGGGATTTATCAATGTGGGATCCAGTACTATTTGATAAAATCCGTTCTTGCAACAGCAAATAACATTCAATACACAGAATATCATCCAATGTTACCTGTAAAGGATAATAAAGTTATTACTCTTCTACATTTATATCACCTTATACTTGTAAATACATAACAAACTCTCATGAAAATAACTCATAATAACATTTGATTCGAGCAAATGAAGCTTAATTTATTGTAAAATATAAATATTGTTGTATGTGCACACGATAACTTACAGGTGTAGGCATTGTCCAAGTTCGTAGAACTATCATTTGCTTGTTCAACGCCTCAACTGTTTACCAGCGTGAGTTAGGTGCTGATGAAAGAGAACAGTTAATACAGCGTCGAGAAAGCAGACGGTGTGCCCGAATTCTGGCTGGTGTAGACATAGTTTTAACAAAACAACTGTTCGGGAGTCCAATATCTCACAGAAAATAGCACTTGAGTTAAATAACTCACTAAGAACAACATAACAAATAAGCGTCCGTTATCTCACTAAACATTAAGTACCCGAGGTACCTATTAATGCAATTCGGCAATAGCAGAAAAGGCACGTATCGTAAGTAATAACTATATAAGTACGGAATTCACAACTCATTGTATACACAAAAGCAATCGCGAATGTAACGATTACGAAAAGTCCGAATTACTGTGACATGAGCAAAGAGTAAAGTAATAAAGGAGTAGTAAAGTAATAAAGGAGTAGAAGAGAGCCCTCTAGCGTATTTTTTTGGCATACAAATTTGAAGCGCCCTCTGGATTTTGTAACCAGAAACGAATGCAGGCTATATTCATACCTACCTATAGTATATGTAGATATCTGTGTTTATCTGTGTTTGAATACTTTTTTATTTAGTAATGCCGAAACGGCGTCAATATTTTTATTGTCCCGAGGCAAGGACGCGTGGAGGGTCAGTGCTGAAAACCAGCGCTGTTGTATCGTGCCTGCGTGCGCGAGACACAGCATTTATGCTGAGCGCTGCCCTTTTTCACGCATGAGTGACGCAATTTTAGTGCTTTTCTTTTATTTATTTATTTTTTCTCTTTTATGTTCATTGCTTGTTTTGTCCCTCTTTAACTATATTCGTGTATGTTTGTTTCTTGCGTCATTTGTGTGTGAAATAAATGGTTTTTCTTTCTTTCTTCTTTCTTTCATATCACCATATTTATACATAGATTTTGATTTAGCGTGTTTTTAATTCCTTAAACCCATACAGTCAAATTATTTTACAGTTGTATAGATAGAGTTTAATTGCCAGTAAGGGCTCCGGAATTAAAAAACAGACAAAACTTATTCAAATTAACAAACAGCGTGTGATCTGTCAACATCAAAATTTAAAAGACTTGTGTTGCCATGCTCTCTTGTAATAAATTCCCTAATGCGTTAGAATGATTATCGACTGTCATCCAAAAAATTATAGTAACAGCCACTTATTACACTAAAATAAAAGTTATTATTTAATTGATACACTTTAAATATATTTATAAGCGTTATTTAAATTCACATGACTGGTTATTTATACCCATTATTGAAGCAGTTTTTTAGATCTGCAGCACCAGGACAGTGACATCTATTGTGATATGTAGTCACTTAACAAGACATTGAGTATTTCTTAGTTACAAATATAAGATGGCACCTCTATCTTTCCGATCTTGGTGGATGTAGGGCAGTGTCCCCCCTCTGGACATGAGTGTGAGAGACGCCATTTTTTTTTTGGCTACGCCAGTAAATGTTGCCAGGTTTATTATTTTTAATAATTAAATTGTAAATCGATTTGTTTATCGTTTATCGATTAAAACTGTTAAGATAATACGGCGTTTCCAAAATATTTAAAATAAAATAATAAGGCTTTTCGGTTTCTGTAAATCGCTTTAATAAATATCTAATCACCAATATAGCATTACAAAGTAAATAACAAGGCTATCGTTCTCATATGTAGGTAATGAGTATATCCACTAGTTTACGTTCTTTCGAATATTTTACATAATATTAAGCTCATACTTTCCCTCCACATATATTTGTGCATTTCAGATTATGTAATATGCTACAATAATACGTACATGAAAAAGACAGTCTTATCACGATTCTAAACTCATCGTCAGGAAAACGTAATGTTAAAATCTACTATTTTGAAGTTATCAAATCAACATTGAAATGTCGATATATAAACTAGCTGTTATAAAAATTAAAAACTCTTTTTTATAGTTATCTAGCGTTATTTTGTTATGGTATCGATTACTCCATTGATTATTAAGCATCGTTATATTCGATTGTTGTTTGACTACTGGCAACTTTTTCTTGTATCTGTCTACTGATACTTCAAACGGATGTCGACGCAATATTTAACTACTATTTACCTCTAACTTTATTCCCAGGGCAAAAGAAATTGTATAAAAAATCATATTGACACAAAAAAATTTTAGGGTATTATTCCATTTAGGCACACGATAACACAAAAGGGACCCATCCCGTGGCATTCTCCTTTGGCATGCAGGTAGATGTTATGACATAGGCATCCGCTAAGAAAGGATTTTGATAAATTCCACCTCTAAGGGGATAAAATAGGAGATGAAAGTTTGTTTAAATCATGTTAGATTTTCGACTGATTGGGCCGAAATTAAAGAAAGATGAAGACAAAAGTAAAGCCGCAAAAACTATACCTAATTAATAATAATATTTCTTAACGCGAGCGAAGCCGCGGGCAAAAGCTAGTAAGTAGACATGTGTAAGTAATGCGAGTGATGCATCACGCGTAATATCACCCGAGCGCGTACTGTACCATGACACATTACTCGACTAAAATAAGCATCACACCATTACACTAAACATCACGCGAGCGGTAGCAGCGCAGTAGCTCGCGACATGAATGACTTGCAGACTCGCTCGAACCGAGCCCTGCCGATTACTCCCGAATGCATCGCATCGGCAATGTTCGGTTTATTTCGGAAGTCCGGAACTAGGCGAGTGCGATTTCGTATTTCGCTCGGTCAGGTGACTTAGTATGTTGTTTAGAACTCTATTATTATTGTGAAAAGGTTTATATTTCCTTGACACCACCACCGGTCGTAGGTAAATAGGTACTCAACTGTCCTTTTATTTCAAATTGCAAATATTGCGATGTTTTTTTAGTTTGTTTACTATCTATCGCGGTCAAGGACGCGTCTTTATTGGAATATTTATAAATATCTCAAATGTGTGATAGTGAGTGATAGTGGCTGCGATCAATATAGGTATAAGTGTATAGACAGGATTAGACTGTGATAATAATTGTGAACACTAAATGTGCTAAAACTGTAAATTAATAAAGACATTGGATTGTGAATGTGAAATTTCTGAACACTAAATGTGAACTGTAAATACAAAATAGGTTAAGACATTAGACTGTGTATGTGTAAATATAATATGATAAGTTCTTATACTTAAATGTGAATAATTATCTTATTAGGAACATTTTAGCTTGTAGCTTTGATTTTCGTTTTATTGGTTAACAATTATGGCGAGTAAGAGAAAATATAGCCCTCTATGGAATCACTTCGATGAAGTTGTACCCAGCAAAAAGGCGAAATGCGGCTATTGTTCCCGCATATTGTCAGTTTCGTCCAGCTCGATAGGAAGTTTAAGCCGGCATATGAAAGCCGTTCACCCCACGATCCAAATAAACAGCAGCAGACAAACGGCAACGGTTGCAACTACAGCCCGTGTTTCGGACAGCGATATGGACAATGTTCAGGTACCTTCATGCAGTACACAAGCTGATACAGCTACTACTGAATTATTGGTTACACATAGGCAGGAGACAGGTCAGCAGGTACCTACAATGGCAGATTATGTTCAAACAAAAAAATGTCTGCCTAGAATCCGCATTCAGCAGCTTGACGAGCAATTAGTTCGGATGATAGCAAAAGGTTACCACGCCCTTCGCATGGTCGACGAAGTTGAGTTTAGGAAGTTTGTCGAAATGCTAAATCCTGGTATACTTTACCAACTCGGAAGACTCTGTCACAAAGCATTCTTCCAAGAGTTTATAATAAAGTATTAGAAAAAGTAAAAGAACAGATAAAAAAAGCTGCAGCTATATGTATTACCACGGACGCCTGGACATCGTCGGTGCAGGATGGGTACGTAGCTATAACTGCGCATTTTATTGATATTGAATCACACAAATTATGTACAGTAATGATTGGATGCGTGGAGTTCAACGAGAGACATACAAGCCTAAATTTAAAAAAACTTTTTAGAAGCAAAATTTTCAGAGTGGAACATAAATCAGTATGTTAATGTGATCGTCAGCGATAATGCTGCAAACATTTTAAGTGCTGTACGATTAGGCGGCTGGCGCTCTTTGTCTTGTTACGCGCACACCATCAACTTAGTCGTGCAGTCAAGTATGGACGCTATATCTGACACAATGCGCAGGGTTAAAGATATCATTGAGTATTTCCACCGCAGCGCTCCTGCAAATAAAAAATTTGCCGAAATTCAAGAGCAAATGCATATTGCGCCGTTGAAACTAAAACAAGACGTGGTTACTCGGTGGAATTCCACTTACGACTCGCTGCAAAGAGTACTTAAGGTTAAGGAAGCCCTTATCGCTACCCTCGCGATAATGCGCCCAGATATTAGCTTATCTCAAGAAGACTGGCAAACGATTGAGAAGGCGACAGAATTACTAAAACCTTTTTACGAGATCACTCTTGAGGTCAGTGGTGAAACGTATGTTTCCGCATCAAAATATATTGTGTTTTCCAAAATTATAACCCGGGCTTTAAATAAATACGCGCCCGAGAATAATCAAACAATTCAGCAAATGCTTAATTCACTAAAAGGTCAGATGCAACAAAGATTAGGAGAAGTAGAGAATAATACACTCCTTTGCGAGGCCACTATTCTAGATCCTCGTTTTAAGAAAAGCGGATTTAATAACCCCCGCAATTTCGAAAGAGCTGCTTCAGAAATGAAACGAAGGATTGGCTCAGATCGAACCCAGTTTCCGCAGGAATCAGCTGTAGAAGAAAGAGTTCCTCCTCAACCGAAAACTGGGTCCATATGGGATGATTTTGATGAAGAAATTTCAGCTCTTGTTCCTCAAAACCCTACTGCAGCCGGTATTGTGGAATTCGACAAATATATGGAGGAACCACTAATTAAAAGACAAGAAAATCCACTGTTGTGGTGGAAAGATCGGAAGGGCGTGTATCCGCGACTTTATAAGTATATGCTGAAACGCCTCAACATTACAGCCACTTCAGTACCGTGCGAGCGTGTCTTCTCGAAAGCTGGCTTAATTTTAAATGAGAGACGGACACGACTCAAAACAAAAAAACTATCAGAATTAGTATTTATTAGCTGTAATTAAAAATTTGACAGCTTTAAGTGAATAAACTAATAAAAATTGTGTACAGTGTATAAAAATATAGAAATTGTATATAAAAAAAAATTGAAAATGTACATAAAAATGTATATATGTACTTACATAAAAATAAGCATATTTAACTTGTATATAAATAACACGTAATCATTGTACATAAAGTTGATTTTTAAATACGCCAATATTCATGGGTCCTTGACTCCTTTCGTTACACTTTCATATAATATACTTTTAATCCTACGCCTACGAATATTGCCAGTCCTAAGCCTGGAAACCCGTTACTTGTTGATTTAGGGTATAAGTATGAAGGAAAATCAACTTTGTATTATTTCTTTATTTAAATCATAGTGAGTAAATCACACTATTGCTCATTTCATTTAATTAAGAATCATATAATGACGCGGACAACATCGTATCTATTTGAATAACATGTCCTATTACACTAGAACATTGCATTACATAAGAACGCGCGATGGTGTCCTATCGAATGGCGCTACATCATAACATCACGCGTGATGTTTGAAGTGATGGTGTAATGTGATATTACTCGGCGCGAAATGTAATGCCATATCTCATCACTTCGTGGTACACTGTTTTGCGCATGTCTACTAGTAAGGGATATAAGAACAGCTGTTGGCGCGTTAAAAATATATGTTACTTATATGTACGTATTTATCTTGAAACCGCTTTTTTTCGTGCTGACAACACTGGTGGTCGGTTGTCTAAACTCGACCTCTTATTTAAATTTATTTTTTAAAATTAGTTTTAAGTGATTTTATTGTGTAAATTATATACTACTACGTTGAAGTAATTGCAAAAATACCAGAGGCATTGTATGCGTTGTGATTTGGTTAAGAATTAATTTGTTAAGTTGAAAAGTTCCTGTGAAATGTCAGTGGTCAACGGACGGAGCAAAAGTTTAATATAAATAAAACTTTAAACCAGGGGAGTATAAGTGATAACTATTATTTTTATCGATATAAATTAATAGACGCCCTTATTGTGCCCTAAGGAACATATAGATGGTCTCAGTTTGCTTGGCAAATTGTTAAACACGACAATAATACTTTTGTAGATACATTACAAAAGAAAAAAAGTTTGATACTTTAATATACATATTTAAATTAGCCCAATAAGTAGTGTAATTAGTGTGATTAAGTCTATTTGTACTTTAAATTAATCACAAATTACAAATCTTAAGAAAACTTAAAGTATTAATCCAATTCCTTTGTTTTTCCAACTACCTGCATACAATAAATTAAATTCATCATTATAGTAACAGTTAATTTTTTCATCATATTCAATAATTGACAGCTTTATTATTCACTCCTTTGTTTTCTTATTTTTCTAATACCTTATAGATTTCATCCAAACCTAGCTTCAAGTAATTTTCCCTGTTTTTTTTCTGTCCTTTTTTTTTCTCTTTCATTTCAGAATACCATCCCTTCATTTCAATATGATGACTCGGTCTAAGGATATGGAGAGCAAACTGAGGGCAGCACTCAAGGAGCTGGAATCTTCTAAGTACCTGTGCGACCAACTGCTGCAGGAGCGGGATGACAGTGAAGTTGAAGTGAAAAACATAATTGACAAAAACACTCAACTTAAAAACGAATTGGCTGAATTACACTCATGTCACACGGACCTGCTAGAGCAACACAATGAATTATTAAAGAATGTTGATACTTTTAAGCAGTGTACCGACACACATGATCATGCTCTTAAACGCATAACTCATCTGGAGCATGACCTCCAAAAAGCACAAAATGTAATCCATAAGTGGAGGCTACCAAAAACTCTGTGCTGTCGATCAACACTCAGAGTTTATATGAGGAATTGGTTGGTAGTGGATCCGGTGACATTTGTGAACCAGCCATTACAATTGATTTAACCGGTGATGATACTATCAGTGCTTGCCCTGTATTCAATAGCCACAATAAATTAAAAAAATATATAAAACTAACTAAAATCATTAAAAAACTGAAAAAGAAGCAAAATCTGTGTAAAACAAATATTTACCTAAGAAAACAAAAAATTAAATTATTGCAAGAACTTGAATCATGCAAAAGTGATTTGAAACAACATCGGACAGTATATGACATCGATGTTCAATCTCTTAAACAAGAACTTTTACAAAGAGAAATGTTCTTAAATGATATGTTCCAAAAATATGAATCTGCCCAATTGGAAATAAACAAACATATGATTGAGGCAGGTAAACTTGTGGATCTAGTAACTTATAGTGCTGAGAGGTATGAGTCTCTTGCGAATAATCTTTCTTGTAGCTGTGCCCTCACTCCACCTTCTGAGCCAGAAGTTGTACAGCAACCAATGAGTCAAGCAGCTGTTACATACAGCGCTGGTGTGTTTACGGACTCAGTGGGTGCAGGTATTGGGTCACTTATTGCCAATTGCCTTAACTATAAGATAACTAATTACTGTTATCATAATATAAAATTTGGCCAGATTATTAAAATAATTTCACAGAAACAGATCACACAAAATCAGCCAATAGTGATTTTGATGGGTGATAGTACAGGAGTAAACAAGCGGGATATAACTGATGGTATCAACACCTTATTAAGACTAAACACAGGGAATATAATGTTATGTGCATTCCCATATGCTGACACTTTGTCACAAAGTGAAAATAGTAGAATTCATCATCTGAACAATTTAATATTTTTTTTGACCTCTTGTCATAGTGACAAATTATCATTTTTTGACACTAACAAGTTTGTTAGTGGTTTTAAGTTGACCCGGGATTATATGTATATTCCCAGGAAATGTAAATTATTAATTGCTAGTTTGCTAGCAAATAGTATTAATTTATTAATAAGTAGTTTTAGTGACAAAACTATATTGATTAGACAATCTAACAATATAGAGATTAATTGTACATACAATAGTACGAAGGAGGCTCCAGATTTATTGACAAATGTGGATAGCACTCCGGATAGTATTCTTTTAAACTGACTTCCACGACAACAGAAGATAACCAATTAAATTACTCAAAATCCACATTCATTGAAAAGGTTTCTTCTGGCAATATTATTAAGCATCAATTTAAATTAAAACATAAAACTAAATTAGATAACTTGTTGTCATTGTACAGTCAAAATATTCAGGGCTTATCATCAAAATTCCTAGAAATGGAATTGTTTTTAGAGAAATTCCAATATGATATTATTTGTTTAACTGAACATTGGTTAAAAGATTATCAAGTAGAAACAATTAACTTCAATAACTATTGTGTTGGCAGCAATTATAGCCGCCAAGCAATGATACATGGTGGTAGCCTAATTTTAGTAAAGAACTCAATAAAATATAAACAAAGACAAGACATTGCTCTGCTGTCAATTGAACACACAATAGAGTTGTCCTGTGTTGAGCTGGATAGGCATATTGTAGTATGTGTTTATAGGCCTCCTAACATACAGAATCTAAATATTTTTCGCTCTGTAATGGAAGATGTACTGCGGAAAACATGTTCTAGTAGTAAATGTACAATAGTATGTGGCGATTTTAATGTTGATCTCTTAGAAAACAATTCTCATTGTACAAACTTGTTAAGTCTCTTTCAATCATTTGATTTGTCTAATGTTTTCCTTGAGCCCACCCGAGTAACATCCACCTCGGCAACTTGTATAGATAATATTTTCTGTAATTGTGATTATTTACAAAGTGAAATTTTAAATAGATTACCATCTGATCACAGTGGGCTCACAGTTAACTTTAATACTATCACAACTGTGCCAAAAAAGGAAATATTGTTTAGACAAATCACATACAAAAAAATGTATTCATTAAATAATAAGCTAAAACATGAATTATGCAGCCAAGTACAAGACAATAATTGCCCGAGTGAGATATATGCTAATTTATTATCCCTTATAAAAATACAGTTCGATAAACTATTTCCTTTAAAACGTAAAAATGTTCAGTGTAAATTTGTATTCTGTGACTGGGCTACACCAGGTATTCGTATAAGTAGAGACAGGTTATTTGAGCTATACGGCCTGAAACCATTTAATAGTAGCGAGGCTTTTCGCAGACACGTTTCCAAATATTCAAAAATATTTAAACTAGTATGTAAGCATGCTAAGTCGCTCCACATTAGTAATACAATCAGGACCGCGGAAAACAAAATAAGAGCTACCTGGAATATAATTAATAAAGAAACAGGTAGAAATAAATCACAAAACAATGAATTTAATTTAAAAACCGAAAAGGGATATACTAGTTCAAATTCGTCAGTTGCCCAGGAATTCGAAAGATTCTTTAAAAATATTCCTCTTAAAACTACGGAAACGTTAAAATCATCTCCAGCTCTTTCTGTCGAGCTTCTCAGGGGTAACGTCAAAGAATGTCCTTCTGACTTTAGCTTTCAATACACAACCCCCCAGGCAGTAATAAAGGCGTTCAATGAGATCAAAGTAAAGTCAACTGAAGATCTTTGGGGAATGTCTGTTCGAGTGTGCAGGTCGTTTATAGAGACTATTGCGCCGCACTTAACTTTCATTTTTAATAAAAGTGTAGATCAAGGGGTTTTCCCGGATTTAATGAAACATAGTAAAGTAGTTCCATTATTTAAATCAGGCGATAGTACAGAACCTAATAACTATAGGCCGGTCTCTATTTTGCCAGTGCTCAGTAAAGTGTTCGAAAGGTTGATGCTTACTCAAATGCTGCGTCACTTTAACACGAATTCTATTTTCCATGACCAAAGGACCGGGTTCACCAAAGGACGTTGCACTACGGACGCAGGAGTATCACTTATAAAACAAGTTTTCAACTCGTGGGAAAAAGCACAGGATGCCATCGGAATATTTTGCGACCTTTCAAAGGCATTCGACTGTGTTGAGCACGAGACGCTGTTACTGAAGCTAGAACACTACGGCATTCGGGGGGTATCCCTAGATTTATTGAAATCATACCCTCAAGAAAGAAAAATTAAAGTACAAGTCAACAAAGTTAACTCACTGGGTGCTAGCGTATCTATGGGCGTACCGCAGGGCTCAATATTAGGTCCTTTTCTATTTTTAGTTTATGTGAATGACCTGCCCTATTTGTTCCAAAATGAACCGCATATGGTATTATTCGCTGATGACACTTCATTGATTTTTAAAATAAATAGACGAACAAACAAATATGACGAAGTTAATAATGCCTTAATGAAGGTTCAAAATTGGTTTACAATAAACAACTTACTACTAAATGATAAAAAGACTAAATGCATTAGATTTATTTTACCAAATGTTAAAAGAAACGTATGTGATGATATATTATTAAATGATCAGAAACTAGAATTTGTAAAAGAGACTACTTTCCTGGGGATCACTGTAGATGAGAAGTTGCAATGGGGGCCCCACATCAGGTCTCTAGCAGGACGATTGAGCTCTGCAGCTTATGCTGTCTGGAAGATCCGTCAGCTAACCGATGTAGGCACGGCAAGACTAGTGTACTTTAGCTACTTTCACAGCATCATGTCGTATGGAATTCTGTTGTGGGGACAGGCATCCGACGTTGAGTCTATTTTTATCTTGCAAAAGCGTGCCGTCAGAGCTATATATAACTTAGGTCGTCGCGAATCTCTCAGAGAAAAGTTTAAGGAGATCAACATTCTGACCGTACCGAGTCAATTTATTTATGAAAACATTATGTATGTTAGGAAAAACCTACACTTGTTTGTAAAGGTATCTGACAAACATGATTATCATACTAGACATAGGAATAGATTGAGTCAGCCTTTATTTAGATTGCCAAAAGTGCATAAGTCATTTCTGGGTTTCTGTGTTAAATGTTATAATAAAATCCCAGTTGAAATTCAAAATCTAAATGAAAGCAAATTTAAATTATGTATAAAGAAACATTTATGTAAACTAGCATACTACAAACTAAATGATTATATACAAGATAAAAATGCTTGGAGGCTAGCTGGTCCTACTCCACAGGATGTTTAGAGGAATTTTTGATTTTAATTATTAAATTGTACACTATGTTGTTAATTGTTGATGAACTTCTAAGTTTTTGTAAATGTGAGTACCCTGTAACCTATTATAATTAAGTAAGACTTGTAGAATATAGGTACTTGTGTCGGCTGGGAGCTGTCATGCTCACTTAGAGGTCTCATTGGCGGTGGCACGGCCACTGGATCGCCCAATTCCCTATAATATGGTTGAGTTGGGCGGTGCTGGTGTACGTGTCATGTTCGTGAACGGGCGCCGCCTATTGGGACTGGTCATCTCCAGGCTGTCTAAATATGTTGTCCTTGAGGTTCACTTCTTTTTCGTACCTTTTGCCTGAACATTAGTGTTACATTGTTCTAACATATCAGAACCAACTAAATGATGTAACAAAGAAATGTATTGTAAAACTGATTGAAAAAGAGTAACCATGGAGTTTCTTGCTCGTTCTTCTCCATAGGAATCTACACTTTGGAACGAGCAAATAGCTTCACTAGAGGACAGACGGACAGACTGACATGCTTAATTTTAAAGCTCATGTTATATACTTTTTTCCTTTTTTGCTTGCTTGACGTTCAAAAGTGCCTACTGTGGTCTAATTGAAATAAATGATTTTTGACTTTTTTTAAAAAAACCAGGTTGATAAAAATTATAATTTTTAATCTATATTTTAAGGCAAGTACCAATATGATTTTTTCAGAGTTATATGTAGGTAAGTACTTAAATACCATTATTAATTATACACCACAGACATACGGTGAAGTAAAACATCGTGGACTTTATAATTTGACTTACATGTATAACGTTAGGTCTATTATGATGTAAAGTAAATTCGAAACCAAAACAGCAACCTGTTACAACGTAACGAAAAGCCAAAATCAAACAATTATATACTTTAACACGTAAGCATATCGTTTATTTTTCACTGTTATGATTGCAGTATGCATACACTTTCTGCTGAAAACTAACTTTCACAGCAATCAGAGAAAATGTTCGATCATACGGATAATTATTGGTTCTGATCACTCTATTATCATAATATCCAAAATGTGGATTTAAGAACAGAAATTCTAATTAAAAAAAAAAAAACAAAAAAAAAAAATTAAACAGTTCCCGCCTAAAAATATAACCTCAAACAATCAAAAGTATAATGTCAAAAGCTTCGTTTAAAATATATAACTACAAATTTATTTATGGAAACATTATGTATGTTAGGAAAAACCTACACTTATTTGTAAAGGTATCTGACAAACATGATTATCATACTAGACATAGGAATAGATTGAGTCAGCCTTTATTTAGATTGCCAAAAGTGCATAAGTCATTTCCGGGTTTCTGTGTTAAATGTTATAATAAAATCCCAGTTAAAATTCAAAATCTAAATGGAAGCACATTTAAATTATGTATAAAGAAACATTTATGTAAACTAGCATACTACAAACTAAATGATTATATACAAGATAAAAATGCTTTGAGGCTAGCTGGTCCAACTCCACAGGATGTTTAGAGGAATTTTTGATTTTAATTATTAAATTGTACACTATGTTGTTAATTGTTGATGAACTTCTAAGTTTTTGTAAATGTGAGTACCCTGTAACCTATTATATGACATGGGCACTGGATCGCCCAATTCCCTATAATATGGTTGAGTTGGGCGGTGCTGGTGTACGTGTCATGTTCGTGAACGGGCGCCGCCTATTGGGACTGGTCATCTCCAGGCTGTCTAAATATGTTGTCCTTGAGGTTCACTTCTTTTTCGTACTTTTTGCCTGAACATTAGTGTTACATTGTTCTCACATATCAGAACCGACTAAATGATGTAACAAAGAAATGTATTGTAAAACTGATTGAAAAAGAGTAACCATGGAGTTTCTTGCTCGTTCTTCTCTATAGGAATCTACACTTTGGAACGAGCAAATAGCTTCACTAGAGGACAGACGGACAGACTGACACGCTTAATTTTAAAGCTCATGTTATATACTTTTTTCCTTTTTTGCTTGCTTGACGTTCAAAAGTGCCTACTGTGGTCTAATTGAAATAAATGATTTTTGACTTTTAACGAATGAAGTTGTTGCAAATAGGTCCTATATCTATTTTAACGTCATCGATCGGCTAGCTTGCCTAGGCTGTCTATGTGACCTGAGCTATGCCCGGGGTTCGGCAGTCTAGTTTTTACCGCCCCACGCAACGAACGTACTTTTTTTGTAAATAAATAACTTTAATTCCTTTCTATTTAATTCGAGTCAGTGCTTTGCAGTCTTCTTTTTTAAAAGAGGTAAGAATTTAAATTTCCTTTTTCGAAGCTACTAATTTTATTAGAATGTTTTCCATTCAATATTTTTATTTACTGACCATAGCGAACAACAATTTTCAATCATATCGTCTTAAGGTTAGGCATTATTTTTGCTGAGAGTATCTTATTTATTTAATATTTTTTGTACACACAGTAAGTTGGACAAGAAAAAATAATACAAAAATTAGGTACAAAGGCACAGCTTATTTCTTCAGAAATCTCTTCCAGCAGGCCCGTTATGGGAGAGTTAGAATAAAAAGTTGTGTAGACTGACTGTGTAAACACAATTAGGAAAAAGGAAAACAATAAGAATTAATAAACTATTAAACAGCAAAAATATATAAATACATAACATATAAACACCAAATAATATAATATATATATATATATATATATATATATATATATATATATATATATATATATATATATATATAAATATATAAATATATATATATATACTACTTAATACACATTTAAATATATACCTATAAACCACAAAAATGTTGACGCTCGAGAGAATGGTCACTCAAGGGAAGTATTTCCATAGGTTTAATAAGAAAATGCGGTAAAGAATTCTGTCCCCTAGACAAAGGAAATCGCTGTACAACCACTTACCTCCAATACGGAGCTACCCTGGCGCGATTCCTCGTACGAGGGGGATGATTCTTGCGGTCCTTCGATTTAGTGGACTGGAGCCGTGCTAGAGAAGATGCACTGCTGCCAGAAGGCGGTCGCGTGGCAACTCTAAAGTGTGTAAAAGAGCGGGCACACGCGGAACCGGACGCAGCCGTAGGTCGTCCAGTACTATCACTAACGGAAAGGGCAGAACTACAATTAGGCTTAGTTTTTGACAATTTACTTTCGACAAATTTACATCGGCAATATAAATCCTCGAATGAAGACCAACTTTGATAATTAGGTTCGTGAGCTGCATTCTGTAACAAGCTGTGCGAATTAATTTCATCAAGAATTTTCTCAAAATTGTTACGCAACGAATCAATGGTAACCATAGCGGTGAGAAAGATCTCAACGTTAGCTTCATCTTCAAAGTCCAATTTTGACGAATTGTATATAGTCTGTAAGCGAGCAAAAAACTCATCCCGTTTTCTAATTAATCGTCTTAGAGTCCGTTCTGACTCAGACGACTGCCCACTGTCCCCTTTATTCATAATGAAGGCAGATAAATTTATCAAAGAGATCCGAACGCACACGTAACTAACACCTGTGCTTACCCGTTACGGGAACGCGAGCGTGATGTTATAACCGTACGCTTTGTGAATCAGACAGCGCAGATCGAGTTTTAAAGTACACAATTTGAATGGCGATAACGCAGGCGATATACAGTTACACTAGATATACCCTCGCAACAAAAAAATTAAATTAAAAATGAAAATATGAAATTTACTAAAAATAACGTATAATCCTTTAGAAAATGGAACACAAACGAAATAATATCGATACCAGAAGTATCAATTAACGTAAGGGACATTTTGACGAAAATAAGTTATATATATCATTGGATTCAGAATTTTGCGCTCTATCGATTGGTATTATTAAAAAAAATCTATCGTTAAAAAAAGAGCCCTTACAGTAAAAATTTTTGGCCTGCGTAAAACGATTTATGACCGAAAAATTGATGTAACAGACATTTACATACTTTTTTCTCTGAAAAATAAAGTAAGTCATAGTATTAAATAATTTACACCCTTACCTTAAACCTCAAATCAGTCGATTTAAATAACATGTCCCTTACTTTAATTCAAGATTATTGTTTTTTCTAAATTATTCTCTTACGTTATTATCTCACAAAACTATCTTTATTTTAAGCTCCTTACTACAATATGCCGATTACGTAATAACTAGAAATCAAATTCGCATTTGCTTTACTTTATTTGTCTAAGAAATTATTGCTAAAATACCGAGTACTTACATTAATATGATTTTTTAAATGGTTATAACTCTGGCGCGCGGGACTAGCGTAAGACGTTGCGGGTGTATCGGGAGAGGGGTAAGACAGCGACGCGACGCACCGTCCTGTTCGCACGTGTTCGCGCGCAGTTCAAGTTTGTTATTGTTACGATTGCGTCATTATTATATTATTTGGATAAGTCATGTTTTAATGCAGTAAGGTGTCCTACAAGTAACTTAAATAAATAATGTGTGAAAACAATAGTAATATCACTGATAAGCTAAGTTCCCTACTTGCCCGAAGGGAAAAATTAATTAATATGAAGATAACTATCGAAAGGTATGTATTACTTACAATTTTACGATGACAATATTTTTTATATACCTACTATTACGTAACGATCTTCTTTATTATTTAGAGAATAAGTTAGCTGGTTAAAGTTTTAGATAATTGTTTGCGTAATCCTATACGAACTAGTCTGTAATTATGTTCTCGCTCTGTACCTACCTATACCAGGCCGGATAAAAATGCATAAGTAAGGCCGTGTACAGAAAGAAAGCTGGTAGCCTGTGTCGATCTACCCGCGCTTATGAATATGTCGGAGACGTTCGGTGCTTATCGGTACTGGTTTTGTGCATTGTATAGAAATAAAACTCGTCGTCTATTTGTACTATGACTATGACTTGCGCAGATAACCCTGCGCCGGTCGGTTCCGATAGGCACTGGTAGTGCGGCCCAAGCTGCCAGCTTTCTTTCTGCATACGGCCTAAAACGCCAGCTATACGGTCGGATCCAACCACCTCTGTTCATCTTTGGTCGAGGAATGCGCTCCCGACCAAGGAGGCTCAAAGGTCGTTGGGTAAGCAAAAAATATTGGTCATCAATTAATGTTTCCTACGCAATAGTGATTTATGCATTATTTTCATGGTTTGAACATTGCGTATAATACCTAGATTTTGTTTACACCATTCATTAAGTATTATTTAAAGTATACAGCAAATTAACGTAAGGGACATTCGTTATTTTGTTTGCCTTTACATTAATTTAAGTGTTAATCAAAGTTGGCTTATTTTAGTCGTTTTAATTAAAAATGCAAATAGAAATTAATTAAATTTTACAAATATAATATTCCGGTGATAATGAAACATTTTTTGAAGATTTATAAGTTTAATAATTTATCTTTACTTTATAAACAATGCGAGTCTATAGTTTGCTATGTCCCTTACGTTAAAGTGTTGACGGATTTCTACTCGAGTTGACTCATACAATAAGTCTGTCTAATGTCTTAAATCTAATACTGTATTAATCGTATTCTTGTTTCCTTTTTAGGTCTACTAAAAACAAAAACGATTCTTCAGAAAGTTTTATAGAAAATAGTGATGTAGATTCAGAAACACAGTTTATCACAAGAAGTTCAAATAGACCTAACATTATTATTAATAGCAGTAATGACTCCGTGTGTTCTGTTGAAAATGACATGGAAATCCTAAACACATCAACTGTTTCCTTGTCTCGATCACATTCTTTTTTTAATAAACCTAATGAAAGTTCAACGAATACTACTAATAATTACCCATGTAGTCAAGTAATTGAAAATCCTTTAAACGTATTATCCGATGTTATGAATGACCAGATTGAAGCACCTCTAAACGTTGAAACAGAAACTGATGCATCCAATTGTGATGCCTTTGTGATCGCACATTCATCCCGTGAGTTAAATGATACAGGCGAAGAACTGGAGAATATACAGCCACTTTCATTGGCTAATGATTACGTAGACGTCATGCATAAGCCAACAGAGACAAATGAGAACTCCACTATTTGCACAATGTTTCTCGAAACATCATCGCACGAGGAAAATGGAAGTCGTGAGATTTTCTTATCTCCTACAATACTTACAGATGTAATAGCAATTGATATTACAAACAAAGACACTATGATGGCTGAAGGCTTACATCATGATGCTGTTTTGGGCACAAATTTTAATACTTCTTGTAATGATTTGGCATCAAGCGAAATCGATAACAACGTATCTCTTAAGGAAGTCGTAACTGAAGTTAATTCAAACAAAAAACGTCGTTTAGCATCAAAATTCATGAAATCTTGTATGGATTTTTTAACAGATAGCGAGGATAAAGACTTTTCTTCGGGAAGTTCTAATCTTTGGTCAGACAAAGAAGAAACTACAGATGATTCAGAAGATCACGAGAAAAATAGAAAAAGAAAGAAAACCAAGTCAAAAAAAAGTAATACAAAAACAAACCAAATAGAAAACGTACCTAAGAAGAAAACAATACCTATAAATAAACGTAAGTCACGAAAACAGCTTAAAGAAAAAGGTTTATCCTACGAGACAATATCTGGAAATGTAAAAGAAGCCCGAAAGTTACAAGAAAATCCATGTAAAGAGGGTAAATGTAGCAGGAAATGTTACGAAATTACAGAAGAAAGAAGAAAATGTATATTTGATTATTTTTGGGCACTTAATGACGTCAAAAAACGGGACTGGATTGTCCAATGTTCCAGACCAATCAGTGTAAAACGTCAGAAGACTAAAAACACATTTAGCAGACGTTCGATATCATATGAGTACTTTATAAACGAAGACGAAGGACGGAGGCAGGTTTGCCAACAATTTATACTGAAGACTCTTGATATAAGCCAAACTTACATTTTGTACACATTAAACCATACAAAAGAAGGACTATCTTGTGATGATAGTCGAACACGTACAGCACCAAATAAATATGACGAGAACACAAAACTTAACGCAAAAAAATACATAGAAGCATTACCGGCTTTACCTTCTCACTACAGTAGGAAAAAATCTACCAAATTGTATCTGCCAGAGCAATTTAAGAACTTGTCGAACTTGTACAGGTTGTACATTAAATATTGTAAAGAAAGTTCCGAAAACTATTTGAGCGAAAAATTATTTACAAATATATTTAAAGAGTATAACTATGCATTTCATGTTCCTAAGAAGGAAAAATGTCTCTTTTGTACTAAAAACGAAAATAATCCGGATATGACGACTAATGAACAGTTACAAGCTCATTTATTGGAAAAAGAAGCCACGTATAAACGCTTTCATATTCATCAAAATCAAAAACGCGATAGTACGGTTGTTGTATCAAGTTTCGATCTTCAAAAAGTTTTAGCAACACCGTACGGCGAAAGTATGCAGTTGTATTATTCCAGAAAGTACGCTGTGTTCAATTTTACAGTATATGAGTGTGGAACGCAGAACGGATACTCTTACATATGGGGTGAGGCTGACGGCAAGAGAGGAAGTTGTGAAATATCAACATGTCTGTATAACTACTTAAAAGAACTCGATAACAGAGCAGTGAAGACAGTATTATTTTACTGTGACAATTGCACGGGGCAGAATAAGAATAAAGTTATATTTTCAATGTTCAAACATTTCCTCGAACAATCTAAAAATCTAAAGGTTATTCAAATTAATTATCTTCTAGCCGGACACACATATATGCCAGTTGACAGCATGCATGCTGTTATTGAGAGGGAAGTCAGAAAGTTAATTGTTTGGGCACCTTCGCAATGGCCAAGTTTCATAGAGAGCGCTAGAAAACAGCCTAAGCCATATAACGTAAGTGTCTTAGAGCATACAGATTTCATTAACTTCCAGGATCTGGCGGATTCTGTATTCACTCAAGCTACTATTAAAAATAAAGATCTGCGTATGAAAAACATAAGAGTGTGCACATTTAAAAAAAATGCTTTGACGAAAATTGAAGTTAAATATACAATGTTAGAGACTGGTGATACTTACGACATAGAGCTCTCGAAAGAATTAATTCCAAAGAATTTTAATGCAAGAGGAAAGGGTAAAGGGATTGGGAAAAGAAGTGCTGCTAGAGGTAAAATTAAAAAAAATATAGACAACAAAAATGAATCTGCAGCTGAAAGTACTAGCAATGACATAAGTCAAAGGAACACAGACTATTTGCCATCTCTATATAAAGAGAGGCTCCCAATTTCCATTCCAAAATACAATGATCTCAAAAAATTGTGCGACACGGGCATAATACCAAAAAGATTTCATGTTGAATATTTGAACCTGCCGACTAAATCGTCAGTTAAAGATAACCTCATTGAAACTGACGACGATGAAGATGTGAAGACAGCTGATGACGATAACTAGATAAAATACCAAATAGAAAAAGTTATTTCAACCCTTCCGATTTCACCATTAAAAAAGTTTAATTTACTAATAGTTATCATCATAACCTGTCTGCCCATTCCTAATTATTATATATTTATTCTTGTAATAATATATATATTAGTGTTCATGTTTTATACTATAATATTCATTTTTTTCTTCAGTCAATTCATATTTTTTCGTCGTCTTTCGTTTCCAGTACATTCATTCAATTACTCAATAAATAAGACTGTTGATTAAGTTTGAGAAAATATTTTTTCTTTTTTTATTATAAAACCAATGAAACGTAAATATTAAAAGTACATAGTTTGTACAACTGTTAATTAAGGCCTTAGCTTTGTTCAATCATAAGAGATCATGGAGTCAAATACATAATTATATTTTTTTAAATTGATTAAAAGGTGTGTAAGACTGTTAATTTGAAGACTGTTAATTTTAGGACATTTATTTAAACTTAACAAAAACTGTTATAGACTGATTAGTGTGTTGAATTTATAATAATTACGCAGACATAAAAGTCGAAAATAATAAAAATATTTTAACAAGGAATCGTTTTATTTTTGTATCCCTAAATTTCATTTAAATTTGTGATAGCTAAGCTCATTAATCATGCAAAGAACCTATTTCCAAAGTATCAAAATACCATAATTTTAGTAGATAATCTATAGTTACATCAAACTGCAATACTATAAAAGTTCTTTACAGTAGAATTTCGTATAATTTTCTATTTCTTTTGCTGCTTACGCTATGCTTGACGGTTTACACATAAAATATTGGTAACGTAAGGCACAACTAAAGATATTTTTTTAATGTAAGGGACATGCTATATTTTAAACCGCTGGGTATTCCAAAATATTAACTTTATAGCATGAAAGAAGAAGAAATTCTAAGAAACTTTGTCCTAGACACAATTAAAATAGGAAGCACCAGTTAAAAGTTATAGAGAGATTTAAAAAAATAAAATCGTTTTTTGGCTCTCCTGAAAATACGTGTTTTGTCCCTTACATTAATTGATACTTCTGGTGTCGATATGTGTTAATTTAATGATTAAAGCAAAATTAAAGTATACAAGGAGAAAAAATGTATACTTAACGAAGTTTTATAACGGGTTATGTAGGGTAGCCTAGCGGAATGATGCTATTACGCATTCAATGAAAATTATTAAAATTGGGATAATCCGTCTTGACGGACCACAAAAATTATCTTAATGTTACTTAAGATGATTTGGATTGGATAATTGTATGTTTTAGTCACAGAAGTCTGGCTGTTATTAATTACCCGATGTTTTCAATATGAAAAACTTGTTGAGAGCCATATTTTTTTAGGTCATAGTTTGTTAAACTTGCAGACGGCTTACATGGTGGTAAGCAATCAGCTCCGCCCATGGACACTCGTAGTTCCAAATGCATTACTACAAGTGCGTTGCCGGCCTCTTGGGGATTAGAATTTTGGAGATTTAGGGTTTGGGGGAGAGGTTAAAGAATTGGGCCTCCGTTAATCTCACTTACACAGTAAAACACAACGCTGTGGTTGTGTCACGTCGGGCTTTCGTGAGGCTATTCGTGCCGAAGCATAGCTCTACCACACTTAATAAATACTTATAATTCTTGCTCAGACTCATCTTTATTTTATAAGATAAATTAGGATTACAATTAAATATTTATCCTTCCATATGCCAATCCCAGCTAGTGTTGAATTATTGTTCTGCTATCCTTGAACTTAGCTCATGCGATATGCGTGTATGGAAATGATGTTTTGTTCCTTGTTTTAGTATTTCTATGTATTATAAAGATGTAGGTATGTGTATACTAGTATTTCTTTTATGGTATTTCTTTTAGGTCTGGAAACGAGCATACGGATTACCTGATGGTAAGCAATCAGCGCCGCCTATGGACACACGCAACACCAAAGGAGTAACGAGTGCGTTGCCGGCCTTTTAGGGATAATGGTTTCGGATATTTAAGGATTGGGAAGGGAGGGGGTGGTTCAAACAATTTACTGCACGATTGGCGCGATGGCTGTGCTGGGCTGCCGCGCAACGTGTCGCGGGTTCGATTCCTTCACGGAGTAACTTTTTGTTTAACCCACAAATTGATGTTCCGGGTTTGGGTGTTATGTGTATGTAAAATTGTATCTTTGTAAACTCACCTACAACACAGTAGAAAATTCTATTATGGGGCAACGTTTTAATTTAACAAAAAAAAAAAAACCGTTAATATCTTGTTTTGCCAGTAATATCCCGTAGTAATATTCTATAAAAAAATTATATCCTAAAGTTAAAGTATGATAATTTTATTTCATTTTATTGCCATAAAAATCGAAGCAATTTATTAAAGACTAAAGGGAAAACAGCTAAAGGACATGGCCAACTTTTGTATGGGCGTTTGCATAGTTATTAAATTCAAGGTTCATCAATGATTTTTGGGGTTTTACATTCGTGAATATTGTCACTCACACACTCTGTCAAAAATGCAAAATAGTAGAATTCATAATCTAAACAATTTAATATTTTTTCTGACCTGCTGTCATAGTGACAAATTATCATTTTTTGACACTAACAAATTTGTTAGTGGTTTCAATTAATAATTTACATTTCCTGGGATTATATGTATATTCCCAGGAAATGTAAATTATTAATTGCTAGTTTGCTAGCAAATAGTATTAATTTATTAATAAGTAGTTATAGTGACAAATCTATATTGATTAGACAATCTAACAATATAGAGATTAATTGTACATATAATAGCACGAAGGAGGCTCCACATTTAGTTATAAATATGGATAGTACTCCGGATAGTAATCTTTTAAACTGACTCTCACGACAACAGAAGATAACCAATTAAATTACTCAAAAACCCCAATCATTGAAAAGGTTTCTTCTGGCAATATTGTTAAGCATAAACTTAAATTGAAAAATAAAACAGATAACCTGTTGTCATTGTGTAGTCAAAATGTTCAGGGCTTAGCATCAAAAATCCTACAAATTGAATTGTTTTTAGAAAAGTTCCAATATGACATTATTTGTATAACTGAACATTGGTTAAACAACTATCAAGTAGAATCAATTACCTTCAATAATTATTGCCTTGACAACTATTATAGCCGCCAAGAAATGATACATGGTGGTAGCTTGATTTTAGTAAAGAATTCAATAAAATATAAAGAAAGGCAAGACATTGCACTGCTATCAATTGAGCACTCAATAGAGTTGTCCTGTGTTGAACTGGATAGGAATATTGTAGTATGTGTTTATAGGCCTCCTAACATACATAATTTAAATATATTTTGCTCAGTAATGGAAGATGTATTACAGAAAACGTGTTCTAGTAATAAGTATACAATAGTATGTGGCGATTTTAATGTTGATCTCTTAGAAAACACCTCTTATTGTACAAACTTATTAGGTCTTTTTAAATCTTTTGATTTGTCTAATATATTCCTTGAGCATATTACCATCTGATCACAGTGGGTTAACAGTCAACTTTAATACTTTTAAAACTGTGGCAACTAAGGAAATTATATTCAGACAGATAACAAACAAAAAAATTGAGTCATTAAATAACAACTTAAAACATAAATTATGCAGCCCATTACAAGACAAGGAATGCCCAAGTAAGATCTATACTAACTTATTATCCATAATAAAAATACAGTTCGACAAAATGTTCCCTTTAAAACGTAAAAATATCCAGTGTAAATTTTTATTCTGTGACTGGGCTACACCAGGCATTCGTATAAGTAGAGAAAAGTTATTTGAGCTATAGGCTTTTCGTAGGCATGTCTCCAAATATTCAAAAATATTTAAATTAGTTTGTAAGCATGCTAAATCGCTCTATATTAGCAGTAAAATCAGGACCACGGAAAATAAAATAAAAGCTACCTGGAGTATAATTAGTAATGAAACAGGTAGAAACAAATCTAAGAACACAGAATTTAATTTAAAAACCGAAAAGGGATTTACTAGTACAAATTTGTTAGTTGCCCAGGAATTCGAAAATTTCTTTAAAAATATTCCTCTCAAAACTACGGAAACGTTGAAATTATCTCCAGCACTTGCGGTCGAGCTTCTCAGAAGTAACGTCAAAAAATGTCCTGCGGACTTTAGGTTTAAACATACAAACCCCCAGGCAGTAATAAAGGCGTTTAAAGATATCAAAGTAAAGTCCACTGAAGATCTCTGGGGAATGTCTGTTAGAGTGTGCAGGTCTTTTATAGAGACTATAGAAAGAAAGAAAGAAAGAAAAACCATTTATTTCACACACAAATGACGCAAGAAACAAACACACACGATTATAGTTAAAAAGGGACAAAACAAGCAATGAACATAAAAAAAAAGAAAAGCACTACAATTGCGTCACTCATGCGTGAAAAAGGGCAGCGCTCAGCATAAATGCTGTGTCTCGCGCACGCAGGCACGATACAACAGCGCTGGTTTTCAGCACTGACCCTCCACGCGTCCTTGCCTCGGGACTATAAAAATACTGACGCCGTTTCGGTAAATAAAATAAGTCTACAAACACATAATAATAATCAATTACACATCAGGTACACAATTAATAAAAGTTAAAATGCAAAAAGTAAACAAAACAAACAAAAAAAAAAAACAATGAATATTAAAACATGCCATAGACAAAACAAATCACAAGACGAGAATATCAAGACACAAAACATAGACAAAAAATTTAAGTAAAAATAAAAAGTTAAGTTTCGAACCATAGACAGCTCGGCAAGTGTAATGTGTCAAAGATGTAGGTTAACCGGCCAATTGCACGAGAGATATATTGTTATGCAATTATGATGCCAGAAATTGTATCGAGTGATGTAATTATAAGTGTATTGTGTTGTGATGTTGTGCGTGGATATGTTTTTGTATGAATCATAAGTATTAGTGTAGTGTGAGACGAACATGCTGTAGCAATCACGCAGCATACAGGATGACCATGCGGTACAGTGTGTGAATTGCTTTCCAAGTATACATAAATCCAAGGTAAGAACAAAATAGTAAAATAAAAGCAATCCGAAAAGTGAGAATCAATGTCAAGACAATTAATACCAATATTGTGAAATAGAATAATATGAAAAAAAAAATTAATTTAAATGTAAGAATTTATTGTGATACCAATCTTTGCCCATGAACAGATCCAGAAATAATATGGATGAAAATGGAATGAGGCAGACAGGTGGCAGCCAAAACCGCTCCACAGCACCGCCGGGATCCCACCAAGGATTGTGGGCCATAACTAATGAGGTATGCAAATATATTTATATAATTTATTATTGAGATAATTGTTCTTGTAATAATTTCTTTTTTAGGTGGAATTTAAAAGTCTGGATTGTTTTCAGGCCCCTCAAAGGTGGAAGGTCATTCCAGCAGTGTGTGGCTGCAAATCTGAAACTGCCCCTGAAAGCTGCAGTTCTGTGAAGTGGGACCTTAAGTGGAGCAACCGTGGAGCGAAGACCATGTCTGTAGCATGTTTCTTTCCATACGAGTTTTTCATATAAGTAGTGCGGCTTATGGGTTGTAATGATTCCAAACATTAGGCTAGCAAGATGTAGTTTTCGCCTGGCAGACATTTTTAACAATTCAATCTGATTGATGTATGGTGTTACATGAAGCCTGTGAGGGACTTTAAATGCAGAACCTGACACAGGCATTCTGAACCCGCTGTATCAGCCTATCTGTCCTAGCAAGCAGGCAAGGCCCGTATACAGCATCACAGTAATTTAGCTTAGATAGGACTAGAGTGTCAACAAGTTGTTTCCTAATAGGTAGGCTAAGAAAATTACGGATACCATACAGTACTTTCAGTCTGTAGAAACAGTTTCTTACTATGTTATTTATATCGATGGCAGCAAAGAATAAAAAGACATCTGCAAAATTGCTACTTTACAGGAGAGCACATTTACTAAAAAAATGTCGTGATTTTGAGAGTTATTGACCGATTTACATGAAACTTTGAATAATGCATTATAATAATGTTTTTTATTGACTATATAAGAGGTTTATTCTACATATTGTTTTTTTACTGAAATAATGTAGATGTCTTTTTATACTTTGAAAATCTTTAGACGTAAATGAAGATATCTGGCAGATATCCGTTTATACGTTGTGATACGTAGAGTGCCCGCCTCTCCTAAAATGGCTGATAAACTAAAGATTACAATCTTCAGGAATACTTCTTAATATATTTAAAGAATATCTAAGCCAAATACTAAACTGAGTTTTTCTTTTTTGGTAAAATTTTGTAGTTGTCTTTATATACTTTGGACTATAAGTTTCAGAAATATTCCTAAAACGGATATCTACCAGTTAACTTAATGATCGTTTATTATTTTAACTTGATTAAAGCCAACTATACAAAAGGTCTATGTTATTAAAGGGTAAAAAAAGGTAAAGGTGTAAGTGTAAAGTAAAAACACGTTATTTTACAATTTTTTATTTAATAATAATGGGGCACAAGAATGATCAACAATTTTTTTTTTATTATAAAGTAGATAACTACTATCATCTTTGATTGTTATACTTATTTATACTTATGATTATTAAAAGCCTTCACTATAAACTATTCTTCAGTTTCAATAATCTTAACGAGCTTTTTCACTCTTAATTGTTATTTGGAAAATAGGAACATAATCATTCACAACCATTGCACTTTTTGATATAAATCAGCTATAAAAATAAAACATACTATAAACTCAACATAACCAACATTGTCTTACTCTGTACTTTGATACTAACTAGCTATAAAAATAAAAACCTTCTATTAACTCAACATAATCAACATTGTCTTACTAGGGTTACGTCTTATTCTTCCCTTTCAAGATCATCAGCAGCCTCAGATTCTGACATGGCACTTGTATGTTTAATATTTTTGTAATAGTCATGGTATCTAGGCGGGATTAAATTTTTTTGACACAAAGACATCAAATCCTTGTATTTAGCTGTAGTAATTGGTAAACTTTCACCATAAGCTTTTCTAAGTTCGAGTGTATTGCCTTGCGTAACGCGTCTACTTGTCCTCTTGGAACAGTCAATACACAAGGCTGATTTCTCATTCAAATCATATTTATAAAATATTTTATCGGGTTGACTGTTTTCTACAACAATTTCGCGTACTTGATTCCACTTTACTTTATCACCGTCTTCATTTTTTACCCATTTGTACTGATTAAGAATTGACTTAAAATCCAAGATATCATTTTGATTTATTTCCACAACTTCATAGGGTTGATCACTCGTTTTACACCAGCGTACACAGGTATACCACTCTTGAGGCGAGTAAATCACTTTATTTTTAGAGGATCGTTCGATTAACGCATGTACGCTATCCCCTTCTTGTTGCGTGTGGCCTTTTTCTAAAAATCTATGACAAATACGAACACCAAAAACGGTCGCTACATACAGATACATAGCGAAAACTATGCGGTTTCGGTTCTGTCCTCCACAGTTGTCGGACCATAAACGTATATCTTTTACGCCCTCTTGGCTTTTTCTCTTTATGTAGTCGAAAAGGCAACTAGCAACTTCATTGGATCCCCTTCTAGCTGTTGTCTCATCCCACATGTAGCAGATGGCTTTTTTCAGACCCATGTCAAAGACGGTAAAGTTATATATTGATAATTTTCTCATATAATAAAACGAATTAACTTCACCATGAGGAGAGTTAAGGATTTTTTGAAAATCAAATGTTGCAGCTCCTATGTTTGCAGGACTGTTTGTAGAATGATGCTTGTCTTCAGCTTTTAAAGATCTAGCCACATTTTTATTTTGAATGTGTTTGGCAAAGGTTATTTGTTCTTGTGATTCATTTGGTGGGTTATTTTTGTTAGCAGTGCACTGATCGCACTGATCCTTTTTTGGAATAAAAAAGCCTACATTCATGTGGGAATTAACAACATCCCTGTACTGCCTCAATGTTTGAACTATATCTGTGAGGTTGTTTTCTTCAGCCCATGTTTTGTACATTTTAAACATGATACTAAAATTTAAAGAGCTGTCTAAGTACAGTTTATTGGTATCTTTGCGGGTGTAATGAGACTCTACTGGTTGAAAGCTTTTTACGTGATCACATACGCTTTGAATGACAGTTTCAGTCAGCAGTTTTGTTTGCTTGCCATGACGACCTCGTCGGTCCTCTTCACAAAAACCTGTAGTTTTATCGTACTTATCCATAGCGCTTTGAATAAACTGATTGCTAACAGAAAGAGTATTTTTAAACATCAGTTTACAAACTTTTACAGTGCTGTCATTTTCACTTAATAGTAAAGGTAGGAAATAATGAACGCTCTGAGTACGTTTTGATTCGTTATCAGTCGTGATTCTTCTTTTCATGTGACGTTTTGTATATTTGCCAATAAACTCCCATTGTTTGACATGATTACCTAATCCCCAAAATAAATCAAATACTTGTTTTCGGCTTTCTTCGCTTATTTTTGTGTCGCACTTAAATTTACAGTTGTCACACGACGGTCTCATATCCTTTCCTTTTTGTTCTTTACCTTTCCGTGATAAGTGTTTTTTACCAAGATTTTGTAATAATTTTCTTTTTGTATCGATCCAATTTTCTTTGTTGCATTTCCTTCTTTTCTTTGTAACATCAATTGTAAATTTACGTCGTTTTCTCCCAGACATAACTGATGACGAAGGTGAAGAGCATTCACTGGAAGCACCACTTGCTGATGATGTTGCACTAGTATCAGGGCCTAAAATAGATGGTGAAGTGATTTGTGGCCTAAATGAACTCATAACATTATCTTCAGGAATAGGATCCAGCTCCTGCGATTCTGTTCCGAATAAAATAAAATCAGAAGGCATGGGTGTGTTAGAGCGCGATGGATTGCAATCAATGGATTTGGCTGGACTATCATTCGGATTATGTATTTCAGCAGAGGTTGTAATAGGTATATAACTGTCTTGCACGTTAAAATCAACCAAGATCTCATCGAGTGTCTCATTTCCCAGAAGCGGCAAGCTGTAAGCATTAAAGTTAATGTAGCTAAACATAATAAATTAAATATGTTATCTGGTTTAAGAGCTTTATTCTATTATATACATAGTAATTCAAAATTATACAAACCTGCTTTTATTAAATGATCCTATTTCAAAATTTTCATCCATCTCTATTTGTAAATCACTTGGCTGAATCAATAATTCATTTTCTGTATCAGAATCTAAAAAAAGTTCAATGCATAATTAGTAGCTGTTCGTATAATTTTTATATAGACAAGGGTAATGAACAGTTAGTATTAAAATTCAAGTTATAACGAGAAATAATAAATTAATAAATTGAGTCATCTGAAAAAAATACGACGTATAAACGGACAAAAGACAGATGTCCGTTTTTACGTGGCAACATAACCTCAAAACCAATTTTATTACTTACGCTAAGATCTCATTTACTAGCCTTAATATTTTCATTTTAAACACAATCTTATTACATAATTGTGTCACAGGTACTCACCTTGGCCGGCATTTTGCATTGTTTCCTTTAAATTGCACAAATCCGATATCTCATTTATTTCTTTTTGTACCCCTTTTTGAGCCATATTCAAAAGTAATTTATTCCTCGAGATATTCATTTTCACGGATAATAAATATTTTATGGGTTCATTTATGGTTAAATGCGTTAAACTATAAGAATTTAATAAAAAGGCACCAGAACATAACCACTACACGGAAGAATGAGACTAGTGACAGATGTCTTTGTTGACGTCTCTGTCACCTGTCAAAGTTACGAAGTAATGGCGGGTAAATTCAAATGTCCGGTTCTACTGCGATGTTTTTTGAAAATCGAGTGTAGATGTCTTCATTTACGTGCCAGATATTGGCCACTATTATGAAATTCGATTTTTTTTAAATGCAGACTTGTAGATAGGATTCATTGGAAGCAAATTTTGAAAAAAAAACACTTTTGCGAAAAATGTAGATGTCCGTTTATTCTTTGCTGCCATCGATATGAGCCTCAAAGTGCAGCTCCGGATCCAAGGTCAGGCCCAGACTACATGCTTGTTCTACGCGTTCAATTTTTTCCCCCTTAATGATGATTTCAGGTTTGGCAGTTAAAATATTGGTGACCTGTTTCTTTGTACCGAGCACCATAAATTTTGACTTAAGGGGATTAAGCAGCAAACAATTCGCCTAACCTAATAATATAATATACCTAATAATATAATAATATAGCGCCTAACCTAACTTTAATTTTTAATAAAAGTGTAGATCAAGGTGTTTTCCCGGATTTAATGAAACATAGTAAAATAGTTCCATTACTTAAATCAGGTGATAGTACAGAACGCAATAACTATAGGCCGGTCTCTATTTTGCCAGTGCTCATTAAAGTGTTTGAAAAGTTGATACTTACTCAAATACTGCGTCACTTTAACGCGAATTCTATTTTCCATGACCAACAATACGGGTTCACTAAGGGACGTTGCACTACGGACGCAGGAGTATCGCCTATAAAACAAGTTTTCAAATCGTGGGAAAAAGCACAGGATGCCATCGGAATATTTTGCGATCTTTCGAAGGCTTTTGACTGTGTTGAGCACGAGACACTATTACTGAAGCTGCAACACTACGGCATTCGGGGGGTATCCCTAAATTTATTAAAGTCATACCTTCTAGAAAGACTACTTACAGTACAAGTAAACAGAGTAAACTCACAGGGTGCTAGCGTATCTATGGGCGTACCGCAGGGCTCAATATTGGGTCCATTCCTATTTTTAGTTTATGTGAATGATCTGTCCCATTTATTCCAAAGTGAACTGCATATGGTATTATTCGCTGATGACACATCCTTGATTTTTAAATTAAATAGACGATTAAATAACTATGACGAAGTGAATAATGCCTTAATGAAAGTTCATAATTGGTTCACAAAAAACAACTTAGTACTTAATGATAAAAAGACGAAATGCATTAGATTTATTTTGCCAAATGTTAAAAGTACCGTATGCGATGATATATTATTAAATGGTCAGAAACTGGAATTTGTAAAGGAGACCACATTCTTGGGGATTACTGTAGACGACAAGCTGCAATGGGGGCCCCACATTAGATCTCTAGCATGGCGGTTGAGCTCGGCAGCTTATGCTGTCTGGAAGATCCGTCAGCTAACCGACGTAGGCACGGCACGACTAGTGTACTTTAGCTACTTTCACAGCATCATGTCGTATGGAATTCTGTTGTGGGGATAGGCATCCGACATTGAGTCTATCTTTATCTTACAAAAGCGTGCCGTCAGAGCTATCTATAACTTAGGTCGTCGCGAATCTCTCAGAGAAAAGTTTAAGGAGATCAACATTATGACCGTACCATGTCAATATATTTATGAAAACATTATGTATGTAAGGAAAAACCTACAGCTATTTGTAAAAGTATCTGACAAACATAACTATCTTACTAGACATAGAAATAGATTAAGTCAGCCTTTATTTAGATTAGCAGAAGTGCATAAGTCGTTCATGGGATTATGTGTTAAATGTTATAATAAAATCCCAACTGAAATACAAAATCTTAATGAAAGTAAATTTAAATTATGTATAAAGAAAGTATTATGTAGGAAAGCATACTACAAACTAAATGATTATATAGAAGATAAAAATGCTTGGAGGGTGGCTGGTTTGACTGCACAGGATAAAAATTGTTAAGGTTAAGAGGAATTTTGATCACAATTATTAAATTATTCACCATGTTGTTAATTGTTGATAAACTGGATTTTTGTAAATGTGAGAGCCCTGTAACTTATTATAATTGAGTTAGACTTATAATATATTGGTACTTGTGTCAGTTGGGAGTTGTCATGCTCACTCAGGAGTCTCATTGGCGGTGGCACGGGCACTGGACCGCTCGGTTCCCTATAATATGGTTGAGTTGGGCGGTGCTGGTGTACGTGTCATGTTCGTGAACGGACGCCGCCTATTGGGACTGGTCAACTCGAGACTGTCTAAAGTTGCTGTCCCTGAGGTTCATTTCTTTTTCGGATCCTTTGGTTAAACACTGTTCTCACATTATGGAACTATCTAAATTATGTAACAATGCATTGTAAAAAGTGATTGAAAAAGAGTAACCATGGAGTTTCTTGCTCGTTCTTCTCCATAGGAATCTACACTTTGGAACGAGCAAATAGCTTCACTAGAGGACAGACGGACAGACTGACACATAAAGTTAAACCTTATGATATCTTTTTTGCTTGACGTTCAAAGTGCCTTTTTTTGGTCTATTTGAAATAAAGAATTTGATTTGATTGTTATATTAAATTGCAATAAATAAAACACATGAAGAATTTGTCATTAAAACACACTAGACGATAATAATTTCACTGAACCTTCTGTCAGATTACTGACAATAATCATAAAATAGGATTTGTCTTTAAAAAACCATAAGGCGTATTCATTATTTACTTATTTATAAAATAAAACAAAAGAATAGGTATAAATAATAATGATTTATTTATTAAGGAAAATAAATAAAATAAAACTACGTAATAATTCATTTTTCTATTTTTATTTTACAGTGTATTTTATTATGTTTGTGTATATGGATTGTACGTTTCTGTAATATATATTCTGTATAATTGGGTAATAATATGGTAGTACTTTCCCTTTGAAGCGGCCCGGTTAAAACAGGCGGTAATGGTGGTGGCTCTGGTGGGCTAACTACTTGATCATAAGGGGCTGCTGCATTGTTATCAGAAGCCAATTCCTGCACGTTGTCTGAAGCTGATTCCTGCACATTGCCCGAACCCAATACTTGCAAGTTTCGTGATAAGTCCTGCACTGCCTGTCTATTTGCCCGCATCCAGCACACATGACAAACATAGTCGTTTCTTGAGGGCTGAAAATAAACCCCAGTTAGAATAGACACATGTTTTCAAGTTTTATGTTATTGTAAAATGAGAAGAAAAGAAAGAAAGAAGTCTATTCAAACATGAAAAATACATAAAGATAGATATTATAATCACACATACCTAACTATGAGTGCTATTTTTTACAGATTTTTATAGATAAATACAAGAAGATATGTAAAATAATGAATTAAAAACAAAATGCTTACCACATTTATAGTATTTTTTGATATTAGGCCAGTCAGCAATGGAGAGTCCATACTGACATAATGGTGTCTTATTTTTCGAACCGATTTTTCACAACCAAGGCAAACCATGTTATGCTCCAGTAGTCTCTCATGTTCACCAACCTCAGTATTCAATAATGAGAAGCATGGTTGACAAATGAACTGCGCGCAGACGCGCGTCGCCGGGGCGAGGATCCTCTGCCGCGCCAAATTAGTGCGTGGCGGAATGAGCTCCGGCGAGATCTCATGGCTGAGTGGAAGCAGCGACTGTCGCAACCGAGGGCCGGGCACGCTACTATAGCAGCGATAAGACCCCTCTTTGAGGAGTGGCTTGAGAGACGCCACGGCGTCCTCACCTTCCGCCTGACGCAGGTGCTTACCGGGCACGGCAGCTTTGGTAGGTTCCTGTTTCGGATCCAGCGGGAGGAAACGCCCGAGTGTCGTCATTGTGAGGATCACCTGGAGGACACGGTGGAGCATACAGTGGCGGAGTGCCCTGCTTGGGCTGAGCACCGCCGTGTTCTCAGGGAAGTGATCGGCGGCGGCGACCTCTCGCGCCCGGCCTTAATCGAGGCCATGGTGCAGCGTGAGAGGAACTGGGAAGCTATCTCCTCCTTCTGCGAAGCAGTTATGCTCGCAAAGGAGGAGGCGGAGCGCGTGAGGGAACTATCCTCCTCGCGCCCCAGCCGCCGCAGAAGGCGACATTCCGGACGTCGGGGATCGAGAGATGATCTCCGGCCACCGTAAGCGCGGGTCTGCGGACGGCGAGTAAGGGTAGCTCGCCGCCCGACCAGAACCGGACCCGAGCGTACGGCGCGTAGCGTTCCGCGCGCGCCTCAAAGAGCCAATAGACCACCACAGTCGGGGCCTTAAAGGGCTGATGTTTAGCCGGGGCTGCGGGGTAAGCGCAATGAGGCACCGCGACCTCGGCCCAGAGCAGGAGAAGGAACGGGGGGGTTTTTAGTCAGTAAGAGTCTGACACTCTCTCTCGCCTTACCCTGGGCGGGAGAAGTCATTGGATATGATTTTCCCCTGACAAAAAAAAAAAAATGGTTGACAAATGAATATCTCCAGAGGCAACTGAAAAATATGCACTATTTAAAATCGCAAACCATTATAAAACATAAACAAACAGACTAAGTATTATACTATTCCGACTTCATACCTGGGTTTGAGCATTGGTTAACCAACGCGAAAGTATTGTTGGATGGTGTGCAGAAAACAAGGATATAAGACGCCTCTGCAGCCTTTGTAAGGCTATTCCGTATTTGATGCACCTCATCGTAATCCACAAAACAAATCCAAAACGCAAACAGTCCAGTACTCCAGTATTATTAGCAAGGTTAACAGAAACACGCTGTCAAAAGTGTGAAACACGTTCCGTTTCGTTTAATTTTTTTTTCGGTGATTTGAATAAAAATTAAAACATAATATTATTATAATACGAGTATTTTATAAAATGCAACTAGAACCAATGAATATAGTTTCGTATGAATAAAATGTTCCTAGTGTAATGCATTTGTCGATCATATCACACGTTTTCTACGATTGTAGTTTAAGACACGTGGTTTGGAATTGGAACGCCTTTTTATTTATCTTTCTTTATGGACTATTATGACGTAGCTTGACAAACGATAAGTAGATTCACATGCATTACTTATATATTTTTTTTAATAATAATTGTCAGGTCTGGAGAGGCTAAAAACTACGTAATAATTCATATTTCTATTTTTATTTTACAGTGTATTAATTTTGTTTGTGTACATAGAATGTACTTTTTGTACTATGTCCTTTACGTGAAGAAATGCATTGTACCTGGAATCATTTTACTGGTAAAAACTTTTATACTACATAAGTAGAGGTATTATTATAAAAATACAATACGAGATCTGCTGTTATTAATTACACTGGTCAACACTGGTTTTGCCACACGAACTTTGATAGCTAATTATGTTTTATCAATCTACCCTCATTATTAAATCACAGTTGCCATATGTCAATTAGCCTCCTATTTGTTGTGATACGGTAATACTCATTAACTAGTACTACGGCAGTAACTTAACAGAAACGCTTACAAGTTAATCGTTATAAAAATATTTATCGTTTAAAAATATCTAATATCTTTTAAAAATGTTGTTGCAAATTTTTTGGGTAACCACAAGAGTGACAGCTACAGAGAGTTGGTTAGCGAGCTGTTATTGTCATATCAAGCATTAGGTTGCAACATGTCACTTAAGATCCATCTTTTAGATTGCACCTGGATTTTTTTCCTGACAATTTAGGGGCTGTCAGTGACGAGCACGGCGAGAGGTTCCATCAGGATATTTCTGATATGGAAAAGCGGTGCCAGGGCAAATGGAGCCCAAATATGTTAGCAGATTACTGCTGGGCAATTAAAAGGGACCAACCAGAAGCTAAATATTCAAGAAAATCTTAGATTTTCTAAGTCATTTATAAAAAAATAAACTTTTGATTTACGAGATCCGTATTTTTTCTTAATATTTTAAATTACTCAATAGAATAAAATCTTTGTCTAGCAAATTTTTTTAACTGTTTATTTTTTATTACAATCACCAATTAAAGTAAAAAATATCAAAAAAGTCCATGTGGCACGACAAAGTTGAAATTTTGTTGACCAGTGTTATACTAAAGGTTTAAATTTAAACAATAAGTACCTACCTAGGTACCTTTTTAATATTAACACGTTAACCGCCACGTAGGTCACCGGTGACCTACGGTAGCGGAGGATGTGCCTTCAATAGTTATCGGTCGGCAGTCAACGGCTTAAATAAAATAATCTCAGCCTATAAATGTATTACAATTTAAATTTTGGTTGATATTCATGATGAACCCTAGTAGGTTTTTTTTTGTGAGGGGAAAATCATCAAATGACTTCTCCCGCCCAGGGCCGGGCAGGAGGGAGTGTCAGACTCTTACTAACTAAAAACCCCCTGTTCCTTCTACTGCTCTGTGCCGAGGTCGCGGTACCTCATTGCGCTTACCCCGCAACCCCGGCTGAACATCAGCCCTTTAGGGCCCCGTCTGTGGTGGTCGAATGGCTCTTTGAGGCGCGCGCGGAACGCTACGCGCCGTACGCTCGGGCCTGGTTCTGGTCGGGCGGCGAGCTGCACTTACTCGCCGACCGCAGGCCCGTGCTTACGGTGGCCGGAGATCGTCCCTTGATCCCCGACGCCCGTAGTGTCGCCAGTTGCGGCTGCTGGGGCGTGAGGAGGAGGATTGCTCCCTCACGTGGACCGCCTCTCTCTTTGCGAGCATGACCGCTTCACAAAAGGAGGAGACGGCGTCCCAGTTCCTCTCACTCCGCACCATGGCCTCGACTAAGGCCGGGCGCGAGAGGTCGCCGCCGCCTATCACTTCCCTGAGGATACGGCGGTGCTCAGCCCAAGCAGGGCATACCGCTACCGTATGCTCCACCGTATCCTCTAGTAGGTACTCACCTATATTAAACACAAACAAAATTTCTAATCCAATTAAATTATCGAATTAACCAATAAATTAAACTTACCTAATTAACATCGCTTTCTGTGTTAGAACTGTCGTCGCTTGGTAATTCATGATTCGATTGCAAAATATTTAATAACTCTTCGTCTTCCAGCATTTCTTTTGAATTTAAAGTTTTACACGATATAAAGGAATATTATTCGTGGTTGTGGTAAATAATTAAAGCATATTTATACTTTAAATATAAGTTTTATTAAGAAAGCACGACAACTGAAGTTTTTAATAAAACAGAGACAATGACATAGAACAAAAGTGGCACCAAAGACAATAAATATATTATGGTTGCGTTCCTATTCACTAACACGATAACACGAAAAGCCCCTACAACACTAGTTGCACAGAGCGATACAGCTTTCACGTGATTTTACGGGGATGGCGCTGAGGCAACTGACAATACAGTGCGATATAACCTTGAATCTCCTTGGCCGTACGTAATATTACGGTGACGGCGACCGGCGACTGTCTGCACTAGTGAGGTTCCGCGTAATGAGATTTCTATATTTTTGTCTTATTATGTTGTTATAAGCTCTACATAGACCTATCAAGTCTTTGTATAATTTTCCGGACATTGAGGATCCACCAAAATCTCTTTAACTTTACTCCAACTAAGCCATCTTTTTCCCAATACTTACCAAAGTCATCTTTTTCCCAATTCTTATTGTTGGCTTTTTGAAATCGAAAAAAAATTCTAGAGTAATTTTTTTGACATTTTTTCTTCACTTTGTCCTTTTGCATTTCGAATGATTACATATATTTCTTCTGGAATATAGAGTACATGATTTTTTTTGCTTTTTTCAATGCAGGAGTGCATCGAGTCACCCTCGTTTTGGGTACGACCTTTCTATAAAAATCTGTGCGTTATTTTTATACCTAATGCTTTAGATGCATTTTTTATGGAATAGGAGGCAAACGAGCAGATGGATCACCTTTCCGGCCTTTCAAGAAGGAGTACGCTTGTTTCTTGAAGGTTTGAAGGTCGTATCGGTTCGGGAATACCGCCGCCGGAAGATCATATTCCAAAGTTTTGCTGTGAGGGGCAGAAAGTTTCGCGTGAATTGTTGTTGACTGCCAACCATCTATGTGGACGTTGGCGAATAGCACCCATAACGAGGCTACATCCCTACGCAGTGCCAAAGTTTTTTTTTTATGTGATAGGACGGCAAACGAGCAGACGGATTACCTGATGGTAAGCAATCAGCGTCGCCCATGGACACCCACAACAAAGAAGGAGTGCGTTGCCGACCTTTTAGGGATTAGGATTTTGGGGATTTAGGGATTGGGAAGGTATTGGGCCTCCGGTAACCTCACTCACACGGCGAAACACGACGTTGTGGTTGTTTCACGCCGGTTTTCTGTGAGGCCGTGGTATAACTCCGGTCGAGCCGACCCATTCGTGCCGAAGCATGGCTCTCCCACACTTAAGATTCCAACCGGTCCGAGATAACAGGGCAATCAACAATTCGGACAGCTAGTCGTTGAATGCGGTCCAGAAGCTTAAGTTAGTGGGGAGAAGCTATAGCAGTATTCCATAGGGGGCCGAACTTGCACCTTGTAAAGTAACAGGCGATGCCCGCGGAACTGGACTTCACTCGATATGTCGACACCAAGTATCCCAATACCAGCCGAAGCTGTGAGGTGCTATGAAATTGAGGAGATACGACCAACGGCAGTTTTTTAGCTCTGAACACGCAGACCCGTGTCTTTGTGGGGTTAAATTCAAGCAAGAAAAGTCAACCCTGAATCTGAGATACTCTCTAAAGAAGTCTCGATTTCAGACAAGCCTGTTTCGACTCTTTCGACTCAATTACTTTTTCCCGAGAAATGTTAGCACGGCCAGCTTAAAAGGTGTGATTCGTGCTGTCATCCAACATATCATTGATATGGAGGAGAAACAGAGTGAGGGACACCAGCGTTCACAGACAAGCAAAGAAACAAAAAAACAAACAAAAAGTATTTATTCGCGTCTGGGACGCATAAAAGACACAAAACGAACAATAATAAAAATAAAGGTAAAAATAAAAATACATAAAGAATGACAATACAATACAACAAAAGTAGAGGGTAGGAGAAAAATATGCGTCCGAGCACGCGAAATGGCCCTCGCTCAGCATTATGCAGCGACCCCATACGAGACAGTGTCGCGGCGCTGATTTTCAGCGATGGCCGACACCAACGCATGACGCCAATCAGTGCAGAACTTAAGCTAAGAAAGTTAAATACAAAAATGTGTTTCATATATAATTGTTGGATTAGTATCCTACTATAAAACAAAAAAAAACAAACTACATATGATTAAAATAAAAGGGAAAAAGTAAAATAAAAATAAAGTACTAATTATTAGAAGTATTACTATGGACACTTGTCAGTGGCAACACTGAACGAATGAAAGCGACGCTCGCGCTGAGTCGCGCTTCCATTCCATTCGATCAAAAAGTCTATTCTTTCCGCCAGCTGCCACAAACAATTTATTGTAGTAATTTAGTAGATAATAGTATTTGTATTACGTAATGGCGACACATACCAATGATTATAATTCAATCCGCCATGTAAATATTATGGAGATAAGTGGTTTAAATATGTTGTGTTGTAAGATAAAAAGAACATGGATTGTGTAATGACAATGTGAAATAATGTGTAGTATGCTGTAGTTGTAAAATGTGACCATGGAGGTCGATCGAATTCTACCGGGATGATTCAGGTAAGTGATATTTTATTTATTTATTTATTTATTTGAGACTTCATGCACAAAACATAGTACATAGGCGGACTTAATGCAATGAGCATTCTCTAAGAGTCTACCTTTGGGTGATGCAGAGATAATCTAGTGGCAGGTGCAGAAGCAAGGAAATTCAATTGAATATACCAAACATATATATAAAAATATACATAACACACTTTACATACATACATACTATATATATACATTACAATACATATTTATAAGGCAGTAAATATGTATATATATTTTAAGATGCAGAAGCACAATAAAGTTAAAAAAAACAACAATTGTAGCAAAACTAACCTTTATTTTTTAACATCAATTATTCAACTAAAAGAGTAAGGTAACCAAACTTCAAACAATCAACACATAGGATAACAGAATGTAATTACAGAGTGATTAGTAATCAGTACACACAAAATGACTCACGTGAAAGCTGACAAATCAACAATATAATCGTAAAATACTTAGATGTATATCGGTGGACAGCCGGCGAGTAAAAAGGGCCGTCACAGGACTGTCACCCGTTTATATAGGTAAGGTGGGTAGACAGTGGGAGAACTGCTAACACGGCCTCTCCTGATGAAGAGTTGTCCTCAACTCTTATTGACCGCGTCTTCCAACAGGGTTAGTCGTCGTCCAATAGAGGCATGGATGGTCCCGCTGTTTCGCCAGACGTGGATGGTCCGACGTCTGTTCCACGAGCTTGCGCAGGCACTTCATTTTCTTGAGCGGGCCGATTCATGGTGATCTGACCGCCAGCGTCAGCTTCTAAATCGTTAGTTTCGTTATCCGTGAAATATGGTTGAGATTAGCATATAGTTGAGATAGACTGGAACACATACACTTCATTCTCTCTCCTTTCAATGATTACCAGCCACTTAATTCATACATCATCTCAAATAAATCATTCTCGATTTGTTCTCACATTCATCTCGCAGTTAGCATTAACAATTTAAATAGGCCTCTGAATTCCTGTTTACTCATAACGCGATTCATGGCGGCGGCTGATGACTGCTCCCCGGACAGGCTCGAGTTGAAGTCAGTTAAGCAGCATAACAGCGTATCTAGGCCCGACTATGCACAGCGTGCAGAAACGGATAGTTGGGAACCTTTGCTATCCCGACTATGCACCATGTGCAGAAACGGGGATTCCGACTATGCAATTTATGCAGAAATGGAAGATTACACTATACCCCGACTATGCACCATGTGCAGACACGGGTAGTTCAACTATGCACAAAGTGCAGACATGAACAAGTAAATAATGAAATAGCAGGTTTTATAAGATAAGAATACTTACACTCAAAGAACGCAGCGCATGTCTCGGGGCACCACTCACCCCGCCAGGGCACCATGAACTGTGCCGCGGCTTGCGTGGTTTTTCCATAACTGCGAGCCAGTAACTTTAACTCATAGCGTCCACTCGGCAAGATCTTTACAACTTTGTACGGACCTCGCATTCCCAATTTCCAATTTTCCGGTGGATTGAGAGTACTTGATCACGAAAACCAGGTCACCCAGGTTGAACTCTCGCGGTGGACGTCGGTGCCGGTTGACGATCTCATCTTGATGGGCCTGGTTCTCTCGAAGTAGTTGGTGAGCGCGACTCCTAGACAACTCCCGTAAGGCTTCGCGATTGGGCCTTGATTCTTGGGCTGCAACATCTCTAATCAAAGAACGTATTACTGGGGTAGTAGACTCAGTGCCGATAAGTAGGTTTAGAGCCGAGGCTTGTGTCGTCTTTTGCTTGGTGATGTTGACCACCAACTGGAGCTTCCAAAGCACCGTAGACCAGGACGTACTTTTGTGGTTAGCTTCAATCCTAATCATATTGAGTATGGTTCGTATGTACCTTTCCACTTGACCATTCGCGTGGTGCATCTCGGGTGTGATGTAGTGTAAATCACATCCCAAGTCGTTAATCCAAGTTACGAATTCGGTCGACTCAAACATTCGGCCTTTGTCTGTGACCAAAAGCGTCGGTACACCAAATAAAGCGACTGCTTGAGTGATGACGCGTTTAAGTTCTGTAACGTCTTGTCGACTAATAGGGTATAGCTGACAGAACTTTGTAAATGAGTCTACTAATATGAGAATAAATTTAAATCCATTCGACATTGGGAGAGGACCAAGGGCATCTATGTGTACCGTATGAAATGGGATGTCTGGTTTGTCCCATGAGGTAATATTTTGTAATGGACCACGAGGGACACGTTTATGCGATATACAAATTAAGCAGTGCGCGACATACTTCACGACAAACTGTCGTAACCCCGGAAACCAAAAATGTTTTAAAATAAGGTCCATCGTCTTATCCGCCCCGATGTGTTCATGCTCGTCATGAAACACACGCAGTAGACTAAGACGATGTCCTTTTGGAACAAAGCACAGTAATCTCGGTTCTCCGCCAACAGGTGTGTAGCGGTAATACAATATGTCGTTCTGTACTACATAGCGGCTAGAATCGAGTTCGCCTCTCTGAAGTTTTTCTATGAGTTCTAGAGTCTCGTCATCAGCAGACTGAGCAATTTGTGCCCAATTTCGAGGTCTTGAAATCTGGTTAACGCTTGCCGGTGGGTTGCGGCTGAGGTAGTCAGCATGCGGCAGGAGGACGCCCCTGCGATATTCGATGGTGAAGTCAAAATCTTGCAGATAGACCCACCACCGTGCTACCCGAGAGATCAAGTCCTTCTTCCGTTCTGTTGACTTCAGCGCGTTACAATCAGTAACAATAACAAATCTGATTCCTACGAGATAGTGCCGATAATGCTGCGGAGCTTTCACTACTGCGAGTGTTTCAAGCTCGTAGGAATGATACCTGCTCTCGGCACCCTTTGTGGCTTGACTAAAGTAGGATACGACATGCTTTTTCCCATCAGAATGAGTTTGAAGCATTACAGCGCCATAACCTAAGCTACTAGCATCCGTGTGAACTTCGGTAGGTAATTTCGGGTCGAAAATGGCGAGTATCGGTGCGTTAGTCAAGTGATGAATTATTTCCTGACGAACAGTTTCCGGTTCAGGACCCCATGAAAACTTGACTCCCTTCCTAGTCAACTGAGCAATGCACGCCGTCCTAACTGCGTAATCTTTGATATACCGTCGGAAGTACCCCGCCAGTCCTAGGAACTGACGTATCTGCTTGACGTTTTCCGGAGGGGAGGTGTTTGCTAGGGCTTCCACCTTCCTAGGGCTCGGCTTTACCTGACCTGCACTTACTACCCTACCTAAGTACTCGACTTCTGTCGTGAGGAATGAGCATTTCTTTAGGTTAACAGAAAAACCTGCCTCAGTGAGGGTGAGTAACACGTCACGTAGGAGTTCTATTCCCTCGCCTATAGAATTACTTAGTAAGAGTACATCGTCTACGTAAACTAAAACATTACCTTTATTGGTGAAGCTACGCAACGTTTCATTTATTATTCGCTGGTAGACTATGGGGGAGTTAGCAAGGCCATAAGGCATTTTCAAATATTCAAAGTGCTCTTCCGGTGTTACGAAGCCTGTGAGATGGATACACTCCTTTTTTATAGGGATTTGGTGAAATCCGGTCGCCATATCGAGACTGGAGAAGAATTTGTAGTTTCCCAACCGATCAATATGGTCATCTATTAAAGGGAGAGGGTATCTGTCCTTTACCGTGATCCTATTAAGGGCTCTAAAATCGACGCAGAGCCTGACGGAGTCATCGCGCTTCTTGACCAAAATTATAGGACTAGCGTATGAGGATTGAGACTTCCTGATAATGCCTTTCTCTAACAAGTCGTTAGTAATGTCGCGTATTTTTAATTTTTCTTGATACGATAACTTATAAGGCCTATAAGCGATTGGTATGTTGCTCGTGAGTTTAATATCCATCTCACCAGTCTTAACAGTTGTTGAGGCCGTTCCAGTTATTAAAAACTCGCAACGTCTTAGCTTCGGTTGGCAGGGAGGGAACCTCAATACGTTGGAGGATATGAGAGATATGTTTGATGCGCCACTATCTATTAATACGTCTACGGGAACGCCACATATAACCGCTGCGACGACGTCGTTATTCTTAGAATGCCGCGACTGGCATAAATTTACTTTGTGTTTATTATGTGACTCGGAACGTTCTTTTGCAAAGCACGTGTTTTCCGAGTGACCCGTTTTTTTGCAAAAGGCACAAACTACACTGTTAGTATTTGATGGCGCGGTTACCGGTGGTTGTTTAGTTTTTGGTTTACTTCGACATTCGCGACTCCTGTGTCCTTTCCTACCGCAGTTAAAGCATTTCACATTGGAAACATTTTTATTATTCTGTGAGGAAGGCTTCCTGAACGAATGCTGAGATTGTGAACCGGGCCTAAGCTTAGAAGGTTTGGTATAAATCGATAGGAATGACACGAGATTTTCGGGGTTAAGATCAGCATTTGAAGCTGCAGCTCTTATTTGTGGGTTGTCTATTCCACGGATAACTATCAAAGTACGAAGTTCGTCACTGAGGCCAGGAATCATTCGTAGTCGTAAAATGATTCGGCGTGCATACTCTGCATAGGTTGGGTAACCATCGGATGTGGATTTCATTGCCTCGAATAAAACATTCGCAAAGTCAAGTTTATTGGGACAAAGAGACTTAAATTCACGTTTAAAATTGGTCCACGTCCGATCGTTTGTAACCCACTCAGAGAGCCACACGCATGCGTCACCCTTAAGGCAAGAGGCAACTCGAGACAGGCATTCGTAATCACTCCAACTGTTACTTTGTTTGGCGCGTTCTACTTCCTCAAACCATGCATCAATGTTGTGAATAGATGGGTCGAAGTTCGATACGAAGTAACTCTGTGATCGGCTCGGTTGTACCGATTTTAGTGCGAGTATTAACGCTTGGGTGAGGGTAGATGCCTCAGACGATTGAACGCTTGATGCGGTGAGTTGAGAGTAATTGTTTACGTTATTGGATGCGTTGCCAGTAACGTCTGTCGATTGAGGCAGCGTGTTGTTGGAAGCCATAACAAGGTCCCTACTTGGTGTCCTACCTTGAAAACGTTGGTGAGAAGATCGGTGATCACGAGAGTCCCTCAATCTTGAACGCGACCTGCTCCCGTTGTTACGGCGGCGGGAATACGTGGGGTCGCTCTTATCACATCGACCGATTGACCTTGACCTACGTTTATCATTTTGTTGGTGACGGTGCATACGCCTATCATTACCCCTTGGAGTTACGGATCGAGATCTATCACGCGAGGGACGATTGCGGACCGATGTATGTTTGGATCGTGATCTAGACTTACGCGGTGATACGTAAGGAGTCCTATCATCGCGAGAGACGTTGCGTGACGGTGTCCGTGATCTGTCACGTGCGCTCGATCGAGAGGTTGACCGTCTTTGATTCTGATCATGAGAGCGAGATTCGCGTTTTGAACGACTACGCGAACGATTTGGTGACCTACTGCGCGTGCGATCACGCGAGCCCTTTTGTGTACACTTTTTAGAATTCGGCATTACGAGAATTTTATCACCACAAGAAAAAGAAAAATAAAAATGCGAACAAACAAAAATCAAAAACAAATGTAGGTAGATTTGTTATCAGTTTGGTTCGTGGGCTTAACTATTTAGAATCCTTTATCCCACTTCTGATCTAAGATGCAGAAGCACAATAAAGTTAAAAAAAACAACAATTGTAGCAAAACTAACCTTTATTTTTTAACATCAATTATTCAACTAAAAGAGTAAGGTAACCAAACTTCAAACAATCAACACATAGGATAACAGAATGTAATTACAGAGTGATTAGTAATCAGTACACACAAAATGACTCACGTGAAAGCTGACAAATCAACAATATAATCGTAAAATACTTAGATGTATATCGGTGGACAGCCGGCGAGTAAAAAGGGCCGTCACAGGACTGTCACCCGTTTATATAGGTAAGGTGGGTAGACAGTGGGAGAACTGCTAACAATATATATATATACATATATGCAGTCATAGTCACGATGATTCCCCCAACCTCTTCAAAAGAAGCTCCCGAACTCTCCGCTTGAAAGACAGCCGACTAGTCAAGATCCTGATATCGGGGGGTAGCGCATTCCACAGAAGAATAGCCTGAACGAAAAATGAGGAATGGAGAAATTTTGAGTGATGAGTTGGACAGTTGAGGAGACGATTATTAGAAGAGCGAACGTATTTATTGTGGTTTGCGCATGTGTATTGGAAGCAAGGTGAGTTAAGAAAGGAAAATAAAGTGTGTACGGGACAGTTTAGTTCCTGCACTGTACACTGTAATTGTTGCGTGTTAGTTAGTGAGTGTGTCCAACATGTAAAACACTTCAAGTAGCAACCCAATTTGTTTATTTACTAGTATCGTACACTGTAAAAGGTTGGTGATTTCTACATGTATGTCTGTTCAACGTGTTGGTAAGTTGCACACTAAGTATATAGAAATATTAGTCGCGACAGGTGAACTTGTCGATTCGCGTTGTCAGCGGTATGGCAGTAAGGTCAATATACGTGGACAGTACATGCTCCTAACCCAAGCAAAGGATGAGGAGACCATATCCATGGAAGAATCACCAGTACAAAGCAAGAAATTATCAAAGTATAAAATGTAAAAGTCAAAACATTAAAAGTATACAGGGTGTAAGGGACAGCCTTCCGCAAACTGATAGGGTGGATTCAGTATATCGTCTTAAGTTGACCGGTACATGAAATTATTTCGGGAACGTTATGGGAATCCAATTAAACCGATTTGTTTCATTACCTTACACGCAATGTATCGCTACCACCGCAAACGCACGCAGCGAACGGCAGCGCTTTTAGTATTATTACTTTACACTAAGGGCAGCGACGCGACCTTACCTTTCGGACAAACGGTCGCGCTCGCGCCACGTTTTAATAACAATAAATTATTATTTAAAAGATAGCCGCATTACTTACAAAAGACAATGTAATAATCGCGCTCGCGCCACGTTTTAATAACAATAAATTATTATTTAAAAGATAGCCGCATTACTGACAAAAGAAAATCTAACAATCATAACATGGTAACTGATAAATGATAAAAAAAGAAAAATGCGTAGGTACCTTAGAATCACTCCGGTTTCCGGCCCTGGAAAGCATTTGTGATGCGGTCTCGCATTTCGTACTCACTTGCACACGCACTCACAAACACTTTTTCTTTTACGTAACCCCACAAAAAGGGGTCCAAATGGGTTAGGTCTGGGGATCGTGCTCGCCACGGTTGCGGTCCAAACCTACCTAAACTACGTTTAAATAGGAAGGCACTGGTAAGTGGTAGCGTCTCGTTACGTTAGCGAACCAATTCCAAAATCCACGTAGGTATTGGTCTTCCGGCGCCTTTTTGTCTGGGAACAATGGGCTGGTTTTCTAGCAAGCGTTGATAGTCACCAGTAATTATCCTGGAGTCTGATGGATGCCGACGGTCAGGATACCTACACTACTACAACACATTCTCATCTCCCCATAATCACGCGCGCTAAACGTACCTAGGTAGTAATTTAGCACAATTTCTACAACAAAACTTCACTACACTTCACACACTACATAACTAATAAAACTTAACAACACTACTTATAACTAATTGATTAAATCAATTTAATTCTAATTTCATTGTTTAGTTAATTTAGAATAATAAAAGTGCAGTGTGATAGAAAGCTGTGCTTCCATTCCAGGGAGATTGTGTTTAATTTCTGGCTCGACTATCAATTCATGGCTATTGTGAAGCCATGTAAATCTGTAAGTAGTTTAAAAACTAGCCAGTAATCGCTTAAAAAGAACAATCAATTAATAAATTAGGTAGTATTTGTAAATGCTTTAAAATTAAAACTAGACTAATCTTTATTTATTTCTTATTCAATTTATGTGCGCGACAAGATTTTCATTAATTGATTAATGAAAATCTCATCAATGTGATTATGAATGCAAAGGAGTTCTCAAGTTTCAGATAAATTTCGATAGTTCTAACATTTTCGTTTACAAAGGTAGAAGAGGTAACAAAAGTTAAAAGTTGGCAACACTGGTTCAATCGACAGAAAGGGACGCAGCTATTCTGTACGTTGGACGGGATCGTAGGTATACTTACGGCGCGGCGATCGGCGCGGTGGGGCGCCGAGCCGCTGCGCCGTGACCGCGGTGCGGTGAGTTCAAACGACTCGCGCTAGGTAGAAATTGAACAGCTGATTTCATGCGTAGTTCTTTAGAGAATTCACACAACCATTGCGTATTTTTTTGTTTTAGCTGTGTTATTTACATTAATGTTATTCTTCATACATAGAATGTAATTATACATTGAAATAGAGGTGTAGGAACTGAACAAACTAAAAAAAAATGAAAATTTTCCTGAAAGAATTTTCACCGGAATATGATTCAGAATAAGGAGCTGAATGCACCCTGTTAATTTGTGGAGGGCTGTCCCTTACACCCTGTATAAAGTAACCCATAGTAAAAAGAGTAAAAGTAAAACACATTAAAAGTAAAAAACAATAAAAGTTAAATTCAATGTCGGTGTTGGAATCCAAAGTCCGCCTTGTAGGTGGAGGGTTGCCGCTCGTCATTCGATCGGCCCCATCTCGTGCCTTCTTCGCAGGCGGCTTCTTGGACTGCATTTCAACGTCGGTGATACTATGTCGAGTATGATGATTCACATCATTTGTTTTCTTCGTACAATAACCGCGCCTTTTTGCCAACCATGCAATTATTGCTACTCCGATAACAGTAAGTAGTACGTAGGAAATGACGTACTGATGTATATCGTGTGTTGTTATTGTGGTTGGTAGTTGTTCAATACTTTTCAAGTACCGCAGTCTTTCTTCGACGACCGCGATGTCTTTGAAATGAAAATGAAATGAAAAAAGCGTTTATTCATAATTACAGTAAATTTACAAAAAAAATATTACTTCTGCCAAACTGTAAAGCAGTTTGTTGGCAGATGTAGCTCCCTTATACATATAATTTATTTAAATGTAATTATAGACATCTATTACCGCCAATCATCATCTAACCCACTAAACCACGAAGCGAATATATACCGTAAATAGTACATAAATGAACCATATTTTTTTTTTTTTTCTGTTACTTTCATATACCTAGTTTAAGCACAATATAAGTTCAGTCTATATATCCCCGTATTGGAGACATTCACAAAATTTACTTAGGAGAAACTTCACCATTTTGTTTTTGAAGGAACGTCTTGTGGTACAGCTACCTTCCAAATCGACCGGCATGTCATTAAATATTGTCGGGACTAAGCATTTCCTACATCTTTGGCCATAATAGTTAACACTAGTGGGTACATTGAATTTTCTTATGATATTACTTCTTTGAGGTCTTATATTTACTTCCTTGATTTTAAACTCGTCTTTGCAATAATTTTCCAAGGCCAGTAACAATACCACCTTTTGATGGATCGGTAACATCTTGCATTCTAAGAATAATTCTTCATAGTTACTTTTTTTACAACGTTTTTTTGTTTTTTTATCTACTAAGAGTTTCATAAATTTTATTTGTAATAATTTTATTTTATCTAGGTATGTTTTAAATGTATTACCATAGCATGCCAGTCCATATGTTAGCAGCGAGTCTACTAGGGCATAGTATACAGTGTACAGCGTGCCTCTTTCCAATACGAAACTAAGGTGGTGGAACTTCACAAGCACGAATCTGAGTTTGTCACAAAGTAGTGTAATATGACTTTTCCACGAAAAACTGTTGTCTATAACTAAGCCCAGGTATTTATATTGTTCAACCACCTCAATATTTGCACACGCACAATGTGCCACAGCGTCATTGTGCAGGCATTCGTAACTATGTCCCACCACGCGCAGCGTTCGATTACAGTTAACAAGATAAGGAGATCGTATCGGCATACACTTAGTTTTATTTATATTTATTATAATCCCGTTATCATGGGCCCATTTAATTACATTAGTGAAATCTTCCTGTATATACTTTTCAATTATATTAATATCTTTATCGGCATACACTAAACATGTATCATCAGCATACATGTAAATGCGACAGTTTCGGACTACATTGCACATGCTGTTGACATGCATGATGTAACCGACGGGACCAAACACGGAGCCGGTAGGCACACCGCATGTAACGTTTTTGGGTTCTCCAACTACGCCGTTAACTACCGTTTGCAGCCTCCGATCTGTGAGGTAAGCACGGAAGGCTTACTTGCAGCAGAGGTGTTGTATGAGTATCTACCATGCTGTTTATAGTTTTGTCCAAGGTAGGGACCTGGATGTCGTAATCCAATTTAGCGTTGCTGTCGTAATTGTTGTGAGAGTGAATTTTCAGCTCCTTTGTTTGCAGCAGACATCCTTGCTTCATCGCCACTATAGATGACGTATTGATGACGTGCGATCTGACGTTATCGTGGCATACAGTACTTATTGTGCAGGAGTTGCAACATGTCACTAGCCATGTGTTCGTGTTGTGTAACTCGATCCAGGCAGTTTTGCATTGCGTTGGTTCTGCAATGCTTGGCAAGGTTGAATGCTGACCTAGAAGTGTGGCTTCGCACGGTGCTTTTGCGTTTTGTAAACTAAAATAGGCAAGTTTCTAATGCAGACGAAATTTTCGGGTCGCCTCTGGATGATGCGCTGTCGAGGTGAGGAAGCTCGTCGCCATGGCTATCTCTATCCCTTGGCTATTCAATCTTTGCTAATCTTATGTCAGTTTCGTTCATAAAATTGTTGATTAATGTAAACTGCCGATTGATGTTGTCTTCGTTTTTCTTCAAAATATCGTTTTCAATTTCAACTATAGAGGTCTGGTTCTTTAAAAGTCGTAAAATGTAATCTTCATTCTTCTGCACATTCTGAATATCTTTATGATATTCGTCTGCAAATCTCTGGTCCAGAATTCCGAAGAAACTGTTTGCCACATATCCCACTCCATCGATCAGGCCTCGTTTGCTGCGACACGACAAGTGTTTATGTGGTGCCAGTAGTACCTCGTTATAATAGTGCAGAATGTCCATTTCGTGAGAAAGTTGACGAATCGTAGTTTGACAAAATCTTGGTTCCAACTTGTTGCAGAGAGCCGCAATGTCTTGTAAATAATTTTCGAACTTTTGAACTCCGCTCCAGTAGGTAGATAAGTTGTAGTACATCAGCAATCTCCATTCGTCGTGTATCAGCTGTACTTTTCCAATGGTGTCGTAGTATATAGGGCGATCACTTCCTAAAGTTGTTATTTGAACACCTGACGATTCTTGTGGGATGACACTGATGCTGGTCATCAAGTAGACGAGTGGTAGTGTGGTGAACATGGTGACTTTAATGCTATTTCCTTTTCGATTTATTTTAGCGTATTACGTCACGGTTTCAATAAGCAAGTGAGTGTTTAGTGACTTGTTGTTTGTATTTATTCATTAAGTTAGTGTCGAGTTTCAATTGGCAACGGTGACAATTTTGTAATAGGGCGCTTCAATGTGCCACCTTGCGTTTTTATAGTTGCTACTCGGACATATCCGTCGCTGCCGGGATGCACTTCAATTATGCGTCCTAGGGCCCACTTCCCAGGTGGGAGGTTGTTTTTATCAATACAACATCATCTGGTTTAATGTTAGGCGTAGGTTTCAACCATTTACTGCGAGCCTGTAGCGTTGTTAAGTAATCGGAGGACCAGTGCTTCCAGAACTGGTGGAACATGTTTTCAGTTAACTGCCACCTTTTACGTAGATCTAGATTTCGGTCATCTTCATAGCTAGCTAGCGGAAGAGTCATAGTTGGACTACCCGTCAGAAAATGTCCCGGCGTTAGGCAGTTGTAGTACTCGTCGGGGTCTTCTGTGAGGGGGCAAAATGGTCTGGAATTCATGCATGCTTCTTTTTTTGCCAGTAAGGTCGAAAATTCTTCATAGGTGAGTTTCTGCTCGCCTAAAACTCGACGTAAGTGATGTTTCATAGAGCGCACCGCCGCCTCCCAGAGTCCTCCCGCTGTTGGCCACGCAGGGGCGTTGAAGTGCCACTCCTCTTTCATTCTGCCTATTTCGTTAAAGAACTCAGAGGACAATTCCATACTGAACGTTTCGAACTCATTGTTCAGCAATTTTGAGGCTCCAATGAAGTGCAGGTCGGCCATGAACTGGTAGTTTTTCGTAGGTTTGAATCGATGGCACCGTATGCACTGTCGCAACTGAGTTTTAACTGCTCTATTTCCTCCTATTATCTAATAATGTTGACGGATGAAGGCGAGCGTCAACCGGGCGCCACCGTGCAAAGTTGCGATATGTGCTTGGCTTATCAGTAGTTCAGTAAGTCTATGCTTCCTCGGTAGAATTGCGGGGTTTTTTATACCCGGCGGTAAGTTAGTTTTGTTTAGACGCCCTCCGACACGTAAGATACCCGCCTTGTCTAGGTAAGGCGATAATATGCAAATTTTGCTTTTAGTGGGAACATGTTCATTTTTTAGTAGTAGATCATATTCGCTGCTAAATTCTAATCGTTGAACGTTCCTTGTTGAACGTTTGTAGCGCAATTAAGTTCATTGGCCGTAAGCGTTAGGTCATTGTGTTGTTTCTGTCGACCGGCGTCAAATTTCTTCACTTGTTTTGCTTTACTAAGTGAATCTGTTCGGAATCGCACAATCTAAGCTATAATACGCGTCACCCAGTTTAAATTGCTGTAATTATTTATTAAGTTGATTATTATATTTTCTGGTTGGCTTAGGGTTGGCGCAGTATCCGGCCAGTACTCGACGACTGGCTCGGGAGAAGGCATGGCTCCCTGTCGTTCAGAGTGACACAGGTATTGTCGGGGCACGGTTGCTTCGGCAAGTACCTGTGTCGCATAGACAGGGAGCCGGACGCTCGGTGCCACCACTGCGTCCATTGTGGGGAGGACACGGCGCAACACACGCTCGCCGAGTGTGTGGCTTGGGAGGAGCAGCGCCGTGCCCTCACATCAGAAGTGGGAGGCGATCTGTCGCTGCCGGCCGTGGTTCGTAGTATGGTCGGTAGCGCAGAGTCGTGGGACGCGGTGGTGTCCTTCTGCGAGGACGTGATGTCGCAGAAGGAAGCTGCGGAACGGGAGAGGGAGATCTCCACTCCCTTCCCAGGCCGCAGAAGACGCACCGGGCGCAGAAGAAGGGCGGATAACGCCCTCTTCCGCCCCCCATGAATGGGTCCAGGGGCGACGGACTTGGGGAAGTCCCCGCCCCCTATCCGATGGACCCGAGGCGAAGGCGCGCGCGGTGTCTACGCGCGCCTCTAAGAGGATGCACGGGGTAGTCGAACACCTCACTACCCCGTGCTATAGACGAGGCCCGGACAGACCGGGCCAGCACTAGTGTGGGGCTGCGGAAGAATGTGGATTCCCGCGGCCCCGTGTGCACGTGCGAGGAGACACCGGGGTGGTTTTAGCCGGTAAGAGTCCGGCACGCCCCTCCGCCTCTCCCCAGGCGGAGGAAGTCCATGAGGATTTCCCCCCGTAAAAAAAAAAAAAAAAAACAAAAAAAAAAAAAAAAGGGTTGGCGCAGTGCTTTTTTGTTCCATCGTAGTTGTAAGTAGACAACTATGTTGCTCTTCGGGTTGCCTGGAAACGTTCTCAGTGTTGCAGGTCCATTCCACCATAAGTGGAAATTCACCAATTGTTTTGGATATAACCCCCTGGTTGCACAATCTGCAGGGTTGTTTTTTGATTCGATGTAAAACCAATTGGATGCTGGCACCACTTGTTTAATCTTGATGACTCGGTTTTCCACGTACTTTTCCCATTTGGACGTCGCTCCTTGCAACCAAGCCAGCACCACCTTTGAATCGCACCAAGCCCATGTAGTTATGGTGTGTTCTGTTAGCGACTCGATGATTTTGCATACTAGTTGTGATAGAAGTAGTGCTCCGCTGAGCTCAAGTCTTGGCAAAGATAGTTTATTTGCGAGCGGGGCAACCCTAGTCTTTGCAGCAAACAGGCTTAATTTTGGTTCTCCGGTTTCATTGAGCGCTCGTGTATAGATGACGCATGAATACGCTTTCTCGCTCGCGTCGCAAAATGCAAATAGTTCAATTTTGTTGTGGATGGTGCCAATCCAGCGATTTATTGTTATTGTTTTCAATTCATCCAGTTGATCTTTCAGTCTCAGCCACTCTTCTTGTATGCCACCGGGTACCGGTTCATCCCAGGTTAAGTTTTGCATCCAGACGCTTTGAAAAATTAGCTTGGCTCGTATAGTGACCGGTGAAACCCAACCAAGTGGGTCGTATAGTTGTGAAATCTGAGACAGTAGGGCTAGCTTAGTCAGTACTTTTTGCGAGTATTTCTCCAGTTTCCAGTTGAACGTAAATGTATCCGATGCCGGGTTCCAGCCAAGACCGAGTGTTTTCATGCAGTCTTCTTGTTTAAAATCAAAGTTGGTTTTAGAGATTTGGTCTTCTCGCAGATGTTCAAGTAATTTGGTACAATTACTGGACCACTTCCTTAGGTTCATACCTCCTCGCTGTAATAATTGTATAAGGTCATTCTGTAATTGCCTAGCCGTTTCAAGAGAGTTGCTGCCGCTAACTAGGTCATCGACGTAGAACTCGTTCTTCAGTATTTTTGCTGCGTCAGGATATAAGTGACCGTCGTCGATAGCCAATTGTTTTAAAGTTCGCATGGCTAACCATGGCGCGCATTTTGTACCGTATGTTACAGTCCTTAAGGCATATTCTTGCAGTTGCTCATCCGGGGAGTTTCTCCATATGATTTTCAGGAGATGCTGTTGGTCCTCGGATATCCAGATGCATCTAAACATTTTCTCGATATCAGCAGCTATTACGTATTTATAGGTTCGCCATTTCATGATAAGGGTTTGAATATCCCTTTGTAGGTTAGGCCCCTTTTTCATGAGGCTGTTCAAACTTTTGCCACTAGAAGTTTTTTGTGCCGCGTTAAAAACCACCCTTAGTTTTGTAGTCGTTGATTGTTCCCTTAGAACACCGTGGTGAGGTAAATAACATTCAAGTTGGTTGGATGTAATTTGACCCGCAGGCTTCATATGTTGCAATTCTAGGTACTAATAAAGTTTTTGTACATTGTTGATAGTTTTTAGTTTTTACATAATCTTTTTTCTTGTTGTAAGAATTGCGCTATAGCAGCTGATTTCGAACTTCCAAGATCTTTGTCATAGTTATGGTTCATAGGCATTTGTAGTTTGAGTCTCGTTTGGTCGTTTCTTGGTAGTAAAGTTCACATTGATCGCTTCGCTGTATGTCTTCCATACTTGGAGCGATGTCTTCGCTCTCCCAATACTTTGTCAGATTCGTTGTATCGAATAAAGTGAAGTGACAGTTAAAGGTTTTGAGTTTCCCACACAGAATCCATCTCAAATGAGTTTGCTGAGCGATAGGTGACTGATCGCCTTTCAGAACTCCGTCTAGAACAATGTCTGCGTAAACGTCAGCTCCAAGTAGTAGATCTATTGAGCTTGACACATTGTAGTTAGGATCGGCCAGCTTTAAATTCGCACTACCCGTGTAAAAAAGACGTAAGTGCGTCAAAATTTTTTTATTACGTAAATAAAACGAGCATCATGGTTTACACGTTCTGTCAAAATTTCGTGAAGCTATTTACAAAAATGAAGGAATAAATGCAAAAAAAACTAAAATTTTGCGACTTTAAAAAACATAAAAATCCAGCATAAAATAGAGGTATGCACATTAACATTTATTCGCTTTATAGTTTTTTCCTGCTAATAAAGTCATAATAATGTTAACGTAAATTTTAAAAGAAGATTTACAATAAACTCTATAACGCAAATATAAAAAATGACTTGTTCCTGTTTTTTTACAATCTAGAACTATTGTGTAATTCTAATTACTTATTTCTTCTACAAAACTTTTAGCTAATAGTTTATGTGTGATTATAGTTACATACTTTCTACCCAGCAAAACTTCACAACGTGTTAAGTGTAGTTGCAGTTACTCCTTTATTACGCGAAACATTTTATAAATGATGTTGAGTGATTTTGAATACCTGCTTTTACAAGAAAAATAAAATAAAAATATGTTTGTGAAATTGAAATGAAATAAAAAAAAAATAGTCTGATTTAGTGTCGTATATAGTAAAAAGTACTTATTGGATGTATTGCGCCGAACAACACAAGTCGCCTACACCGCATTGTGCCTACACCGGCTCGCGGGAGATTTCCATTATAAACGCAAGTACCTAAGTACCTCTCACCCGAACGGCTATAACTTAATAGTCGATGCTCCTATTGGCTCATCAGAAAATTGCCTCGTCCGGAGTATGATGCCTTATGTGGGCGCGCCGCGTATCCAAGCTGCTCGTGGACGCCGCGTATGGTACTGCAGGTCAGCGGATCGGGATGGCATGAGATCCTTCTTTGCATCCTACCCTTGGAGATGAGTTTGTTTCTCGCAGAATGATCCCAACGCTGCTGCTGACTCTCTTGCTGATGTGGTGTTGCAAGGGATGGAACTCTTCGTTCCGTCCTCTGTGGTCCCCGTCGGTGGCAGATCTCGGTCCCTGGTTCGGCTCTTCTTCTAGAAAAGCTTCGTGCATAAAGCAAAAGCCTTACCCAGCCTTGGCTGATGCGGTGGTGGTGCGGGATCTAAATAAAGTTTAAAAAGGAGTATAACTTTGCCTCCAGGTCCTTCAAAAGAGTCATAGCGGGTCCAAGTCAAACCATATCGGTAGGGTTGGAGAGAGGCTTGAGCGCCTTTTTTCAGGAACTCGTGCGTTCTGGTCTCTCGCCAAAGCTATCGAAGGCAATTGCTGCAGACCATCATTCTCATCTCTGCACGTGGGGGGAGAATCATTGGCGCACGACGCAAAGGAAAAAGCTCAGCTTTTGGGTAAATTCTTTGCGTCAAATTCGACATTGATGGCGGGGGCGTAAGCGGCCGGTTCTGCCATGGCACGGGTGTAATGCCGGATATTCGGTTTCACCAATGCTCGGTACGATTGGCGTTCATGTCTCTTGACATCCATAAGTCGAGTGGGTCTGACGAAATTCCACCCATTATGTTAAAGTTGTGCGCTTTAGAGTTGGCACCAGTCTTAACACGTCTTTATCAGCTCTCATACTCTTCATGCGTAGTCCCGAAATTATGGAAGACAGCTTTGGTCCACCCGATCCCTTAAATAGGTGATCGACAAATCTGTCCAATTACAGACCGATAGCCACAACTTCCCTCTTCTAAAATTATTTAATCATCTATTAACTGCCAGCTCCTTCGGTACTTGGAGGATTATCAGCTTCTTAGTGACCGACAGTACGGTTTCCGTAAGGGCCAGTCCGCTGGTGATCTCCTAGTTTACCTGTTGGGCACAGGCGATTGAGTCCAAGGGAGCGATTTTAGTCAGTTTGGACGTAGCAAAGTCCTTCGATCGGGTTTGGCATAAAGGGCTTTTTTCGAAGCTGCCTTCCTAATGAGCTTCCCGAGAACCTGTGTAAATGGGTATCCAGCTTTCTTGCAGACAGAAGCATAAAGGTCGCGGCGACGGTGAATACTCTGATTGCTTGTCTGTGAATGCTGGTGTCCCTCACTCTGTTCCTCCTACATATCAATCATATGTTGGATGACAGCAGGGGCACGCCTCTTACGCTGGCCGTGCTAACATTTCTTGGGAAAAAGTCATCGAGAGTCGAAACAGACTTGTCTGAAATCGAGACTTCTTTAGAGAGAATCTCAGATTGGGGTAGACTTTACTTGGTTAAATTTAACCGCACAAAGACACGGGTCTGCGTGTGCACAGCTAAAAACCTGCCGTTGGTCGTATCTCCTCAAATTCAGAGCACGCCCCTCACAACCTCGGCCGGTATTGGGATACTTGGCGTCGACATATCAAGCGAAGTCCAGTTCCGCGGTCATCTAGAGGGTAAGGCCAAGTTAGCCTCGAAAAACTAGGTGTGGTCAATAGATCGAGGCAGTATTTCACCCCGGGGCATCGCCTGTTACTTTACAAGGCGCAAGTTCAGACCCATATGGAATACTGCCACAGCTTCTCCCCAGTAACAGCTTCTGCACAGCATTCAACGGCTAGCTGTCCGAATTGTTGACTGCCCTGTTATCTCGGACCGGTTGGAATCTTTGGCACTGCGTAGGGATGTAGCCTCGTTATGTGTTCTCTATCGCATTTACCACGGGGAGTGTTCTGAGGACTTGTTCGATTTAATCCCCGTCGCTTCTTTTAGCCAACGTCCTACGTGAAAGCATTTTCATCCCCATCACATAGATGGTTGGCAGTCAACAACTATGCAATTGACGCGAAACTTTCTGCCCCTCACAGCAAAACTTTGGAATATGATCCTCCGGCGGCGGTTTTCCCGAACCGATTCGACGTCCAAACCTTCAACACACGACCGTACTCCTTCTTAAAGCGTCATCTGGTGTCATGGGTGTCATCTGCTCGTTTCATCGCATCGCGGAGGCAAACGAGCAAGTGACACCCGCAGCACCCGCAAACGAGCAGATGGAATGTGTGGAATGTTGAAGTAAAGTTAAAGAGATTTCGGTATATCTTTAATGTCCGGAACATTATACAAAGACTCGATAGTTCTATGTAGAGATAATAACATACTGCCACACTACCAGACTTATTAAAGGAGCGTTTTTTTTGCGAGAGGGAAATCGTCAAATGACTTTTCCCACCCAGGGCCGGGCGGGAGGGAGTGTCAGACTCTTACTGAATAAAAACCCACCCGATTGTTCTCCTGCTCTGGGCCGAGGTCGCGGTGCCTCATTGTGCTTACCCCGCAACCTCGGCTGAACATCAGCCCTATAGAGCCCCGTATGTGGTGGTCTTTTGGCTCTTGGAGTATCGCGCAGAACGCTACGCGCCGTACGCTCGGGTCTGGTTCAGGTCGGGCCGCGAGCTACGCTTACTCTCCGTCCGTTGCGGTGGCCAGAAATCATCTTTCGATCCCCGATGCCCGGAATGTCGCCTATCGCGGCAGCTGGGGCGCGAGGAGGATAGTTCCCTCATGCGCTCCGCTTCCTTCTTTGCGAGCATCACTGCTTCGCAGAAAGAGGAGACGGCTTCCCAGTTCCTTTCGCTACGAACCATGGCCTCGACTAGAGCCGGGCGCGAGAGTTCGAAGAGCTTAAGTATTCAATCTGCTGCCAGCGAGTCTGATTCCGAAATTGAGGATAATTAATAAAGGTCAACCAAAATATCACTATTTTAAACATTTCTTGATTAATTATGCACGTGATAAATATTTTTTTAATAATAAAATTTTAGTAATAACCCATTATTGATCGTAGAATACCCTCATTGTTTTCATTTTCTCTCAATTATTTTGTTTCAGTATTTACAGTTTTGCCAAACATACACTATTTTCTATAAGAATTAGGTATTGCATAATACAAATTTAATATTCGGTTACTTTCCGCATTATAAAAGCAATTTTTATAAATACACCTACTAAACTTAATTAAATAGCTAGCTAAAAATACGTAACTCTATTTACAAAAAAGGATTTTTCGTGAAATAACAACGTGATTACACTTACAACTCTAGATTATAACGAAATATAAGAGATTGCAAAGCCGTAAGTAGAGTTAAATTAGTTAATATATTTAAAAATACAAAAATAAAAATCAATAATTGTAGTTACTCCTGCAAATATGCGATGTATTCCGTGGAATAAAGAAGTAACCGTGTTTTTTTAGATTATCTCGAAGTACATCAATCTGTTCCCCAATTAAATAGCACGTGTAGTTGAAGGCAACTGTGACCTGCAATTTTCTCTTTGAGACATATTTCTAGACCTCATAATAAAAATATAGGACAGTTTTTTTAAGCTCCTGAAAAGTTGGTGAAAATCACTTACTTCCTTTTTCCACGAATGGTGCGAATTCTGAAGATGCGTCCAGCTAGCATTTTAAAAGCTACAGCTAGGCAGCTTACTTGTTAAGTTTGTTTCAATGCTTGCACGTTGAATTTATAGCTGGAATGTATCGATTGACATTCGAGATGTAGGAGCCCTCTACAAGTTCGTGACGTAGAACCTATTTCGGTCACAGCTGCGTCCAGTTTTTTACGAGGTAAGCGCAATAGTTGAGCGGCATTCTCTGTTATTAAGTTTATCTGAGATCCCTGATCTAGGAGACCCCGTAGTGTTACGTAAGTTCCATCAGCTGATTTAACTTTGACCAGGACTGTAGTCAGTAAGATTTCAGTATATTCGGTTGTCACGTGGTGAGCTGCTGGTTGTGTTGATGTTGACGGACGTGAGTTGGTTGAGTCATCCCTCCTTTCTGCAGTTGGTTCAGAGTCAGAGGGTTTTGTATGGAGTAATGTATGATGTTTTGAGTTACATTCGCGACACGTTTTCTTTGAGTTGCAATTATTGTTGCCATGGCTGTACAGACAATTTTTGCAAAGTTTTAATTTCGCTATTGTTTTATTCCGTTGCAAAATATCCATGTTAATTAACTTATCACATTGCATCAGCACGTGATCGTTATTGCAGAGAGGGCATTTTCCGAACGATGCATGAAATATTTTGGAGTGTCCCACTTTCGTTTGCTCTTCTGGCTTCTTGAAGTTGCTTTTAAACTTGTAGTTATGGTTCCAGCTCTTGGTCATTGGTCTATGAGGTGTTTTGTTCTCACCCGAGTCCTTTAAACAGCTCTTTGCCGTTTCGTGCGCGAGGAAGCTGAGCTCCAAGAACTTAAGGAACTCGTCTAGGTCTGGCAATTTCCTATTATTTTGCGTTTCCTTGGTATACTCGTTAAGTGTTGTGGGATCCAATTTTTGTGACATCATGTAAACAATCATCGGGGCCTAACTGCTCACTTCAACTTCCATGTTCCCGAGACCATTTAGGCACTCGGTTATTACGTCATGCATCCTTTTCAGGTTGTTGGCGTTGGGTTGCTGAATAGTAGGTAAGTGCTGCATAGTGCTCATGAAAGAGGTGAACTGAAGTCGGCGGTTGTCATAGCGATGAGATGGTATTTCCCAACAGGAATCATAGTTATCTGCACTGATTGACAGATGCTGGACGAGACGTTCTGCTTCACCTTTTAGTTTTGCCTTCAGGTGTTGCATCTTCTGCGCCTTGGGAATACTCGGATTGGTGTGTATCGTTTCAAGGAAAATGTCCTTGAAAGTAATCCATTGAACATATTTGCCGGTAAATTCCGGGATTTAAATTTTTGGTGTTGATTTTTGTAAATGGATTTTTGACCAAATCTTGCTGTTTAGGTCCCTTTTCAAGTTGTCGTACTTTTGTTCAATGGTTTCGTACTTTTCATTGTAATCTTCATTCAGACAGGACCCCTTCAGCTCATCATCAAGTTCCTAGTGTATCTTATCGATTGATTGCCACTTTGCTTTTAATGTTGCTAGATGTTCTTCGAACTCCCAATTTTCGGTTATGAAGTCGATGTTTATCTTCGACATTGCTTTAGTTAAAGCCTTGAAATTGCGTTCTGTGATGAGCTTCTTAACGCCGTCCTCAGTTTCTTCATCTATTAGCCCAGAGAGATCGAAGTTTAGGTCTTGTTTTGGTTGTTTGTTTTGAGAAGCCATTAGATCCAGAATATGCCTTTTAGTTGACTCGTACATAGTCTTTGTTTTCGTGTAAACATCATTGTTAAAGTATCCGATGTTTTTATGTTCAGTGGTCTCCACCAGTATTTTATGCTGCTTTTCAAAGACACCCCATAGCTCCTCTAAGTTCTTTAAACGTTTCTAAGGTACTTAACGTTTTTCCTTGTTATGCTGTCTTTTTTGTAGTTGGTGCACAACGTTTTGATGTCTTCAAAGATGCCGACTTGTTTGGTAAGTAGTGCCATTGTAAGTTAGTAGTTTTAAATTGTACTTGAGGTAAGTAAGTCTAGTAGTCACGTACCTTAAGTTTCGTGGTAGTACTAGTAGTAGCCGCAGTAGTAGTTGGCTTGTTGACGTAGTTGAGTCTTGTTTAACCACTTGATCCAGGAAAAAGTTTCCAAGAATCACCCTTCGTTGCTTGTTAGAGCTCTTTGCTCCCTACGCTGGCGTATGGGCAATCACTTCAATTGCAACCGATGTGCAGAAACATGATCATATTTGCGTAGGTTGAAAACGAAACGAATGCAGTTATTCAGAAGTCGGTCGAGTTTATTGAGGAGATCTGCATTCAGGTCATAGTAACAAACATCAGCATAATCTATAATAGGGAACAACAAGGCCTGTACAAGCATCGTCTTGGTGACGGGCGGAAGCAAGTTTTTCACGCGGTAAAGGGCCCGCAGCGACCCGGTTACTTTTTTGCACACGTTAGTTACTTTTACACGTTAGTTTTTTGTTACACGTTAGTTTTACCCATGCATCCATTTTTCCAATGGTAACGCCATTGGAATAATGGATTTATAACCTAAAAAAATCCGCCCTCTTATATCTAATACTAAGTAACTGCTTAACAGTTACTTAGTATTAGATATAAGATTATGACGAATAGTATTAAGTTTGTATTAATTATTTGATATGTCGAGGTTTTATTGAGTCATTATAATTACAACAACACTGGTGGTCGGTTGTCAAAACTCGACCTCTTATTTAAATTTATTTATTAAAATTAGTTTTAAGTGATTTTATTGTGTTAAATATATACTACTACGTTGAACTACTTGCAAAAATACCACAGGCATTGTATGCGTTGTGATTCGGTTAAGAATTAATTTGTAAATTTGACAAGTTCCTGTGAAATGTCAGAGGTCAACGGACGGAGCAAAAGTTTAATTTAAAAAAAAGCTTTAAACCAGGGGAGTATAAGTGATAACTATTATTTTTATCGATATAAATAATAGACGCCCTTATTGTGCCCTAACGAACATATAGATGGTCTCAGTTTGCTTGGCAAATTGTTAAACACGACAATAATACTTTTGCAGATACATTACAAAAGAAAAAAAGTTTGACACTTTAATATACATATTTAAATTAGCCCAATAAGTAGCGTAATAAGTGTGATTAAGTCTATTTGTACTTTAAATTAATCACAAATTACAAATCTTAAGAAAACTTAAAGTTAAAGTCTATTTGTACTTTAAATTAATCACAAATTACAAATCTTAAGAAAAATTAATCCAATTCCTTTGTTTTCCAACTACCTGCATACAATAAATTAAATTCATCATTATAGTAACAGTTCATTTTTTCATCATACTCAATAATTTACAGCTTTATTATTCACTCCTTTGTTTTCTTATTTTTCTAATACCTTATAGATTTCATTCAAACCTAGCTTAAAGTAATTTTCCCTGTTTTTTTTTCTGCCCTTTTTTTCTCTTTCATTTCAGAATACCATCCCTTCATTTCAGTATGTTGACTCGGTCAAAGGATATGGAGAGCAAACTGAGGGCAGCCCTCAAGGAGCTAGAATCTTCTAAGCACCTGTGCGACCAACTGCTGCAGGAGCGGGATGACAGTGAAGTTGAAGTGAAAAACATAATTGACAAAAACACTCAACTTAAAAACGAATTGGCTGAATTACACTTATGTCACACGGACCTGCTAGAGCAACACAATGAATTATTAAAGAATGTTGATACTTTTAAGCAGTGTACCGACACACACGAACATGCTCTTAAACGCATAACTCATCTGGAGCATGACCTCCGAATAGCACAAAATGTAATCCATAAGTTAGAGGCTACCAAAAACTCTGTGCTGTCGGTCAACACTCAGAGTTTATATGAGGAATTGGTTGGTAGTGGACCCGGTGACATTTGTGAACCAGCCATTACAATTGATTTAACCGGTGATGATACTATCAGCAATGATGTATAAAACTATAGATACGTTGTCCGCGCTCTAAAATGACAACATGAAATGAAGGCAATTGACTACATCGCGCTTAGTTACGCACCAACCTTCCGCGCGACGCTACGTTTGTTTTTAATTTATATCGTGTGTGTAAACCTGTGCGAAACATAAATAAAGCATGCCGTCGTGTGTGTTCAGACGATGTACAAATTATACTCCAAAAGTTAAAGACAAAAATGTGTCATTTCATGCGTAAGTTCACCAAACAACCTATTTTTATTTTATTTTTTCGACGCCGGCGCCCGCCATCTTATGGCGGCCGGCGCATGAAGGTATAGTCACGTGCCGATGTAACTGAAGATGTATATTTATCTCCCTCTAGCAAAGGCATTCCACTATACGATGTCATATTTTCTTTCCCTTTCTTTACTCGTAGAAGTAGTTATCTAGTATTTTCGCCGTTTTTAAGCGCCGCGATGTTGGTTCATGACGTGTCTATACAGGGTGTAAGGGACAGCCCTCCACAAATTAACAGGGTGCATTCAGCTCCTTATTCTGAATCATATTCCAGTGAAAATTCTTTCAGGAAAATTTTCAATTTTTTTTTTCGTTTTTTCAGTTCCTACACCTCTATTTCAATGTATAATTACATTCTATGTATGAAGAATAACATTAATGTAAATAACACAGCTAAAACAAAAAAATACGCAATGATTGTGTGAATTCTCTAAAAAACTACGCATGAAATTAGCTGTTCAATTTCTACCTAGCGCGGGTCGTTTGAACTCACCGCACCGCGGTCACGGCGCAGCGGCTCGGCTCGTAGGTATACCTACGATCCCGTCCAACGTACAGAATAGCTGCGTCCCTTTCTGTCGATTGAACCAGTGTTGCCAACTTTTAACTTTTGTTACCTCTTCTACCTTTCTACCTTTCTACCTTTGTAAACGAAAATGTTAGAACTATCGAAATTTATCTAAAACTTGAGAACTCCTTTGCATTCATAATCACATTGATGAGATTTTCATTAATCAATGAATGAAAATCTTGTCGCGCACATAAATTGAATAAAAAATAAATAAAGATTAGTCTAGTTTTAATTTTAAAGCATTTACAAATACTATCTAATTTATTAATTGATTGTTCTTTTTAAGCGATTGCTGGCTAGTTTTTAAACTATTTACAGATTTACATGGCTTCACAATAGCCATAAATTGATAGTCGAGCCAGAAATTAAACACAATCTCCCTGGAATGGAAGCACAGCTTTCTATCACACTGCACTTTTATTATTCTAAATTAACTAAACAATGAAATTAGAATTAAATTGATTTAATCAATTCATTTCTCTACAAAAAATAACAGAATGATAAATTACGACCATGCATAATTTTTTATTTTTTACCCCGAAATTTTGTAATTTTCGTGTAATTGGCAACAACAGATTTATGTTTGTGTGTGTCTCATCACATGCAGTCGCCATTGTGCCTTGCTGCGATGTTACTGTTTGTGTACCGCGAGCGTGTGTCGGTACGGATCGCTCGCGCATTCGGCTTAAAAGTTTTGTTATAAGTAGTGTCGTTAAGTTTTATTAGTTATGTAGTGTGTGAAGTGTAGTGAAGTTTTGTTGTAGAAATTGTGCGAAATTACTACCTAGGTACGTTTAGCGCGCGTGATTATGGGGAGATGATAATGTGTTGTAGTAGTGTAGGTATCCTGACCGTCGGCATCCATCAGACTCCAGGATAATTACTGGTGACTATCAACGCTTACTAGAAAACCAGCCCATTGTTCCCAGACAAAAAGGCGCCGGAAGACCAATACCTACGTGGATTTTGGAATTGGTTCGCTAACGTAACGAGACGCTACCACTTACCAGTGCTTTCTTATTTAAACGTAGTTTAGGTAGGTTTGGACCGCAACCGTGGCCAGCACGATCCCCAGACCTAACCCATTTGGACCCCTTTTTGTGGGGTTACGTAAAAGAAAAAGTGTTTGTGAGTGCGTGTGCAAGTGAGTACGAAATGCGAGACCGCATCACAAATGCTTTCCAGAGCCGGAAACCGGAGCGATTCTAAGGTACCTACGCATTTTTCTTTTTTTATCATTTATCAGTAATATCAGTTACCATGTTATGATTGTTAGATTTTCTTTTGTTAGTAATGCGGCTATCTTTTAAATAATAATTTATTGTTATTAAAACGTGGCGCGAGCGCGATTATTAAATTGTCTTTTGTAAGTAATGCGGCTTTCTTGTAAATAATAATTTATTGTTATTAAAACGTGGCGCGAGCGCGACCGTTTGTCCGAAAGGTAAGGTCGCGGCGCTGCCCATAGTGTAAAGTAATAATACTAAAAGCGCTGCCGTTCGCTGCGTGCGTTTGCGGTGGTAGCGATACATTGCGTGTAAGGTAATGAAACAAATCGGTTTAATTGGATTCCCATAACGTTCCTGAAATAATTTCATGTACCGGTCAACTTCAGACGATATACTGAATCCACCCTATCAGTTTGCGGAAGGCTGTCCCTTACATCCCGTATATAATACGTCATTGACTATCAGTGCTTGCCCTGTATTCAATAGCAACAATAAATTAAAAAAATATATAAAACTAAGTAAAATCAATAAAAAACTGAAAAAGAAGCAAAATCTGTGTAAAACAAATATTTACCTAAGAAAACAAAAAAATAAATTATTGCAAGAACTTGAATCATGCAAAAGTGATTTGAAACAACATCGGGCAGTATATGACATAGATGTTCAATCTCTTAAACAAGAACTTTTACAAAGAGAAATGTTCTTAAATGATATGTTCCAAAAATATGAAGCTGCCCAATTGGAAATAAACAAACATATGATCGAGGCAGGTAAACTTGTGGATCTAGTAACTTATAGTGCTGAGAGGTGAGTCTCTTGCAAATAATCTTTCTTATAGCTGTGCCCTCACTCCACCTTCTGAGCCAGAAGTTGTACAACAACCAATGAGTCAACCAGCTGTTACATACAGCGCTGGTGTGTTTACGGACTCAGTGGGTGCAGGTATTGGGTCACTTATTGCCAATTGCCTTAACTATAGGATAACTAATTACTGTTATCATAATATAAAATTTGGCCAGATTATTAAAATAATTTCACAGAAACAGATCACACAAAATCAGCCAATAGTGATTTTGATGGGTGATAGTACAGGAGTAAACAAGCGGGATATAATTGATGGTATTGTTATACGGGTTCCCTCAGAAGGGTTTTTTAAAAAAACCTTTAATTAGCTGTAGAAAATAAACGCTTAATTAATAGAACCGAACTAGAATATGGACTGGCAGACACAAGAGAGTAGGAGAACTAGGAGATGATCACGGTTCGGCAATTGAGACGAGACTGGCGCTCCGGAGGAGCGCTGGGCAGTATAGTCACTTAGATGCTGACACCGCGGTTTTGATAAGATACTTAGTAATCAACTTAAACTGATAACTAAGCACTTTCCTTAATATTGGCAATCTATAACAGCCCCCCGATTTAGAGTAAACTACACCTTTTTAAAGTGAAGTTTACCTATAAAAGTAAATGAATTATATTCTAGCCAATTCTAAGAGAGGGTCCCGTATTGATATTTGATGTACTAATTTCGTCTAATTCATGGTTATCATTTTCAGGAGTATTATTTTCTTTAGATTTCCTGAGTCTCTTGTATATGCCACTTTTATACAACTTATAGATAATATACAATATGACAAAGATTACAATTACAATCATAATGCTAGTATAATACCTTTGATATAAAACAATATGTGGTTTTTCAATGATATTATTAAGGCTTTTCACGATTTCAGGATTATCATAAGCTAAGGAATCTAAATTTACGTTCTTAAGGGTAACAACAGGTAAGTTTGATACAATATTATTATAAGCTAAGACATTACAACAAGAATCATTTAAAATATTAAAATTAGACACAATAGTTTTCATTTGAATTTCACGATTTTCGTGAGGTGTCAAACGAGTATCTTTACAATAGGCAATACATTCAGCAGGTAAGTACAGTAAACCATTTCCGTTAATTTCTATTTCATTAGATTGAGAATTATTACATTCAATACTTATTTTAGTTTTTTCAGACATTACAAATAACCATCTGTTATGGCGTAGTGGTTGCCAAATGCTAACGTGGCCGTGAATGAATTTAGTTTTACAAATCGGCGGTATTGAGGTAAGTACCTTTGTAATAATTTCCGTTTCACAGGAAGGTGTAGCTGAAGAGGAGTACAGTATTGATGTTTCACAAAGGTAATGATTATTATTAATTATTCTACAGTAATCTAACTTATCTAATGTACAATACATTGACTTATCTTTACTTATACCTATATACTTAGAAGATGGGATGATGGTCGAGTATGACCTTGGATTATTTTTATCATGAGGAACCAGAGAAGGTAAGTTATGATATACATTTAATTGTATAGGATTAATTAAAGGAATTTTTACTATAAACACTACCTTTTCTTTATTGAAGTAACTAGATATTTCAGATATATTCAAAATAGTATGAATGTTATCAAGATTTAAAGGAACCGGAAGTTGTTTAGATTCAGGTAGGAATCTGTAATTATCGACAAGTTCGTTATAGAGTTCTTTAGGAGTTAAAATAGTGGGGTATAGAGTATTAGATTTACTAAACATGATAGAGTTAATTATGTCTTCAACCTTGAAAGATAAGGCTAGTAGGCTATTTTCTATCATAGACGTTAATTCTAGTATGCGAGACCTAATACCTAGCTCTCTTGAGACGTATGTCAAGTTTAAAATATCTTGAGATATTACATCGATTGCATATTTCAGGTGTTTTTCATTTTCCTTAATTGTAGATAGGGTTTCATTAACCGATTTAAGTAAAGAGGTGGTGACCAATATATTTTCCTTCATTAAAAGGGCTAGTTTCTTTTGGTCTGTTTCGACCTGGTTAATGGCATGGTCATATCGAATGGCATCGTCTTCATCCATAGTGCCAAATAGTTTTTTAGATAGAGTGCCTACGAAACCTAGAAGAGCAGACCTTCTCGACTGACGAGATGTGAGGTGAAAAATAGCTTCGTTATCGTGAGTTATATCATTAAAACGCGTATTTAAAGGTTCAAAAAGATTTGTACATTCTAAATAATCAAAGATCTTGCCATTATCACATACTTGTTTAGACTTATCAAGGATTTGACGGAGGTTTATAATATGTGGGTTAATAAAGGAAACATCATATGGGATAACTATACTAAGGTGACTATCAACTAAACTTAGGGAACCTAGAGGGTCGAAGTAGATGCCAGAACTAGAAGGAAGTGACCTGATAAAGTCCTGGTGCGCATTGTTCAATGTGCTGAAATAGAATGAACGAGGTTAGATAAAAATATTACTGGTTTATACTTTCTATAACTAGTATTACTGCGATACAAGATCTCTGACTTCCGCTGGTTTCATTTCGTCGAAGTGGTGCCTCACGTGACGTCTATTAATTAAGAGTGTGGCTGTATTGTTATCATGTACCTTTATAATTTTGTATGGCCCTTTCCAGACAGGTGATAAGGCCTTTTTGAGTCTCAGATGATTTTTAAGGTAGACGTAATCACCGTCCTTGTATTGTGGTGGTGATCTGGTATGAGAGTCATAATAGGATTTAGAGGATTCTTTGGATTTTAGTATGTTTTCTAGAGCTTGTTCTCTAGTATATCTGAATTTGTGTTGTAACATTCTTATGTAGTCCGAGTATGTTGCGCTAGGTTCGCTTTCGTATATAGAGTTGGGAATAAAGGGTTTGTGACCGAAGACTAGTTCGTAAGGGGTGAATTTCGTAGTAGAATGTGTTGTTGTATTATATGTCAGCATAGCTGTATATACATAGGTAGGCCAGTTATCTTGATTTTGATTAACAAATGATTTTAAATATTCCTTGAGAGTCGAATGACTTCGTTCAAGGGCTCCTTGTGTCTGAGGGTGATAAGGCGATGACCAAAGTTGTTTTATCTTAAGAAACTGACATGTTGTTTTGAATAAGTCGGATGTGAAGTTTGTACCTTGATCGGTAAGGATAGACTTTGGAATTCCAAAGAGAGAAATAAAGTGGATAAGACAGTCACAAGATTCTTCAGCAGTTGTACTGCGTATAGGATAAGCAGCTGAATATTTCGTTAGGTCATCTTGTAGGGTTGGAATATATTTGAGTTTGGCAGTACCGGATTCAGGCAAGGGTCCTACTATATCTAGTGCCACCTTTTGAAATGGTGATGTGGATGTAGTTGTGATTTCCATAGGGGCTTTATTTAATTTTCTTAATGCTTTATTTTCTTGACAAAGTTTACATTTCTTGACATAGTCGTCTATGTCGCTTCTCATGCCTTTCCAATAAAATTGTTCTCGAATTCTGTTATACATCCGTACACACCCCAAATGTCCAGATGCAGGGATATCGTGGTTTTCACGCAATATTTTGGGTCTTTCACTTAAGGTAGGATATATTATTTTGTTTAGGTACAAGTGAATTTGGATTTTTGTATTATTAAAAATATGGGTTAGAATATTGTAGATTTTAGTATATGAGTGATGATCAAACGGATTCCTAAAGTCGGAAATAGCAATATCGGTTGTTTGTTCCGATTTCAAGATTTCGTCTCTTACTTGCTTCAGAGTGTCAAAAATAGCAGGATAGGATGATTCATCAAAATAATGAACTTTAGTGAAGATGAGGTAAACCGTCTTATTTTCGTAATTAGTCTTTAGAAATCGGTGTAATTCTTTTTCAGCGCTATAAATTTCATCGACGTTTTCAGAGAAGGGGATTACATCAGAAATATAAGGGTTGGACTCGTCTAAGTCTATAGATGTAGGAATTAGTATGATTTTGCAATTTGTTTTCAAAAGGTTTTCGTTATGTTCCTTTAGGATTGTATTATTGCTTCCTTTATTCGGATTTGTTTTCAGAAATTGCGAGTAGTTGTCATTATTTAGATTTGGTTGCGTTTCTGGTGAAGGGATCTGGAGTGAGTCAAAGTCAAGGTTAAGGTTTGCGCTGTCAGGACTGAGGTCAAGGTAAGGTAGGTTTTGTTCTAGGTCAAGCAGTTCTGGAGATAGCGTCGGGTTATCCTGTGGTGTCGGTTGTATAGGATTCGGTGGATTAGTAGGTATAGTATTAGAATCAGTGTTAAGATCCTGGTTGAGCAGGTCTTCGTTTTCGAAGGAGAATGGGATGGGAGAAGGTAAGTCCACCAGAGGGTCTTGTAGGAGGTTGTCTAGTTCGGAGTCGATGTTTTGTTGGAGAGGGTCAGGAATTGTAGGAGGTTCATCTTGAATAGGATTAACAGGAAATCGAGATAGTGCGTCTGCATTCGTATTTATTTTCCCTTTCTTATGTATGATTTCATAATCGAACTCTTCTAATTTGAGTCGCCAGCGAATTAGTCTAGATCCAGGGTCTTTACAGTTGAATAGCCACTGTAAGGGCTTGTGGTCTGTGACTATTGTGAATCGATTCCCGTAAAGGTAAGGACGGAAAGCTTTAGTTCCAAAGATAATAGCTAAGCATTCTTTCTCAGTAACACTGTAGTTACATTCGGCTTTGTTAAGTGTTCGTGACGCATAGGCAATAGGACGATCTTTTCCTATAGGACCTTGTGATAAAATAGCAGAAATAGCGAAGTTTGAGGCGTCGCAAGTGAGGATAAAGGGTTTGGTAAAATCAGGGTAAGCAAGGACAGGTGACGTTACTAGTTTTTTCTGTAACGTTTCGAAAGCAAGTTGCTGTTCGTTTTTCCAGTTAAAAGGTGTATCCTTTTTTAGGAGAGAAGTTAGTGGTTTCGCTAGTTTTGAAAAATCTGGGATAAAGTGTCTATAGTAGGATGTGAGTCCGAGAAAAGATTTAATGTCCTTGGGACATTTTGGGATAGGAAATTCCGTGATGGCTACGATTTTTTTTGGATCTGCTTGTACCCCGTCTTTGTTAATGACGTGACCAAGGTAAGCGACTTCTTTGCACAGGAATTCACACTTGTCTGGTTGGAGTTTGAGGTTATAATCTCTGAGTCTATTGAAAACACAGGAAAGATTTTGGATGTGACTTGGAAGGTCTGGTGAGTAAATGACGATATCGTCTAAATACACGAAGCAGTGTGAGCCTTGTAGTCCACTTAGGCATGTATTCATGAGTTTCTGAAAGGTTGATGGGGCATTTTTTAGCCCGAACGGCATTCTTGTAAATTGGAAGTGTCCTTGAGGTACGGAGAAGGCTGTTTTAGGTGCGTCTTGCTCAGATACAGGAATTTGATGGAAACCTGAGGCCAAGTCTAAAGTTGTGAAATATTGACTTTTCCCCAATTGGTCTAGAATTTCTGTAATTTGTGGAATAGGATAAGTCTCTCCGATGGTAATGTCGTTGAGTTTTCTGTAGTCTATAACGACTCTCCATTTTCGTTTTCCCGAGGCATCTAATTTTTTCGGCACGACCCAAATGGGTGAAGACCAAGGTGAATTTGAAGGTATCACTATTTTTTGTTCTAACATCTTATTTAATTGACTTTCTACCTCTTTTTTGTGGCATTCAGGGAATCTATAGGATTTGGTTTGGATAGGGATGTCTGTGGTCGTTCTTATGTTATGTTCAGTGGCTTTAGTGTAAGTAAGTTGTTCATCTGGAAGGTGGAAGATGTTGGAGAAGTCTGTACAAATTTGTAGTAAGGCATTGGATTCCTCTTCATTGAGGTGAGATATTCTAAGTTGTTCGAGGACTTTTTTAGTTCGCGTGGTGGCGTTAGATTGAGGTTTTGATTCATGGTAATTAGGATAGTTTGGACTATTTAAAGGTTCTATTGCAAGGTTAAGGTTAGACTGAAGAATGACGGGATTTTCGGAAATGTTTACAACTGTAATGTTGACACGATTATCATCTTTTACCTTAACAATGCAGTTTGCGATTAGTAATGAGGCAGAGATGTGTTGGTCTAGTATAACACCTTCTTTTATATTAGGATTATTTACGGTGCATTCAATAACGGTTTCCGAACGAGGCGGGATATTGTATAAAGGTTCAGCGAATTTTAATTTAATACAGTTCTCATCCGTTTGCAGCACTCCTTGGTGATAGTCTATTTGACAACCCAGGTTCTTTAATAGATCGGTACCTATAATACCGTCGTAACTGAGGCTAATATTTTTCACAACGTGGAATTCGTGACTGTAATGTTTGTTGGATTTTTGAAATATTTGTAGTTTGAAACTCCCTAATGTTGAGGTTGTTTCACTTCCAGGGTCGATTCCTTTAAGGAGTATTATTTCGTCACTTAATTCCGGGATAGTGGTCATGGAATCTAATTTTAGGAGGCTTACACAAGAACCAGTGTCAACTAGGAAGGAAAGAGGTCTGTCAGCTACTGAGGTTTGGATAATGACATAAGGTAAGTACTTTTTTTCAGTATTCTTATTAATTTTATATAATTTCATATTCTTTTTATTTTTCAGGTTTAGTATGGAGTTGGGAGAAGAATCATCTGGAGTTGGAACTGGGATGGAAGCAGTGGACCTAGGAGATTTAGTATTAGGTTCTTGGGATACGATGGGTTTGGTGGATTTAGTAGATTTGGTATATGATGCAGAGGGTTCAGTGGGGTTAGTAATTGATTTAGGAGGTTCAGTGGAAACAGTGGATTTGGTAGGTTTAGGAGATACAGTGGAAACAGTGAATTTAGTATTTGATTTTGGAGATTCAGTGGAAACAGTGGATTTAGTACTTGATTTAGGAGATTCAGTGGAAACAGTGGATTTAGTATTTGATTTAGGAGATTCAGTGGAAACAGTGGATTTGGTAGATTTAGTAGGGGTAGAGGTATCGTCTTTGAAATGGTAGGAATAATTTCCCGTGCGACGCATATCGGGAAATTTTACTCGTTTAAATCGTTACGATCAATTTCGTCAACGCCCTCTTGGTTGTCTAGGTTTACGTTAAGGACTTTGCGCATAGGGTTTGAATTAGTATTTTGGGTAAGGTTTGGTTGGCGACCGTAAGAGTTAGAAGCAGAGGGCTGATTTCGGCTGTTATTATATTGTCTTTTGCGACAATTTTCAATGCTGTGTCCTATGTTTTTACAGTAACGACAGATCATGTCGTTGGTGTTGATTGGTTTCGGATAGTCAGGACGATAATTACGCGAAGTTGGTTGAAATTCGCGGCGAGAGTTAGTATTTTTTGTTTTATCATTATAAAAGTTTGTGCTCGGATTTGACCCTCTTTGTATGCTGGAAATAATTTTTTCTTCTTCTACCGCAAAGCTTACGGCAGAGTTCAGCGAGTCAGGGTTTCGACATCTGACTATCTGTGAGATGCGGGGATTGAGTCCTGTTATAAAGGTGTGGAGAGAGAGATCTTGTATGGCAGCGACACGTCCTGCTAGTTCCGTTTTCCTTTTAGTTGGAATGGAAATATTTATTTCCGTTAGAAGTTTTGCTAAACATGTTTCAATTTTTAATGCGAACTGGTTAACTGTCTCAGTAGGGCTCTGTTTGCAATCTTGGAGCTCCGTGAGTAGGTGAGCATAATGTTTCCTCTCACCAAATTGTTGTTTAATGAAATCAATAAACTGTTCAAAAGAATCGAAGTCTTTGATGCTGCATGTTGATTCGGCTTTGTCGACCAATTGACTTAGTATAAACTTAAACAGGATGGGTTTTTGCTGTTTTGTATCAATTTCGAAAGCGCTTTGACAGTTAGTAATGAACGGATTTAATTTTTCCCGAGACCCGTCGAAGGGTTTGATAAACTTAAAAAGAATACTGAGTTCGATTTTTTCGTCGATTTCTAATTTGGGGCCCTTAGAGCCGCTAGCACCATCATCAGATTTAGAAGTCATATTAAAGGTTTAGTATCTAACACAGAAAAACAGAACAACAAAAGAAATTAGAATAAAATGTTAAATTAGAATGTTATAACAAGAAGTCAGGTCCTCCTTATGCTAGCTTGGATACTGTAGACGTGAGTCGCCGCAGCGCGTAGTCAAAACAAAGTCTTATCAGTTTTTAGGTTGGACGCACAAGAGAATTTGGTATGCACTCACAAGAACGTAGTTGTGATAATGATGGTCAGCTGCATCATTTCCGCAGGTTACTGCAGACAGTGGAACCGTGGAACCGAGGCTGCTGGAGACCTCTGTGTCTATTGAGGATGATGATTTTGTACACGCACCTTAGCACTTAGACACTTTAGCACTTAGCACTTTAGCTATTTAGCTATTTAAATCACTTTTTACACTTTATTTTTGGAACACTATAATGGATTCTTCGGAGCGTAATCGGGTAGGGGAATATCGTATCCCACCGCTGCCACCAAAAAATGTTATACGGGTTCCCTCAGAAGGGTTTTTAAAAAAAAACTTTTAATTAGCTGTAGAAAATAAACGTTTAATTAATAGAACCGAACTAGAATATGGACTGGCAGACACAAGAGAGTAGGAGAACTAGGAGATGATCACGGTTCGGCAATTGAGACGAGACTGGCGCTCCGGAGGAGCGCTGGGCAGTATAGTCACTTTGATGCTGACACCGCGGTTTTGATAACATACTTAGTAATCAACTTAAACTGATAACTAAGCACTTTCCTTAATATTGGCAATCTATAACAGTATAGCGGCATACATTCATACCTACCTACATTCTATGGCATAACCACCACACCTCATACCTATTACCAGATAACCTTTACCGTACCTCCTTCAAGAACCAGATTACCTTTACCTCCGTAACCAACAAACCAATACCAACGTTTTTGACTTTCTGTGATCAGAAACAGTGAAACAGGCCGCCTTGAAAAAGGCGTTGCAAACGTTTTAGACTTCTGACAGAAACTCGTCTTGAAAAAGACGCTTGTAACGTTTTCGACTTCTGCTGACAGAAACTCGTCTTGAAAAAGACGTTTTAAAACGTTTTTGACTTCTGCTCAGAAACGAGATATAGTGAGCAAGCAATTAAGCAGGCAAGCAAGCAGAAGCGAAGCTCGAAGCACACGAAGACACGAAGTTGCGGTCCACGACACTGGACACGTCTGTAGTCGTCGGCGGCACCGGAGCGGAAGGACGCGTCTCGCGGCACGCGCCCTATTATAGCCTCGCGCTGTGCTCGCGACATCACGACGAACGGCGACCGCGACGGCGCATGCGCGCAGCCGCTCTGCCGAGCCTTGCGACAACCGTGCGCTGCTATTGGTAGATGACATATACCTATGTGTGATAGCGTGTAAGTTAGCCATAAGAATTGTAAATATTAGTAGAGACATTGTGCCGAATAAAATCATTCCAAACCACGACAGCCTCGAGTTAATTACAAGAAGAAACCCTGCTCTCACTCCTAAATTGGTGACCCTCCTGAAGAAAAAGAACACAAACAAATATCAAGACGGCAAATCCCTGCGAGTCAGAAGAAATATGGCCAGTGAAGAATTCAGCGACGCCCACGGCGTAACGACAGTGAAGAGCGACGTGGCGACAATATCCCTGCCCGCCAGATTGCCACCATTTTGGCGCCAAAATCCACGCCTATGGTTTGCGCAATTCGAGGCAGCTGTCGCCGCCAGTAAAATAGGAGAAGAGCAGAAGTTTAACCTCGTCGTACCATTGCTCGGCAACAACGACCTGGAACAGATCGCCGACATCATCTTAAGCCCCCCAGCGTCCGGCAAGTACAGCACACTGAAAGAACGGCTGATTTCCACATACCAAGAGTCTGACCATCGCCAGCTACAAAAACTGCTGAGTGGTCTCGAGCTCGGCGACCAAAAACCGAGCCAGCTACTCCGCAAGATGCGTGACCTCAGCGGCAAACTCCTGTCCGACGAGGCACTTAAAGTAATGTGGCTAAATCAACTGCCAGCTCAAATACGCGCCGTACTCTCCGTCAACACAGAGTCATCACTCGAGATGCTAGCTGCGATGGCTGACAAAATGATGGAGCACTTCGAGCCAGCTTCCATCAACGCAGTCTCCACAGCAACAGCGTATCAAGAAAACCTACAAATCTCCGTACTGTCTAAGCAAATTGAGAAGCTGTCTCTTGAAATCGCCGAACTCCGCACCAACCAGCAGAACTACCGACATTCCCCGCGTTTCCCTCACCGCAACCGTTCACGCTCCCAATCAAGATCCAGACATCACACGCATAACAACATCAAGCCCGGCGACCCGAATTGGGTGTGCCGCTACCACTATAAATTCGGCGACCAAGCACGCAAATGCGAATCGCCGTGTTCAAAAAAGCGGGAAAACTAGAAAGTACATCGACGTTGGCGGGCGTCGATGTAAACCAAACCAGCCGCCGACTTTGTATCATAGATATCAACCTCCGAGAAAAATTTCTTGTTGACACGGGAGCAGACATATCGGTTTTATCAGCACGAAACAAAAAACACATCAAGCCGGCGAAGACCTCATACAAACTGTTCGCGGCCAACGGTACCGAAATTCGTACCTACGGAGAGCGCACACTCGAGCTCAACCTAGGCTTACGAAGACGATTCAGGTGGACATTCGTCGTGGCCGACGTAAACACATCTATACTAGGCGCAGACTTCCTAGTACATCACCAACTACTAGTCGACCTGCATCACAGAAAACTCATAGACCGCATCACCGAACTTAGCGTAAACGCAATCAAGATCAACGGCACCGAGCAAGACACCGTCTACATGGTCAACCGCGATCACGCTTACCACGACCTACTGAAGAAATATCCTGATGTTCTGCGACCTATGTCATTGAAGACTCCAGTAAAACATGACGTCACTCACCATATCGAGACAACCGGACCACCTATATACTCACGAGCGCGACCCCTACCGCCCGACAGATACAAGGCAGCAAAACTTGAGTTCGAGCGCATGATCGAGATGGGTATCTGCCGACCCTCTAACAGTCCTTGGGCGAGTCCACTGCACGTCGTCAAGAAAAAAGATGGTTCACTCCGAGTCTGCGGCGACTACAGACGACTAAACGCTGTTACAGTACCCGATCGATACCCTATACCACGTATTCAAGATTTTACCTACCAACTTCACGGCAAGAAAATATTCTCGAAACTCGACCTTAAGATGGCATACTTCTGGATTCCCATCGCTAAAGAAGACGCACAGAAAACAGCAATAATAACTCCGTTTGGTCTCTTCGAATTCAACTGCATGACATTCGGCCTAAGAAACTCAGGACAGACCTTTCAACGATTCATGCACGAAGTACTACGAGGACTCGACGACATAGTGTTTTGTTTCGTCGACGATCTACTTGTGCACTCGAGAAATCAAGACGAACATCGACGCCACATCGAAATAGTACTCGAACGCCTAAATACCTACGGTGTCAGTCTAAACATCGATAAGTGCGAGTTCGACAAACAAAACATCGAATTTCTTGGGTACGAAGTGTCATCAGAAGGAATCAAACCCACTCCAGACCGAATACAAGCAATAGTCAACTACCCAAAACCACAAACAATTCAAGATTTAAGAAGATTCCTCGGCATGATTAACTTTTACCGCAGCTGCTTACCCCATCAAGCCGAATACCAACATGAATTAAATAAATACCTACATAACACCAAGAAAAAAGACAAGACTCCGATAACGTGGACACCAGAAGCAGAGCTAGCCTTCGAGAAATGTCGACAAAGCATCCTCGACGCTACTACTCTCACGCACCCGATACATAACGCGCCACTACGCTTATATACCGACGCTTCAAACTCAAGCATCGGCGCCGTACTGCAACAACAAGTAGACAACGTGTGGAAACCTCTGGCATTTTTCTCAAAAACAATGAGCGAGACTCAGCGACGTTACAGTGTGTACGATCGCGAATTATTAGCGATGTACATTTCTGTCAAACACCTTCGTAGGTTAATAGAAGGCAACGACCTTACGATATATACCGACCACAAACCTCTTACCTATGCACTAACAAGATCACCGAGTACCAGCGATACATCACGACGAGAACGACAACTTCATTTCATTAGTCAGTTTTGTTCAAAAATAAAGTACGTGCACGGTGATAACAACGAAGCGGCCGACGCCTTATCACGCATAGAAGAGATCGACCTATCTCAAACTTCCATTGACTACAATAAACTTGCTCAAGACCAGGAAAACGACTCAGAACTACAGAGATACATGTCACATCCAAACCTACAGTTCACCAATATTTCACTACCCGGAGGTCAACGTCCGCTTATCTGTGAAACATCGACAGGCAACATTCGTCCGTATTTACCCGCGAAATATCGTTTTGTCGCATTCAAAGCGCAACACGATTTGAGTCACCCAGGCGTGCGCACTACGAGAAAAATAATATCGTCGAAGTTCTTCTGGCCGAACATGAATAAAGAAGTCGGAACATGGGCAAGGACATGCATCGGTTGTCAGCGAGCGAAAGTACAGCGGCACACTATCAGCCCGCTCGGCGAGTTCGGAAAATCCCAGCGTTTCGAACATATTCACGTCGACATCGTGGGACCACTGCCGCCATCAAATGACTACCGATATCTAGTCACCATGATTGACCGCTGCACAAAATGGCCCGAAGCTATACCAGTACGCGATATCACCGCGGACACGATCGCCAAGGCTATTTACGACGGTTGGATATCGAGATTTGGTTGCCCGCTACGACTTACGACCGACCAAGGAAGACAATTCGAGTCGTCACTGTTCAAGGCGCTGATGAAGAAATGTGGAATAAACAGAATACGCACTACTGCTTTCCACCCTCAAGCAAACGGACAAGTTGAGCGCTGGCACCGAACTCTAAAGTCAGCACTCATGGCGAGATGCGCGCGTACAAACTGGAGCAACGAGTTATCAACTGTGCTACTCGGCCTACGTACAGCATTAAGACAAGACAATGAAGTCAGCCCGGCACTCATGACCTACGGTTCAACACTCCGCGTACCATCTGATTTCTTCGTGCCTACTCAGCCGAACATCGATGACGCCGAATTCGTCCGTCAGCTGACCGAAACTATGTCTACATTATCGCCGAACAGCAAGCCACACTCAAACTCCACAAGGTCATTTGTACACAAAGACCTTGCTACGTGTACACATGTTTTCGTGCGCAATGACACCGTGCGCAATGACACCGTGCGCAGCCCGCTAGTACCTCCCTACGACGGCCCCTACAAAGTACTTCGGCGCGACAGCAAACATTTCACCATACAAATGTATCCACGTACTGCAGTTGTTTCAATAGACAGACTCAAACCAGCATACTTACTCAATGAAGACGACACCCTATCAACATCAGATACGCGCCAACAGCAAGACAAGATACCTACTACGACTTCGCGCCAACAGCAAGACTATGTACCTACTGCATCTGCGCGCGAACAAACATCGAACTATCTACCTACAACTACGAGTAACGACGCACGGACAATGTCATTCACCCCACCCCGCGACGCCTACGTCACCCGCACCGGCCGTACAGTGAAACCAAACGTACGCTTCGCTTAGGGGGGAGTGATATAGCGGCATACATTCATACCTACCTACATTCTATGGCATAACCACCACACCTCATACCTATTACCAGATAACCTTTACCGTACCTCCTTCAAGAACCAGATTACCTTTACCTCCGTAACCAACAAACCAATACCAACGTTTTTGACTTTCTGTGATCAGAAACAGTGAAACAGGCCGCCTTGAAAAAGGCGTTGCAAACGTTTTAGACTTCTGACAGAAACTCGTCTTGAAAAAGACGCTTGTAACGTTTTCGACTTCTGCTGACAGAAACTCGTCTTGAAAAAGACGTTTTAAAACGTTTTTGACTTCTGCTCAGAAACGAGATATAGTGAGCAAGCAATTAAGCAGGCAAGCAAGCAGAAGCGAAGCTCGAAGCACACGAAGACACGAAGTTGCGGTCCACGACACTGGACACGTCTGTAGTCGTCGGCGGCACCGGAGCGAAAGGACACGTCTCGCGGCACGCGCCCTATTATAGCCTCGCGCTGTGCTCGCGACATCACGACGAACGGCGACCGCGACGGCGCATGCGCGCAGCCGCTCTGCCGAGCCTTGCGACAACCGTGCGCTGCTATTGGTAGATGACATATACCTATGTGTGATAGCGTGTAAGTTAGCCATAAGAATTGTAAATATTAGTAGAGACATTGTGCCGAATAAAATCATTCCAAACCACGACAGCCTCGAGTTAATTACAAGAAGAAACCCTGCTCTCACTCCTAAAACAGTATCAACACCTTATTAAGACTAAACACAGGGAATATGTTTTTTTTTTTTTTTTTTTTTTTCTGTTGTTGGCAACTGAGTCTCCAATACAATGTTGTCGACTATACTGCCAGTGTCGCGTGGTGACGGCAGAGTAATGTACCGTCGACTTTTAACTTTGTGGTAGTATTTACATGTTAGTAGCTGAATACGTACATGAAACGTACATTGAATTACATTGATGAGATTTTCATTAATCAATTAATGAAAATCTTGTCGCGCACATAAATTGAATAAGAAATAAATAAAGATTAGTCTAGTTTTAATTTTAAAGCATTTACAAATACTACCTAATTTATTAATTCATTGTTCTTTTTAAGCGATTACTGGCTAGTTTTTAAACTACTTACAGATTTTTACATGGCTTCACAATAGCCATGAATTGATAATCGAGCCAGAAATTAAACACAATCTCCCTGGAATGGAAGCACAGCTTTCTATCACACTGCACTTTTATTATTCTAAATTAACTAAACAATGAAATTAGAATTAAAATGATTTAATCAATTCATTTCTCTACAAAAAATAACAGAATGATAAATTACGACCATGCATAATTTTTTATTTTTTACCCCAAAATTTTGTAATTTTCGTGTAATTGGCAACAACAGATTTATGTTTGTGTGTGTCTCATCACATGCAGTCGCCATTGTGCCTTGCTGCGATGTTACTGTTTGTGTACCGCGAGCGTGTGTCGGTACGGATCGCTCGCGCATTCGGCTTAAAAGTTTTGTTATAAGTAGTGTTGTTAAGTTTTATTAGTTATGTAGTGTGTGAAGTGTAGTGAAGTTTTGTTGTAGAAATTGTGCGAAATTACTACCTAGGTACGTTTAGCGCGCGTGATTATGGGGAGATGATAATGTGTTGTAGTAGTGTAGGTATCCTGACCGTCGGCATCCATCAGACTCCAGGATAATTACTGGTGACTATCAACGCTTGCTAGAAAACCAGCCCATTGTTCCCAGACAAAAAGGCGCCGGAAGACCAATACCTACGTGGATTTTGGAATTGGTTCGCTAACGTAACGAGACGCTACCACTTACCAGTGCTTTCCTATTTAAACGTAGTTTAGGTAGGTTTGGACCGCAACCGTGGCCAGCACGATCCCCAGACCTAACCCATTTGGACCCCTTTTTGTGGGGTTACGTAAAAGAAACAGTGTTTGTGAGTGCGTGTGCAAGTGAGTACGAAATGCGAGACCGCATCACAAATGCTTTCCAGAGCCGGAAACCGGAGCGATTCTAAGGTACGCATTTTTCTTTTTTTATCATTTATCAGTTACCATGTTATGATTGTTAGATTTTCTTTTGTAAGTAATGCGGCTATCTTTTAAATAATAATTTATTGTTATTAAAACGTGGCGCGAGCGCGATTATTAAATTGTCTTGTGTAAGTAATGCGGCTATCTTGTAAATAATAATTTATTGTTATTAAAACGTGGCGCGAGCGCGACCGTTTGTCCGAAAGGTAAGGTCGCGGCGCTGCCCATAGTGTAAATTAATAAAACTAAAAGCGCTGCCGTTCGCTGCGTGCGTTTGCGGCGGTAGCGATACATTGCGTGTAAGGTAATGAAACAAATCGGTTTAATTGGATTCCCATAACGTTCCTGAAATAATTTCATGTACCGGTCAACTTAAGACGATATACTGAATCGACCCTATCAGTTTGCGGAAGGCTGTCCCTTACACCCTGTATAACATATATATATATATATTGTTTCATTACCTTACACGCAATGTATCGCTACCACCGCAAACGCACGCAGCGAACGGCAGCGCTTTTAGTATTATTACTTTACACTATGGGCAGCGCCGCGACCTTACCTTTCGGACAAACTGTCGCGCTCGCGCCACGTTTTAATAACAATAAATTATTATTTAAAAGATAGCCGCATTACTTACAAAAGACAATGTAATAATCGCGCTCGCGCCACGTTTTAATAACAATAAATTATTATTTAAAAGATAGCCGCATTACTTACAAAAGACAATGTAATAATCGCGCTCGCGCCACGTTTTAATAACAATAAATTATTATTTAAAAGATAGCTGCATTACTTACAAAAAAAAAATCTAACAATTATAACATGGTAACTGATAAATGATAAAAAAAGAAAAATGCGTAGGTACCTTAGAATCGCTCCGGTTCCCGGCTCTGGAAAGCATTTGTGATGCGGTCTCGCATTTCGTACTCACTTGCACACGCACTCACAAACACTTTTTCTTTTACGTAACCCCACAAAAAGGGGTCCAAATGGGTTAGGTCTGGGGATCGTGCTGGCCACGGTTGCGGTCCAAACCTACCTAAACTACGTTTAAATAGGAAAGCACTGGTAAGTGGTAGCGTCTCCTTACGTTAGCGAACCAATTCCAAAATCCACGTAGGTATTGGTCTTCCGGCGCCTTTTTGTCTGGGAACAATGGGCTGGTTTTCTAGCAAGCGTTGATAGTCACCAGTAATTATCCTGGAGTCTGATGGATGCCGACGGTCAGGATACCTACACTACTACAACACATTATCATCTCCCCATAATCACGCGCGCTAAACGTACCTAGGTAGTAATTTCGCACAATTTCTACAACAAAACTTCACTACACTTCACACACTACATAACTAATAAAACTTAACAACACTACTTATAACAAAACTTTTAAGCCGAATGCGCGAGCGATCCGTACCGACACACGCTCGCGGTACACAAACAGTAACATCGCAGCAAGGCACAATGGCGACTGCATGTGATGAGACACACACAAACATAAATCTGTTGTTGCCAATTACACGAAAATTACAAAATTTCGGGGTAAAAAATAAAAAATTATGCATGGTCGTAATTTATCATTCTGTTATTTTATGTAGAGAAATGAATTGATTAAATCAATTTAATTCTAATTTCATTGTTTAGTTAATTTAGAATAATACAAGTGCAGTGTGATAGAAAGCTGTGCTTCCATTCCAGGGAGATTGTGTTTATTTTATGGCTTGACTATCAATTCATGGCTATTGTGAAGCCATGTAAAAATCTGTAAGTAGTTTAAAAACTAGCCAGTAATCGCTTAAAAAGAACAATCAATTAATAAATTAGGTAGTATTTGTAAATGCTTTAAAATTATATATATATTATATATATACATATATATACATATATATAAATATATATATATATATATATATTATTATAATTATATTTTATAATAATATATATATACATATATACAGGGTGTAAGGGACAGCCCTCCACAAATTAACGCGCCGCGCGCCGTAGGTATTACCTACGATCCCGTCCAACGTACAGAATAGCTGCGTCCCTTTCTATCGCCCCGCCTCCGCGTCTCCCCGTCTCCCCGATTCTTTGCACAATGTTTGCCCGATTGAACCAGTGTTGCCAATTTTTAACTTTTGTTACCTCAGGTAGTAAACGAAAATGGTAGAACTAGTGAAATTTATCTAAAACTTGAGAACTCCTTTGCATTCATAATTACATTGATGAGATTTTCATTAACCAATTAACGAAAATCTTGTCGCGCACATAAATTTAATAAAAAATAAATAAAGATTAGTCTAGTTTTAATCTTAAAGCATTTACAAATACTATCTAAATTATTAGTTGATTGTTCTTTTTAAGCGATTACTGGCTAGTTTTTAAACCACTTACAGATATTTACATGGCTTCACAATAGCCACGAATTGATAGTCAAGCCAGAAATTAAACACAATTTCCCTTGAATGGAAGCACAGCTTTCTATGACATAGCGCTTTTATTATTCTTAATTTACTAAACAATTAAATTCGAATTAAATTTATTTAATCGATTCATTTCTCTACAAAAAATAACAAAATAATAACTTTCGATAATTTACGATCAAGCATCATTTTTTTATTTTTTTTGGCCGAAAAGTGGTAATTTTTTCTTGTAATTGGCAACAATAGATTTATGTTTGTAATGTTTGTTTCTCATCGCATTCAGTCGCCCGATGTGCCTTGCTGCGAGGTACTGTTTGTATACCGCGAGCGCATGTCGGTACGGATTGCTTGCGCACTCGGCTTGTTAGTTTTATTGTAGGTAGTGTTATTAGTTATTAGGAAGTTTTTTAAGTTTTATTAGGTATAGGAAGTGTTGTTAAGTTTTATTAGTTATAAGTTTTATTTAGTTTTATTAGGTGGAAGTGGTGTTTAGTTTTGTTGTTAAAATGACTACGTTCAGTGCGCGTGATTATGGGGAGATGATAATGTGCTACGGGGAAGCTCGAGGAAATGCTAGGGAAGCGCTTAGAATTTACGTTAGTAGGTATCCTGATCGTCGGCATCCATCAGACTCCAGGATAATTACTGGTGCCTATCAACGCTTGCTAGACAACCAGCCCATTGTTCCCAGACAAGAAGGCGCCGGAAGACCAATACGCGGTGAAACTAGCGAAAGGATTTTGGAATTAATTCGACAAAATCCTCGCCTGGGCACACGTACTGCAGCTCGACTATTGCGGCGGAATAATGGAGCCCGCGTCTCACACTGGTCGGTGCACAAAACGCTGCGAAGGGATCGGCAACGTCCTTACGTCATACACAAGGTCCAAGCTCTATTGCCTCGGGATCGCGGTCATCGTGTAGAGTTCTGTCAGTGGCTGCGGACTAAACAACAGCAGAATCCAAATTTTATATCCCACGTGATATGGACTGACGAGTCAACTTTTACGCGAAATGGGATGTGGAATCGCCGAAATGCCCATCATTGGTCGCATACTAACCCCTACGAGATACAAGAGTCCGGACATCAAACGCGTTGGTCGGTAAACGTGTGGGCAGGAATTTATGGTAATAAAATCCTGGGGCCTGTGTTTCTTCCCGCGCGCATGGACGGACCGCGCTATCTCGAATTCCTCCGTGGTGACCTCGAAAGAGAGCTGGAGATCCTTCGTGACGAGCTGGAGGTGGAATGGGAAGATCTGGGTGATCCACCACTTGCGCATTTGCCGATGATCTGGTTCCAACACGACGGCGCCCGTCCGCACATAACTCTACCAGTGCGTTCATATTTAAATGCCACCTTTCCGCGTCGCTGGCTTGGTAGGTTTGAACCGCAACCGTGGCCAGCACGATCGCCAGACCTAACCCCTTTGGACTTCTTTTTGTGGGGGTTATGTAAAAGAAAAAGTGTTTGTGAGTGTGTGTGCGAGTGAGGACGAAATGCGAGACCGCATCACAAACACTTTCCAGCAGCTGCGCCACAGCTGTAACGAAGATCCCACCATGTTGCCCCGCTTACATGCAGAGACGCTGCGCCGTGCCAATCTGTGTGAACACTTTGGAGGAAGTCACTTCGAGCCTTATCTCATACGACCGGAGCGATTCTAAGGTACGCATTTTTCTTTTTTTATCATTTATTAGTTACCATGTTATGATTGTTACATTTTCTTTTGTTAGTAATGCGGCTATCTTTTAAATACTAATTTATTGTTAATAAAACGTGGCGCGAGCGCGATTATTACATTGTCTTTTGTAAGTAGGTAATGCGGCTATCTTTTAAATAATAATTTATTGTTATTAAAACGTGGCGCGAGCGCGATTATTACATTGTATTTTGTAAGTAATGCGGCTATCTTTAAATAATAATTTATTGTTATTAAAACGTGGCGCGAGCGCGACCGTTTGTCCGAAAGGTAAGGTCGCGGCGCTGCCCATAGTGTAAAGTAATATGTAATACTAAAAGCGCTGCCGTTCGCTGCGTGCGTTTGCGGTGGTAGCGATACATTGCGTGTAAGGTAATGAAACAAATCGGTTTAATTGGATTCCCATAACGTTCCTGAAATAATTTCATGTACCGGTCAACTTAAGACCATATACTGAATCCACCCTATCAGTTTGCGGAAGGCTGTCCCTTACACCCTGTATATATAAATTGTTTAAAAAATAATATGGACACAAAAAATAATATATATATAATGTGGATATATATATCCACATTACTCTAAATTATTAAATATAAATGGTATATCTTTCCCACCGACATTTGATGACATAAAACAATTCGAAAAAAAGAATCCGCACATAAGGGTAAATATTTATGGTTTAGAAAAAAATTACACTGTTACTGGACCATTATATAAAAGTTGGCAGCGGAAACTGACTCACGTAAATTTATTATTAATTGAAAGAGGGCACAAAAGTCATTTCTGTTTAATAAAAAAATTTGAACGACTAGTTCATAATAAATTAACAAAACACAAATCTAAAATTTACTTATGTGATGAATGTTTTATATATTTTGATTCAGAGGCAAAATTAGATAATCATAATTGTGCACGAATGCAAACAGTACTCCCAGAAGAGAACAGTAAGCTTCGGTTTTCTAATTCAGTGCCAGATTAGCCACGTAGCAAGAGTAGAAAATGCTACGGGCCCCGCGGATTGAAGGGCCCCGCGCTCAAATAGGTATTTCTTAATTACACCACTTCAACAGCAAGACCTATGTAGAAAATGTTTTGTTTACAAAACTACTACTAAACTGCAAGCAATTTTTTCTTAACGAAATAAACGAAAAAAGACAAATAGTGGGTATTTTGTATGTGTAAGAAAAGGAAAGCGAGTATTTGTCCGCTCGGTCGGTGCCATTGGCGGACGAACCGAGCCGACGCGAACTGCGCGCACGGCTATTTCCGCCTCACCTCTAGGTATAATATCTATCACGAAAAACGTTGGTATCAAAATGAACAACAATAATTTGAAATTGTACCACATCTTTTAAATTGAGCGCTAGCTACACACAGTTACGTGTTGTACTACTTGCACTGCACTAAACACAAGTTGGCAACACTGCAAAACCATTTGGGGAATTCCCTGATATTGTCATCGATCGAGCTAGTCGTAACTCGAACAAATAAATTAGGATTCTATTGACTATCAAACAATAAGAAATTGATATACACTTTCCTATGACTTAATATAAAAAACTACTAAACACTTTAAATGTGAACTATTTGTGAGAAAAGTTGTCTTGACATTGCTTCAAGTACTGTTTTCGTGATTGACGTAGCGCTGTGTTCAATTTATTCAATTATCTTTTTACCGACTTCAAAAAAAGGATATTATGTTCGGATCAAAAAAAGGATATTATGTAAGGATATTATTACTATTATGTTCGACTGATTGTTTGTTTTTTTTTTGTATATTCACCGATTACTCCGCCATTTATAAACCAATTTCCAAAATTCTTGTTTTGTTTGAAAGGTTATACTCCCGAGAGGGTCCCATTTTCATGAGGTCGGGATATCGGGAAACCGAGGGGAACTTTCGAAAATTGAAGGGACGAATAGTGCTACTTGCCGATAGCCGAACTTGACCTGATGATGGAGCCGGAAGAAAGTTGAAGGATCTCCTTGATTATTTGAAGTAGTTATCTTGTGTTTGGGCTTGAATGATTCTTATTGGTGAGCACTTTGCACCAAGATTGGTCGTGACTGCCATTAGGGGTCTGATGATAAGAACAAAGGACAGCTCAGGGAACTCCTGAACGGTTCACAGTAACTACCTCGTGTTTGGACTTAATTCATTTATATTGATGAAAACTTCGCACCTATATGGGTTACAATGAAGTTATGGAGTAAATCTGATGATGGAGCAGGAAGACTGTCGTAAGATCTTTTTGACTATGTGAACTTTGCACCTATATGAGAACTTTGCACCTATACGGATTACGTAAGTATGTTGAAGGTCTGCAGTATAAATGATGATGGAGACCATTGACTGTCGAGGGAATTCCTCAGCGATTTACAGTACTGAACACTGACTAACTCAGGACTACTACTATTATCGTGTTTTTCGGTCTCAAGTAGTCGTCGTCTTCTCATTCGAAAACCATTATCCTTGCTTGCTCTGCCAAGTGAATCATCCAAGTCATACTAAACAGCAACAGTATAAGAAAAAAATATTGATCGGTGCCTCCTGATAATCAAACTAACAATAGCTATATATGTAAAGACTAGCAGCTTGCCCCTGCTTCGCACGGGTCCCATCATCTCGCTTACGATGAAAGGGTCTCTATTACCCAACTCTCCTCTCTTCTTTTCTAAAATTTTCTTTCATAAGAACCTTCTCCTGGCAATAACAAACACAACAAAAAAAGAATTAGCTAAATTGGTCCAGGCGTTGTTGAGTTATGCGCTTACCAACACATTTTGCGATCCTTTTTATATATAAGATTACACTATTTTTGTTTTGCTTGGCACCGAATTCAAAATTATAAAATGGTTATTAATATTATTTTCTATTTAACTAAGTGAAAACATGTATTAATTTCTACAAAGAAAAATTTCAGCGGCTCTAATACACTCGACGACTATCTTGAAAATCAAACACCTGGATAACGTTTCGAATTTGAGGTGTTTATTGTCATAATTGATAACGTACTGTCTGCTATAACTAAACGTATGAAAGCATATCATAAAATTACTAGTGTTTTTGAAGTATTTCGACTGATAAAATCTCTTCCAACAGAAGAGATTTTGAAAAAATCGTCAAAGAAGTTCAGTGCTTACGAAGATGATTTGGAGAACGGCGAATTAGTGCAGTTCGTAGAGTTGCTGAAAAAAATAAATGGCTACTGTAATTGACAGCAAGAAACAGGAGCCTCTGGAACTGCAATTTTATAAACTTTTATTAAATAATTCTTTAGAATCGTGTTTCCCAAATTTAGAAATTGCCTTCTTCGTATTTACTTATCTCTCATGATCACTTACTGCAGTGGCGAACGTTCTTTTTCAACGTTGAAACGAATTAAAAATGAATTAAGGAACACTATGGGCCAAGAACGTCTTAATTATCTCACGTTATTGAATATAGAGCATAACTTGCTTAAAAAAGTCGATATTGAGAGTGTAATCGCTTTTGTAACAGTTTTGTTTTATTTAATACCCTTTTGAGAACCGATAGCAAACCAAGGGCTCCTTGACAGAATTTGCTACAGGCCCCGCGCTGGCTTAATCCGGCACTGTTTCTAATTATACAGGGTGTAAGGGACAGCCCTCCACAAATTAACAGGGTGCAATCAGCTCCTTATTCTGAATCATATTCCAGTGAAAATTCTTTCAGGAAAATTTTCAATTTCCTACACCTCTATTTCAATGTATATTCATTCTCTGTATGAAGAACAACATTAATGTAAATAACACAGCTAAAACAAAAAAATACGCAATGGTTGTGTGAATTCTCTAAAGAACTACGCATGAAATCAGCTGTTCAATTTTCTACCTAGCTACAGTCGTTTGAACTCACCGCGCCGCGGTCACGGCGCAGCGGCCACGGCGCCCAACGCGCCGATCGCCGCGCCGTAGGTACCTACGATCCCGTCCAACGTACAGAATAGCTGCGTCCCTTTCTGTCGCTCCGCCTCCGCGTTTCCCCGATCTTTTGCCCAATGTTTACCCGATTGAACCAGTGATGCCAACTTTTAACTTTTGTTACCTCAGTAAACGAAAATGTTAGAACTATCGAAATTTATCTAAAACTTGAGAACTCCTTTGCATTCATAATTACATTGATGAGATTTTCTTTAATCAATTAATGAAAATCTTGTCGCGCACATAAATTGATTAAAAAAACAAATAAAGATTAGTCTAGTTTTAATTTTAAAGCATTTACAAATACTACCTAATTTATTAATTGATTGTTCTTTTCAAGCGATTACTGGCTAGTTTTTAAACTACTTACAGATTTTTACATGGCTTCACAATAGCCATGAATTGATAGTCGAGCCAGAAATTAAACACAATCTCCCTGGAATGGAAGCACAGCTTTCTATCACACTGCACTTTTATTATTCTAAATTTACTAAACAATGAAATTGGAATTAAATTGATTTAATCAATTCATTTCTCTACAAAAAATAACAGAATGATAATTTACGACCATGCATAATTTTTTATATTTTTCCCCGAAATTTTGTAATTTTCGTGTAATTGGCAACAACAGATTTATGTTTGTGTGTGTCTCATCACATGCAGTCGCCATTCTGCCTTGCTGCGATGTAGGTACTGTTTGTGTACCGCGAGCGTGTGTCGGTACGGATCGCTCGCGCATTGGGCTTAAAAGTTTTGTTGTAAGTAGTGTTGTTAAGTTTTATTAGTTATAGGAAGTGTAGTGAAGTTTTGTTGTAGAAATTGTGCGAAATTACTACCTAGGTACGTTTAGCGCGCGTGATTATGGGGAGATGATACTGTGTAGTAGTGTAGGTATCCTGACCGTTGGCATCTATCAGACTCCAGGATAGTTACTGGTGACTATCAATAATTTATTGTTATTAAAACGTGGCGCGAGCGCGATTGTTACATTGTCTTTTGTAAGTAATGCGGCTATCTTTTAAATAATAATTTATTGTTATTAAAACGTGGCGCGAGCGCGATTATTACATTGTCTTTTGTAAGTAATGCGGCTATCTTTTAAATAATAAATTATTGTTATTAAAACGTGGCGCGAGCGCGACCGTTTGTCCGAAAGGTAAGGTCGCGGCGCTGCCCATAGTGTAAAGTAATAATACTAAAAGGGCTGCCGTTCGCTGCGTGCGTTTGCGGTGGTAGCGATACATTGCGTGTAAGGTAATGAAACAAATCGGTTTAATTGGATTCCCATAACGTTCCTGAAATAATTTCATGTACCGGTCAACTTAAGACGATAGACTGAATCCACCCTATCAGTTTGCGGAAGGCTGTCCCTTACACCCTGTATAAGGACTCAAAGAATTCCTATTGTTATTTATGGAGACTTTGAAAGTTTACTTCGAGAATATTCAGATAAAAATAAAAGTCAGTATGTTGAAAACATACAAATTCATGAAGCAACTTGTTTCGCCTATTATATAATAATATGCTGTGAGAGCTTAGTAATTTAGTATCTTATCGAGGTCCAAATTGTTCAAAAATGTTTGTAGATTCTATTGCTATGGATTTAGAAAGATTATATGACATTTTATCTTTGCCTAGAGACATGATCCCGTTAAATGATGAAGGGCTTCTTTCATTTTAGACTGCTACAGTATGCCATATTTGTAAAGAAACGTTTTCTAATAATGATCGTATCGTTTGTGACCATGATCATTTTACAGGTAAATATCGCGGTCCAGCTCATAATTCATGCAACTTAAAAAAATAATATCTCCGTAAAATTTATTCCCATAATATTTCATAATCTTTCAGGATATGACTGTCATTTATTTATAAAAGAACTTTCATGTGTTTCCGGTCGTATCAAGTTAATTCCAAGAACCAAGGAAAAATATATTTCTTTTACCAAATTTTTTCCATTTAATTCTCAGAAAGTAGTTCAATTAAAATTTATAGATTCTTTTAATTTCTTAAGTTCGACTTTAGACAACTTAGTAAAGACACTAGATTTCAATGATTTAAAGCATTTGCAATAATTTTTCACTGATGAAAATTTATTTCGTCTATGCCTTAAAAAAGGGGTGTATTGCTATGATTATATAGACTCCTGGGAACGATATGCGGAAACTCGGTTACCAGATCGTTCAAAGTTTTTTAATAAACTCACGTCCGAAACAGTGTCTAGTGTCTACTGACGATTACAATCACGCTTTAAATGTGTGGGCTAAATTTGGTATTAAGAATTTGGGTGAATATACTGATTTATATTTGAAATGCGATGCTATTGTGCGACATATTTGAGAAATTCCGATCTATGAGTTTATGTCATTATGAGCCCCTGTCATTATGTTTTATCACCATCATTAAGCTGGGACGCTATGCTTTTGTTAACAAACGTAGAATTAGATTTAATATCTGATATAGAAATATATCAAATGCTTGAAAAGGGTATTAGAGGAGGACTTGCTCAATGCTTACTGCGATATGCAAAGGCTAATAATAAATATTTGCCAGACTATAACGAAAAAGAACCTAGGACATTTTTAGTTTACTGAGATTGTGTCAATTTATATGGTCATGCTATGATGCAAAGGCTTCCTACTGGGAATTTTAGATTTTTAACAAAATCTGAAATAGCTTTATTAGAAATTGCATCTGTTTCTGCTGATAATGACGAAGTGTACATACTTGAAGTTGATATTCATTATCCTCCTGATATACATGACGCGCATTCCGATTTGCCATTTGCGCCAGAAAATTATCTGTTTCTATTCCTTCTGATAGCAAAAACACAAAACTAATTGCTAATCTCTATGATAAATACGTGTGGTAAGTATCGTAAGTGGATCACGTATCTAACGTGATCCACTATGTTTACTTACAAGAATGTTTAAAGAATAGTCTTGTATTATTAAATATCCACAAAATTCTATCATTCACCCAAAAAAAAATTCTTAGAATCATACATAAATCTTAATACAGTACTCAGACAAAAAGCTAAATCAAATTTCGAAAGAGATTTTTTCAAGAAACAAAATAATTCAATATTTGGTAAAACGATTGAAAACAAAAGGAAACAAGTGAATGTGAAATTAGTTAATGTTTGGAAAGATAGCTTTAATAAGACTAATAAAATAAAGGGAGCAGAAAAATATGTGAGCGCCCCTAATTTTAAAAATCTCACACGGAAACAGTTCAAAAATATTTGTAAAACTGTTTGGAATAACCCTTATAACTTTCTTCTGATTAACAAAGAGTCATCATTAAATAATGGGAGGTATAGACAGAATTTTGATATGTTTTTTAAATTTGAATGAAAGCAGATGTCTGTATGTGATATATAATTATATAAATGAATTCTATACAGAAACATTGCTAGTGTTATTTTTCTCTTAATTGAACACAGTTGTGATAACATAAGATGGAAAAAAATATTAAAATGGAATTAATAAAGTCTGTCGACTCCATAAAAAAGAAAATAAAAGAAATGAAAAATCAAGAACATGAAGTTAATTTATCCTTAGATAAAATGTTCAAACCAGTTTCAGACCCTCTAAAAACTTTTGTAAATTCTCAAAGATTAATCGAAAATATTAAGCATAATAAAAACGTATCTGATAGTTCTGTACCTATTGAATCAGATGCAAATTGTGAAAGCACTCCTCGGAATGTGAAGATTTTCATGCATGAAATGTGTTCTAAAATATGGAATGAACCCTTTAATTATGTTGTAATTAATAAAGACTGTAATAAAAATAACGGATGTTATAGAAATAAATTTGATACATTTGTAGTCTTTGATTAGAAATACAAATATTTAATTAAGACTATGATGCTTACTTGATATCATTACTCCTTGACCGACTCTTAAGCGATAACTATCATAGTCTACCGTAATGGAAAAATCATTAAAAATACAAATTGTTGATGTTGCAGAAGCTGTAAAGAAAAAAATACGAAAAATGCGAGATTTTGACACTGAAAATAAGCAGGCATTAGAATCAGTTTTTAAACCTGTAACAGAGTCTCTTAATTTAATAGCTAACAGCAATAAGCAAACTGACCCCTTGCGATCTAAAGAAGTTGAAGAAACAAAAAATCCGTTCAAAAACGATACATTGCGACAAGACTGTACTATAAATGGAGGAGAAAGTGACGTGGAAGAAAATGAATGTTATACAGACAGTGACGAGTCTTACCAATCCTTGGGAGACAACAATCCAGAGACAAATACATCATCCTGGTCAATATCTTCAGAAGCACTTTCAGATATACCGTTTGGTGTTCGAACGGCGCAAGGACAACTGATGTTAGGTTCTGCTGTCATAGCGATCAGTGACAAATACATCACCGTCGCTGGACGGAAATATCCAAGCATCCTCCTGGACTAAGACAACTGTTACTAAAAAAAGGACGTAGATTTGAGCATGGTTAAAGAATCTGATCTGCAGAATTATAAAATGATGTTGATTACCACAAACGCACATCGTCGAGACTTTGACTCAAACAAACCAATAAAAAGTAATAAAGGACAAAAATATATGCAAGTCATAAAACCTCTTTTTCAACCGCCAACTGCTATTCAAAACAATCAATCAAAAGGAAAAGGGCTACCTTTGACAAAAATGTGGAAGAAAGATACAGATTTTATATATTGGGATGATCCTAATGAACTTGTGAATAGATTAAAATTATTAATTGCACCTCGAGACGCCGGTAACACTGGATTAGACAACGAAATTATATCTATTATTGAAGAACTACGTGAAAGTAAATTTATTAAGTAATAAATAAAAGGTAAAAAAAATCGGTGTTCATTTTATTATCAACCTTTAAATATAATACAACTAAAATATGAATGTAGATAAATTCGGTCACCATATTCATGAGAGAATGCGTTTCTCTGAACTATTAGAGTTCAATGGAAATGCATTGCTAAAATCGAAAAGCGGTGATTTTGGCTTGAAAAATTGTAGATTGAGAGGAATGAGATCTCCTGTAGACCCAGATGATGCCGTCAACAAGGATTACGTTGATCGATTGTGCGATCAGACTATAAAGGAGCAGAATAGAATGATTGGGTTGTTGCGTGCTCAAGTCATAAAAGAAGCACAAATAACGGTCCAAGCTACTTTAAAAGCGAAGATACCTGACATTTTAATCCAGTTGGAGGATAAGTTTTATAACAAAGCGGATGTACAAAAATTATCTAAAAACTGTCCATGATGGTAAAACAACAAATTTAAAGATAAAGATAAATTTATTCGCAAATATGGGTACAATACAGGTGATAGAGATACATTTTAGTGGTCCAGCCATCCGTCGGGGGGTTGCGACGAATGCTTCGGCGATACCCGCCCCTCCGACACATGGGTAATTGGAGGAACACCGGGTTGGTTTTTAGTCAGTAAGAGTCTGACAGAAAAAAAAAAACAAAAAAAAAAGTGGTCCAGCCATACTTTTCTAGGAAGGCATGTAAATTAAAATGAAAAATTATAAACAAATGAAATAAAAGATTAACTTAATCTTTTTAATTTAACTTAAATTAAAATTAAGTTGTAATAGAAAAATAATAGACAAATTAAATTAAAAACTAATAATGATAACAGGCATCTTGGTAGTTACCTACACAAGGATTTCAAATTTTTTTTATTATTATTATCAATCCGATCTGATTACAATAACTCTATATAACAAAATCCTTTTCATGCAAAAATTCACTTATACTATAATATGCTTTGTTCAACAGAAATTTTCGAATCGTCTTCTTCAATTTCAATATGGGCAATTCTTTCCAGTGTTTAGGTATTTTATTATAAATAACCGGCGCCATGCAGTAAACACTTTTTCGCATAAGTGCAGGCTGTTTTAGCTGTTTTAGACACAGTAAACTATTGTTGCGCCTATTCCGTGGGAAGTTATCGTAAAGGAGTTGAAATTTATTCGGGTTTGATTTGACAAATAACGCTACTTCTAGTATGTACAGACAGGGTAGGGGTAAAATGTTATATTTTTTGAAATATAGCATGCAACTATCGGTGGTTTGCAGTTTAACACGTTCACTGTCCATGAGGTTAACCCTGACCTCATTGGGGGCTTCTACTGACACGTGCATGAGGTCACTCTTACCTCACGACACCCCGTTAGAGACATTAGATTTTTTTTCTGAACGTGTGAGTAGAATTTAGTATTAACGGATGAAAATCAAAGTTTATAGTCTGTGGACCATAGATAAGCAAAAACATTAGTTTTTTTTTATCAATTAAATTGGATTTTAGGCCTTTAAAATAAAACAAAAAAATCATAAATAAACATTAATTGTATGAAAAACAAAAATTATAATTTCTAAAATATATTGATTTATTATAATCTTTAATCATCGTGTGTGTGTTTGTGTGTGTATTGTATGATGTCAATGTGTGTTTATGAATTCTGGTAATGAAGGAATAGTTTTATCAAATTTTATAAAATTAATGAGAAGAGTTGAAACATTCAAGACAATATCCTTTTTGACAACGATTACATGCCGTTTTTACTTTTCGTGTAGAACTTGCAGCCCTCCTTGCATTGTTGCCAGCTGAAATTTTTTTCTTGTAGCAACCGATACATCGTTTTCTTGTCAATCCTTCAATCAATTTATGCTGTGTTGAAAGTATTCGTTGCGGCTCTGGTATTTCATGTAGAGATAACAGTCGTTTTATGATAATTTCGTGGGCAAGGAGAATGGTCATTTTTTGTCTCCTTGGTCGAAAATCGTTGTACACGATAGTGGAGTTCACTACTGCAATAGCAAGCAAGTCGAAAGCAATCTTCTTATACCACTTGATACACTTTCTAGCAGGATTGTTGTAACTGCTCAACTGATCCGCTAGATCTATTCCTTTTTTTGCATTGTTATAATCTAACACAGCAGTTGGTTTGAATGTCTTATTCCTACCCGTGGTCATTTTCATAGCTTTCCTGTGTGCGGTGGATAAGAGCATAACATCGCGTTTGCCATGCCATTTCATGGCAGTTACATTATCATATTGCATAACTGACATTTCTCCTTTTTCTAGCGAACTATTTACAACAGTTTTTGGCAACCCTTTCCTTTTCTTGTTGACAGTTCCCAGAAGATCAGTTTTTCGCTGTTTTAAATATTTTGCAAGTGCAATGCTCGTATAATAATTATCTGTAACGATCATTCTGCCTTCATCAAGTAAATCTGCCGCTAAAACTGCTACAATGCTACCAGATAAATCAAGCTCAAGAAGTTTCTGGCTAATTCCACAGTATATCACCTAATTCCATACATAGCCATCGACAGTACAGAGTTTATAAATTTTTATCCCATATTTATGGGCCTTTGACGGTATGTATTGACGAAACAATAATCTGCCACGGAAATTAACCATTGATTCGTCAACCACAATAATGGGTCTTTTTTTTTTTTTTTTTTTTGTCAGGGGAAAATCATATCCAATGACTTCTCCCGCCCAGGGTAAGGCGAGAGAGAGTGTCAGACTCTTACTGACTAAAAACCCCCCCGTTCCTTCTCCTGCTCTGGGCCGAGGTCGCGGTGCCTCATTGCGCTTACCCCGCAGCCCCGGCTAAACATCAGCCCTTTAGGGCCCCGACTGTGGTGGTCTATTGGCTCTTTGAGGCGCGCGCGGAACGCTACGCGCCGTGCGCTCGGGTCCGGTTCTGGTCGGGCGGCGAGCTACCCTTACTCGCCGTCCGCAGACCCGCGCTTACGGTGGCCGGAGATCATCTCTCGATCCCCGACGTCCGGAATGTCGCCTTCTGCGGCGGCTGGGGCGCGAGGAGGATAGTTCCCTCACGCGCTCCGCCTCCTCCTTTGCGAGCATAACTGCTTCGCAGAAGGAGGAGATAGCTTCCCAGTTCCTCTCACGCTGCACCATGGCCTCGATTAAGGCCGGGCGCGAGAGGTCGCCGCCGCCGATCACTTCCCTGAGAACACGGCGGTGCTCAGCCCAAGCAGGGCACTCCGCCACTGTATGCTCACCGTGTCCTCCAGGTGATCCTCACAATGACGACACTCGGGCGTTTCCTCCCGCTGGATCCGAAACAGGAACCTACCAAAGCTGCCGTGCCCGGTAAGCACCTGCGTCAGGCGGAAGGTGAGGACGCCGTGGCGTCTCTCAAGCCACTCCTCAAAGAGGGGTCTTATCGCTGCTATAGTAGCGTGCCCGGCCCTCGGTTGCGACAGTCGCTGCTTCCACTCAGCCATGAGATCTCGCCGGAGCTCATTCCGCCACGCATTCATTTGGCGCGGCAGAGGATCCTCGCCCCGGCGACGCGCGTCTGCGCGCAAACTGTAGACGCGCGCGAGCGCCTTCGCTTCCAGATCCCATGAGGTTCGCCGCCTCCCCGGAGATCGTGCGATATCCGCGGATTATTCGGATAGCCATGACCCTCTGGGACGCGACCAGCGTACGAGCCGGCCGCCGCTTCAAATCCGGCGCCCACACAGGGGCACCGTAGAGGGCCATGGATCGCACAATCCCCATGTACAACCTCCGGCAGGAGGCGTTTGGCCCCCCGAGGTTGGGAAGGAGCCGCTTGAGCGCGGCCCCAGACCGTTCCAACTTAGGAGCCAAACGACGAAAATGCTCCGTGAAGTTCCATCGGCTGTCGAGGACGAGACCCAGGTACTTCATCGCCGACTCGACGCCGATGGTAACTCCTCCTGCCATTATTTGGGACCCATCTGGAGGTGGCGCGTTCCGACGGCCATAAAAACACATGGCCTCGGATTTGTGAAGCGCCACCTCGAGTCCCAACTGCCGGATCCTTGCAACGACTGTCGCGACCGCTTGCGACATCAGGTCGGCCGCCGCCTGATGTGACCTCCCATTCGCCAGCAACAGCGTGTCGTCAGCATAACAAACAATGTTGACGCCGCTCGGGAGGTCGGTGCGTAGCACCTAATCGTACCCGATGTTCCACAGGAGAGGTCCCAGGACCGATCCCTGTGGAACACCGCGCGACACCTCTCGCCGATTCCACACGCCCCAGTGACCGGGGTAGATGACACATCTGTCCGTCAAGTAAGCCTCGACTACACGACGGAGATAAAAAAAATCATAAATAAACATTAATTGTATGAAAAACAAAAATTATAATTTCTAAAATATATTGATTTATTATAATCTTTAATCATCGTGTGTGTGTTTGTGTGTGTATTGTATGATGTCAATGTGTGTTTATGAATTCTGGTAATGAAGGAATAGTTTTATCAAATTTTATAAAATTAATGAGAAGAGTTGAAACATTCAAGACAATATCCTTTTTGACAACGATTACATGCCGTTTTTACTTTTCGTGTAGAACTTGCAGCCCTCCTTGCATTGTTGCCAGCTGAAATTTTTTTCTTGTAGCAACCGATACATCGTTTTCTTGTCAATCCTTCAATCAATTTATGCTGTGTTGAAAGTATTCGTTGCGGCTCTGGTATTTCATGTAGAGATAACAGTCGTTTTATGATAATTTCGTGGGCAAGGAGAATGGTCATTTTTTGTCTCCTTGGTCGAAAATCGTTGTACACGATAGTGGAGTTCACTACTGCAATAGCAAGCAAGTCGAAAGCAATCTTCTTATACCACTTGATACACTTTCTAGCAGGATTGTTGTAACTGCTCAACTGATCCGCTAGATCTATTCCTTTTTTTGCATTGTTATAATCTAACACAGCAGTTGGTTTGAATGTCTTATTCCTACCCGTGGTCATTTTCATAGCTTTCCTGTGTGCGGTGGATAAGAGCATAACATCGCGTTTGCCATGCCATTTCATGGCAGTTACATTATCATATTGCATAACTGACATTTCTTCTTTTTCTAGCGAACTATTTACAACAGTTTTTGGCAACCCTTTCCTTTTCTTGTTGACAGTTCCCAGAAGATCAGTTTTTCGCTGTTTTAAATATTTTGCAAGTGCAATGCTCGTATAATAATTATCTGTAACGATCATTCTGCCTTCATCAAGTAAATCTGCCGCTAAAACTGCTACAATGCTACCAGATAAATCAAGCTCAAGAAGTTTCTGGCTAATTCCACAGTATATCACGTAATTCCATACATAGCCATCGACAGTACAGAGTTTATAAATTTTTATCCCATATTTATGGGCCTTTGACGGTATGTATTGACGAAACAATAATCTGCCACGGAAATTAACCATTGATTCGTCAACCACAATAATGGGTCCTTTTTTTTTTTTTTTTTGTCAGGGGAAAATCATATCCAATGACTTCTCCCGCCCAGGGTAAGGCGAGAGAGAGTGTCAGACTCTTACTGACTAAAAACCCCCCCGTTCCTTCTCCTGCTCTGGGCCGAGGTCGCGGTGCCTCATTGCGCTTACCCCGCAGCCCCGGCTAAACATCAGCCCTTTAGGGCCCCGACTGTGGTGGTCTATTGGCTCTTTGAGGCGCGCGCGGAACGCTACGCGCCGTGCGCTCGGGTCCGGTTCTGGTCGGGCGGCGAGCTACCCTTACTCGCCGTCCGCAGACCCGCGCTTACGGTGGCCGGAGATCATCTCTCGATCCCCGACGTCCGGAATGTCGCCTTCTGCGGCGGCTGGGGCGCGAGGAGGATAGTTCCCTCACGCGCTCCGCCTCCTCCTTTGCGAGCATAACTGCTTCGCAGAAGGAGGAGATAGCTTCCCAGTTCCTCTCACGCTGCACCATGGCCTCGATTAAGGCCGGGCGCGAGAGGTCGCCGCCGCCGATCACTTCCCTGAGAACACGGCGGTGCTCAGCCCAAGCAGGGCACTCCGCCACTGTATGCTCCACCGTGTCCTCCAGGTGATCCTCACAATGACGACACTCGGGCGTTTCCTCCCGCTGGATCCGAAACAGGAACCTACCAAAGCTGCCGTGCCCGGTAAGCACCTGCGTCAGGCGGAAGGTGAGGACGCCGTGGCGTCTCTCAAGCCACTCCTCAAAGAGGGGTCTTATCGCTGCTATAGTAGCGTGCCCGGCCCTCGGTTGCGACAGTCGCTGCTTCCACTCAGCCATGAGATCTCGCCGGAGCTCATTCCGCCACGCATTCATTTGGCGCGGCAGAGGATCCTCGCCCCGGCGACGCGCGTCTGCGCGCAAACTGTAGACGCGCGCGAGCGCCTTCGCTTCCAGATCCCATGAGGTTCGCCGCCTCCCCGGAGATCGTGCGATATCCGCGGATTATTCGGATAGCCATGACCCTCTGGGACGCGACCAGCGTACGAGCCGGCCGCCGCTTCAAATCCGGCGCCCACACAGGGGCACCGTAGAGGGCCATGGATCGCACAATCCCCATGTACAACCTCCGGCAGGAGGCGTTTGGCCCCCCGAGGTTGGGAAGGAGCCGCTTGAGCGCGGCCCCAGACCGTTCCAACTTAGGAGCCAAACGACGAAAATGCTCCGTGAAGTTCCATCGGCTGTCGAGGACGAGACCCAGGTACTTCATCGCCGACTCGACGCCGATGGTAACTCCTCCTGCCATTATTTGGGACCCATCTGGAGGTGGCGCGTTCCGACGGCCATAAAAACACATGGCCTCGGATTTGTGAAGCGCCACCTCGAGTCCCAACTGCCGGATCCTTGCAACGACTGTCGCGACCGCTTGCGACATCAGGTCGGCCGCCGCCTGATGTGACCTCCCATTCGCCAGCAACAGCGTGTCGTCAGCATAACAAACAATGTTGACGCCGCTCGGGAGGTCGGTGCGTAGCACCTAATCGTACCCGATGTTCCACAGGAGAGGTCCCAGGACCGATCCCTGTGGAACACCGCGCGACACCTCTCGCCGATTCCACACGCCCCAGTGACCGGGGTAGATGACACATCTGTCCGTCAAGTAAGCCTCGACTACACGACGGAGATAGGCAGGCACCCGGTGGTACCGGAGTGCCCCCAGAATGCAGCTCCAGGGCAACGAATTGAAGGCGTTGGCGATGTCCAGAGACACCGCCACGACGACTCGCCCCCTGGCCAACGCAGTCCCCGTCGTGAGGTCCCTCACGCGCATGATGGCGTCTACCGTGGAGCGCCCTCTGCGGAAGCCGAACTGGCCGTCCGCTAAATCCGGCCCCCTTCTAGACAGGTGCCCGACGAGGCGGTCTGATATAATCCTCTCGAACAGTTTTCCCACCTCGTCGAGCAGCACAATGGGCCGGTACGCGGACGGAGAGTCCGCAGGACGCCCCGGCTTCTTCACGAGGACCAGTTTACCCGTCTTCCACGACAGCGGAAACTGGCCCCTCTCCAAGCATGCGCTGAAAAGACCAATTAGTCGAGGCCTGAGAGCCTCCGAGGCCAGGACCCAAACCTTGGCATGCAGCCCGTCAGGTCCTGGGGCGGTGTTCTTGCCGCTCAGCCGGCGCACCGCCACCCTCAAATCTACCTCGGTCACTTCCGGAGCGGATTCACCGTCGTCGTCGTTGTAGCCCGCATTGGGCACCGCAGGGGGCGGAGACATAGTGGGAGGCGTGTAACCTATCTGTGGTCGGGGGAATAGCGCTCCAACCACTTCGTCCACGACCTCCGGCCGGAGACTCTGAGTCAGTGGGGGCGCCCAGGTGCGGAGCTTATCACGCACCATGCGGTAGGGGCGTCCCCACGGGTCTCTGTTCAGAGTCTCCAACATCTCCTCGCGGGCCCGATCTTTTGCCCGCCGGATCTCCACCCTTAGGGTGGCCTTCGCCGCCCTGTACTCCTCGTACAGCTCCGCCTCTCTGGTTTCAGCGTCCAGAGGGCGGATACGGAGCCTGCGGTGCCTGGTGTATCGGCGTCGCGCTGCGGTGCACTCACCACGCAGAGCAGCCAGCTCCTGCGACCACCAATACACCTGGCGCTTGCGTTGGCACGCCCGGATCCGGGGCATCGCCACGTCGCACATCCGAGACATGGCGTCCTGGAGCCATCTCGCCTCCTCGTTAACGTCGGCAGGCCTGACCGGTGGTATCACCCAGGCCTGCACGACTGCGGCTTCCAGGAAAAGCTCCCGGTCCAGTTGCCTAAGCGCCCAACGCGGGCCACACGGGGCCTGTCGGACTGGCGGGTCTGCGGACTCGGCGGAAACGTCGAACCGTATATACCGGTGGTCCGAAAACGTCTCCACCTCCTCCATGACGCGCCAGTCGACAACGCGCGATGACAGAGCGGGGCTAGCAAACGAAATGTCCACCACTGACTCGCCCCGCATCCGTATGCACGTGGGGACAGAACCCCGGTTCAGCACGACTAGGCCTGTCTCCAGAGCCCAGTCTTCGACCATCCTTCCCCGGACATCGGTGAGCCGAGAACCCCAAGCCAAATTCTTGGCATTGAAGTCCCCGAGGACGAGCACGGGGAGGGGACGGAACCCGACGACGACGGTGACTAATTCCCTGAGGGAGTTGTGGAACTCGACGAGAGTTCGGTTCGGAGAGAAGTACACGCCCACCACGGCGATCTCTCCGAACCGAGCCGCGACGCAACCCCTGCCTCGCTGAGGCCCTTCGGGGGTTGGGGTACCGGCGGCGGCCGACGAGATGATGGTCACCGAGCCGTCCAGGTCTGACAACCAGTGTTCCCTGGGTGGAACGAAGTACGGCTCGGAGACCACAGCAACATTGATCGACCACTGCGCCATGCTCTGGAGCAGGAGATCCTGAGCAGCGACGCAGTGGTTGATGTTCGCCTGGAGGAGGCGTAATGGAGCCATTACTGACAGTCCATCACGACCTCCTCTCTGGCAGCAGCGACAGCAGCACTCGCGGAGGCTGCGGTGGAAACAGCGGGGGCAGAGGAGGTGGCAGAGGGCCTAACTTTTCCCCTGGGCTTGGCGGAGGGGGAGCAGGTTTTTCCCCAACCCGGTGATCGGCCGGCTTGCCAGCCGCAGCACATACCACGCAGTGCAGCGGGGCGGTACAAGTGCCGGCCCTGTGACCGGGCTGACCGCAGCGGAAGCAGCGGTCGCTACGGTCTACCTCCGAGGTGCATTTGGCACCTACATGGTGACCAATAAGGCAGCGATAGCACCTCAGAGGCCGGGGCTCAAGCAGCCTCACCTGCGCCGAGACCCAGCCCACCAGGAGTCTCTTGCCCTCCGACAATATTTTCGCCGCTGAGACGGGGCAGCTCACCACGACGGTCCGAAGCCCCGAATTGTCCGGACGGATAGTGCCTGCCCTGACTTGGGCGGCAGGGCACCCCCCTGTCCTGGCGATAGCAGCCGCCACCTCTTCCTCTGTGACGGAATCGTCCAGGCCCATAATTCGTAATTCCAGGCACTTGGTGGGCCTGGACACGCGAGCCTCATCCGCTGCAAGGCACGCCCTGAGCTTCTCGGCTAGGGCGTCAGCGGAGGACCCGCTGGCTGCGCCAGGGACCTCTAATAGACGGGCTCCAGTGGCAGTGACCCTCACTGCGAACCCGTCGGGTGCCCCAAACTCCGCAGGAGATACCGCCCCCTTCAATTTCTTAAGGACGTCGCCGTACGTCACTCCCTGCTTTGCTGCTTCCGGCTGCAGTGTAATCACTACAGCCGAAGATTTAGGGGCAATAAGCTTAGCCGCGACGCGCTTCTCCCTGCGCCGCTGCTGCCGCCGCTGTCGCTGCTCCTTTTTCCGGCGCTTCCTCGCCTCTTTGGCGACCCTCCTCACCGCCCCTGCCACTTGCCATTCGCTATCGGCACGAAACTCCGCTGGCGGAGTTGGCGTCGATCCGGCTGGAACACCGGCCGCTGCTCCCCTTCGTCTGCGGCTTGTTGGTGCCGGAGCCAACGCCGGGGGAGACAAAGGCGCCCTCGTCGGGGGCAAAGCTGTCGGCGCTTTCGCCGAGGCGGGCGCTTTCGACCCTTTCTTCACCGGTGCGCCAACCTGCGCGCCACGGCTGGTTGGTGGTTTCGGCCTTGCCGCTGCGGCCGCATACGAACCAGCCGCGAGTGGGGGTCGGAGAAGCTTACCCTCCAAAACGTCAAAACGCTGCTGGAAGGCAGCCATCTCTTGCCTGGCCGAGAAGATCGGCCTCCGCTGGCTGCGCAGGTTGGGATCCGCCTCCGCGCGCAGCGGCGAGCTCGGCCCTTGTCGCCCGGAGCTCAGCCTCCAGGGCAGAATTGGCAGCCGCCAAACGGGACAGCTCCCGCCGCATTGCGGCCAGCTCCTTTTGCATAGCGGCCATCTGCCGCCCTGCTACGCCCTGCTGGGATACCGCCGACATAATGGCGGCTTCGGCGCGTTGAAGCACTCCGTTTCGGCCCGCCTGGGTTTTTTGTCCAGCCAGCATGCGGAGTGCTTCCTTTACTTCTTTGCGAAGGCTCTCAGCGCCACCTTCGCTCGCAGATCCCTCGCCGCAAGACACCTCCATCTCAGAGGAGTCCGAGGGGGCGGCCTTTCCCAGAGCGCTACCCTCTGCCGCCAGCCGCTCAGCCGGCTCGGTGCGGCTCCCTGCCGCTCTTATGGAGCCCTTCCCTTTGCCCCTACCCCGCGCAGCCGTGGGGATTTTGGGGGCCGGGGCCTCCGGCTCGTTGGAGGACGCCTCTCGGCCATCCTCCAGCCTGGGACGTTTAAATACGCCACGGTCTTTTTTCTGGCGTAGCGCCATGCTGACGCCAGAGAATGACGAGTCGGACTCCGAATCCGACTCCTTCCTCTCTGAGGCCCGTGCCCGGGACTTGCTGGACGGGACCAGCGCTTCCCTACAAGCCCGAGAGCCACTTTGGCTCTCACCATCCCCTGCAAGCGAGCCGAGTTCGCTTGCCTTCTCCTGCACGTCTGGTGGTTTATTTTTATTTTTTTTAATTTTTGTGTCTTCCATATTGGTCCCACGAGTGTGGGGGAAATAAAAAGTCCACCCAGGGAGAGCCCCCTGTCCCTGGGTAAGTGTATATTTGTGTCCCAACTAGGGGGTCCACCGGTCCCCTAGCTGGGGGTGCGCTCACGACTGATCCCACTCCTCAGCCATGCATACCCTCGCCGCGCACCAGAACTTAGTATTGGAGGAATTTTTTATAGAGGTTATCTTCCTCGCGGTCCGGGCGGTTAAGCCAAGACCCTCGTCCCGGTCCGAGTCATAAAACATGACCATGATCTCTTCCCGGATTACGATATCGACGGGTGCAGTCGGGCGCAGCTAGTGCCCCGATGCTACTCGTTGGCAGGGTGAGTGCACAACGAGCGCCGCCCTTGTTCCTCCCCTACGTTCTCTGCTAGGTCCAGAGAATCGTGCGGAGGAACGCCCCCACAGAGGCGCAGGCCCTATGCCAGCACAGAGTCAGTCGCCTCCAGAACCCAAACGGGTTCTCCGCCCGGCCAGAAGTTCGCTGCGGGCGACAGTCAATCCAACCCTGTCTCCATCCCGTTAGGGAGACTGTCGCCCGCACCCAGGGTGCACCACGGGGAGGTCTTCTGGCACGCACCCCACAATAATGGGTCCTGGTGTATATATTTGTTGTAAATTTTCGATGATTAGTTTCAGAAGAGGCTCTATTTTGTACAATCGTTCACTTGAATCTCTTGGAATGTTATTGTCAGCAAAATACCAGCACTTCAATAGTAAACTAAATCTATTGTACGACATTTTAATTTGGTGCAGCAAAGGATGATGATAAAGGAGGTCTTTTTTCCAATAACTTTCTATGGTGGGGAAATTAATTAACCCTGTTAAAAGAATTACACCCAAAAACTTTAACATTTCTTCTTTGGTCACATCTTTCCACCTATGCATGCGACTGTGAAGTTTTCTAACTGTGCATTGTTTTTGTTCGGCACCATACTTATTGGTTTCAAGGACCATAAGATCTAGGACTCGATTATCAATAATTTGACGAAAAATATCAAATATATCAGTGTCTCTGTCGAAATGTAAGTTCTGGCGGAACAAATCTACTAAAAATGTTTCGCCTGCCAAGTCACATACATTATTTTTCCAGGAACCATCCCCAATATTCACCTCTTGGCCTAGTCTTGAATTTTGTACTTTGCGATTAGCCTGTCGATCTGGTGGGTTGCAGGAACGTGTTGATTCTAAATTTCGCTCTGAAACTATGACCTTTGAGCAATTGACTGTAGAGGGTAGTCTACAATAATCATTTTTTGAATTTTTTCCGACTTCGAGGTTCAAGTTTGTTTGTTGAATGAACTTCTTCAATTGTTTCAATAGTACCAAGTTCATTAGTTACCTGACTTGGTGCGATTTGTTCTGTTTCAATCAAAAAGTTTTCAATGTACTGTATTGTCTCATAGTCCATAGGAGATTGGCGATCATATACAAAGTCTAGTCACTGTTCATTAAAATATTGATAATATTGTCATCCTTCACCTTAGCCATGTTGCAGTAACACAGTAAAACTTAGTTAAGAAAGTTAAATCCAACTTAAACCGTAACTATGAAACTGAATTTAAACTTTTTTAGAAGTTATGCCCAAAAACGTCCGTTTTTTTTCACAGAGATACTTGAATTTGTGTGTTGCTATTTTTAAAAACCGAAATTACCACAGTTTATGTAAAAACCATAGACATTTTTAAGAAATAAGATCAATTTTCGGTCCATACGACTAGTGAGGTCAACCTTAACCTCACTTAATTTCATACTGACACGTCCGTGAGGTCGGGGTTGACCTCATTAAGTTTTTGGCCAATAAAAAAAATGAAAAAAATGAAAAATAAATAACATCTAAACTGTATTACTTGGACCGATATTATGCTATTATAATCGAAATCTGAAGTGGACATGTAGGTATGATCACGATTTTATACGCGGACCGGGAACGTGTTAAAGATAGCTCTTATACATCTTTTTTGTGCTTTAAATGCTGTTTCTCTTCCCGAAGAGTTACCCCAAAAAATAATACCGTACCGTAGGTGCGATTCCACTAGGCCATAATAAGCCGTAAGAAGCGCATCTATATATACTACTGACGATAGTGTGTGCAAAGCGTATGCGGACTACTAATTTTTTTACATAAAGAGTCAATGTGCGATTCCCAATTTAGGTTTTGATCTATTATGAGTCCCAGGAATTTAGTATTTACTACTTCTTCTATTATATTATTACCGTGCTGAATGTTAATATCAATGCTAGGAGTACGCTGTCTAAAATGTATAGCTTTCGTTTTAGTCAAATTAATTTTTAAATTATTAGAGTCTAACCAGTTCACAATATGTTTTAAACTATTATTAATGTCACTTCTATATGTTTCTATATTTTCACAAGGTATTGTTATTGTGCTATCGTCTGCAAACAATGTTACTGGTTGTTTAATACATTTCGGTAAGTCATTTATGTACAAAATTAATATGAAAGGGCCTAATACACTCCCCTGCGGTACTCCAAATAAAATTTCACGTTCGGTGGACCTAAATATTTCTTCACGTTTATTATTTATGTTGATTTTATTGATTTTAGTTTTTTGTATTCTATTTTTAGGTAAGATTCGAGTAGGTTTAGTACGTTGCCTCTAATGCCGTAGGCTTCCAGTTTGTTATTAAGGTGGGATAGTGTACATAATCGAACGCCTGGGTCATATCACAAAATATGCTACATACGGGATTTCGTTTGTCAACATTACTAAGGACATTGTATAGAAAGTCGTATATGACCATATTAATTGTTTTATGTATTCGGAAGCCCTTTTGTTCTTCGCATAGTATATTAAACTTTTCTATGAATTTATAGAGTTCAATATATATATATGTATTTTTCGAATACTTTAGATAAAACGGGTATTAATGAAATAGGTCTATAATTTTCCATTTGTTCTCTATTTTCTTTTTTAAAGAGTGGTTTTACAATTGATATTTTAAGGGCGTCTGGATAGATACCCGTGCTGATAGAAAGATTTAGTATATAACTTAGGTGACTGCATATTTCCACTGATACACTTTTAAGTACATGGGTGGTAATGCAATCATACCCTACACTATTCGTATTTTTCAATGACATTATTATTTAATGAATGTCTTGTGGTACACTGGGAGCCATGAACATTGATTTACTATTTGTGTTAATTTTACAATATTTTGGTTTGCAATTAACCCGAAGCTTTCCCTGTACTTTATCAATGAAGAAGTTGTTGAACCCTTCAGCTATGTCATTGGGATCTGTCAGTGTACGGCTTTTTAGTTTAATTTTATTGATATTAGATTTAGGTAGATTAAATTTTGCACGGTTGATTATTTGCCAAGTAGTTTTAGATTTATTTTTAGATGATTTTATTTTATGATTGTTTTGTGCTTTTTGTGTTAAATGTATAATTTTTTTATGCAGTTGTGAGTAATTTGTAAAACACTGTTAAGCAATGATGTATAAATCTATAGATACGTTGTCCGCGCTCTAAAATGACAACATGAAATGAAGGCAATTGACAACATCGCGCTTAGTTACGCACCAACCTGCCGCGCGACGCTACGTTTGTTTTTAATTTATATCGTGTGTGTAAACCTGTGCGAAACATAAGTAAAGCATGCCGTCGTGTGTGTTCAGACGATGTACAAATTATACTCCAAAAGTTAAAGACAAAAATGTGTCATTTCATGCGTAAGTTCAAACAACCTATTTTTATTTTATTTTTTTCGACGCCGGCCCCCGCCATCTTATGGCGGCCATCTTATGAAAATGTAGTTTTACTATTACTTATCCTGTGATGTAACTGAAGATGTATATTTATCTCCCTCTAGCAAAGGCATTCCACTATACGATGTCATATTTTCTTTCCCTTTCTTTACTAGTAGAAGTAGTTATCTAGTATTTTCGCTGTTTTTAAGCGCCGCGATGTTGGTTCGTGACGTGTCTATATATAATACGTCATTGCTGTTAAGTAATTTTATTTGGTTTCAATCTAAACTGCCACAAAAGCTTTCTTTTCTTTCGATTTCCCAATTTAATACCTTTGGACAACTATTTGGGTTTTATTACAACATTTATTTTAGTTAGTTTTATGGGAAAACATTAGTTATATATTAATTTAAAAAGATCAAGAAAAGCATTGTACGCTATATTGGGGTCATCTATATCGTAAATCTCTGAGAATGTAAGACTTTTTATATTCATTTTGAATTTGTTTATATTTTCAGTACTGTAGTCCCTTTTTTTTTGCGTACCAATAGTTTATAGCAAACGTCGTTTGCACTGGACAATTGAGTAATTGTGCAGTGTGATCAGATAGCGCTAGCTCTACTACGTCTGTCTTACATGACTTACTAAAGTTGTGTGCAATGTTGTCAATGCAAGTATGCATACTAGCTAAGCGGGTAGGTTTTTTAATTGCTAGTTTTAAGTTGTAGCTATTTAAAAGAAATTTAAAAGTATTTGTGTGTCTATTTTGTTTTAGTACGTCAATGTTAAAGTCACCAGCTATCACAATATTAGTATCACAATCGCGCACGCGAAATTTCCTTTAGAAGGTGATCAAGTCTATCCAGGCAGTAGTCTAGATTATTTACATTTGGTACTCTGTATATACAAACAATAGCTATTTTATAATTAGTCAGTTCAACTGCGCAGCACTCGGATATGCCTGATGTAGATAGATTTGATATATAAGGTAGCTCTTTCCATTGTATTCCGTGTCTTACAATGATGCAGGCCCCTCCTCTTTTTTTTCCCTCTCTACAATAATAAGCTGCTAAACCATAATTAGGCACATACAGTTCATGCTGATGTCCTTTCATAATGAAGTGTTCCGTTATGCACAGGACATCCACATTTATGTTTTTTTCTGACAATTCATCCAAGCATACAGTAAGCATATTTGATTTATTTACTAATCCTGCAATATTTTGATGTAATATTTTGAGATATTTATTAGAGAAAAAACGATTGACATTCGTTGAAATAGTTGTTACAAAGGGAGTTATTGGACGATTCAATATTTTCTGTATCAGACAAATTAATCACATCAGACATTTCGAATTCCTTAACCATTAAAATTGTTAATGAATTATACAAAGCAGCACGAAGAAACTTTGTTAGACGTTCAGTTATTATAAGAGGTATAGATGACTTATGGCAAGCTGATCTGATAGATATGCAAAACCTAAAAAAGTTTAATAAATCTTATAGTTACATTTTAGTAGTGATTGATTGTTTCTCAAAGTACACCTGGACAGAACCAATAAAATCCAAAAGTAAACTAGATGTTTCTCGTGCATTTGAGCGAATACTAACTACCAGCAAACGAAAACCTGATAATTTACAAATTGATTCTGGAACAGAATTTTATAACACTACATTCCAAAAGCTTATGAAGAGCTACAATATTAACCACTACTCCACGTTTTCTACCACGAAAGCTTCAATTGTAGAACGGGTAATTAAACGATTAAAAATTATATGTATAAGTACTTTAGTTTTATTGGGAACTATAAATGGTTAGGTTCACCATTAGAAGTTATTGTAAAAACCTATAATAGTACAAAACATCGTACCATCAAATTCAATCCGTTCGAGGTAAATAAGTTGAACGAGTCAAATATAAAAAAAAATATTTAAAAATCTCAAAAACTAACATCACGACAATGTTGTCCTAATTTCAAAGTGGGTGAAAATGTTCAGATCAGTAAATACAAACATATTTTTGACAAAGGTTACACGCCTAATTGGTCAACCGAAATATTTACTGTAAAGGATTAATAATACTATACCAGTAACATATCGTTTAGAAGATCATCGAAAGCAACCCATTAGAGGTTGTTTCTACGAACAAGAACTTCAAAAAACTAGCTATCCAGGTGTTTATTTGATAGAAAAGGTTCTTCGAAGGAAAGGAAAGAAACTTTACGTGAAATGGTTGGGCTTAAGCAACGAAGAAAATAGTTGGATTGATAAAGGTGCAATTGTGGGTTAGGATTATGAATATATGATCAAGCTCGTAAGGATTTTTTTATTCATTACACTGGCTACTATGCAAGGCAGTGGACTAGTCAACAGTGTAATTAATAATCTACCATTCGAACTTCAATTTGCCTGGGTATAACTGTTGTGGACCGGGATCAAAACTTGAGAAACGATTGCTGCGTGGTGATCGGGGTGTGAATAAATTAGATGAAGCTTGTATGCATCAATCAATCAATTAATCATCATTTATTCATTACATTTTGGGTAAATAATTATGATCACAGTATTAATGTTAGTACCACCAAAATGTGCCCTCACAGGCGTATGAAATATTGTTAACTTAGGTCAATAAGGATAGAATAACAAAATAAAAACGTCATAATATTGCATTCAAAATGTCAAAAATAATAAATGTCAAAAATAATTAAACTTATAAATATTTACAAATTACTATCATTAAGGAAGTCGTTTACATTATAATAACATTTCTTGGATAATATTGCTTTAAGTTTGTGTTTAAAAACACTAACATTGAAATTTTTTATGTTGGTAGGGATTTTATTATACAATTTTGGCGCCATACATAAAAGACTCTTTCCCATCAGACTCGTTACTGCTGTGTGAAGACACAGCTTATTATTGTTGCGCCTATTTCGGGGCACAATATCACACAGTCGTTGGAAAAGATGAGGATTTGTGTGCACAAACATTGCTACCTCAAGTATATACAGAGACGGAAGTGTAAGGATGCCATGCCTGATAAAGTGCGGCTTACAGCTGTCTGTCGGTTGAAGACCAAACATAACTCGTATGCATCGTTTTTGTGCCTTAAAAGCAATATCATTATCTGTAGAGTTTCCCCAAAAAACTATTCCATATCGTAATCTAGACGCTGCAAGTCCATGGTAGGCAGTAAGCACAGCATCAGTATTAACTATCGGGGCTATTTTGTAGAGAGCGTAAGCAGTAGTGCTTAGCTTCTTGGAGAGGTCAGCTACATGGTTTTTTCCAGTTTAATTTTTGTCAATAATTACGCCTAGAAATTTGGCTGAATCTACATCCTGTATAGATTGACCATCGTAACTAACAACTATGTTTTGATATTGGCGTCTTTGACTGAAGTGCATAACTTGTGTTTTCCCCAAATTAATTTTTAAATTGTTATTGTCCAACCAGTGGATTATTGTAGATAGACACATATTTATGTCATTTTGGTATGTTTCACTTGCTCTGCACTGGATGGAAACTGTACTATCGTCAGCAAACAATGACATTGGATGTTGGGTAAATTTAGGTAGATCGTTTATATACATTATGAATAAAAGGGGGCCTAATACACTTCCCTGCGGAACACCATAGCTGCTACCTCGTGGTTCTGATCTATATTCAACCTCGAACCTGGTTCTTATGTTAACTCTATTTATTGCAGTCAATTGTGTTCGATTAGAAATATATGATCCAATCAATTTTAAAATTGGTCCCCTGATTCCATAAGCCTCTAATTTGTTTAAAAGTATGCGATGATCTACAATAATCGAAAGCCTGTGTCATATCGCAGTAAATAGCGCATACGGGGGTCCTCTTATCGACATTACCCATCACATCGCATATGCAAATCACACAGACTTACCTAATCGTCACAAAGCTGATTAACAACTTTTAAATATGGCTAAATAAAGACTAAAATCAAAAGATGCAGAGAAAGGTGAAAAACTTAGTTCATGGAAAGTGAGCAAGGTTACGAAAGCTAAACTAAAGTCAGGAGCCGGTATTAACACATTTAATGCTTTTGTGTCAAAAATTAAGTCACAAATTAAAAACCTAAAACCTAAAAACAGTAAAGCACTAATCAACGTTGCTTACTCAGCTGCGAAAAAGATATTTCCAGACATTCAGAAGATTCACATACCCGTGTTATACCCATACCAAAGACAGGAGGAGTCTTACCTTTAATCCCAATTTTCGCTGGATTATCTGCTTTAGGAAGTTTAGCGGGTGGTGCAGCCGGTATTGCAAAAACCGTAAACGAATACAAGGCTGCCCAAAAAAGCTTGCAAGAAACGGTACGATACAACAAGACCATGGAAGCTTTAGCGTTTGGTAAAGGGTTATATATTTAACCCCATAAAAGCGGTAAAGGGTTGTTTATAAAACCTCCAAAACACTGAATGAAAGGCTACCAATCGTCCTTTAACTAATATTGATATCAGTAAGCATGCACGTGACATTCCTTACTTTCGAGGAGTGTATATGACGGATCGGTTACCAAAAACACCAAAACGCATTGAATGTGCTATCGTCAACTTAGACGATTCACGAAATGAAGGAACGCATTGGGTAGCTTATGCTAAAATAAACAATTATTGTGAATACTTTGACAGCTATGGGGATTTGAAACCTCCAATGGAATTAATGCAGTACTTTAAAAATTGTAATGTTTTTTATAATTATACTAGGTTTCAACAATTCGATACAGGGTTGGCAATAACTCGGTAACAATCTATATATATGCAATATACAAATTTTACACTGAATACCAATAATATCTATCATAGTATATCGAGAAATAATTATTCGCATGGTTTTATGGTGGTTGTTGACGTAGTTAAAGGAATTATGTATTTATGTTTTAAGGAAATCTACACAATAAGTTCATATTTTCTAGACTTCGTTTAGTTTACTCTTCATTGCACATAAATACATTGTAAAACAGGAATACAGAGAGTTCGTGTACAACGGTGTACCTAAAAGTTAAATACAAAATTAGTACCTAAGAAATATTTACTAACTTTTTTAATAATAAAAACAATGTAGTGTATGACAAATCCGTGCACGCGATCGTTTGGTCAGCCCTAGGTCATTTCGCTACATCGACATTGTCGTTACAGCGAAAAATGATATGTCTTCATTTTACAAATGTATATAATACGGCTATAGAAAAAGTAACTTTAATACTACAATACCAAATTGACTTTAATGGATTTTAACATGCTTTACTTATAATTCAACTTATAAGCTACAACTACATAGTATTCGCAGTCTTCAAAGTGCAACGAAGTGTTCTGATATCAACAGTATACAAATACTCCGAGTTCCTTACAATATCGGTGACAATATAGTTGCTGTCATCACCAACCAAATCACCAAACCAGGCGGAACTTCTGATTGAAAAATGTAAGTGTATCAATAATTATTATTATTCTGTTCGTTTTCATCGTTCGTACTTGTGATCCGCTTGTTATTTATATGTTTGTTTCAACCGATCTGCCACAAGAGGTAAATTCTCAAGCAGCACTATCTCATTGGAATATGAGAGAACCAGTATTTGTCCAAACACTTGCCCTGCGCAATGGATATTACTCCATTGACATACTTAAATAGTAATAATCGTATGACTAAATTTCGCCTACTTATCTTTATTTCAGGTCAGACTCAGAGTTTGAATACTCAACAACATCGATCAGCACTGGACAAAAAGCAAAATGCTGCCGCAAACCGTCTGCAGAAAGCAATGGGAAACGCAAGATAGAGTCACATACAACATCAGCTCGAGCAAGGTAAATAATATTTTTCATAAACTTTCCACCTTTGCTTAAATTATAAAAGTAAATTATATGGACACGTATCTACCATTTGAATTACATATAATCTTTTAGTTATACATAGGAGAGGAGCATTTTCTAAGGAAATATCTGAGCTGTCTTTCATAAAATATTAAATTATATTTTTAACCAAGTTGATAATATTTTTCCCCTTGTACTTCTCGTACTAAACATTAACTAATAATTTGCCAGACTTCGTGGCAAGGTAAATAATGAGACTGTAGATGGTTAAGGTCTGTTTATTACTTTAATTGCTGGTGCTTATATACTAAGAAGATGCGTGAGATTTTCAGATTTAGCTATCCTAACAAACGTGCAACAATTAACATGTATGTCTTATCTCTATCGTATCTAAGTAATGTAGCGACGTGATAGTGCCGCTACATATACTCCCCCCTTTTAAAAATAATTAACATATAAATTGAAAAAAATTAGTATGTACCTAATTATATAATAACTTAACCTTGCTGATAAATTACATCCTATGCGTAATGTAATGTCATTGTTGCTAATTCGAAGGAAATAAAAACTGCTGCCTTTGTTGTGACGGCGGCGGCAGTCGATGAACTATCCACTGCATTTGTGCTGATTGTTTCTTGCTATTGTTTTCACTCTTCTGTCTAAGGTCTTCAGTATTCCGTAGAGAAGAAGGATGCCAATTGTGATGAGGATTTGTCCAATTGCAATGTTTCTCGTCCACCGTAGCTCTTCCAGGACAAGACTTTTGAGATGGTCGGCTTCATTTTGATTAAGGCAACTGTCGGAGTTATATACGATTTGATCTTTGGAGCTTTGGTTGCCCATTGTTCTCTCGTAGATACTGACGGTATATGATGGTATTTTCAAAATACGGTGAGTATTTAAATGGACTGATTACTTGTGTCAGCAAGTGACGAATCGTACTGTCGGCTTAACCGCCCGTCCTGACTTCGTGATGTACGTGTTCCGCCCGTTGTGATTATTTTCTGAATTTGGCACGTTCGTTCCACTATTGAAGACAAATGCAGGTTTTAATCGGTCTATAGATATTGCTTTTTCATTGTCCCCAATTTTAATGATAAACGTCTTATCTATCCTCTTTGTCACTAGAAATGGTCCTTCGTATGGTGGTGTTAAACTTTTCCTTATTCTGTCACAGCGCACGAATACATGTGAGCATTTGTTGAGCTCGGGGTGAATGAAAACTGTTTGTTTAATTTTCTTGCGTTTTGATGTTGATGTCATACGAGAAATGTCCTTTTGTATATTTGTGACAAATTCTTCGTATGTCGAAGGCTGTGACGATTCAAAAAATTCTCCGGGAAGCCTTATAGGTGCGCCATATATCATCTCTGCTGCACTATATCCTGTGTCTTCGCGTACACAACTTCGTAATCCAAGTAGAACTGAAGCAATTTCGTTCATCCAATTAGCATTAGATTCTCTTGATATTAGCGCCGCTTTTAAAGTTCTATGAAATCTCTCTATCATTCCATTTGATTGTGGGTGATAAGGCGTTGTTCTAATTTTGTGTACTCCTAAAAATTGTGAAAGTGATTCAAATATTCTTGATTCAAATTGTCGACCTTGATCCGTAGTAATGCGTAATGGGCATCCGAATCTTGCTATCCATCCCTCATACAGTATGCGCGCTACTGTTTCGGCTGTGATATCTTTAACGGGAAATACTTCCGGCCAAGAAGTACAACGATCTATCATTGTAATTAAATATCGCTTTCCTTGAGAAACAGGTAACGGTCCAACAATATCGATGTGTAGATGTTCAAAACGTTGAGATGGCATAAAGTTCCCGACAGGTGATATAGTGTGGCGTTGCACTTTTGATTTTTGACAAGCTAGGCACGATTTACACCATTCATTTATATCTTTATTCATACTTGTCCATAAATATCTTTGAGTTATCATTTTCCTAGTAGCTCTCTTCCCAGGATGACTCAGTCCATGCATGACATTAAAAATTTGTCTCCGAAATTTTTCTGGTAAATAGGGGCGATTTTTTCCTGTAGATATGTCACAGGCGATGACTTCAGTAGAACCCGGAACCTTGATATTTGAAAATTTTAAATTCTTGTTATTACGAAGTCGTAATAATTCTTGGTCATCATGCTGACATCTTGCTAAATCAGCATAATTAATTGGTGATGGCACATCAATTTGTTCTATCCGTGACAATGCGTCTGCTACAATATTGTCACGTCCTTCTATATGTTGAATGTTGGTACAATATTGTGAAATAAAATCCAGTTGTCGTATTCGCCGTGGCGTATCATTAGATGACGGTTTTTGGGAAAATGCGTAAGTCAAAGGTCGATGATCTGTAAAGATAGTAAATTCTCTTCCTTCGACTAACCTTTGAAAATGTTTGACTGCCATATATATTCCGAGCAACTCTCTGTCGAATGTCGAGTATTTTTGTTGAGTATCACTTAATTTCTTTGAAAAGAATCCTAATGGTTCCCAATTACGTCCTGACTTCTGCTGCAGAACTGCGCCAACACAGGTCGAACTGGCGTCCGTCATAAGTGCCAAAGGGGCGGTGCGAGAGGGGTGAACTGTTAATACTGCGTTCATTATATTTTCCTTGCATTTATCAAAAGCTTTTTCGGCCTCTGTTGTCCAAGAAATTGGAGAATTATCATTCTTTTTAGAGTCGTGCAGGTAGTTGTTTAAGATAGTTTGATATTCAGCGGCATGAGGGAGATTGTTTCTGTAAAAGTTGATCATTCCTAAAAATCTTCTTAGCTCCTTGATTGTCGTAGGTTTAGGAAATTCCATAATTGCTTTGTACTTTTCCTCCGTTGGTCGTATTCCTCGACGTGTTGTATGATAACCCAGAAAATCTATTTCACTCTTAAGAAAGTCACATTTTTCGAGATTAATTGTTAATCCATTTTCATGTAAACGTTTGAAAACCGTATCCAAATGTTGATAATGTAGAGCCTCGTTTTCAGATGCTATAAGACAATCGTCGACGAATATGAATACGAAATCCAAATCCCTGAATAGCGAGTCCATGAATCGTTGGAATGTTTGCGCCGCATTACGTAAACCGAAAGGCATTTTTGGAAATTCGAAAAGTCCAAAAGGAGTGATAATAGCAGTTTTTTCCACATTTTCTACAGGAATGCAGTGGTACGCCTTTCGAATATCAATTTTGGAAAAGATTTGCTTCCCTTCTAGTATGTAAGTGAAATCAGTTAGTCGTGGAAGTGGATATTTGTCCGGTACAGTCACGCTATTGAGCATTCTATAATCTCCACATGGTCTCCATTCACCGTTCTTTTTCTTAACCATGTGCAAAGGACTAGCCCATGGGCTGTCCGAAGGGCGACAAATGCCAAGCTCCATCATAGTCTGAAATTCTTTCTTTGCTATATGATATTTATCAGGAGGTAATGGTCTTGCACGTGCTGATACCGGTGGTCCTTTAGTGATAATATGATGCTTAATCTTGTGTTTTGGAGTAGTGTGGAGGGAGGCTGGTTTCGTAATATCCTCGTATTCATTTAATAGTTGAGTAATGCGTGGATTCGTCTCAATGTTAATAGTGCGGATTGTTTGCTGCGTCGATTTGATCAGGGTTGCGGGCGTTGTCAGCTCAGTTACCCTATCTATGAGTTTTCGACCAGCTATATCGACTAATAGCTTATAATGCTCTAAAAAATCTGCTCCAATAATCGGTTGTGTTACATCGGCGATGACAAAGTTCCATACAAAGTTTCTTCGTAGCCCGAAGTTTAAAGAGAGTGTTTTTTCACCATATGTCTTAATTTTTGTACCATTGGCGGCATAAAGTATAAATTGTTCATCTTGTATTAGTGAATGTCTCTGTGGCTTGCTAATAACTGAAATATTTGCTCCCGTGTCAATCAAAAATCTCATACCACTTTTTCGGTCGGTAATAGTGAGGCGGTTGGACGGGTGAATAGCACAGAGTTCCGCCGTTGTCCGTGCTTCAATTAGTTTCCCTGTTTCCTTGAGTTGAGATCCTGTTTCCAATCACAAGGTTGAACACACTTTTGTGCATATTTTTTAAATCTTCCATGGTAAAAACAAAAGTGCCTCCTTTCTCTTGAACTTGACTGTGGTAGGAAATGCCGACGATTGGAATAACTTTGAGTGCTGCGTCGATAGTTTTTTTGACCTTGCTGAATTGCATTTAGTTCCAATTGCATTTCTGCTAACTGTGCTAGTATGCATGACATTGTATCGTCGCCAGATTTGTTTCCGTTTACAGCTGACACCTCTGTACGTGTTGAATTTATTAATATCTTGTCCGCGATCTGGCTCATCTTGTTCACATCTATGTCTTCTGTGACTGCTAGAACCGAAGTCACTGATGGTGGCAGAAGCCTCAACCATAGAAGTTTGATGGTTTCGTCGCTGATATTTCCGTTACTCAGGGTCCGCATCTTGCGCAGAAGATGTGATGGTTTCTGGTCGCCGAGATCCATTTCAGACAATAATTTTTGGAGCTGACGTTGGTCTGATTCCTCATAGCAACTGATTAGGCGTTCTTTGATAGCCTTGTACTTTTCTATTGGCGGTGGGCAAGTAATGAGGTCACTAACCTGTATTATTTCTTCTTTTGGCAGTTTTGCAATGACCGTATAGTACTTGTAATCGTCTCCTTGCTTCTGTGGTGCTACTATGGCTTCTAGTTGCTTAAACCATAATCTGGGTTGGTCCCTCCAAAATTCCGGAATACGGGATAAAATGGCGGTTCCGGCTGATATCTCCAAGGCTTCTTGTTGGCTGCTGCTTGATTTGCAGGGTGAATGAGTCATGTTGATTGTTCTTCGTCGGGTCACCAATTTGCCAGACTTCGTGGCAAGGTAAATAATGAGACTGTAGATGGTTAAGGTCTGTTTATTACTTTAATTGCTGGTGCTTATATACTAAGAAGATGCGTGAGATTTTCAGATTTAGCTATCCTAACAAACGTGCAACAATTAACATGTATGTCTTATCTCTATCGTATCTAAGTAATGTAGCGACGTGATAGTGCCGCTACAAATAACATCTTTTTTTTGTTTCAGTGACAGCGACATATTCAGCATCAGTTAAAACCGCAACATCCCAAACAAAGAACATTCACTGGATCATCTAACTTCATTCATTGTAAACCGTGTAGCCAGCGGCTGCGAGCGTCGCGCAACGACCACCGACGGAGAGTTCTACATCGACTGTAAGGTATAGAAGGCTGAAGATGCTCGCCTTACCGACTCCGCTGAGCTGTGGAAGAAAGCACTCATACGAATGAAGTTCCAGACTGATGTCGACTCTCTACAGTGGCGAAAATTACAAGAGCTCGTGCAGGCGACTGATATTTTGTTTCCAGATAAGCCAATGTTTTATGATAATTAAACGAAGTAGCAAATTTATAGTCGTTTCTTATTTACAGTAACAAACCTTTAACGCTTTGGTTACAAGTTAATTTTATATTATTTTTAATTACACACACACACATACACACAACATCATCAATCGCCATCGCCTTTTGACATTCGGTGTTAACAGCGAATGCAAACTCGATCGAGTGATCGGTCGAGTCAGTAAGCAAGTGGATAGTAGAGTAGCTAATTTTTAACGATCGATAGTAGTAAGGAACAAGTTACTCGTTCCTAATCAAGTACGCAACACAATGAACTGTTCCGTTCGAATTTATCGGTCGAGTAAAGAGTCGAGTCGCTTATTAGTTATTGAGTCGAGGCGCACTCGCTGGCAAGTCGCTCGGCGAGTGCGCCTCGCTACCGATAGTGGAATAGAATGCCCAATAACATACAACTAATAACCTAACCTAAGTAGCCTAATTGTTTAAAATTTACACTATACTAGTCACTAATTTTATAAGTACCAAACTTAAATTAAACCTAACTGAAAAAAAAACTGCAAGTAACTGTTACACTAAGCAATCAATTAGAGACCGACCCACTGACCAAATTCTATCTATTCTAAATATTAAAGCAGATTGTTTAATTTCGTTGATTTTTTTTTACAATTGCACTCAAATTGCACTTCACCTCTATTTGTTTTACTTTGATAACTAAAGTTTTGAAATAAAATACAATTGACAAGAATATAATACCGAATATTCACAAGGACAACCGAATATTCAAAACGCCTTTCGCGATGCGACGAACATTCGAGTGTGCGAGCGAGACGGCATCGACTTCCCGAAAGATTCTATCCGAACGCCCGCCGCCGTCCCGCCGCCCGGTCGTTTAGAGCTATTCGGTTCGGCTTGCTTGACGTTCTACCAATGGCGCGCGACAAAGCTCTCTCGTCTCTGGCGATACGACGCCACAGATTAGACCGACGAGTGAGTGAGGTGAAAGAAAGATATACTGAACTACTGACACATTCGGATATGAAGAGTGATTAATTCAAATGGAATGATTCATATCATTTGTATCTATCACTCCTGAGTTACCCATCTCTAGTTCTATGATGTCCGAATCGAAGCCTGCATATAGTAGATATAAAATCTCGACTGGCGTACTTACTTGTATTGCTTTTGGTCATACCACGGTCTCACAGGTAAGTCCGATTGAATAGTACCATACCACTTTCCTTTTTCTTCTTGGTCTTTCTTCCAGAAGTCTTTCCATACGTGTTTTATGTTTTCTCTAATCAGGTACCTTTACAATATAAGATACATTTATACAATTTATCCCATCGAATGCAGCTCTATCAGCGATTTTATTGCCAGTAATATCTTTATGTGAAGGGATCCACATAAAAGAAACTGAAATGCCTTTATTTTTTAAATCAAATATAACTTCTCGAATCTTAATTAAAAGACAATTTGTTTTGAAACGAATATTAATATTCTCTAATGCTCTAATCACACTTAAAGAGTCAGTCAAAATTAAATAGGTTGTGTAATGCATTGATGAAATTTTTTTCAGGGCCTCAAGAACTGCATAAGCCTCTGCAGTGAATATGCTACATAAAAGACTAAGCTCAAAGCTTTGACAAAAGTGAATTTGAGGATCATAAACAGCACTGCTAACATGAGACAAACCCTTACTGCCATCGGTATAAAGTCTATAATAGTGGCTATTAAAGTGAATAAAGTTTAATAACTCCTCATTATTACTAACTACTGTATTTATAATTGAGACTTCAAATAACAATATCTTGTACTTTGTGGAGTAACATGCCCAATGGGAGCTTTAAATTATATTTGAAATTTTAAAACGTGCTTCCAGGATAACCTGAGTTAAATCTGGGATAATATGACAGTGAAGGCCAGCCTCAGTCACAGCAGACACATTGTAAACTACTGGATACTGAGGTAAAATTCTTCTTAAAACTTCATTATTATTAGCTGCTAATAGCTTTACAGAAAATCTTTGAGTAAGTAGATGTCTTCTAATACTAAGGGGCAACCCCTGTCTAAACTTCCATGGCACGGATGGGAGTTAAGCACATTGCACCAGATATAATCCTCAGACCTTTGTTTTGTGCTATATCTTATCTATGTACATAATTATAATCAATATAAGCTACACAACTGTAATAAAAATGGCTTCTTACAATGGCTTTGTACAAAATAGCAAGAGTAACTGGGTCAGCTCCCCAGGAGACTCCTGCTAAACACCTCATGATATTTAAGCCTTTCAAAGAATTTTGTAAAATGTACTTGATATGACCTTGGAATTACCCAGGGACAGGGGGCTCTCCCTGGGTGGACCTTTTATTTCCCCCATACTCGTGGGACCGATATGGAAGACACAAATATAAAAAAAAAAAAATAGACGTGCAGGAGAAGGCAAGCGAGCACAGCTCGCTTGCATGTGACAGTGAGGGCCGAGATGGCTCCCGGGCTCGTGGAGAAGTGCTATAGTCCTGCCCAGCAAATCCCGGGTACGGGCCCCGGGGAGGAAGGAGTCGGACTCGGAGTCCGACTCATCATTGTCTGGTGTCGGCATCGCGCTGCGCCATCATAAAGAACCGTTTTTAAACGTCCCAGGTTAGAGGAGGGCCGAGAGCCGTCCTCCAACGAGCCGGAGGCCCCAGCCCCTAAAATCCCCACGGCTGCGCGGGGAAGGGGTAAAGGAAAGGGCTCCATTAGGGCAGCAGTTAGTCGCACTGAGCCGGTTGAGCGGCTAGCGGCGGAGGGGAGCGCCCTGAGAAGAGCCGCCCACTCGGACTCGTCCGAGATTGAAGTGTCCGGCGGCGAGGGCTCTGTAAGCGAAGGCGGCGCCGCGCTGAAAGCCTTCGCAATGAAGTGAAGGAAGCACTCCGTACGGTGGCTGGCCAGAAAACCCAGGCTGGCAGATACGGAGTGCTTCAACACGCCGAAGCCGCCATTATTTCGGCGGTAGCCTAGCAGAGGGGGCGGCAAATGGCTGCTCTGCATAAAGAGCTAGCCGGGATGCGACGGGAACTGTCCCGATTGGTGGCTGCGAACTCGGCCTTGGAGGCTGAACTCTGAGCAGCTAAGGCAGAGCTCGCCACTGCTCGCGGAGGCCGTCCCCAACCGGCGCAGCTAACGGAGGCCGACCTCTTCGGCCTGATGCGGCGAGAGATGGCCGCCTTCCAACAGCGTTTTGACGCTCTGGAGGCTAGGCTCCTCCGACCCCCGCTTGCAGCTCTTACGCAACAGCAGCAGCAAAGCCTTCAACCAGCTGTGGCGCTCGGGCTGAGGCACCGGCGAAGAAGGGGGCGAAAGCGCCTACGCCGGCGAAAGCGCCGAAGGCGGCACCTGCGGCTCTGACAGCGCAAGCTCCAACTTTAGCTTCGGCGCCGATGAGTCGCAGGCGCAGGGGTGCAGCCGTTAGAGCTCCAGCCAGAGCGGCGCCCACCCCATCGGAGTTGTTTGCCGATGGCGAGTGGCAGGTGGCCGGGGAAGCGAGGAGGGTCGCTAAGGAGGCGAGGAAGCGCCGCAAGAAAGAGCAGCGGCAACGGCGGCAGCAGCGGTGCAAGGAGAAGCGCGCCGCGGCAATGCTCCTCGCCCTCAAATCTTCGGCTGTAGTAATCACGCTACAGCCGGATGCGGCTAAAAAGGGGGTGACGTACGGGGACGTACTGAAAAAGTTGAAGGGGTCGGTATCTCCTGCGGAGTTTGGGGCACCCGACGGGTTCGCAGTGAGGGTCACTGCCACTGGAGCCCGTCTCTTAGAGGTCCCCGGCGCGGCCAGCGGGTCGTCCGCTGACGCCCTAGCCGAGAAGCTCAGGGCGTACCTTGCAGCGGACGAGGCTCGCGTGTCCAGGTCCACTAAATGCCTAGAGCTACGTATCATGGGCCTGGACGACTCTGTGACGGAGAATGAGGTGTCGGCCGCTGTCGCCAGGATGGGGGAGTGCCCTGTGGATCATTGTCGGAGGGCAAAAGACTCCTGGTGGGCTGGGTCTCGGCGCAGGTGAAGCTGCTTGAGCCCCGGCCTCTGAGGTGCTATCGTTGCCTTATTGGTCACGATGTGGGTGCCAAATGCACCTCGGAGGTAGACCGTAGCGACCGCTGCTTCTGAGGAGGTCGTGATGGACTGCCAATAATGGCTCCATTACGCCTCCTCCAAGCAAACATCAACCACTGCGCCGCTGCTCAGGATCTCCTGCTCCAGAGCATGGCGCAGTGGTCGATCAATGTCGCCGTGGTCTCCGAGCCGTACTTCGTTCCACCCAGGGATCACTGGGTGTAAGACCTGGATGGCTCGGTGACCATCATCTGGTCGGCCGCCGCCGGTACCCCGACACTTGAGGGGCTTCAGCGAGGCAGGGGTTGCGTCGCGGCTCGGTTCGGAGAGATCGCCGTGGTGGGCGTATACTTTTCTCCTCTCCTCTTCTCTCCTAACTCTTGTCGAGTTCCAAAACTCCCTGAGGGAATTAGTTACCGTCGTCGTCGTCGTCGGGTCTGTCCCCTCCCCATGCTGGTCCTTGGGGACTTCAATGCCAAGAACTTTGCTTGGGGTTCCCGGCTCACTGATGACCGGGGTAGGATGGTCGAAGACTGGGCTCTGGAGACGGGCCTAGTCGTATTGAGACGGGGTTCTGTCCCCACGTGCGTACAGATGCAGGGTGAGTCAGTGGTGGACATTTCGTTTGCCAGCCCCGCTCTCTCATCGCGCGATTTCGACTGGCGCGTCATGGAGGAGGTGGAGACGTTTTCCGACCACCGGTATATCCGGTTCAACGTTTCCGCCGAGTCCGCAGATCCGTCAGTCAGACAGGCCCCGTGTGGCCCGCGCTGGGCGCTGAGGCACCTGGACCGGGAGCTGTTCCTGGAAGCCGCAGTCGTCCAGGCCTGGGTGATACCACCGGCCAGGCCTGCCGACGTTAACGAGGAGGCGAGATGGCTCCAGGACGTGCGACGTGGCGATGCCCCGGATCCGGCCGTGCCAAGGCAAGCGCCAGGTGTATTGGTGGTCGCAGGAACTGGCTGCTCTGCGCGGTGAGTGCACCGCAGCGCGACGCCGATACACCAGGCACCGCAGGCTCCGTATCCGCCCTCTGGACGCTGAAACCAGAGAGGCGGAGCTGTACGAGGAGTACAGGGCGGCGAAGGCCAACCTAAGGGTGGAGATCCGGCGGGCCAAAGGTAGGGCCCGCGAGGAGTTGTTGGAGACTCTGAACAGAGACCCGTGGGAACGCCCCTACCGGATGGTGCGTGATAAGCTCCGCACCTGGGCGCCCCCACTGACCCAGAGTCTCCGGCCGGAGATCGTCGACGAAGTGGTTGGGGCCCTTTTCCCCTGACCACAGATAGGTTACACGCCTCCAACTATGTCTCCGCCCCCTGCGGTGCCCAATGCGGGCCAATACGACGACGACGGTGAATCCGTTCCGGAAGTGACCGAGGTAGATTTGAGAGTGGCGGTGCGCCGGCTGAGTGCCAAGAATACCGCCCCGGGCTGCATGCCAAGGTTTGGGTCCTGGCCTCGGAGGCTCTCAGGCCTCGACTAATTGGTCTCTTCAGCGCATGTTTGGAGGGAGGCCAGTTTCCGCTATCGTGGAAGACAGGCAAACTGGTCCTCGTGAAGAAGCCGGGACGTCCTGCGGACTCTCCGTCAGCGTACCGGCCCATTGTGCTGCTCGACGAGGTGGGAAAAGTGTTCGAGAGGATAATCTCAGACCGCCTCGTCGGGCACTTGTCTGGAAGGGGGCCGGATTTAGCAGACGGCCAGTTCGGCTTCCGCAGAGGGCGCTCCACGGTCGACGCCATCATGCGCGTAAGGGACCTCACGACGGGGACTGCGTTGACTTGAGGCGGCGGCCAGCTCGTACGCTGGTCGCGTCCCAGAGGGTCATGACTATCCGGATAATCCGCGGATATCGCACGATCTCCGGGGAGGCGGCGAACTTCCTTGCCAAATCAAATCAAATTGTTTTTATAATAACTATCGTGAGACATACTAAATTAACTAAAATTCGCGGGTTCATCATCATCATCATATCAGCCATAGGACGTCCACTGCTGAACATAGGCCTCCCCCATTGACTTCCAGATAGGCCGGTTGGAAGCGACCTGCATCCAGCGGCTTCCTGCGACCTTAATCAGGTCGTCTGTCCACCTTGCGGGTGGACGTCCTACGCTGCGCTTGCCGGTACGTGGCCTCCACTCGAGAACCTTTCTGCCCCAGCGGCCGTCGGTTCTACGCGCTATGTGCCCTGCCCATTGCCACTTCAACTTACTAATCCGCTGGGCTATGTCGGAAACCTTTGTTCGTTTGCGGACATCCTCGTTTTTTATACGGTCTCGCAAAGAAACTCCGAGCATAGCCCTCTCCATAGCGCGCTGAGCGACCTTGAGCTTCTTTATAAGGCCCACAGTAAGAGACCACGTTTCAGTTCCATAGGTCATCGCTGGTAACACACATTGATTATAGACTTTCGTCTTAAGGCACTGAGGTAAGTTGGACGAGAAGATGTTGCGTAGTTTCCCGAACGCTGCCCATCCAAGTTGGATTCGACGATTGACCTCCTTCTCGAAATTGGACCTACCTAGCTGGATCACTTGTCCCAGGTATACATATTCGTCAACAATTTCGAGGTTAGAACTCCCAACTGATATCGGATAGGGCGTGACATGGGCGTTTGCCGTGATTTTCGTCTTGTCCATGTTCATTCGGAGCCCTACCTGTTGAGAAACTCTACAGAGGTCATCGAGCATTGTGCTCAGATCCTCCAGCGATTCTGCCATGACTACAATGTCGTCGGCAAACCGGAGGTGAGTGATGTACTCGCCGTTGATGTTGATGCCAGATCCTTTCCATTCCAAGAGCTTGAAAGCGTCTTCCAATGCAGCGGTAAACAGTTTCGGAGATATGACGTCTCCTTGCCTTACACCTCGCTGCAGAGGAATATTCTTCGTGCTCTGGTTTTGTACTTGGACCGACATAGTGGCGTTTGTGTATAAGCACTTCAAAACCTCGATGTACCGAAAGTCAATATGGCACCGCTGGAGAGATCTTAACACAGCCCAAGTCTCGATCGAATCAAAAGCCTTCTCATAGTCCACAAACGCCAAGCATAGTGGCAAGTTATACTCCTCGGTCTTCTGTATAACTTGCCGCAGCGTATGGATGTGGTCTATGGTACTATAGCCTTTCCGGAAACCGGCTTGTTCGGGAGGCTGGAAGTCATCGAACCTACGTGTGAGACGATTTGTGATGACCCTCGAGAATAGCTTGTAGACATGGCTCAGAAGTGAGATGGGTCTATAATTTTTCAGTAGAGTATTATCTCCCTTCTTGAAGAATAGTACCACCACACTTCTGCTCCATGCCGCCGGCGTTGCTCCTTCGAATATGACGGAGTTGAAGAGCTTCTGAAGGACTCTCAGTACCGGCGTTCCGCCCGCTTTCAGAAGCTCTGATGTGATTCCGTCCTCGCCCGGCGCCTTGTTGTTCTTGAGCTGCTTGAGGGCCATCCTAATCTCGTATAGGCTGATGTCCGGGATATCCTCGGTATAGTGTCGGGTGAGTTTAGCTCTTGGATCGGCGACTGAGCTAACAGGTTTAGTGACCGATGTGTATAGCTGTCCATAAAACCTGTCGATCTCACCCAAAACTTCGGCCTTCGTCGACGCCATACTGCCATCCTCCGCCTTCAGCTTCGTCAGCTGTGTTTGCCCAATAGACATGTCCCTAGCGAACACTTTGGAGCCTTGGTTCCGCTCTATCGCTTCTTTAACCCTATTGGCGTTAAAGTTGCGGATATCGTGTCGCATGGACTTCCATATTTGTCTATTGAGCTGCCGATGTGCTTTAGCATCGGCAGAGGTCTGGAGTACCATAGCACGTCGTTCTGCCATGAGTTTGAGGTTGCAATCGGTAAGCTTCTGCGGTCTGTCTTTTCGGCGGGGTCTAAAAAACTTCGACCCGACCGCATGGACAGTTTCTACAAACCTGTTGCTAATCTCGTCCACTGACTAGCAATTCTCCAGGGACTCAAAACGATTCGATAGCTCGATCTGAAAGCTCTCGGGACAACCGATATGTGCATTTGAAGGTCGGAGCGTAGACTTCATCAGACGGGATCTTTCCAGCTTTATATTGATATTCAATGTGCCTCTGACCAGTCGGTGATCGCTGCCGGTTTTTACTTTATGGATCACAGAGACATCATTGAACATCTGTCGCTTTGTTGTCATGATGAAGTCGATCTCATTTTTTGTGGAACCGTCCGGGCTCATCCAGGTCCATTTCCTGTGAGACGGCTTCTGGAAAAAGGAGTTCATCGCAAAGAGGTCCTCCTTCTCCAGGAACTCAGCCAGTCTCTGTCCCCTGTGGTTCCGTTGCCCATACCCGAATTGCCCCACTCTCAGCTCGTTATCGCCTCGAGTTCCCAGTTTCGCGTTGAAGTCCCCCATAACAACATTGAAGTAGGTTTTATTAGTATGTATGGCCCTACTTATGTCCTCATACATAACCTCTACTTCCTCGTCTGGGTGTGTCGAAGTCGGTGCATAAACCTGGATAACCTTCAACGAGTATCTATTGGATACCCTGAGTATCAGGTACGCCACCCTGCTCGACACACTTTCGACGGTAAGAATGTTGTTGACGAGGGACCTGTGGACGAGGAACCCGACACCACCTTGGGACAGTTGTTCGCCCTCCCGGTAGTAGAATAGGTTGCCGGATCTTAGGGTTATCGTGTCCTCGCCCTCTCGTCGGACTTCTGACAACCCCACAATACTCCAGTGCAACCTACCCAATGCCTCTTCCAGCTCAATAATCTTCTCGTCTGTCCTAAAAGTGCGAACATTGTGTGTTACCAGAGCCAGTCGTCGTCGGGGGTGGTAGCCTTTTCTCCACCTCCGGGGATTCTTAGCACCCCGTGTCCCGCCGTTACCCTGACCGCTACCACGGTAGCCAGGAACGGCGGGACTGCCGGAGACTGGGGGCCTGGTTGTATCTGAGCAGTTCATATGGGGGGATTTGCCAATACTCACCACGCTTGGCAGGCGGGTTGGCGAGCGCAGTTAGGTCACCGATAATTTTCAAAGAATGCTGCTCCCCATTCCTCGGTGTCTGGTCGCAGTTTTAGGACGTACCCGGGTCCGAGGACGTACCCGGGTCCGCGTAAATTCGCGGGTTACTCACGTGCAAATGTTGAGAAAAGCTTATAGCGGCATACATACCTACAGTCTATGGCATAACCACCACACCTCATACCTATTACCAGATAACCATTACCGTACCTCCTTGAAGAACCAGATTACCTTTACCATACCTCCGTGAACAACCAAACAATACCTTCGTTTATGACTTTCTGTGATCAGAAACAGTGAAACAGGCCGCCTTGAAAAAGGCGTTGCAAACGTTTTAGACTCCTGACAGAAACTCGTCTTGAAAAAGACGCTTGTAACGTTTTAGACTTCTGCTAACAGAAACTCGTCTTGAAAAAGACGTTTTAAAACGTTTTTGACTTCTGCTCAGAAACGAAATATTGTGAGCAAGCAAATAAGCAGGCAAGCAAGCAGAAGCGAAGCTCGAAGCACACGAAGACACGAAGTTGCGGTCCACGACACTGGACACGTCTGTCGTCGTCGGCGGCACCGGAGCGAAAGGACGCGTCTCGCGGCACGCGCCCTATTATAGCCTCGCGCTGTGCTCGCGACATCGCGGCGAACGGCGACCGCGACGGCGCATGCGCGCAGCCGCTCTGTCGAGCCTTGCGACGAACGCGCGCTGCTATTGGTCAATTACATTTACGTATGTGTGATAGTGTATAAGTTAGCCATAAGAATTGTAAATATTAGTAGAGACATTTGGCCGAATAAAGCATTCCAAACCATGACAGCCTCGAGTTAATAACAAGAAGAAGAAACCCTGCTCTCACTCCTAAATTGGTGACCCTCCTCAAGAAAAAGAACACAAATAAATATCAAGACGGCAAATCCCTGCAAGGCAGCAGAAGAATATGGCAACCGAAGAATAGAGCGACGCCCACGGCGTAACCACATCGAAGAGCGACGTGGCGACAATATCCCTGCTCGCTAGATTGCCACCATTTTGGCGCCAAAATCCTCGCCTATGGTTTGCGCAATTTGAGGCAGCTGTCGCCGCCAGCAGAATAGGAGAAGAGCAGAAGTTTAACCTCGTCGTACCATTGCTCGGCAACAACGACCTTGAACAGATCGCCGACATCATATTAAACCCCCCAGCGTCCGGCAAGTACAGCACATTAAAAGAACGGCTGATCCCCACGTATCAAGAATCTGACCATCGCCAGCTACAGAAACTGCTGAGTGGTCTCGAGCTCGGCGACCAAAAACCGAGCCAGCTACTCCGCAAGATGCGTGACCTCAGCGGCAAACTCCTGTCCGACGAGGCACTTAAAGTAATGTGGCTAAATCAACTGCCAGCTCAAATACGCGCTGTACTCTCCGTCAACACCGAGTCATCACTCGAGATGCTAGCCGCAATGGCTGATAAAATGATGGAGCACTTCGAGCCAGCCTCTATCAACGCAGTCTCCACAGCAACAACGTGTCAAGACAACTTACAAATCTCCTTGCTGTCGAAACAAATAGAAAAGCTGTCTCTAGAAATCGCCGAACTCCGTACCAACCAGCAAAACCATCGACATTCCCCGCGCTTCACACACCGCAACCGTTCACGATCCCATTCAAGATCCAGACAGCATAACAACATCAAGCCCGGCGACCCGAATTGGGTGTGTCGCTACCACTACAGATTCGGCGACCAAGCACGCAAATGCGAATCGCCGTGTTCAAAGAAGCGGGAAAACTAGAAAGTACATCGACGTTGGCGGGCGTCGATGTAAATCAAACCAGCCGCCGCCTATGTATCATCGACATTAACCTGCGAGAGAAATTTCTTGTCGACACGGGAGCAGACATATCAGTCCTATCCGCAAGAAATAAAAAACATATCAAGCCAGCGAAGACCTCATACAAACTGTTCGCGGCCAACGGCACCGAAATTCGTACCTACGGAGAGCGCACACTCGAGCTCAACCTAGGCTTACGAAGACGATTTAGGTGGACATTCGTCGTGGCCGACGTGAACACATCTATACTGGGCGCAGACTTCCTAGTACATCACCAACTACTAGTCGACCTGCATCAAAGAAAACTCATCGACCGCATCACAGAACTTAGCGTAAACGCAATCAAGATCAACGGCACCGAGCAAGACACCGTCTACATGGTAAACCGCGATCACGCTTACCACGACCTACTGAAGAAATATCCCGATGTTCTGCGACCTATGTCATTGAAGACTCCTGTGAAACATGACGTCACTCACCACATTGAGACAACCGGACCGCCTATATACTCACGAGCGCGACCTTTACCGCCCGACAGATACAAGGCAGCGAAACTAGAGTTCGAGCGCATGATCGAGATGGGTATCTGCCGACCCTCTAACAGTCCTTGGGCAAGTCCACTGCACGTCGTCAAGAAGAAAGATGGTTCACTCCGAGTCGGCGGCGACTACAGACGACTAAACGCTGTTACAGTACCCGATCGCTACCCTATACCTCGAATACAAGATTTTACCTACCAACTTCACGGCAAGAAAATATTCTCGAAACTCGACCTCAAGATGGCATACTTCTGGATTCCGATTGCTAAAGAAGACGCACAGAAAACAGCAATCATAACTCCGTTTGGCCTCTTCGAATTCAACTGCATGACATTCGGCCTAAGAAACTCAGGACAAACATTTCAACGATTTATGCACGAAGTACTACGAGGACTCGACGACATAGTGTTTTGTTTCGTCGACGATCTACTTGTGCACTCTAAAAATCAAGATGAACATCGACGTCACATCGAAATAGTACTCGAACGCCTAAATACCTACGGCGTCAGTCTAAACATCGATAAGTGCGAGTTCGACAAACAAAACATCGAATTTCTTGGGTACGAAGTCTCATCAGAAGGAATCAAACCCACTCAAGACCGAATACAAGCAATAGTCAACTACCCAAAACCACAAACTATTCAAGATTTAAGAAGATTCCTCGGCATGATTAACTTTTACCGCAGCTGCTTACCCCATCAAGCCGAATACCAACATGAATTAAATAAATACCTTCATAACACTAAGAAAAAAGACAAGACTCCGATAACGTGGACACCAGAAGCAGAGCTAGCCTTCGAGAAATGTCGACAAAGCATCCTCGACGCTACTACTCTCACGCACCCGATACATAACGCGCCGCTGCGCTTATATACCGACGCCTCAAACTCAAGCATCGGCGCTGTACTGCAACAACAAGTAGACAACGTGTGGAAACCCCTTGCATTTTTCTCGAAAACAATGAGCGAGACGCAGCGACGTTACAGTGTGTACGATCGCGAATTATTAGCGATGTACATTTCTGTCAAACACCTTCGTAGGTTAATAGAAGGCAACGACCTTACGATATATACCGACCACAAACCTCTCACCTATGCACTAACAAGACCACCGAGTACCAGCGACACATCACGAAGAGAACGACAACCGCACTTCATTAGCCAGTTTTGTTCAAATATAAAGTACGTACACGGTGATAACAACGAAGCGGCCGACGCCTTATCACGCATAGAAGAGATCGACCTTTCAGAAACCTCAATAGACTACAATAAACTCGCTCAAGACCAGGAAAACGACCCAGAACTACAGAGTTACATGTCACATCCAAACCTACAGTTCACTAGTATTTCGCTACCCGGAGGTCAACGACCGCTTATCTGTGAAACATCGACAGGCAACATTCGTCCGTATTTACCCGCGAAATATCGTTTTGTCGCATTCAAAGCGCAACACGATTTAAGTCACCCAGGCGTGCGTACTACGAGAAAAATAATATCTACGAAGTTCTTCTGGCCGAACATGAACAAAGAAGTTGGAACATGGGCAAGAACATGCATCGGTTGTCAGCGAGCGAAAGTACAGCGGCACACTATCAGCCCGCTCGGCGAGTACGAAAAATCACAGCGTTTCGAACATATTCACGTCGACATCGTGGGACCACTGCCGCCGTCAAATGACTACCGATATCTGGTCACCATGATTGACCGCTGCACAAAATGGCCTGAAGCTATACCCGTACGCGATATCACCGCGGACACGATCGCCAAGGCTATCTACGACGGTTGGATATCGAGATTTGGTTGCCCGCTACGACTTACGACCGACCAGGGAAGACAATTCGAGTCGTCACTGTTTAAGGCGCTTATGAAGAAATGTGGAATAAACAGAATACGCACTACTGCTTTCCACCCTCAAGCAAACGGACAAGTCGAGCGAACACACACAAGGCACCGAACTCTAAAGTCAGCACTCATGGCGAGATGCGCGCGCACAAACTGGAGCGACGAGTTGTCAACTGTGCTACTCGGCCTACGTACAGCATTACGACAAGACAATGAAGTCAGCCCGGCACTCATGACCTACGGTTCAACACTCCGCGTACCATCCGATTTCTTCGTGCCTCCTCAGCCGAACATCGATGACGCCGAATTCGTCCGTCAGCTGACCGAAACGATGTCTACATTATCGCCGAACAGCAAGCCACACTCAAACCCCACATGGTCATTCGTACACAAAGACCTTGCTACGTGTACACATGTTTTCGTGCGCAATGACACCGTGCGCAGCCCACTAGTACCTCCCTACGACGGCCCCTACAAAGTACTTCGGCGCGAAAGCAAACATTTCACCATACAAATGTATCCACGTACTGCAGTTATTTCAATAGACAGACTCAAACCAGCATACTTACTCAACGAAGACGACACTCTATCAACATCAGTTACGCGCCAACAACAAGACAAGGTACCTACTACGACTTCGCGCCAACAGCAAGACTATGTACCTACTGCAACTCCGCGCGAACAAACATCGAAATATCTACCTACAACTACAAGTAACGACGCACGGACAATGTCATTCACCCCACCCCGCGACGCCTACGTCACCCGCACCGGCCGTACAGTGAAACCAAACGTACGCTTCGCTTAGGGGGGAGTGATATAGCGGCATACATACCTACAGTCTATGGCATAACCACCACACCTCATACCTATTACCAGATAACCATTACCGTACCTCCTTGAAGAACCAGATTACCTTTACCATACCTCCGTGAACAACCAAACAATACCTTCGTTTATGACTTTCTGTGATCAGAAACAGTGAAACAGGCCGCCTTGAAAAAGGCGTTGCAAACGTTTTAGACTCCTGACAGAAACTCGTCTTGAAAAAGACGCTTGTAACGTTTTAGACTTCTGCTAACAGAAACTCGTCTTGAAAAAGACGTTTTAAAACGTTTTTGACTTCTGCTCAGAAACGAAATATTGTGAGCAAGCAAATAAGCAGGCAAGCAAGCAGAAGCGAAGCTCGAAGCACACGAAGACACGAAGTTGCGGTCCACGACACTGGACACGTCTGTCGTCGTCGGCGGCACCGGAGCGAAAGGACGCGTCTCGCGGCACGCGCCCTATTATAGCCTCGCGCTGTGCTCGCGACATCGCGGCGAACGGCGACCGCGACGGCGCATGCGCGCAGCCGCTCTGTCGAGCCTTGCGACGAACGCGCGCTGCTATTGGTCAATTACATTTACGTATGTGTGATAGTGTATAAGTTAGCCATAAGAATTGTAAATATTAGTAGAGACATTTGGCCGAATAAAGCATTCCAAACCATGACAGCCTCGAGTTAATAACAAGAAGAAGAAACCCTGCTCTCACTCCAAAAAGCTCTACTAGTTTCGAACCACAGAGGGGTTCTTCCTCATGAGCAGCGTGCGCGGACGCGGCGACGTCGCGCAGCCTACTGGTTAGCGTTGGCGCCTGCATCGCTGTTGATGGTTGCGCTGCGGCGAGTCCAACGCGCCATCTGCCGGATACCACGCGCGTTTGCTGCCATCTCCGGCGGCGGCGCGTGTGACGATGTTGAGGCGCACGGTACGTTCACCAGTGGCGCGGGTAGTGGGTTCGATTCCGGGCCCGGCACAAAGTCTGTGTTACATATGACGCTTACTGTGTCACACTCCAGACTGGATACGCTTCGGACCGACGTAGTCTCCAAGCTCGGCTACCACGCGGGTGGCAATGCCCAGCCACCATCCCTGTTGAAACACGGTCGTCGGCTAATCTCGATAGCCTCTCGCACTTTTCGCGGAACGAAGTATTTCTCCCTCGCTAGTACGGAGACCTTATCAAAACGTATGAAGTGAGCCGCATCCGTGCCGCAAACATGTTCAGCCACAGCCGATGCCTGGATGTCCATCTTCACGCTACGTATATGTTCCTTTAGCCTGGTTGTGATGTTGCGCCGAGTTTCACCGATGTAACTTGAGCCACAGTCGCAAGGTATAATGTACACACCGGGTACAGCTAGTGGATCCTTATCCTTTGGCGAGCGTAGCAGTTGTCTCAGCTGACCGGGTGGGCGGAAGATCGTCCTGATGCTATATTTACGTTGCAGCAGGTGTCCGATTCTGTCGGTTACTCCTTTCACGTATGGTAAGAACGCTGGAGTCCGCTCCGCAACTGCTGGTCGCTTCCTACTCGAGCTGCTCGCTAGTCGAGTACATTGACGCCAGTTGTATCCATTGTTCTCCAGTACCCTTTTTAAATGGTGAAATTCGTCGTCAATGTACTGTGGATCGCATAGACTCAGCGCCCGGTTTATCAAAGTCCGCGGGACAGTGGCTAGGTGGGAGGGATGATGATGTGAGTCAGCTCGTAAGTATCGATCTGTGTGTGTCGGTTTTCGATACACTGTGTGTGACAATCGACCACTTTCTTCTCGTCTTACGAGGACATCCAAGAACGGCAACATCCCTTCTCTCTCTTCTTCAGTGGTGAATTGTATACTGCCGTGCACTGAGTTCAAGTGTCCCACAAATTCAGCTACATGTTCCCGGTTGATGATTGCGAATACGTCATCGACGTACCTCCACCAGTAAGACCGCGTTCTTCTCTATAGGAATCTATAGAGAAGAAACTCCATGGTTACTCTTTTTCAATCACTTTTTACAATGAATTGTTACATAATTTAGATAGGTAGTTCCATTATGTGAGAACAGTGTAACACTAGTGTTTAACCAAAGGATCCGAAAAAGAAATGAACCTCAGGGACAGCAACTTTAGACAGTCTCGAGTTGACCAGTCCCAATAGGCGACGTCCGTTCACGAACATGACACGTACACCAGCACCGCCCAACTCAACCATATTATAGGGAACCGAGCGGTCCAGTGCCCGTGCCACCGCCAATGAGACTCCTGAGTGAGCATGACAACTCCCAACTGACACAAGTACCAATATATTATAAGTCTAACTCAATTATAATAAGTTACAGGGCTCTCACATTTACAAAAATCCAGTTGATTAACAATTAACAACATGGTGAATAATTTAATAATTGAGATCAAAATTCCTCTTAACCTTAACAATTTTTATCCTGTGCAGTCAAACCAGCCACCATCCAAGCATTTTTATCTTTTATATAATCATTTAGTTTGTAGTATGCTTTCCTACATAATACTTTCTTTATACATAATTTAAATTTACTTTCATTAAGATTTTGTATTTCAGTTGGGATTTTACTGTTACATTTAACACATAATCCCATGAACGACTTATGCACTTTTGCTAATCTAAATAAAGGCTGACTTAATCTATTTCTATGTCTAGTAAGATAGTCATGTTTGTCAGATACTTTTACAAATAGCTGTAGGTTTTTCCTAACATACATAATGTTTTCATAAATATATTGACATGGTATGGTCATAATGTTGATCTCCTTAAACTTTTCTCTGAGAGATTCGCGACGACCTAAGTTATAGATAGCTCTGACGGCACGCTTTCGCAAGATAAAGATAGACTCAACGTCGGATGGCTGTCCCCACAACAGAATTCCATACGACATGATGCTGTGAAAGTAGCTAAAGTACACTAGTCGTGCCGTGCCTGCGTCGGTTAGCTGACGGATCTTCCAGACAGCATAAGCTGCCGAGTTCAAACGCCCTGCTAGAGATCTAATGTGGGGCCCCCATTGCAGCTTGTCGGCTACAGTAATCTCCAAGAATGTGGTCTCCTTTACAAATTCCATTTTCTGACCATTTAATAATATATCATCGCGTACGTTACTTTTAACATATATTGTATATATTGTACCATTAGAATACATATTTAACGCATCCATTAAATTAGGCGTATTCCCTGACAAATGTAAACAAGCCAGAATAGTGCCAATATTCAAAAACGGTAAACGTGAAGTGATTTCGAATTATCGACCTATTTCTATTCTTTCCACCTTTTCTAAAGTCTTTGAGTCACTTGTTTATCCAGTATTTTACAGACACGTCAAAAACTATTTGTCTGAAAACCAACATGGTTTTTTTTTTTTTATTATTTATAAAACTATTACCGCAGACATGGGGGTCCGCGCTCTTACAATTTATTAAATTTAGTTATTGTTTACAATTCTTTTACATTCTAAGTTACATCGTCATGTCCTCACAAATTTCAACGTAAAAACTTTAGTCCACCGCATATATACTGGGGTGCGTGCCAGAAGACCTCCCCGTGGTGCACCCTGGGTGCGGGCGACAGTCTCCCTAACGGGATGGTGACAGGGTTGGACTGACTGTCGCCCGCAGCGAACTTCTGGCCGGGCGGAGAACCCGGTCGGGTTCTATAGGCGACCGGCTCTATGCTGGCATAGGGTCTACGCCTCCGTGGGGACGTTCCTCCGCACGACTCTCTGGACCTAGCAGAGAGCGGGGCGGAGAAACAAGGGCGGCGCTCGTTGTGCACTCACCCTGCCAATGAGTAGCATCGGGGCACTAGCTGCGCCCGACTGCACCCGTCGATATCGTCATCCGGGAAGAGATACCGGCTGCGCGCGGTAGGGGCAAAGGGAAAGGCTTCCAGAGGGCGGCAGGCAGCCGAGGCGAGCCGACTGAGCGGCTGGCGGCGGAAGGGAGTGCCCTAGGCAAGGTCACCCCCTCGGACTCCTCTGGGATGGAATTGTCTGCCGGTGAGGGCTCCGCAAGCGAAGGCGGCGCGCATAGCCTTCGCAGAGAAGTTAAGGAGGCACTCCGTATGCTGGCTGGCCAGAAGACCCAGGCTGGCAGAAACGGAGTGCTCCAGCATGCGGAAGCCACTATAATGGCAGCGGCAGCCCGGCAGGGCTCAGCAGAGCGGCAGATGACCGCTCTGCAAAAAAAGATGGCCGGAATGAGACGCGAGCTGGCCCGATTAGCGGCTGCGAACTCTGCCCTGGAGGCGGAACTTCGTGCAGCAAAGGCGGAGCTCGCCGCGGGTCGTCCCCAACCCTCGCAGCCAGCGGAGGCCGACCTTCTTGCCTCATGCGGCGGGAGATGGCGGCCTTCCAGCAGCGTTTCGACGCTCTGGAGGGTAGGCTCCTCCGACCCCCGCTCGCAACTGGCACTTATGCAGCCGCGGCAGCGAAGACGAAGCAGCCACCTAGCCGCGGCGCCAGAGCAGACGCTCCGGTAGAGAAAAGGGCGAAAGTGCCCCCTGCGGCGAAAGCACCGAGAGCCCCGCCGCTGACGAGGACGCCTATAGCTCAACCGGCACCGGCTCCTGCTGTGCCTCTGGCACCAAATAGCCGCAAGCGAAGGGGCGCAGCAGCTGAAATTCCAGCCGTTGCAGCCCCAACCCCGCTATCAGAGCTGCGCACCGATGGCGACGAGTGGCAGGTGGCCGGGCAGGCGAGAAGGGGCGCCAAAGAGGCGAGAAAGCGCCGCAAGAAGGAGCAGCGGCAGCGGCGGCAGCAGCGACGCAAAGAGAAGCGCGCTGCGGCAATGCTCCTCACCCCTAAATCTTCGGCTGTAGTTATCACGCTACAGCCGGACGCGGCTAAGAAGGGGGTGACATACGGCGACGTCCTCGCCAAATTGAAGGGGACGGTTACTCCCGCGGAGTTCGGGGCCCCTAACGGGTTCGCGGTAAGGGTCACCGCGACTGGAGCCCGTCTTTTAGAGGTCCCCGGCGTGGCCAGCGGCCCATCCGCTGACGCCCTTGCCGAGAGGCTCAGGACGTGCCTTGCGGCGGATGAGGCTCGCGTGTCCAGGCCCACCAAATGCTTGGAGCTACGCATCATGGGCCTGGATGACTCCGTGACGGAGAATGAGGTGGCGGCCGCTGTCGCCAGGACGGGGGGTGCCCTGCTGATCAGGTGAAGGCAGGCACCATCCGCCCGGACAATACGGGGCTGCGGACTGTGGTAGTGAGCTGCCCCGTCACAGCGGCCAAAAAGCTGTCAGAGGGCAAAAGGCTCCTGGTGGGCTGGGTTTCGGCGCAGGTGAAGCTGCTGGAACCCCGACCTTTGAGGTGCTTCCGCTGCCTCATTGGTCACCATGTAGGTGCCAAATGCACCTCAGAGGTGGACCGTAGCGACCGCTGCTTTCGCTGCGGTCAGCACAGGGCCGGTGCTTGTACCGCCCCACCGCACTGCGTAGTATGTGCGGAGGCCGGCAAGCCGGCCGATCACCGGGCTGGGGGCAAAGCCTGCTCCCCCCCACCATACCCCGAGGGAAAGGTAGGCCCTTAGGCACCGACACCGCCCCCGCCGTCGTTCCCGCTGCCGCCGCAGTCGCGACTGCTGCTGTCGCCGCTGCCGTCAGAGAGGAGGTCGTGATGGATACCCAATAATGGCTCCATTACGCCTCCTCCAGGCGAACATCAACCACTGCGTCGCTGCTCAGGATCTCCTGCTCCAGAGCATGGCGCAGTGGTCGATCAATGTTGCTGTGGTCTCCGAGCCGTACTTCGTTCCACCCAGGGAACACTGGTTGTCAGACCTGGACGGCTCGGTGACCATCATCTCGTCGGCCGCCGCCGGTACCCCAACCCCCGAAGGGCCTCAGCGAGGCAGGGGTTGCGTCGCGGCTCGGTTCGGAGAGATCGCCGTGGTGGGCGTGTACTTCTCTCCGAACCGAACTCTCGTCGAGTTCCACAACTCCCTCAGGGAATTAGTCACCGTCGTCGTTGGGTTCCGTCCCCTCCCCGTGCTGGTCCTCGGGGACTTCAATGCCAAGAATTTGGCTTGGGGTTCCCGGCTCACTGATGTCCGGGGAAGGATGGTCGAAGACTGAGCTCTGGAGACAGGCCTAGTCGTGCTGAACCGGGGTTCTGTCCCCACGTGCGTACGGATGCGGGGCGAGTCAGTGGTGGACATTTCGTTTGCTAGCCCCGCTCTGTCATCGCGCGTTGTCGACTGGCGCGTCATGGAGGAGGTGGAGACGTTTTCGGACCACCGGTATATACGGTTCGACGTTTCCGCCGAGTCCGCAGACCCGCCAGTCAGACAGGCCCCGTGTGGCCCGCGTTGGGCGCTTAGGCAACTGGACGCAGCTTTTCCTGGAAGCCGCAGTCGTGCAGGCCTGGGTGATACCACCGGTCAGGCCAGCCGACGTTAACGAGGAGGCGAGATGGCTCCAGGACGCCATGTCAAGGATGTGCGACGTGGCGATGCCCCGGATCCGGCCGTGCCAACGCAAGCGCCAGGTGTATTGGTGGTCACAGGAATTGGCAGACCTGCGCGGTGAGTGCACCGCAGCGCGACGCCGATACACCAGGCACCGCAGGCTCCGTCTCCGCCCTCTGGACGCTGAAACCAGAAAGGCGGAGCTATACGAGCAGTACATGGTGGCGAAGGCCACCCTCAGGGTGGAGATCCGGCGGGCCAAAGATCGGGCCCGCGGGGAGATGTTGGAGACTCTGAACAGAGACCCGTGGGGACGCCCCTACTGGATGGTGCGTGATAAGCTCCGCACCTGGGCGCCCCCACTGACTCAGAGTCTCCGGCCGGAGGTCGTGGACGAAGTGGTTGGGGCGCTATTCCCCCGACCACAGATGGGTTACACGCCTCCGGCTATGTCCCCGCCCCCTGCGGTGCCCAATGCGGGCTACAACGACGACGACGATGAATCCGCTCCGGAAGTAACCGAGGTAGATTTGAGAGTGGCGGTGCGCCGGCTGAGCGGCAAGAATACCGCCCCAGGACCTGACGGGCTGCATGCCAAGGTTTGGGTCCTGGCCTCGGAGGCTCTCAGGCCTCGACTAATTGGTCTGTTCAGCGCATGTTTGGAGAGAGGCCAGTTTCCGCTATCGTGGAAGACGGGTAAACTGGTCCTCGTGAAGAAGCCGGGGCGTCCTGCGGACTCTCCGTCCGCGTACCGGCCCATTGTGCTGCTCGACGAGGTGGGAAAACTTTTCGAGAGGATAATCTCAGACCGCCTCGTCGGGCACCTGTCTGGAAGGGGGCCGGATTTAGCGGACGGCCGGTTCGGCTTCCGCAGAGGGCGCTCTACGGTGGACGCCATCATGCGCGTGAGGGACCTCACGACGGGGACTGCGTTGGCCAGGGGGCGAGTCGTCGTGGCGGTGTCTCTGGACATCGCCAACGCCTTCAACTCGTTGCCCTGGAGCTGCATTCTGGAGGCACTCCGGTATCACCGGGTGCCTGCCTATCTCCGTCGTGTAGTCGAGGCTTACTTGACGGACAGATGCGTAATCTACCCCGGTCACCGGGGCGTGTGGAATCGGCGAGAGGTATCGCGCGGCGTTCCACAGGGATCGGTCCTGGGACCTCTCCTGTGGAACATCGGGTACGATTGGGTGCTACGCACCGACCTCCCGAACGGCGTCAGCATTGTTTGTTATGCTGACGACACGCTGGTGCTGGCGAATGGGAGGTCACATCAGGCGGTCGCGACAGTCGTTGCAAGGATCCGGCAGTTGGGACTCGAGGTGGCGCTTCACAAGTCCGAGGCCATGTCTTTTTATGGCCGGCGGAACGCGCCACCTCCAGATGGGTCCCAAATAACGGCAGGAGGAGTTACCATCGGCGTCGAGTCGGCGATGAAGTACCTGGGTCTCGTCCTCGACAGCCGATGGAACTTCACGGAGCATTTTCGTCGTTTGGCCCCTAAGTTGGAACGGTCTGGGGCCGCGCTCAAGCGGCTCCTTCCCAACCTCGGGGGGCCAAACGCCTCCTGCCGGAGGTTGTATATGGGGATTGTGCGATCCATGGCCCTCTACGGTGCCCCTATGTGGGCGCCGGACTTGAAGCGGCGTCCGGCTCGTACGCTGGTCGCGTCCCAGAGGGTCATGGCTATCCGAGTAATCCGCGGGTATCGCACGATCTCCGGGGAGGCGGCGAACCTCCTTGCCGGATCACCGCCGTGGGATCTAGAAGCGAAGGCGCTCGCGCGCGTCTACAGTTTACGCGCAGACGCTCGTCGCCGGGGCGAGGATCCTCTGCCGCGCCAAATTAGTGCGTGGCGGAATGAGCTCCGGCGAGATCTCATGGCAGAGTGGAAACAACGACTGTCGCAACCGAGGGCCGGGCACGCTACTATAGCAGCGGTAAGACCCCTCTTTGAGGAGTGGCTTGAGAGACGCCACGGCGTCCTCACCTTCCGTCTGACGCAGGTACTTACCGGGCACGGCAGCTTCGGTAGGTTCCTGTTTCGGATTCAGCGGGAGGAAACGCCCGAGTGTCGTCATTGTGAGGACCACCTAGAGGATACGGTGGAGCATACGGTAGCGGTATGCCCTGCCTGGGCTGAGCACCGCCGTATTCTCAGGGAAGTGATCGGCGGCGGCGACCTCTCGCGCCCGGCCTTAGTCGAGGCCATGGTGCGGAGTGAGAGGAACTGAGACGCCGTCTCCTCCTTTTGTGAAGCAGTCATGCTCGCAAAGAGAGAGGCGGCCCGCGTGAGGGAGCAATCCTCCTCCTCACGCCCCAGCAGCCGCAACTGGCGACACTACGGGCGTCGGGGATCGAGGGACGATCTCCGGCCACCGTAAGCACGGGCCTGCGGTCGGCGAGTAAGGGCAGCTCGCCGCCCGACCAGAACCAGGCCCGAGCGTACGGCGCGTAGCGTTCCGCGCGCGCCTCAAAGAGCCATTCGACCACCACAGACGGGGCCCTAAAGGGCTGATGTTCAGCCGGGGTTGCGGGGTAAGCGCAATGAGGTACCGCGACCTCGGCACAGAGCAGGAGAAGGAACAGGGGGGTTTTTAGTCAGTAAGAGTCTGACACTCCCTCCTGCCCGGCGCTGGGCGGGAGAAGTCATTTGATGAATTTCCCCTCACAATAAAAAAAAAAAACCGCATATATACTAAATTTATTTGTTATATCGCTTCGCTTCAATCGTACACTCTTGTCAGAGTGGTCGTGGTCATGTAATGTCCTTGTTGGCTGCCTTTGCGATTTCTCTCCACTTTTTCCTGTTAGTGGCCTTCCTCGCGCACTCCACAATTGAGCTAGATGTCACTGATTTTAAAATGTCCGTCCATCTAGTTGGTGACCGACCACGAGGACGCTGACCCTCTATTCTACCTTGCACCACGAATCGTTCCATTGAGTCTTCGCTTCGAATGATATGGCCAAACATTTTAAGAGTTCTTGCTTGCACAATTGAAGAAAGTCTTCGTTTGATGCGAAGCTCTTTTAATATGGAGACATCGGTGCGGTGCTCAGTCCAGCTTATCCTCAGTAGTCGTCTCCAGCACCACATTTCCAGCGCGTCTACGTGATCCCTTTGACGAATCATCCATGTTTCCGCCCCGTAAAGAAAGATGGGAAAAACTAAGCATCGCATCATTCGAACCTTGGTATTTTTGGTTATGCGCCTATCCGTCCAAACCTTCCCGAGCTTCTCTACAGTCGAACGTGTCACAGCACATCGCCTGCGTATCTCTTCCTCACAACTCCCAGTATTGGTAATGGTAGAACCCAAGTATATGTACCTCTGGACAACTTTACAGTTGCCTATGCTGTTGATCTCAGGTCTGTTACCGGTTTTGCGATCTATAATCATCATTTTGGTTTTCTCGCGGTTTATAGCAAGGCCAAATTCGAGACTGGTATATTCTAGAAGTTGGAGAAGGTGTTCTATGTCAGGAAGTGAGGGAGCCAGAAGAGTGGTGTCGTCGGCGTATCTGAGGTTTGATATCATACGACCCCCGACCGATATCCCCGCATCACACTGGTCCAGTACCTTGCGCATGATGTACTCTGTGTATATGTTAAATAACAAGGGGGAAAGAATGCATCCTTGCCGGACACCCGCAAGCGTCTTGAATTTGGCTGAGTCGACCCCATCCACCCGTACTACCGCTGTTCCGTCCTCATACAGTCGTCTGATGAGATATACTAGGTGTTGTGGTACACCCATATTTAGAAGTATGTTCTAGAGTTTGCTCCACTTACATTAGTTATATATAAGTATATATATATACTTATAAAATATAATATATACTATATATACTATATACTTATAAAATTATATATAAGTATATATATATACTTATAAAAAAAAACTATAAAATATATATATATATATATATTTTATAGTTTAAAAATTTTAAATATACAAACGTGATGTGTAAACATAGTATTGATAACTTAATGTAAACATAGTATTTATTATTATTATAAGGCCTTTTAATTTGAATTAAGAGTGTCAGGAACAAAAAAAAAAAAACTATAAAATATATATATATATATATATATATATATATATATATATTGTCCGCTCTACGGCAAATGTTGATCAGGCCGAAATATGCATTAAATGTTGATCCACCTTTAGAAGCTTGTAGCTTAGATAATTTTGATAATATCGTGCCAAACTACGAATATAAGTATTCCCCTCATAGCAACCCAGTGCCTAACTACGCCGCAAACACTCTAGCTCGTCACCAATTCACACGGCAATTGTTGATTTTGTAACCGCCATTTATTTTACACTTTGTGTGACATTGTTGATCAATATAAACGTTGGGAGATCAACAAATGCCGCGGAAAGTACACCGATGCTGCGGAGCGGCAACATCGCAAACGAAACAAAAGATAGACGCTAGATGAGATACGGCCGCTTTCTATATTCAATCCAATCCCTAATTTGCGGATCGAGATTGATATTTGAATCCATTTCCTACTTTTAGTATTTCAATAACCGATCAATGAATCGCAATCCTGATCTTTTTTTTCAATCCATCTTTGGGAGGGCGGATTGGATTTTTAGTTTAGTATTTGTATGAAAGTGACAGTTTTGCGTATTCTATATCCAAACTCTAATTTTGACAAATCGATTTTTGAACATTATTGATCGTAATTTTCGATCCTCAACTTTTGACCGATTGCATGCGTAAACTTGTTATAAGACGTGAAAATGGAATTATTTTCAAGTGATAGTGATAGTGATCTTGAAGTATTAGCTCAGCTATCGGATTGGGATAGTACCGACAGCGAACAAGAGAGTGCCGTGTCCTCAAAAACTTTTCGACGAATTAACTTCATGGCAAGTTTAACTGACGCAGAGTTCACATTCAGATTCAGAATGAATAAATCTTCAGTTGAATCTGTTTTAAATGAAATAATGCCCTATATCAAAGTGAAATCAAGACGGTAAGTTGTTTGCTAACATTACTTCAATATATAAACATAACCTAAATTAGAAACGGATACCTAACTAACTATAGTACTTATTTATCATTTTCAGAAATAATGGTATACCACCATTGCATCAACTTTTATTGGCAATTCGATTTTATGCATTGGGGACAATGCTTAATTCAGTGGCCGACTTTGCTGGAGTGTCCTTATCGTCAGCTTGTAGGATAGTGGCAGACATATCTGCTGCTATCGCTAGATTGTATAACAAATATATTTGTTTACATTCTAGAACTACAGATAAATTTTATAATATAGCTCAATTCCCATGAGTATGTGGTGCTATTGACTGTACACATGTACACATTCAGTCTCCATGTAAGTATCCAACTCTAGATTTGTTATTAATTAAGAAGTGGCAATTTGCTTTGTTCTGTATTCTGAGTTGCTTAAGTAGGTTTTTAATTATTTAGAAAGTTCTCATACATTTGCAACATAAATGAAATGAGTATGTTGTATTTCAGGTTCAACAATAGGAGAGGAATTTAGAAATAGGAAAGGATACTTTTCTATAAATGTCCAAGCCGTTTGTGATGCAGACCTTAAGTTATTGAATGTTGTTGCTCGGTGGCCTGGTTCAGCTCATGATGCTACTATTTTTAATAATTCAGTATTAAGAGGTAATATTGGGTTTATTGTCTCTTCTAATATCATAAAAATAATATGGTGTTCTGATGTATTTAACTATTATTACAGCCCAGTGTGAAGATGGTATTTTAGGAAATCGTTGGTTACTTGGGGACAGTGCCTATCCAAACAGGCCTTACTTGCTCACACCTTTGCTAAATCCATCAACTAGCCAGGAAATAAGATACAATGAGGCACACATAAAAACTAGAAACACAATTGAAAGGTAAAATCACCATTAAAGCTTTCACTATAGGTACTACAATATAAGATTAAGTACTAATTCATGAGACCATTTATTTATTTTTATTTTATTAACCTAATCCATTAAAAAGTGTACTTGTTTGTTCAGGACATTTGGAGTCTGGAAACGTCGCTTCCCAGTCATAATTATCATTGACCATGCGGTTGTCATTACACAACATACAAACCGTTATTATAGCTACAGCTGTTCTTCACAACATCTGCAGAAATTATAATATTGAAGAAGTACCCCCAGAAGTAGAAATGCCAGAAGAAAGTGAAATTACTGTGACATCAGAAAATTCGGACAGTATTCATAATGATATCAGACATAGACAAGGATTAATTTTAAATTATTTTTAATACTTATTACCTATTTATTTTGCAAACATTTTTTTTGTCTGTCTTGAGATAATTTGTACATTGCTTTAATTAGATTTTTATTATTACCACTCCATCTTTATTCTTAAGTATACTTACTATTAGTTTCAAATGAATAAACAATGATAATTTCAGGAAATAAAATATTCCATATTTAACATTTCAAAATTGTTTAAGCATTTGACTGCCGACAAAAACTGTTGAAGGCTAATCCTCCGCTAGCGTCGGACAACATTGTCCGACATGGCGTTCTAAGTGTTAATTAGTGATTTATTATAAAATATAGGACATTACAAACTTATTGACAAATTAATACTAGATTTACATACAAAAATATTACTCTAGAAATCCTCTCCCTTCAGCTTCCTTATCTCTTATCTTAATTTTTCATTTTCAAACTTACTCTCTAACAATTTTTTCTTAACACTATAATATTCAGCTAATGCAATATTTCGAGATTGAGACCCATTATCTGGCTTCAGGAGTTTCCGTTTAATACAACCTGTAAAACAAAAAAAAAAGCTATTATTAAAGTTTTATTGAGTAACAAACATAAAGTTTCACATATTATGCAGCTGCCCCCTGCGGTTTCCACCACTTCTCTGCTCCCGTAGGACATAGCGTGATGTTATGTAGCATATGTGTTATTCTGATGTACATATAAGCCTATATTACTATAAAGTTGCATCAAAATCCATTCAGTAGTTTTAGCGTGAAAGAATAACAAACATCCACACATACAATTTTTTTTTAACAAATTAGTAGGATATTACCACTAGCTCTAAAATTCCTTTTTTCCTTTGGTACCACTGGAGTACTAATATTGTTCTGCACCGTCACCAACTCATCTCCAAGGCTATTGACTGGCACTTCACTGCCCATGGACACTGCTGTATAAGAATTGTTGATAGGCAATGGACTATCAATCAATAGCATTGGAGACATGCTATTATCAACCGGCACAATAAAGGTCTCTACACTCCCGTCACCGTCACCATCACCAATCATTTGGGGCTCAGCATCACCACCAAACCTCTCTGTGAGACCCTCTCCAGTGCTGCCCAGTAATGCTGCCACCCTATCCAGTACGTCATCAGGAGGAAAGTACCCTGGTGGCCCACCTCCAGTCTGGAACATAATATGACATAATTCAACACGTTAATTATGAATACAACATAAACATACAATCATGTCAATTTTAAACTTAATTATTTACCTTGATCCGTTTCGGCGGCGTTTTCGTGAGTTCTTCTTTAAGTTTTCCCATTTAAGACGCAGTTGTTGTGGTGTACGGCGACAGGTACCAATGTTTGCGTTGAAAACACCGGCAATCCGTGTCCATTCTTCGAACTTTATTTTATTGCTTGTGGCGTTTGTTTTTTTATTTTTTATAATCTTGCTCCCCTCAATTAAGGAGAGCAGTCCTTTCGTCTCTTCCTTCGAAAGAGGTTTGGTTTTATTCTACAAACAAATAAATTAAAGCTTAGTAAGTTTTGTACAAAGTGGCGCGAAATACCGTGTCCCCACGCATTTATCTTTTACAGCAAAAATAATACATTTGTGGACGTGAATGTTTACTACTCGATAAATTAAATCATAATTATACTATTTACTTACAGTTTCTGGCTCCATTTTTCACTTTCTTCTTTCCAAGAAACAAACTACAATCATCAACTTGAGGTTTTATGTTATGTATAATTTATAACATAAACTAATGGTTAGGTTAGGTTTCTTAGCGATTTTCTAAACGCCATTAAAAATATGTCAAATTTCTGGAAACGACCGGACATAGGGTCCACTTTCACTTTCGACAGACCGGACATAGGACGGGCACTCTCTTGTTTTCATCATCGCGTATAGATTGCAAAGCGAAGTGGCAACAGTTCATAACAAAACCAACCAATCGTGGCAAAGGTGACCTCTGATTGGTCCATTTGAATCAGATCAACAATTGATGGAGCGGATTTGTATAAAAAATGCAATGAATAGTTCTTATTTGTGCCGCTAGAGAGTTAGCAATTGTTGATCATAGTGGAGCCACATTTGTATGCCGAATCATACATTAGATCAACAAAAACTGTTTTGATCAACAATTGCTAACTGATCAACAATTAACTGATGCTACAACCCGTCTGATCAACATTTGCCGAATGGATACATCTATATATATATATATATATATATATATATAAACTATAAAATATATCCAACTATATATATTTTATAGTTTTTTTTTATAAGTATATATATATACTATATATATATATAAACTATAATATATATATATATATATATATATTTTATAGTTTTTTTTTTTTTGTTCCTGACACTCTTAATTCAAATTAAAAGGCCTTATAATAATAATAAATACTATGTTTACATTAAGTTATCAATACTATGTTTACACATCACGTTTGTATATTTATAATTTTTCGGATGAGGATATTGGGATCGGTAGGATGGAGAGGTGGGCTCATTTCCCGCCTGCGACCAGGGATTTCGCGAGCGCCAGAAGGGGCACCACGACAGTGGCGTCTCGATGCTGCATGGCCGTGTTTAGGTTGTAATCGACGACCGTTTTAGTTGACGCATCCATCGCCTTCCGCATGTATAATATAATGTACCTGCGACATCGACGCCTCCGACGAGTATATTCCACAATATATCTCACCGAGTGCGAAGGCCACATCCATCGGGCTACGGTGGGTGCACAATAGCTCCCGGGCGATGCCAACCACCAGACTCGGGCGGGTATACCTCAACTTGAAAAGGTTATCCCTATCCAAGTATGGCAGCTGATTAACGTCGCCGATAAGAACCGCCTCGCTTGCACCGGACAACTTAACTGCCATCACTATGGCCCCAAAGTGGTTCATGAGAGCCTCGTCTACCGTCAAGCGGTGACATTTCTCACTAGGCTTGAACCCGTTGGCTAGAATTGAGGCCATAGTGCGCACCTTGGTCTTTACTTGATCTCCCAAGCGGCGCGCGAGCTTTTCCTTGAGATCTTTGGCAGCTTCGGTCATCGTGGTGGCCACGACATCCCTCCCCTCGTCGAAGTGTCTCACCACCCAGGTAGTTTTGCCGCAACCCGGCACTCCATTCACCCACTCGATATTGGGTACCGCCCAGGCCTCCGTCGATGCTGAGGTGTCCGAAGCGAAGGCTTGGCAGTAGACTCCCATTGTCGCCATTCTGTGTAGGAGTGAGTCCAGGATAAGGTTCCAGAACGTAGGTCCTTAGGCACGTATTCTTGGATGACGAAGTGTCTGCGACTTGTGGCTGCGTTGCGGATCCTTCTCTTTTTTGTTGTCGCGTCTTTTTTCAGACGGTCCAGGCATGGATTTCACCTTTGCTCCTGTTTTGGGCAAGCCCAATTTTGGGATTGCTACCTCACATGAGCGGTGAATACACTGTGTGTATGATCCTATGACTGTCTCCAGATCCTCCGGGTTCGAGATGTTTGAGACGCTGGCACGTGTGATTTTATTTTCCGCCAGGCTGGTCTTGAGGTGTGCACAGAACTCGGACAATTTTGCCTTCTTGGTGTTGTAGATGTCTGTCGAAGGCTTTGCGGAGTATGTCCAGCTGGTTGGAGATGCCGGCTATCGTTGTTTCCAGGCGGGACAGACCATCTCCTTTGGCATCTCGCTTGGGATCACCCGGTGCTTGTTCTTTGTCCCGCCTGGCGTTTTCGTACTCCCTTATGGCCCTGACATTTGCCGCCTTGACCTCGTTCTTGACTTCCTTGATGCCGTTTAAGGCCTCAAGTGTCTCGTGGCCTAGCCATTCTCGAATGCCTTTTGCTTTTTTTTTCGTCTCTGTGACGTTTGTCGCCAACGACGACAGATCGGTCCTCAGAGCCAGCAGTTCTCGGGTGTGAGCTCTCTCGACACGCAATAGTTCCCGTGCGTGTCGAGAGCGCTCCTTCTCGAGGTTATATTTGTGATGGGCTCTGGAGTCCGCTAGAGATAAGGCCGTTTCATAGAGGCCCTGCAGGCATTCATGTGCTATGACCTTACACTCCCTCTTCATATTGCCCGCTGCTTCCAGGGCGTTCTTTCCTTTCTGGAGGAGGGTGTTTGCCTCACTTGTAGCCATGTCCATCTCCACCCCCGTTCCTCTCCTTGGTGTGCGGTAAAGAAAGCTTTTCCTCTCGGGGCGTCCTACTACTTGACCTGCGGAGGATGCCAGAGAGCTTTCCTCGTCTGAGATTATGTTGCGAGGGGGGGAGATTCCACACTGCTCCCACTGAATGACGGTCTCCAAGACCCTGGCACGCGCGCTGGTGTGGGTCACAGGTACCGACGGCGATTTAGGGGGAATGGCGTGGGTTTCGGTGGATGTGTCAGACACGGCCGTGACGTCCGGCTCCGATGTCGCTTAATTTAGCTCGCTTAATTTTTAATTTAGCTTAGTCCGACCACAAGGTTGGAATCGAATATTTTTATAATCAGTGTGCATTTAGGCGACCACGCCAACTAACGTGTGAGAATTGCCAACAACAACCTAACTGTGACTTACGGGAATAAACTTGAATATTTTCTGTGAGACTTTAACTTTGCCACTCAACAACTACAACTACAACTTCATTGTCAATGTACAGTTCCACTAAGACTGTACAATGTTTTAATTTTTATTCAAATCACCGAAAAAAATGTTTGACACTTTTGACAGCGTGTTTCTGTTAACCTTGCTAATAATACTGGAGTACTGGACTGTTTTGCGTTTTGGATTCGTTTTGTGGATTACGATGCATACAAAGGCTGCAGAGGCGTCTTATATCCTTGCTTTCTGCACACCATCCAACAATACTTTCGCGTTGGTTAACCAATGCTCAAACCCAGGTATGAAGTCGGAATAGTATAATACTTAGTCTGTTTGTTTATGTTTTATAATGGTTTGCGATTTTAAATAGTGCATCTTTTTCAGTTGCCTCTGAAAATATTCATTTGTCAACCATGCTTCTCATTATTGAATACTGAGGTTGGTGAACATGAGAGACTACTGGAGCATAACATGGTTTGCCTTGGTTGTGAAAAATCGGTTCGAAAAATAAGACACCATTGTAATATGATTGAAAGACTTGGATCTTGGATACTTGACTTTATTTATACAGTACAGTCCTGCAGCTCACTGTACCAGTTACATTGTCAATGGCCGACACTTGCTCGGCCACCCTCTTTATAGTGATATGACGACATAGACAATAATAGTGCGACACTGATTAGTGTTACTTATCATAGACAATACAACATCCCCCTTGTTAAGTTTAAATTAACCCTTTACAAAACAGACTTATCACTATGACAACTTGACAATATTTTATACGACTTATACTTATACAGGGTGTCCAAGAACCTGGCGTCCAACTGGATTGCCACGATGCCCCAAGTTCTAACAGTACTCAGAAAAATATTTTAAAAAATCCACCCCATGTACTTACAGAATTATACTGATTTCAAAAAAAAAAGGGGAAATAAATAATAATAAATAATAAATGTTTATTTGTTATAAAAAGGTAGATTACAAAATGTATAATATCTTAAGTCTAAGGCAAAGTACAATGTTTAACATTAACCTGAACTAGGTGCAAACCTGTGTTTCAGGTAAAAAAGTGCTGACATACTTCTACTACAATATTATTGCTTATCAAACTAAACTTATGAAATATAACAATTAATTTAAATAATTAGTATCTAAGTGTTACAGGTGCGCGTGTAAAATTACATAAACAGACGTCAGCTATTATTATATTATTTGCAAACCTCAAGTAATTCCTCAGTTTGTTCATATGTTAGGGTGTGTATATAATCAGTTAATACTTTTTTACAGCGATAATGGTTAAGGCTATAAATACTTAATTGTCTATTTATTCTATTGTACAAAAATGGGCCTAGGAAAATGAAGAATCTTTTTATAAAGGCGTGTTTTGACACTGATGTTGAATTGCAAACTATGTCATTCCGTCTTTTGTTAGTAAAATGATTAGTATTGAAGGTGAGTAATGAGTGCTGTTTACGTATTAATTGTACTATGTAAATTTGGCGAACAGTTAATACATTGCAGGTTTTATATAGAATTGATGTAGGGAAAAGAAAAGGAAGGGTTGTAGCGGCACTATCACGTCGCTACATTACTTAGATACGATAGAGATAAGACATACATGTTAATTGTTGCACGTTTGTTAGGATAGCTAAATCTGAAAATCTCACGCATCTTCTTAGTATATAAGCACCAGCAATTAAAGTAATAAACAGACTTTAACCATCTACAGTCTCATTATTTACCTTGCCACGAAGTCTGGCAAATTGGTGACCCGACGAAGAACAATCAACATGACTCATTCACCCTGCAAATCAAGCAGCAGCCAACAAGAAGCCTTGGAGATATCAGCCGGAATTTTGGAGGGACCAACCCAGATTATGGTTTAAGCAACTAGAAGCCATAGTAGCACCACAGAAGCAAGGATACGATTACAAGTACTATACGGTCATTGCAAAACTGCCAAAAGAAGAAATAATACAGGTTAGTGACCTCATTACTTGCCCACCGCCAATAGAAAAGTACAAGGCTATCAAAGAACGCCTAATCAGTTGCTATGAGGAATCAGACCAACGTCAGCTCCAAAAATTATTGTCTGAAATGGATCTCGGCGACCAGAAACCATCACATCTTCTGCGCAAGATGCGGACCCTGAGTAACGGAAATATCAGCGACGAAACCATCAAACTTCTATGGTTGAGGCTTCTGCCACCATCAGTGACTTCGGTTCTAGCAGTCACAGAAGACATAGATGTGAACAAGATGAGCCAGATCGCGGACAAGATATTAATAAATTCAACACGTACAGAGGTGTCAGCTGTAAACGGAAACAAATCTGGCGACGATACAATGTCATGCATACTAGCACAGTTAGCAGAAATGCAATTGGAACTAAATGCAAATTCAGCAAGGTCAAAAAAAACTATCGACGCAGCACTCAAAGTTATTCCAATCGTCGGCATTTCCTACCACAGTCGAGTTCAAGAGAAAGAAGGCACTTTTGTTTTTACCATGGAAGATTTAAAAAATATGCACAAAAGTGTGTTCAACCTTGTGATTGGAAACAGGATCTCAACTCAAGGAAACAGGGAAACTAATTGAAGCACGGACAACGGCGGAACTCTGTGCTATTCACCCGTCCAACCGCCTCACTATTACCGACCGAAAAAGTGGTATGAGATTTTTGATTGACACGGGAGCAAATATTTCAGTTATTAGCAAGCCACAGAGACATTCACTAATACAAGATGAACAATGTATACTTTATGCCGCCAATGGTACAAAAATTAAGACATATGGTGAAAAAACACTCTCTTTAAACTTCGGGCTACGAAGAAACTTTGTATGGAACTTTGTCATCGCCGATGTAACACAACCGATTATTGGAGCAGATTTTTTAGAGCATTATAAGCTATTAGTCGATATAGCTGGTCGAAAACTCATAGATAGGGTAACTGAGCTGACAACGCCCGCAACCCTGATCAAATCGACGCAGCAAACAATCCGCACTATTAACATTGAGACGAATCCACGCATTACTCAACTATTAAATGAATACGAGGAATACGACCAACGGAGGAAAAGTACAAAGCAATTATGGAATTTCCTAAACCTACGACAATCAAGGAGCTAAGAAGATTTTTAGGAATGATCAACTTTTACAGAAACAATCTCCCTCATGCCGCTGAATATCAAACTATCTTAAACAACTACCTGCACGACTCTAAAAAGAATGATAATTCTCCAATTTCTTGGACAACAGAGGCCGAAAAAGCTTTTGATAAATGCAAGGAAAATATAATGAACGCAGTATTAACAGTTCACCCCTCTCGCACCGCCCCTTTGGCACTTATGACGGACGCCAGTTCGACCTGTGTTGGCGCAGTTCTGCAGCAGAAGTCAGGACGTAATTGGGAACCATTAGGATTCTTTTCAAAGAAATTAAGTGATACTCAACAAAAATACTCGACATTCGACAGAGAGTTGCTCGGAATATATATGGCAGTCAAACATTTTCAAAGGTTAGTCGAAGGAAGAGAATTTACTATCTTTACAGATCATCGACCTTTGACTTACGCATTTTCCCAAAAACCGTCATCTAATGATACGCCACGGCGAATACGACAACTGGATTTTATTTCACAATATTGTACCAACATTCAACATATAGAAGGACGTGACAATATTGTAGCAGACGCATTGTCACGGATAGAACAAATTGATGTGCCATCACCGATTAATTATGCTGATTTAGCAAGATGTCAGCATGATGACCAAGAATTATTACGACTTCGTTATAACAAGAATTTATATGTTAATTATTTTTAAAAAGGGGGGAGTATATGTAGCGGCACTATCACGTCGCTACATTACTTAGATACGATAGAGATAAGACATACATGTTAATTGTTGCACGTTTGTTAGGATAGCTAAATCTGAAAATCTCACGCATCTTCTTAGTATATAAGCACCAGCAATTAAAGTAATAAACAGACTTTAACCATCTACAGTCTCATTATTTACCTTGCCACGAAGTCTGGCAAAGGTAAAAGCTACTTTAAGGATAGCCCTCTGAACACGTTCTAGAGGTAGAATAACCGTTTTTGATGCACCGCCCCATGAAGTGATACAATACTGTATAATAGACTGACATAAGGCTTGGTACACTTGCGTGATTAATTTCATGTCGCCGATGTATCTAATTTTTTTGAAAACGTGCATCAGCTTTCTGACTCGTGATACCAGAATGCTAATGTGCTGTTTGAAGCAAAGAGTTTCATCGAGTGTGATGCCGAGATATCTGATGGATGTAGTTTTTAGGATACAAGGACAGTTACATGTACCCGCCAGTTTATTTATACATTTATGTGCAAATAATTCAGGTATAAGGGTGGAATCTGGTATCTTACGCATAGAAAATTGAATAAATTTTGTTTTGTCTGCATTTAATGTTAGTAGGTTAGAACAAAGCCAACTATTAACCGAGTTAAAGGCCAATTGAGCGTTACTGTATAATTCAGAGTTATTATTTGACGAAAAAATTAGAGCAGTGTCATCGGCGTATGATATTAGTTTCCCATGATGCATTTTAAGATTACACAGATCGTTGATGTATATTAAGAATAGAGTAGGACCTAGTATACTCCCTTGAGGCACTCCATACCTAGTGTTTTTCTGAAATGAACTTAATACATTATCTATTTTAACACATTGGTAACGGTCATCGAGATAATCAGCAAAAAGTTTGAGCTGCGTACCTCTGACACCTATGCATTCCAGCTTCTTTAGAAGCAGTGGAATAGACACAGTATCAAAAGCTTTGGCAAGATCAATAAAGATTCCCAGCACGTGGTTGCCTTTTCCCAGTTCTTGTGATATAAAATCTGTGAGTGTATTTACTGCATCAGCTGCTGACAAATTTGCTCTAAAACCAAATTGCAATGGTGACAAGATGTTATTTTTATCGAGGTAGTTTTTTAATCTAGTATTAATAATTTTCTCGAGAATTTTGGATATTGAGGGCAGTAGTGAAATAGGTCTATAGTTATTTACTGACTCCTTATTACCTGATTTGAATACAGGAACAACTACTGCCTTTTTGAGACATGTCGGAAAAATGCCCTTAGAAAGACACTCACGAAAAATATGCGTCAGTGGGGGGACAAACACGTGCTTATAAGTTTTAAGGACTCTATTACTGATGCTGTCACAACCAACTGCACAATTATCCTTCAATCCCGTTATAATTCGAGCAATTTCATATTCGTCTGTGTCTAATAGAACAAATGATTTTTCTGTATAATTGTTTGATTGTAGATAACTTGAATTTGTCCGATTTTGAGAGTATGACTGTAACTGTGTAGCAAGATTTTTACCCACATTTAGAAAGTAGTTATTTACATTGTTAGCAGACAAGTATGATGACGATTCGGTATGTAGTAAATCTGAACACGATTCTTGTTGTTTAGTTTTTTTTTTTTTTTTTTTTTTTTGTGAGGGGAAAATCATCAAATGACTTCTCCCGCCCAGGGCCGGACAGGAGGGAGTGTCAGACTCTTACTGACTAAAAACCCCCTGTTCCTTCTCCTGCTCTGTGCCGAGGTCGCGGTACCTTATTGCGCTTACCCCGCAACCCCGGCTGAACATCAGCCCTTTAGGGCCCCGTCTGTGGTGGTCTATTGGCTCTTTGAGGCGCGCGCGGAACGCTACGCGCCGTACGCTCGGGCCTGGTTCTGGTCGGGCGGCGAGCTGCCCTTACTCGCCGACCGCAGGCCCGTACTTACGGTGGCCGGAGATCGTCCCTCGATCCCCGACGCCCGTAGTGTCGCCAGTTGCGGCTGCTGGGGCGTGAGGAGGAGGATTGCTCCCTCACGCGGGCCGCCTCTCTCTTTGCGAGCATGACTGCTTCACAAAAGGAGGAGACGGCGTCCCAGTTCCTCTCACTCCGCACCATGGCCTCGACTAAGGCCGGGCGCGAGAGGTCGCCGCCGCCGATCACTTCCCTGAGGATACGGCGGTGCTCAGCCCAGGCAGGGCATACCGCTACCGTATGCTCCACCGTATCCTCTAGGTGGTCCTCACAATGACGACACTCGGGCGTTTCCTCCCGCTGTTTAGTTGTATAAGTTACATTTCTTATGTGCTCCCACAGCTTTTTACTATTCTTCCCAGCCTGCTGCAATACGCTTTTGTCATAATCAATTTTTAAGTTCTTCAACAGTCTATTGCAAAAGTTTCTGTATCTTTTGTAAGTTAATTGTAAATCAAAATTATCTGGAAAACGTTTAGCTCTATGGTGTAGTTTATCCCGATGTCTGATACACCTAACTAGCCCAGGCGTAATCCATGGTTTTATGTTGCAATGTCTGTTTTTTGTTTTTACTGTTGTTGTATTCTGCAAAATTGCTTTTTCTACATTATTAATTAAATACGACATTGACGCATTAACATCAGCAGAATAATAAATAGGAGCGAAGTCAATGTTGCGCAAGTCATGTTCAAATTTGTTTATGTGAAATCGAGACCTAAATTGACGATGATTATGCTTCGGTAGCGAGATGTTTAATATTAGTAAAACAGCATGATGATCAGTTAATGTAGAGTTAGTGACAAGGCTAATATAGTTTGAGTTAGATTTTACCATCATATGATCCAAACAGGAACCGCTCTGATGTGTTGACAATGTATGAGCTGCTAAAAGTCCATGATATGCACATAAGTTGAGATAATCCTGTGTTCCTGAGTCATAATTCTCGGAATTTATGTTAATAAATGAGCACCCTGTGACATACTTTTGAATGCTGTGACTGCTAATGCTGATAATTTCGATATTTCTTGGAGGTTTTGTAATCTAGGGTATTGCTGTGTCTAAATAGAATGTAAAAATAAAGTACTTATTGTACCATTTTAAAATAAAATATTATTTTAACTAAAGGTGATATGGAAAACTATTGAATTTCGCAACTTTGACCGACTGTAGTGTAAAAAAAATGTACCAAAATAGTATGGCAAGTGACGTCAAATTTTGACGCGTTTATTCCTCTTTTTAAAAAGGTATAATACTTACACATTAATTTGAAAAAAAAAATTTTAGATAATATTTTTACTCAACAACCCAATTTTTACGATGTCTTACAGAATTCTTAGAAAGAAAAAGGACATGGCCAACTTTTGTATGGGCGTTTGCATATTTATTGAATTCAATGTACATCAATGATTTTTGGTGTTTACATTCGTGAATATTATTAATTTAAATTGCAAAAAATAAAACACATGAAGAACTCGTAATTATAACAAACAAGACGAAAATAGTTTCACTAAACCTTTAGTCAGATTACTGGCCATAAGTGCACGAAATAAGATTTTCTTTTAAAAACCATGGCGTTTTAATTATTTAGGTATTTATTAATTTATAAAATCAAACAAAACAATATGTATAAAGAATAATGATTTATTTATTAAGGAGAATAAATAAAATAAAACTACGTAATAATTCACTTTTATATTTTTATTATAAAGTGTATTTTATTATGTTTGTGTATGGAATGTACGTTTCTTTAATATATATTCTGTAATAATATGGTAGTACTTTCCATTTGAAGCGGCCTGCTTAAAACAGGTGGCTCTGGTGGGCTAACCACTTGAATATAAGGGGCTACTGCATTGTTGTCCGAACCCACTTCCTGCAAGTTTCGTAATAAGTCCTGTACTGTCTGTCTATTTGCCTGCATACAGCACACATGACAAACATAGTTGCTTCTTGAGGTCTGAAAATAAACCCCAGTTAGAATAAACACATGTTTTCAAGTTTTATGTTATTGTACAGTGAGAAGTATTATGTTACAACATGCCTATTTTAAAGAAGTCTATGCAAACATGGTATATACATAAAGATAGATATTATAATCACACATACCTACTATGAGTACTTTTTTTTATAGATTAATATAGATAAATACAAGTACATATATAAAACAATGAATAAAAAACAAAATGCTTACCACATTTGACTGCACGCTTGGTGCGGTGGCTGGGCAACTGGCTGCCGTGCAACGTGTCGCGGGTTCGATTCCCGCACGGAACAACACTTTGTGTGATCCACAAATTGTTGTTTCGGGTCTGGGTGTCATGTGTATGTGACATTGTATGTTTGTAAACGCACCCACAACACAGGAGAAAATCCTAAAGTGGGGCAACGTTTTTTTTTAAAAAAAAAAAAAAAAAAAAAAAAAAAAAAAAAAAAAAAAAAAAAAAAAAAAAAAAAAAAAACCACATTAATAGTATTTTGCGATATTAGGCCAGCTAGCAATGGAGAGTCCATACTGACATTATGGTGTCTTATTTTTCGAACCGATTTTCCACAACCAAGGCAAGCCATGTTATGCGCCAGTAGTCTCTCATGTTCACCAGCCTCAGTATTCAATAATAAGAAGCGTGGATGAAAAATGAATGTCCCCAGAGGCAACTAAAAAAAACATGCACTATTTAAAATCGCATGCCATGATAAAACATAAAAAAATAGACTAAGTATTATATATTCCGACTTCATACCTGGGTTTGAGCTGGTTAATCAACGTGAAAGTTTTGTTTGATGGTGTGCAGAAAGCGAGGATATAAGACTCCTCTGCAGCCTTTGTACGCCTATTCCGCAGTTGATGATGAGGATTCCGCACAAAACAAATCCAAAACGCAAAACAGTTACTCCAGTGTTATTAGCAAGGTTAACAAAAACACGCTGTCAAAAGTGTCAAACACGTTCCGTTTCGTTTAAGTTTTTTTTGGTGAATTGGATAAAAATTAAAACATAATATTATTATAATATGAGTATATTTTAAAATGTAACTAAAACCAATGAATACAGTTTCGTATGAATAAAATGTTCCTAGTGTAATGCATTTGTCGATCATATCACACGTTTTCTACGAGTGTAGTTTAAGACACGTGGTTTGGAATTAGAACGTCTTTTTATTTATCTTTCTCTATGGACTATTATGGCGAAACTTGACAAACTAAGTTGATTTTGTTGCATTACTTTTACATTTTTTTAATAATAATTGTCAGGTCTGGAGAGGCTAAAAACTACGTAATAATTCATATTTCTATTTGTATTTTACAGTGTATTAATTTTGTTCGTGTACGTGGAATGTACTTTTTTGGCCATGTCGGACGACGACATTACGACGAATTGAATCTAACCTCTAAAGAATTACTATTGTATGCTCATAAAAATAACAACAGGCCTCTCAAAAAACAGGTTAGACCGTAAGGGACGGTATGTGCATGCATCTCACCATAGTGATTCGTTATTACAACAGGAGGGAGCAAGACAGAAACTATCTTTGCGATTTGCTGGTTCTTCTTTATGGTACCCCATTATTCAGGTAAGAGTGAGGGAGAAAAAGGTTAGAGGTGCGAGTGAGATAGATAGTGATGCTATCTGGGATCGTGCTATTTAGGATAACAGTACGGTCAGTACGCGTCACTGCCTCCTGCCGTTACTACGCACCTCTCTCTTATTGTTACCATTGATCACGTACTACGATTTAAAGCTTTGTTTATTGGACTCGATTACTCTTTGTGCTCTGGACTTTGAAACGAACTCTTTACGACGACCTTTGCCTGTGTTTGGACAGTTTGTGTTTTGTGTGTGCTACCATGGCGACCTACACTCCGCAAGAATACGCAAATATGCACTACATTTATGGAGAATGTAGAGGTAATGGACGAGCTGCAGCGAGACTTTACAGAGAAAGGTATCCGATGGCTACGCGATATCCCGACCATCGAGTTTTCATTAATGTGCACAGATCACTATGTGACGGGCGGTTCCCCAATCAAGTAGCTGGTGAAGGACGACCCGTAAATGACTTCATACGCGATGAAGTTTTAGAGGCGGTGTCGGCAAATCCAAGCATCTCTGTGCGAGGAATAGAAGCTGATACGGGGATACCGAAGAGCACAGCACACAGTATTCTCCAAAAAGAAGATTATCATCCGTACCACGTACAGCGAGTGCAAATTCTTTTACCTCGAGACTATCCGAGCCGAGTCGCGTTTTGTGAAACAATCCTGCAAAAACATCGAGAAGACGAAAACTTTATCGACAAAATTTTGTGATCAGATGAATCAACATTTAAGAAGGATGGCTACATGAACCTACACGACTTGCACGAGTGGCATGTGGAAAATCCGCACTTGATGCGAGAAGATAGATCCCAGTACCGGTTCAAAGTGAACATGTGGACCGGTATTCTCTGTGGGAATATTATTGGTCCATTTGAGATGCCCGAGAATTTGACTGGCGAATCATATTTAAATTTTCTTCAAAATGATTTGCCAAACTTACTAGAAGAGACCCCACCAGATATGTGGTTCCAACACGACGGCTGTCCAGCACATTTTCGCGTATCCGTTAGAGAGTTTTTGGACGAGCAATACCCGAACAGGTGGATTGGGCGATCAGGAACAATCCCGTGGCCAGCCCGCTCACCTGACTTAAATCCGCTGGATTTTTTTTTCTGGGGAACTATGAAGGAGCTCGTTTATGCGAAGCCCATTAATGACATCGCTGACCTTCGTGAGAAGATAACACAAGCAGTGCAGGTGATACGTCAAAAAAGTTACTCGCGAAACATAAAGCGGTCCTTTTTAAGGAGAGTGAGAGCTTGTATTGCCGCGGGTGGTCAACATTTTGAACATTTATTGTAATAAAATATCTTTAAAATAACATTCTTTGCTTTTATTCTACTGGGAACCCATCTACCTGTGTGTATTTCCTTCTTGCTCACTCTTGGAACCGAAGTAAATAATAGTAGTAACATAACAGTTTCTAAGATAAGAAAGGGTCCGACAGTTACCGTTAGTAGGTAGGCACTTCGTAAAAATTGGGTTGTTGAGTAAAAATATTATCAAAATTTTTTTTTCAAATTAATGTGTAAGTATTATACCTTTTTAAAAAGAGGAATAAACGCGTCAAAATTTGACGTCACTTGCCATACTATTTTGGTACATTTTTTTTACACTACAGTCGGTCAAAGTTGCGAAATTCAATAGTTTTCCATATCACCTTTAGTTAAAATAATATTTTATTTTAAAATGGTACAATAAGTACTTTATTTTTACATTCTATTTAGACACAGCAATACCCTAGATTACAAAACCTCCAAGAAATATCAAAATTATTATCATTAGCAGTCACAGCATTCAAAAGTATGTCACAGGGTGCTCATTTCCCCTTTTTTTTTGAAATCAGTATAATTCTGTAAGTACATGGGGTGGATTTTTTAAAATATTTTTCTGAGTACTGTTAGAACTTGGGGCATCGTGGGAATCCAGTTGGACGCCAGGTTCTTGGACACCCTGTATAACTGACTAGGTACTTAATTTACAACATATAAGATTACAAAATATTCTTAATCTATTTCTTCTATTAGCCTTCTTGTGGGCTTTACAATACGACCTGAACGTGTAACAATTTGACTACTTGAGGATCGAGATGAGAGTTCTTGAGGTCCAGCCTACTGACTGTCACCATCCTCTCTCCCTTGCGATGACAAAGACGACGACGACGAGTTGGATAGCATAGGAGAGAACTTATGCCGTAAGTGAATCCTATTTCTCCTATATCTAACTCCATTGACATCCTCAACGACATATGACCTATTATTTGCCAGCCTTTGCTTCACAATAGCCTGTTCGCAATTATAATTAGGTTGTCTTTTGAAGTAGACATGATCATTGGGATATTTATTTATTTATTTATTTAATATCTTTATGCACAAAACAAATGTACAAAGGTGGGCTTAATGCCATGGGCATTCTCTGACAGCCAAACCTTTGGATGATGCAGAGATAAATATAAAGGTGCACAAAACAAGCATCATCAGAGACGTTATAAATACATATTATTTACTGTAAATATACATACATATACTTATATATATATACATACATACTATATATTATATATACAGAAATAATATAATTACATATACTACTTAAAATTATACATATTTTGCTATTTGATGTCATGATCACGATACCTCTGCCAACCTCTTCAAAAGCAACTGCCGAACCTTTTGCTTGAACGCCCAACGATTCGACACCATCCTGACATCGAGGGGGAGCGCATTCCACAGAATAATAGATTGAATAAAAAAAGAAGAATGAAGAAATTTTGTGTGATGAGTTGGACATTGAAGAAGGTGGTTATTAAAAGAACGGAGATACTTGCTGTGGTTTGCGCATGTGTATTGGAAGTAAGGGGATAGATAAGTTGGCGAAGAAGGAGAATCAAGGAAAGAGAACAGAGTGGTTAGCGCCCTTTGCTCCCTGCGCTGGCGTATGGGCAACCACTTTAATTGCAGCCGATGTGCAGAAACATGATCATATTTACGCAGGTTGAAGACGAAACGAATGCAGTTATTCAGATATAACAATGGTAAAGGCTTAGCACTTCTATTATAATATTTAGACTTATTATCATTATTCTTAGTTACACATTCTTTGTAATCTTCAAATGTTACTACCTTTGGTTTTAATTTTTTATACGACTTAGGGACATTGTCTCTTAAATTCCTAGACATTAAGAGTTGAGCTGGGGACGGTAAATTATTCTTAGGTGTGTTTCTATATTGCAACAAAGCTAAATAAGGATCAGACGAATTTTCTTTACATTTTTTCAACATATTTTTGACAATTTTAACTGAACTTTCAGCTTGACCATTAGACTGTGCATGATATGGACTAGTAACAACATGTTTCATGTCCCATTCATGTAAGAAATTTTTAAATTCTAAAGATTGGAAAAGAGGTCCACCGTCAGACACTAATGACAAAGGTATACCATGACGGGCAAAAATCGACTTTAAATGTGTAATTACATTTTTGGCTGTACTATTCTTATTTAACAAAGCTATTTCTATGTATTTAGAATAATAATCTGTAACAATTAAATAAGAAAGACCATCAAAGTAATCGTTCGCGGGTAGTTGCCTAATCAACAACAAAATAAATTTGCTCCAGTTTAAATTATAAATAAAATTTATTTATCAAACTTACATTACTAATTAATGTATAGAAGTAAAGCTTAGATAGAGCCACCTGCCGGCAAGTGTTTTCTCCTTTCTTCTTCTTTGTGTTTTGTCACAATTCACAAAAAAAAAAACCTTTTCCGGTCTACTATCATCCTAACTCAGAATACAGAACAAACCAGAAGGCGTCATCGTGCTTTAAACTGAAGCAACTAAAACCATTCTCAACTAGAATAGTATGAAACTTCTACGATTAGTCAATTTTGGCACGTGGCATGTCGTGACGTATTTACGAGTATCAATTTTAATTTCATTATGTCGTCTTGTGTTATTGCTACGAGTAAAAATGCGACTGGAATTACGAAAAAAGTGGATAAGATTACATTTCATCTCGAAGCATCGACTGCAATAGTATATGTAATTAATTATTGAATTTTTTTATCGATTTATTTTTCTATGAAAATTATGCGGCCATTTTGTGAGTGTTGTCATTTTTTGTGAAAATTTTACCCACTTATTTCAGAGCATCCTAACAACACTAATGGACCCTATCAACAACACTGTCGCTGGTCTTATGGATCTCTTCAATAAGAGAATGGCACAGTTTGAGGCACAGTTGCAAAGAGAACCAGCAGAGCCATCCAACACATCAAACCTGGCTGCCGAGTTCTTCAGCTTCAGGGTTTTCATAACTCAGGCCGTCACCACTCTGCAGCAACAGGTAGAACTGCTTGCCAGGAATATTGACTCCATGGAGATGCGTGGGCGGAGAGGCATCTTGTTGCTGCATGGTGTCCCGGAGGAGAGGGAGGAGGATGCAGCGCAACTTGTTGTGGATATTGTCAGGGACCGCTTGAAGGTGAGTGGCTTCACATTAGCAGACATTAAGAGGAGCCATCAGATGGGAAAGACTGCTTCTGCTTCAAGATCACAGCCAATCTTAGTTAAACTCCGGGATGTAGCTGTCCGTGACAATATTTGGTTTAAGAAAACCCAATTAAAAGGTGCCGGTATCACCATTTCGGACTTCCTGACCAAGTCGAGGCATGACTTATTCATGGCTGCGCGGAAGAAATTTGGTGTGAGTAAGTGCTGGACAAGAGACGGCTGCGTTTATGTAATTGCATCCGATGGGTCGCGGCGTCGCATTACAACCCTTGCAGACATAGGCACTTTAAAACCGCAAGATGCTATGAAGTTCCCAATAGAGCCTGAAATCGTCGACACTCCACAGAAGCCCATCAATGCTGGTAGGTCCAAGCGTGCTGCTGCCATCAAAAAGTAATTTCCTATCTTTGTTGTGCTGGGTCCGGGTAGTATTACTTTTGTTTTATATTTTTACATTAACACACCCACTTTCTGAACTGTGTTAAGTTTGTTTGGGGATCCTATCTTTCTCATTTTGTTTTTTTTTTTTTTTTTTTGTTTTATATGGTAAAATTAAATGATAATATTGCGTACAAGTGGGTGCAATAATAAAATAAAATAGATGTCAAACGAGTTAGAGACAGCTAAGTGCAGCTGTCACTTAATTGCACGACAGGTATTCTCGTCCTATTTACTGACACTCATGTTGGCTGTCAAAATTTATAATTTCAGAACAGATATTCTCGATAGTGTTTCTGATGGTGCCTTTTGGAAATTATTATTAATGTCCGAAACTCGAGACCAGCATAACTATTACAGTTTTTACGTCAAAAAATATTTTTTACCAAAATTATTTTTATGTTAATTTTTTTTTTTCTTCTCTTTTTCTTTTGCTGATTATTATGTTTTATTCTTCAAATATTCATAAATTGTACATTTACCTAGCACAGCCGGCAGGTGGACCGTTTAACCGTTAGCTAAGTGTATTTTTATTATTATTGCTATTTTTATTTCATTTATATTTTATTTTTTTTATTTTCTACTATTTATTTAATATTTTATGTCTTCTCATAACGATAGTAGCGAATCGGATGCTTTCTTTTCAGCCAATAGTAGCGATGACAGTTCCGCAAGTCTACCTTCACTTTCGGATACATTAATTGCGCAATTTTCTGATGTTCCTAGGAATTTTAATGTGGTGCACATAAACGCACAGAGCATTCCGGCTCATTTCCCCGATATGCTGGCAAGTTTTGACTGTAAGAATGTTCATGCAATTCTTGTCTCTGAGTCGTGGCTTAAGCCCTGTCTCCCGACACCGGCTTATATGTTGCCAGGTTTTCAGTTAGTGAGAAATGATCGCATCGTTGGGGGCGGTGGCGGCGTTGCCATATATCTCCGCTCATATATTTCTTTTTCAATTGTTGATATGTCGACGCAGCCACCTCCCCCAAACGCTGGCGAGCATCTCTTTCTGGAACTAAATATGAGCCACACCAAAGTTCTACTTGGAGTCTATTACTGTCCCTCACTACGCATAAACTTCTTTACCTCTTTAGAACAACTTTTGGAAAATGTAGTAACTTCTTACAGTCACGTCATTGTCATGGGTGATTTTAACACCTGTCTTCTTAAAAATGATTCTCGATCTGCATCTCTTAATTCTGTCATACATTCTACCAACTTATCAATACTTCCTCTAAATGCAACTCATCATTTCCCTAACTGTACTCCTTCACTTCTTGACTTAATTTTCGTATCATCTTCTGATCACGTCTCCAAACATGGCCAATGTTCGGCTGATGCTTTCTCTTATCACGATCTCATCTATCTTTCTTATAAAATTCGTCCTCCCAAAGGAAAGGCAAGAATTCTTCTGCAGCGCAATTTTGGTGGCATAAATCTTGAAAATCTCTGCGAGTGCGCCGCTAATACGGACTGGGCATCTGTTCCTGATGCTGAGTCAGTAGACGAAAAAGTAGACCTTTTTACGTCAAAGCTAGTAGCAATTTATGACGCCCACGCACCTGTTCGCGCGATTAGGGTGAGACACCTGCCATCGCCTTGGCTCACAAGCGAAATAAAGCAGTTAATGGCCAAGAAGGTTTCTCCTAAATCAAGATACAGGGCTCGTTCTTCGCCTTCCAATTGGGAAAAATTTGTAAATGCACGAAATCTCTGCAATAAGGTGTGTAGAAACGCACAACGCCAACACTTTCACACATCTGTTGAAAATGAAGATCCAGCTAAGGTCTGGAGATTTCTTCGATCAATGGGGATTGGAAAGTCACATACCGATAAAATGTCTCAAAATATAAACATAAATTTGCTAAATCGTCATTTTTCATCTTCGTCTGATTTCGACAGGACAACAAAATTAAAAACTTTAAGTCATCTCTCTAGTCTTCCAACCCCTGATTTTTCACCTTTTTTCTTCCATCAATTGGCCGCTTGTGATGTTAAGAAGAGCATCTTATCCATCACCTCTGATGCCGTTGGAAGTGACTGTGTCAGCCGTAAAATGATCCTCCCTATCCTTGACGAAATCCTTCCTGTAATATGTCACATCCTTAATTATTCTATATCCACTGGTGCTTTTCCGAATTCCTGGAAAGAGGCCCAAATTACCCCATTACCAAAAAAATCCAATCCCACATCCTTTTCCGAGTATCGTCCTATTTCCATATTACCATTCCTATCCAAAGTCTTAGAACGTCTTATTCATAACCAGCTAAGCTCATTCCTATCCAAGAATAGACTTCTTAATCCCTTTCAATCCGGTTTACGTCCTGGTCACAGTACTGTCACAGCGCTGGTCAACATTACTGACGATATCAGACTAGGTATGGAAGGTGGCAAGTTAACGGTATTGGCACTGTTAGACTTTAGTAACGCATTTAATACCGTTGACTTCGATATCTTGCTCGGTATACTCAGCTCCCTTAACATATCTCCAACGGCCATTGATTGGTTTCGTAGTTACCTGTACGGACGCCGGCAACGTATTCGCATTGAAGATAAATACTCTTCATGGTGTGAAACGACTGCTGGTGTGCCGCAGGGTGGCGTTTTATCTCCATTGCTCTTTGCTATATTTATTAACTTTATCTCAAACAATTTGCTTTCCTCCTACCACCTTTATGTAGATGATCTTCAAATTTACTCTCAGGCTCCACTGGGAAAATTACCAGAGGCTATTGGAATTATTAATAAAGACCTTTCCCAAATAGCCGAGTGATGTGAGCCAAAAAGTTAAAGCAATTGTCAATATGCCTATATTGACAATTGCTTTAACTTTTTCTTGGTCAACCCTTGCACCATCTTTACTAAAGATATAACCTAAGAAACAGACTTCAGACACTAGAAATTTACATTTAGATTTGTTAAATTTTAAATTAACTTGACGTGCTCTTTGCATGACTTTATGTAATCTCTCATTATGTACGGACTCATTTGGGCCATAGACTAGAATGTCATCGATGAATATTAAGACTCCTTCCAAATCACCAAACAAATTCATCATAACTCTTTGAAATATTTCTGATGATGCATTTATTCCAAAAGGTAACCTTAAATATTTATATCTACCAAATGGTGTTTGAAAAGTACATAATTTAGAACTATATTCATCTAATTTTAACATCCGAAAACCCGAAAATGCATCTAAATGAGAAAAACAATGAGCTCCAACTAGTTGAGATCTTATCTCATCAATTGACTTAAGTGGATATATTTCCGTTATAATATTTTTATTTAAATTTCTAGGATCTAAACAAATTCGTAACTGACCTGAACTTTTTACAGTTATAACTATACTATTCACCCACTCAGTAGGCTTAATGACTTTTTCTATGACTTTCATGCTCTCCATGCGATCCAACTCCTCGCGTAGTTTTCCAAGCAACGCAAATGGTACTCTCCTGGGAGGATCCACACATGATACTGCATCAGGTTTGAGTTTCAGGTGACAGACAGGAGGTAGACAGCCAAGACCCTGGAAGACATCATTGAAAAAACTCTTTTAATTATGCCTAAACTTTCACATGTAGGAAGACCTAAGACATTGGGACACTCTAAATTTGCGACTATGAATACTATGTTCTCACTGACAGTGTTATTATTTAATATTAAATTGCATTTAATCCTTTCAGACCTGAATTATTATTTTTTCTCTAATCGATTTAAAAAAAATCCTGTAACTAGTCTATGATATGCGTACCTAAGGAAAAATAAATAAAAAAATCCTGGTTAGCAGTTTTCCATGAAAAACAGGGTTTTCTATTTGTGTACAAGTGTACACATCCGTCCTATGTAATATTAATATTAGCCTGTATGGATGTTTATATGAAATGATAAAAACCTTTATTTTGTAATTTTTTATTTAGAAATATAAATTAAATTTATAAAAATACGAAATATTATGTTATTCTCTATAATAAAACAAAAAAAACTTAGGTTTCTTCTTTGGGTGGGTTGAATAATTGCACATAAATCAAAGTCTAAATTATAAAATCAAATGGTACCATAACACGGTTATGTATGGAATTCTAAGAAGCAATTTTTATCCTTACTTAGGCATAAATGAACCTTGCATTTTATGCATTTGATCCGGCTTCTACCCTTACATCCTACCATTTTACAACGTGTTCCAAGACCTTCGTCGTGTGTAGGGAAATGCCCAAAACCATCTCGAGCTATTTCTGTTACTGGGTGTATCTCTCCTGGTCTTCTAGGTATAACCTGTGGAGTTGGGCTACTGCCACTTGGACGGCCTCTTTTATTTATACATATTTTGTTCTGCATCACCAGGCATTCAGCCACCTGACGCCGAAACTGAAGCAATGTGAGCTGTTTGTTTTTTTGTATGCCTAGCAAGTCATTGTCAATTTGGTATTCCCTATATGCTTGAACGACGGCTAAATCGGATGCATGAAATATCATACGGAGAGTCCATTTTTTTGATTTTATAAATGTTCTGTAGTAGCTCATGAGCTGATCTAATAAGTCTACTCCTCCCATCGCATGATTGTACTTCCTAACAACTTCAGGACGTTCGACTTCAATAAATTGTTTATCTTTTTTACACCATCTCCTTACTATGTCTTTTTCAACGATTCCAACAAAATTAGAAGCTAGATGTGTGATTTTGTTATCCAACCATTTTACCACAGTTACGTTTTCGTCATAGCTGGTCACCTCTTGGGCAAAGCCTCGAGGTTTTTTGCTCATTTCTCTGTCGCTAAGTAACGAGGGGCTTGCAAATCTATTGATACGAGCGGTGCATGCAGCCATTATTCCCGTTTGTTTCAGAATTTGTAGCAGATGATATGAAGAAAAGTAATTGTCGAAGTATAGTTCGTGACTCTTGCTTTCTCCAATTCTCTTTGTAAGATGAAGGACAACTGATGCACCGTATCCAATTTGTTTTGTCAAATTGTTATCTAATTCTGGACTAGAGCTCTGATAAAGTATAAAATCGAAAGCTTGACCATGTTTACCACATAAAAAGAATATTTTTAGACCCCATGGACAAGGTTTGCCTTTTATATACTGTTTGGCAACATGTTTTCCAGTGAAAGGAACTATCTGTTCATCAACGCAAAGTTCTTTCTCAAGCGGTAACTCTAAACACCTCTTTCTAACAGTATCAAAAATTGGTCGCACTTTGTAAAATGCATCTTTAGAATCTCCTGGTATTTTTGTGTTGTCAACAAGATGTAAAGTATTACGCAGTACAAAAAACCGGTCTCTTGCCATATTTTCCGAGAACAAAGGGATGCTGATATTTGTTTCCCAGTACATTTTCAAACAAGGGTAATGAAATATACTTGTGGCTAAATGTAATCCAAACAAAATCTCTAGTTCTTTTTCAGAAGTAGGCTTAAACCTAGGTCTGTTTGAATGTGTTGCGTATAAGTTAGTCATTTCTGCCATATCCTGAAATAATTGTTTTGGCACATACCTGTAATAATAATCCACTGGCGTTTGAACTCTTGGATCAATTGTTATCGGTGGAAACCAAGGTGATGTAATTGTATTTATTATTTCCCTATGTCTCCACCTTATGTTCTGCTTAGGCGTAACATTCTGTAGAATATTTTCATAGGCGGAAGGAATTTCTACGTCATGGCTAGTGTTTGTATCTGGATGTTGTAATCCGGAGCCAGAAGGCTCCAGAAGGAGCCAGAAGGCTCCGGATTACTCATTTCCACCCACAATGAGCTAGCTATTTCATCATCATCTGAATCCGGTGGGAGTACTTCTCGTTGGTTTCGGTTGATGACATCTGCACCCAACCGGACGGAGCGCAGCTCCCGTTCAGACGCAACTTCAACTGGTTCTTCATCATCAGAAGATAACAGCAAATCAGAAAGATTTCCGTCTTCTAATGCTCTCAAAACGTCCCGTGGAAACATAATTTGGTACTTTAATATCTGAAAATAGTATATAAAACACAATTTGTAACATAAAAAACAACAAAATTGTTCACTTGAATAACAATTACCTACCTACGAAGAACTTGAACAAATCGGTAATATATCGTATACGCCTGATGTGTACATTTGTGTACAAATATAAAGTTCGTTAAATTTTGAACAAAAATAAACTAAATCTACCAACATATATGTTACATATGGCTACAATAGTATAACCCATCGACTCATAATTTTTCTCTTAAAAATATTTCAATGTTTTCTACTTTTTAGAAATAAAATAATGAGCTTACCTGCACAGTTCAAACTTCGGCCGGCCACTGGTCAAACTTGTCAAAAAAAATGCCAAGGTACGCTAACAGATGGCGTTGGCGGTATCGATTTTGTTAGTTTATTGTGCGAACAAATGTGCACAACCGTCTTGAGTTACAAATATTGCGAAAGGTTACTTAAATTAATTTTTATATTATACAGGGTGTAAGGGACAGCCTTCCGCAAACTGATAGGGTGGATTCAGTATATCGTCTTAAGTTGACCGGTACATGAAATTATTTCAGGAACGTTATGGGAATCCAATTAAACCGATTTGTTTCATTACCTTACACGCAATGTATCGCTACCACCGCAAACGCACGCAGCGAACGGCAGCGCTTTTAGTATTATTACTTTACACTATGGGCAGCGCCGCGACCTTACCTTTCGGACAAACGGTCGCGCTCGCGCCACGTTTTAATAACAATAAATTATTATTTACAAGATAGCCGCATTACTTACAAAAGACAATTTAATAATCGCGCTCGCGCCACGTTTTAATAACAATAAATTATTATTTAAAAGATAGCCGTAATACTAACAAAAGAAAATCTAACAATCATAACATGGTAACTGATAAATGATAAAAAAAGAAAAATGCGTAGGTACCTTAGAATCGCTCCGGTTTCCGGCTCTGGAAAGCATTTGTGATGCGGTCTCGCATTTCGTACTCACTTGCACACGCACTCACAAACACTTTTTCTTTTACGTAACCCCACAAAAAGGGGTCCAAATGGGTTAGGTCTGGGGATCGTGCTGGCCACGGTTGCGGTCCAAACCTACCTAAACTACGTTTAAATAGGAAAGCACTGGTAAGTGGTAGCCTCTCGTTACGTTAGCGAACCAATTCCAAAATCCACGTAGGTATTGGTCTTCCGGCGCCTTTTTGTCTGGGAACAATGGGCTGGTTTTCTAGCAAGCGTTGATAGTCACCAGTAATTATCCTGGAGTCTGATGGATGCCGACGGTCAGGATACCTACACTACTACAACACATTATCATCTCCCCATAATCACGCGCGCTAAACGTACCTAGGTAGTAATTTCGCACAATTTCTACAACAAAACTTCACTACACTTCACACACTACATAACTAATAAAACTTAACAACACTACTTATAACAAAACTTTTAAGCCGAATGCGCGAGCGATCCGTGCCGACACACGCTCGCGGTACACAAACAATAACATCGCAGCAAGGCACAATGGCGACTGCATGTGATGAGACACACACAAACATAAATCTGTTGTTGCCAATTACACGAAAATTAGGTACAAAATTTCGGTGTAAAAAATTAAAAGCATGGTCGTAATTTATCATTCTGTTATTTTTTGTAGAGAAATGAATTGATTAAATCAATTTAATTCTAATTTCATTGTTTAGTTAATTTAGAATAATAAAAGTGCAGTGTGATAGAAAGCTGTGCTTCCATTCCAGGGAGATTGTGTTTAATTTCTGGCTCGACTATCAATTTATGGCTATTGTGAAGCCATGTAAATCTGTAAGTAGTTTAAAAACTAGCCAGTAATCGCTTAAAAAGAACAATCAATTAATAAATTAGGCAGTATTTGTAAATGCTTTAAAATTAAAACTAGACTAATCTTTATTTATGTGCGCGACAAGATTTTCATTAATTGATTAATGAAAATCTCATCAATGTGATTATGAATGCAAAGGAGTTCTCAAGTTTTAGATAAATTTCGATAGTTCTAACATTTTCGTTTACAAAGGTAGAAAGGTAGAAAGGTAGAAGAGGTAACAAAAGTTAAAAGTTTGCAACACTGGTTCAATCGACAGAAAGGGACGCAGCTATTCTGTACGTTGGACGGGATCGTAGGTATACCTACGGCGGCGCGGCGATCGGCGCGGTGGGGCGCCGAGCCAAGGTAATAATATCTACAAGTATTTCAACTTCATAGAAACGGCCGAAACGCGAACTATACCTACGCGCCCGATGTCGGGACGCGCTCGGGACGCAGACAGACGCGGCTGTACCGCAGTGACGAACGGACGGTGTGTTGTCTTTTATTTAGAAATCAGCTCGAGTACATTATTTAATATGACGAATAGGAAATATTGTGCTGTTATTATGTTTGGTTGCATGAATTCGTCAATAACGCATCCAGACAAGTTTTTTTTAAATTACCTGGAAACTCTGAAAGGTAAGACTATAAAATAATTTTACTTACTAGTAGCCTAGGTAGGTACATAATGTGTGTCTTTATGGATCATTATTTCCAGTTATCTCACGAAAACAGATGTTTGAATTTATAAATAATATGAATAAAGTTATTGAGACGAGTGAAATAGGTAGTTATAGGCGGTTCTGGTTCTGAATGAATCATGATACGTTAGGTACCTACCTACTTACGCTTGTGTTAAATCGGTTAATGTATGTTTTGTTAGTTTGTATAATTCAAAGTAGAGAGTGTGGTATTTTATTATTAATAATATTTGTTTATTATCTGCGTTTATGAATAATACTAGAAAATATTTAATAACAACAATAAAACAGCTAAACTCATGTAATATTTTGATGTTTGAGGGTTGTGATTTTAGAACATTTGTAGTCAGCTGTTCAGTTCGGCATTAGTGGCCAAAGAAATTTTGTTTGTTAATTTTTAAAGCACTTTATTTGTTTATATAAAAATGGATATTTACAATCACAAAACTAAATGGAAACAGAAAGTAGACAAAGGTAATTAAAATACTGGAGACGAGCATCCCTAACGCATGTTTACGTACCGCGCGGCTGTAGGTATTTATTTCTTTCAAGCGGCCGAGTTACAATACTGCCGAGCCGCTGCGCCGTGACCGCGGTGCGGTGAGTTCAAACGACTCGCGCTAGGTAGAAATTGAACAGCTGATTTCATGCGTAGTTTTTTAGAGAATTCACACAACCATTGCGTATTTTTTTGTTTTAGCTGTGTTATTTACATTAATGTTATTCTTCATACATAGAATGTAATTATACATTGAAATAGAGGTGTAGGAACTGAAAAAACGAAAAAACGAAAACGAAAAGAAAATTTTCCTGAAAGAATTTTCACTGGAATATGATTCAGAATAAGGAGCTGAATGCACCCTGTTAATTTGTGGAGGGCTGTCCCTTACACCCTGTATGTGTACATTTGTGTACGCCAGGTCTGAAAGGGTTAATATTGACCTTTCCCATAATGGGTATTGATTTGCCACTAAATCCTGTGACATTTATGTGACTTTTGACAATTGACAACTGTTTAAGTTTATGTTTCAAATAATTAAAAGTTTGTTTCGACAAAATGTTTAAATCAGCTCCTGAATCTATGATGCAATTGAATTTTAAATTACCTACTTTTAAATTAATATTCCAGGACTGTTTACTTTGGTTAATGTTAGGTTCTGATTGAACTGTATTAATGTTGTTCAATGACTGATGACTTTGATGTGGTGGTGTGAACGTGTGAGGTGATTCCTCAGACAGACATGTGTCTATACTCATCATTGAGATACACACTTTGACTATCACAGCATTTGTTTAAATTGTGACCATATGAATTGAGAATAGATTTCTCAGACAGGTGACTGTTTTCATCACCGAGGTACTTATTAGACCAATTAGACATGACATTATTACCACTATCATCATATAAATTTGACTTGAGAATTGATTTCTCAGACTGACAATATGAGTCTCGGTGAGATCTCTCAGACATGACATAAATATCATCACCGGAATCATTCCTTGACTGTAATTGGTGTATGTGAGACCGTTAAGACTGTGATTGACAATGTTTCTGTGTACTGGGTGACTTTTTACTTGACCTTACATTATATTGACTATATTTTTTACTTTTATTTGACTTTATATGACTTTGACAATGACTATTTAATGTTTCAATGAAATAATGATCCTGACTACTGTTACTACTGTTTGAATTAAACGACTCTAAACGACTAATATTTCTATTTTTAAAGCAATATTTAGCAAAATGACCAAATAAATTACATGACCTGCATTGGACTTCCTGCGCTGGGCACTTATAGCGATGAGACTGCCCACAGCGGCTACACGGCCTCGTGCGCCTTTCAGGGTTGGGAGACTGCCTCGTACCAGGACCCTGCCGACCGACTGGTGAAGCTCGCTGTCGACGATCTCCTCGACTACGGCTCCTCCGACGTAGATGCATGACATTTTCCGGTTTCTCGCTGGAACTGACGATTTTCTCGGCATCTTGCTGTGCGACGATTAATGTTCTCGCCAGTTCGCGCATCCTTTGATATGTCAGACCAGGCTCCTGAAGCAATCTCTGACGGACATGTGCCAGGTCTATGTGCAGATTGGCAATAAAAATATCCCTGATGAGGGACTCCTTGAGCGTACCAAATTCACAATCCTGGCTCTTATTTTCCAAGTCTGCCAGGAATCCTTCGATGGACTCGGATTGCTTCTGCCTCCTCGTGAAGAACATGTGACGACACATGGTTATGTTCCTCCGGGGCTCAAAAAAAAAAATTAAATTTCTGCTTCACTTCGGCAAGCGTGGTTTTGTCGATAGTGAGGTTAAAGGTGTTAAAAATGTTTAGGCTTTCTCACCTATCAGATGCATCAGTAGAGCTACCTTTCTCCTCTCGGGCGCCCTGTCTAAACCCGTGGCGAGCATATATAGGTCCAGCTGCTGCGACCACCGTTTCCACGCTTCCGCATTGTTGTTCGTGGAATCCGACGAAATATTCAAGGATTTCATCCTTGTGTTGAGACCTTGGACGCCATCTTAGTCGCCCACGCCGCATGGCTCGGAACTCGACTGGTCCATTTTTGTGACCGACTTACGTGAAATAAATTTTTCTCAGTGTTCTTTTCACTTCTGACACCATGTAATATGATTGAAAGACTTGGATCTTGGATACTTGACTTTATTTATACAGTACACAGTCCTGCAGCTCACTGTACCAGGGTTACATTGTCAATGGCCGACACTTGCTCGGCCACCCTCTTTACAGTGATATGACGACATAAACAATAATAGTGCGACACTGATTAGTGTTACTAATCATAGACAATACAACGTGTCCGTTACCCAGGCCAGATGTTGTCGACTATGGTCATTTGAATCTTATAGATAATTAGTTGTGCGGCTTCTGTAATTGTTGCGCACATTTTTAAATTTGTTGCGCTTATAGTTTTTTAATTATTTCACAAAAACATTTCCTGCTGGCGTAACGTTACCACAGCCAGACCTTTTTCTTTCTAATGGGAATATTTAAATAAATATTAGCAATAAAATTAGTTGTCTAGATAAAGTAAATGTTGTGCCTTATGTTGTATTTGTTCTTTCTTCGGTTGCGAAGTTATTCGAGATTTTGCTGCGGTAACGTTTTTGGTTTTGCTAGATCTTTGAAATGGTTAAGCGGATTCTTATCATATTTTGTACACGACTTCCGAGGACTTAGTTTAAATTTGTTGTGCAATAACAAAACCAAAATAAAGCATATTTTAAAGGTTTTTTCATTAAATAGAAATATACTTCAACTGGCCCCAGCACTCTCAATAAGAAGTCTAAAGACTTACTTTAAACGTAATTTTAAAGCTTGTAACTGCCTTCAAATGTATGTGAAGTTTCATTAGTATCCCGTAAGTATTTAACAAGTTATGATGATATTCAGTTCTTCACGAGCACGGTCTTAATGCACGCGGTGTTATTTGGCCACTGGATTGGATTTATGAACTAAATGTTATGTCAATGATTAGTTGTTTAGATCAGTTGTAGATCAGTAAAATTTCAGCTCAATACATTGGATAATTAATGAGATAATACTATTAAAGTCATTACGAAGTGAATGACCGTGGTAAGCCGACCAAGTTTAGGTGGTTACGAAAAAGCGAAAACGCAGAACATTGTACTATCTTTTGAAATGTTTAGTATAATACACCTTACAATTTTGGTACAGACGCGTACACTGTTAAATACCTATATAATAATAATATAAAAGAAAACATTATCTTCCAGTTCCACAAAATTATCAAAAATCACCGCTAGAGCATGCCGTTCGGTAGGACGCAGGAGGAGTGGGGTGAAGGGGTAATACATTGTTTGCATCACGCACTCAGTCTTGCCAGAAGGTTACATTTGTAACCTTTTAGATGATTTTTGAACTGCATTTTGAAATAGAAATGACAAGGACGGGTGATGTTTAATCGGTTGCTAAGCAACACAAGTATTTTTAAGTAAGGGAGTAAAAGTTCAATTGAAATGATTATTTTACCTTTCAATAAAAAATCTTAAATAATCATGTAGTTTTTTTTTTTAACTTTTGTACATGTCTGTACTAAATTTATAACACTATCCTACATATTTTAGAAGGTACCATAATGTTCTGCGTTTTCGCTTTTTCGTAACCACCTAAACTTGGTCGGCTTACCACGGTCACTCACTTCGTAATGACTTTAATAGTATTATCTCATTAATTATCCAATGTATTGAGCTGAAATTTTACTGATATACAACTGATCTAAACAACTAATCATTGACATAACATTCAGTTCATATATCCAATCCAGTGGCCAAATAACACCGCGTGCATTAAGACCGTGCTCGTGAAGAACTGAATATCATCATAACTTGTTAAATACTTACGGGGTACTAATGAAACTTCACATACATTTGAAGGCAGTTACAAGATTTAAAATTACGTTTAAAGTAAGTCTTTAGACTTCTTATTGAGAGTGCTGGGGCCAATTGAAGTATATTTCTATTTAATGAAAAAACCTTTAAAATATGCATTATTTTGGTTTTGTTATTGCACAACAAATTTAAACTAAGTCCTCGGAAGTCGTGTACAAAATATGATAAGAATCCGCTTAACCATTTCAAAGATCTAGCAAAACCAAAAACGTTACCGCAGCAAAATCTCGAATAACTTCGCAACCGAAGAAAGAACAAATACAACATAAGGCACAACATTTACTTTATCTAGACAACTAATTTTATAGCTAATATTTATTTAAATATTCCCATTAGAAAGAAAAAGGTCTGGCTGTGGTAACGTTACGCCAGCAGGAAATGTTTTTGTGAAATAATTAAAAAACTATAAGCGCAACAAATTTAAAAATGTGCGCAACAATTACAGAAGCCGCACAACTAATTATCTATAAGATTCAAATGGCCATTGTCGACAACATCTGGCCTGGGTAACGGACACCAATACAACAACCATTAGGTCAGTATGGACTCTCCATTGCTGACTGGCCTAATATCAAAAAATACTATTAATGTGGTAAGCATTTTGTTTTTAATTCATTATTTTACATATATTCTTGTATTTATCTATAAAAATCTTTAAAAAATAGCACGCATAGTTAGGTATGTGTGATTATAATATCTATCTTTATGTATTTTTCATGTTTGAATAGACTTCTTTCTTTCTTTTCTTCTCATTTTACAATAACATAAAACTTGAAAACATGTGTTTATTCTACCTGGGGTTTATTTTCAGCCCTCAAGAAACGACTATGTTTGTCATGTGTGCTGGATGCGGGCAAATAGACAGGCAGTGCAGGACTTATCACGAAACTTGCAAGTATTGGGTTCGGGCAATGTGCAGGAATCAGCTTCAGACAACGTGCAAGAATTGGTTTCTGATAACAATGCAGCAGCCCCTTATGATCAAGTAGTTAGCCCACCAGAGCCACCACCATTACCGCCTGTTTTAACCGGGCCGCTTCAAAGGGAAAGTACTACCATATTATTACCCAATTATACAGAATATATATTACAGAAACGTACAATCCATATACACAAACATAATAAAATACACTGTAAAATAAAAATAGAAAAATGAATTATTACGTAGTTTTATTTTATTTATTTTCCTTAATAAATAAATCATTATTATTTATACCTATTCTTTTGTTTTATTTTATAAATAAGTAAATAATTGATACGCCTTATGGTTTTTTAATGACGAATCCTATTTTATGATTATTGTCAGTAATCTGACAAAAGGTTCAGTGAAATTATTATCGTCTAGTGTGTTTTAATGACAAATTCTTCATGTGTTTTATTTGTTGCAATGTAATATAACAATATTCACGAATGTAAAACCCCAAAAATCATTGATGAACCTTGAATTCAATAACTATGCAAACGCCCATACAAAAGTTGGCCATGTCCTTTAGCTGTTTAGTCTTTAATAAATTGCTTCGATTTTTATGGCAATAAAATAGTTTTTTTTTTGTTTAATTAAAACGTTGCCCCATAATATAATTTTCTACTGTGTTGTAGGTGAGTTTACAAAGATACAATTTTACATACACATAACACCCAAACCCGGAACATCAATTTGTGGGTTAAACAAAAAGTTACTCCGTGAAGGAATCGAACCCGCGACACGTTGCGCGGCAGCCCAGCACAGCCATCGCGCCAATCGTGCAGTAAATTGTTTGAACCACCCCCTCCCTTCCCAATCCTTAAATATCCGAAACCATTATCCCTAAAAGGCCAGCAACGCACTCGTTACTCCTTTGGTGTTGCGTGTGTCCATAGGCGGCGCTGATTGCTTACCATCAGGTAATCCGTATGCTCGTTTCCAGACCTAAAAGAAATACCATAAAAGAAATACTAGTATACACATACCTACATCTTTATAATACATAGAAATACTATAACAAGGAACAAAACATCATTTCCATACACACATATCGCATGAGCTAAGTTCAAGGATAGCAGAGCAATAATTCAACGCTAGCTAGGATTGGCATATGGAAGGATAAATATTTAATTGTAATCCTAATTTATCTTATAAAATAAAGATGAGTCTGAGCAAGAATTATAAGTATTTATTAAGTGTGGTAGAGCTATGCTTCGGCACGAATAGCCTCACGAAAGACCGACGTGACACCACCACAGCGTTGTGTTTCACTGTGTAAGTGAGATTAACGGAGGCCCAATTCTTTAACCTCTCCCCCAAACCCTAAATCTCCAAAATTCTAATCCCCAAGAGGCCGGCAACGCACTTGTAGTACCTAATACATTTGGAACTACGAGTGTCCATGGGCGGAGCTGATTGCTTACCACCATGTAAGCCATCTGCAAGTTTAACAAACTATGTTAACTATGACCTAAAAAAATATGGCTCTCAACAAGTTAAGAACATTATATTTACGCGGGTATTAACGCGGAAAATTATAATTTGAATACCTTGGTAGGCTTGACGTTTCGACCCGGTTGCACAGGTCGTGGTCACAAGCAGACTGAAGACGCGATGTCACAGCTCCCTGCATTCGGGTGATGAATCTTCATCTACCCCCTTATTTTCATTTTCTACTATATTAGGCCGTCTACACACTACGCTGATTATATCCACAGATGTGTTAACCGACTTTGAAGGAAAGCGAGGTTGTGTTTTGCGAAGCACTGGATTCCACGTCGACGACAATTTAAAGCCGTCCTCCCGATTGAAATTATTTGGGCATTTCTTTATTTCAACCGCTTCACGCACAAGTCTTGTATGGTAGTGGCGATCAGTGGAGAGAATTTGCGGTCGGTGGAATTCTACCCAGTGATTAGAACCAGCCTGGAGCAGGTGTTCTGCTATCGCTGATTTGTTGCTCTGTCGGTTTTTGACTGCGGCGATATGTTCTTTGAGCCTCTCAGCAATGGTCCGCTTCGTTTGCCCAATGTAGGAACTACCGCAGCTGCAGTTGATCTTATAAACACCTGGGCTTTGTAGCGGCAGTACATCTTTCGCCGTGCCTACCTTATCATGAAGTTTAGCCTCAGGTGTGTAGATCGTCGGGATCGAAAACTTTTTAAGGACGGATCCTATCTTGTCTGTCACACCCTTGATATAAGGCATGAAGGCAGGTTGTCTGCTCACGTTTGGATGTCTGGCTCTCTTCAGCGGTCGCAATAGTCGCCCATCCCCTACACTATATCCGTTCTTTTTAAGTACCTCCTGAACATGGTCTAGCTCTTGCCCCAGATGTTCAGGGTCACAGAGGTCATATGCTCTGTTTTTTAGTGATATCATCACGGATTGTAAGTGTCGGGGGTGGTGATGTGACTTTGCATGTAGGTACCGATCAGTGTGAGTCGGTATACACAGTGCGATAAGGACCCATCTGATCTCGCGGTTATTTTAATGTCCAAGAATGACAACGACCTGCCCGTCTCCAGCTCATAAGTGAAACGCATTTTTGGGTGGATGCTGTTTAGGTGATTTACACATTGACGTACTTCTTGTTCACCTCCCTTGATAATGCTGAAAATGTCATCCACATACCTTTTCCAAAGCCTGATGGTATTTGGGCCGAGGCTCAATGCCTGTTTTTCAAAGTGTTCCATCCAAAGATTAGCTAACACAGGGGCCACTGGACTTCCCATGGCTACGCCATCGATTTGAAGGTAATGTTGGCCTTGAAAAAGGAAGTAATTTCCATCCAGGCAGTGTTTCAGCAAATCAATATAGTTGTGGGGCATGTCATTGTCACTAAGTACATCTTTGACAACATCCAGACACTCCTTAATTGGCACATTGGTAAATAACGACTCAACGTCAAAGCTCACCATGAGTTCATCAGGTTCCAACTTCAGGCTCTTTACAATCTGGATGAAGTCGCGCGAGTCCTTTACAAAAGAAGATGTTTTTCCTACCAATGGTTGTAGTACTGACGCAACGTGCTTTGCAAGATCATAAGTCGGTGAGGCAATTTGGCTTACAATAGGCCGCAATGGCACGTTGGACTTATGTATTTTAGGTAGGCCATACAGTCGAGGCGGTTGGTGTGCCTTAGGTTTATATAGCCTTTCGTACTCATCTTCTGTAAATAGGTCCTTATGTTCTTGAATTAGAGCTCGTATTTTCCGTGTTACTCGGGCCGTAGGGTTATATGAGACCGGCTTGTAAACTTTGTCATCACTCAGTAACTCCCGTATTTTATTATGGTAATCAGACGTATTAATCACTACGGTGGCGTTTCCCTTGTCGGCCTTAAGCACTATAATAACATATCGCCGCAGTCAAAAACCGACAGAGCAACAAATCAGCGATAGCAGAACACCTGCTCCAGGCTGGTTCTAATCACTGGGTAGAATTCCACCGACCGCAAATTCTCTCCACTGATCGCCACTACCATACAAGACTTGTGCGTGAAGCGGTTGAAATAAAGAAATGCCCAAATAATTTCAATCGGGAGGACGGCTTTAAATTGTCGTCGACGTGGAATCCAGTGCTTCGCAAAACACAACCTCGCTTTCCTTCAAAGTCGGTTAACACATCTGTGGATATAATCAGCGTAGTGTGTAGACGGCCTAATATAGTAGAAAATGAAAATAAGGGGGTAGATGAAGATTCATCACCCGAATGCAGGGAGCTGTGACATCGCGTCTTCAGTCTGCTTGTGACCACGACCTGTGCAACCGGGTCGAAACGTCAAGCCTACCAAGGTATTCAAATTATAATTTTCCGCGTTAATACCCGCGTAAATATAATGTTCTTAAGATGAAACGCGAAAGTTTAAAAGTTAGTATCTCAACAAGTTTTTCATATTGAAAACATCGGGTAATTAATAACAGCCAGACTTCTGTGACTAAAACATACAATTATCCAATCCAAATCATCTTAAGTAACATTAAGATATTCTCAGCAAAAATAATGCCTAACCTTAAGACGATATGATTGAAAATTGTTGTTCGCTATGGTCAGTAAATAAAAACATTGAATGGAAAACATTCTATAAATAAAATTAGTAGCTTCGAAAAAGGAAATTTAAATTCTTACCTCTTTTAAAAAAGAAGACTGCAAAGCACTGACTCGAATCAAATAGAAAGGAATTAAAAGTTATTTATTTACAAAAAATACGTTCGTTGCGTGGGGCGGTAAAAACTAGACTGCCGAACCCCGGGCATAGCTCAGGTCACATAGACAGCCTAGGCAAGCTAGCCGATCGATGACGTTAAAATAGATATAGGACCTATTTGCAACAACTTCATTCGTTGTAGTTATATATTTTAAACGAAGCTTTTGACATTATACTTTTGATTGTTTGAGGTTATATTTTTAGGCGGGAACTGTTTAAATTTTTTTTTTTTGTTTTTTTTTAATTAGAATTTCTGTTCTTAAAATTCCACATTTTGGATATTATGATAATAGAGTGATCAGAACCATTAATTATCCGTATGATCGAACATTTTCTCTGATTGCTGTGAAAGTTAGTTTTCGGCAGAAAGTGTAAGCATACTGCAATCATAACAGTGAAAAATAAACTTGATGCTTACGTGTTAAAGTATATAATTGTTTGATTTTGGCTTTTCGTTTACGTTGTAACAGGTTGCTGTTTTGGTTTCGAATTTACTTTACATCATAATAGACCTAACGTTATACATATAAGTCAAATTATAAAGTCCACGATGTTTTACTTCATCGTATGTCTGTGGTGTATAATTAATAATGGTATTTAAGTACTTACCTACATATAACTCTGAAAAAATCATATTGGTACTTGCCTTAAAATATAGATTAAAAATTATAATTTTTATCAACCTGGTTTCAAGATAAATACGTACATATAAGTAACATATATTTTTAACGCGCCAACAGCTGTTCTTATATTCCTTACTAGCTTTTGCCCGCGGCTTCGCTCGCGTTAAGAAATATTATTATTAATTAGGTATAGTTTTTGCGGCTTTACTTTTGTCTTCATCTTTCTTTAATTTCGGCCCAATCAGTCGAAAATCTAACATGATTTAAACAAACTTTCATCTCCTATTTTATCCCCTTAGAGGTGGAATTTATCAAAATCCTTTCTTAGCGGATGCCTATGTCATAACATCTACCTGCATGCCAAAGGAGAATGCCACGGGATGGGTCCCTTTTGTGTTATCGTGTGCCTAAATGGAATAATACCCTAAAATTTTTTTGTGTCAATATGATTTTTTATACAATTTCTTTTGCCCTGGGAATAAAGTTAGAGGTAAATAGTAGTTAAATATTGCGTCGACATCCGTTTGAAGTATCAGTAGACATTTTTTTTTTTTTTTTGGAGTTTATGGCCTGGATACGAGTCCTTTAAGCCAAGTCTTTTAATTTACTCGGTTTTATGTTATTATATACTTTCCAGAGTATTTTTAATGAAATTGTATAACGGCACTAAACACTTTGGATCACGTAGTAGATCTTCTAGGCGGCGGGAGGAAACATTATCTACAATTTCACTTAGTTCACTGGCTAAAATCAACCTTTGCATGTTGTAGTCACTGCATACCAACACTATGTGACTAATGTCACATAAGACGTTACAATTCAAGCACTTGTCATTTGCATCAAGTTTGAGTCTTGCAAGGTGTGCGGGTGTTCTATGATGTCCGAATCGAAGCCTGCATATAGTAGATATAAAATCTCGTCTGGCGTACTTGTATTGCTTTTGGTCATACCACGGTCTCACAGGTAAGTCCAATTGAATAGTACCGTACCACTTTCCTTTTTCTTCTTGGTCTTTCTTCCAGAAGTCTTTCCATACATGTTTTATGTTTTCTCTAATCAGTGCATAGCAGTCCGTAAAAGGTACTTTTACAATATTAGATACATTTATACAATTTATCCCATCAAATGCAGCTCTATCAGCGATTTCATTACCAGTAATACCTTTATGTGAAGGGATCCACATAAAAGAAACTGAAATGCCTTTATTTTTTAAATTAAATAAAACTTCTCGAATCTTAATTAAAAGATAATTTGTTTTGAAATGAAAATTAATATTCTCTAATGCTTTAATCACACTTAAAGAGTCAGTCAAAATTAAATAGGTTGTGTAATGCATTGATGAAATTTTTTTCAGGGCCTCAAGAACTGCATAAGCCTCTGCAGTGAATATGCTACATAAAAGACTAAGCTCAAAGCTTTGACAAAACTGAATTTGAGGATCATAAACAGCACTGCGAACATGAGACAAACCCTTACTGCCATCGGTATAAAGTCTATAATAGTGACTGTTAAGGTGAATAAAGTTTAATAACTCCTCATTATTACTAACTACTGTATTTATAATTGAGACTTCAAATAACAATATCTTGTACTTTGTGGAGTAACATGCCCAATGAGAACTTTTAATTATATTCGAAAATTTAAAATGTGCTTCCAGGATAACCTGAGATAAATCTGGGATAATATGACAGTGAAGGCCAGCCCCAGTCACACCAGACACATTGTGAACTACTGGATACTGAGGTAAAATTCTTCTTAAAACTTCATTATTATTAGCTGCAAATAGCTTTACAGAAAATCTTTGAGCAAGTAGATATCTTCTTATACTAAGGGGCATCACCCCTGTCTCAACTTCCATGGCACGGATGGGAGTTGAGCACATGGCGCCAGATATTATCCTCAGACCTTTGTTTTGTGCTATATCTAATCTATGTACATAATTACAATCAATATAGGCTAGACAACTGTAATCAAAATGGCTTCTTACAATGGCTTTGTACAAAATAGCAAGAGTAACTGGGTCAGCTCCCCAGGAGACTCCTGCCAAACACCTCATGATATTTAAGCCTTTCAAAGAATTTTGTAAAATGTACTTGATATGACCTTGGAATGTCAGTTTATTATCAATTTGCACACCTAAAAATTTATGACTGCTTACTATAGGAATTGCTTTATCATTGTATAACACAGACAAGCTAGGTAAATCTTTTGTTATAAACATTACATTACTTTTGTTGGGATTGATATTTAATCGAAGTTTATTGTTGTAGTAGTGATATAATTGACTAAGAGCATTATTAATATTAGCAATTGCCAAATCAATATCATTATGTACACTATATACAACAAGGTCATCAGCAAACTGCAAAATATTTACATTATCCATATTTACATATTTACAAATTTGAGATGTATATATATTATATAACAATGGGGACAAAGTTGCCCCTTGCATTGTTCCTTTTGACACTTGCCTAGGACCATGTAAAATATTATTGTGTTTTACATATAGTATTCTTTCATTTAAGAAAGAGTATATCCATTTACAAAATTTTCCTGGAATACCTAAATCAGACAGAATTTTAATCAAAATACCAGGTTGCACATTATCAAATGCCCCCTGTACATCTAAAAAGGTACATACTGCACTAGCATTATTATTTCTTGCTCTTTTCAGATCTGAGATAAGAGAAACAAAGCTGTCTGCACAACTTCTGCCTCTTCTGAAGCCAAATTGAATAGTTGGGATAATGCACTTCGATTCCACATACCAATCAAGACGAATCTTAACCATGTTCTCAAAAATTTTTCCAAGACAGGATGATAATGAAATAGGTCGATATGAGTTAGCATCATTGACTGGTTTATCTGGTTTAAGCACTGGTATCACACATTGTGTTTTCCAAGACAGTGGAATTACTTGATGGAGCCAAAGTGCATTAAGAATGTTCAGAAACAATTTTTGCACCAATATATGTAAATGTTTTATCAAAATATAAGGAAAGTTGTCCAATCCAGGCGCAGAATTTTTTAGGGAATGAAGACTCATATTAAACTCATGCCATGTAAAAGGTTCAATTAAAAACTGTGTCTCATTATTATCATTATTAATATTAAAATACATATCAACATCAACTATACCATCAGATCCATTATCTGATAGTTTATCTAAGAGTGGCAAAACAAATTCATCAGAAAGTGATTTATTATGAGTTTTCCTACCCTTAAACATTTTAATATAGTTCCAAATCTTACTGATAGGAGTATTTCTATTAAAAGACTCACAGAGATTGCGCCAACCATTTTTCTTTTCTTCAGATATGGTTCTCTTTTTCAAGGCGTCTAACTTCTTATATATAATGTAGTTATCCATTGTAGGATTACTTCTATAGTATTTTAAAGCTTGATAAGACTTAATGACGCTTTGTTCGCACTTCTCATTCCACCATGGCGCTGGTGGCCTACTTCTATATGAACTAGTCTTGGTATACTTTGGGATGCAAAGTAACTTCAAAGAGCTAAGTCTATTACAGAAGGTATTATATGACTTCAAAGGGTTCTCAGTATCCACATTGATATCATTAAATAAAGTTTCAGATATTTCACAGTACTTCACCCAATCTGCTTTTTTGTATAAAAATTTCTCTATTGGAGGATTTGTTTGATATTTATTAACAGCTAAAGTAAGATTTGTAATTGTAGGGAAATGATAACTACCCATACTGTCATCATGTACAGTCCAATCACACAGTGGTGCTAAAACTGCACTTGTAAAAGTGATATCAATAGCTGATGGGTTACAATTAGGCCGATTATTTGTTGTGAAACTGCCATCATTCAACAAGCATAGATCCAACTTATCAATTATATCATATAGTTGCTGCCCTCTGCCCTTGGTGCTTACACAGCCAAAAGCAATATGATGAGCATTAAAGTCTCCTGAAATGAACACTGGCTTGGGCAGTTCTTTTATGATATTTCTCAATTTGTTTAATCTAGTATGGCCACTGTGTGGTGGACAATACACAGTCAAAATAGATAAGTCACCTAACTCTGTAGAAAGAGAAATTGCAACAGTTTGTACATCTTCATAAAATGTGGTTTGTAAAGTTGTATACTTTAAATTATGTTTTATGAGGATAGCTATTCCCCCATGTTCATTAGCTGCATTTTTGAAATGTATATTATATTCAGGAATGTGGAAAGGTTTGTTATCTTTAATCCACGTTTCATTTAAAAGGCAAATATCAATATTTTTATCATTAAGAAACTTTAAGAGTAAGGGCTTTTTACTGTATACACTTTGTATATTAAACTGAGCAATGCATAGCTGAGATTGTATATTGGAGTCTATATCCATTATGTAAGATTCTCCAGTAGAATATCTTTAATAGTTGTTGTATTGATTGGAGGATCATCCTTGCCCTTATTGGCGATTACAATGAGTGTGCGAACAATGGCCTTAAGTAAGTCATTATTTGCCAGGAGTTGAGCCTTGACATCAGCAACAGAAATTATTTTAGGTTCAGTATTTACAGGTACATTATTTATAGGTGCAGAATTTACATTTTTATTTACAACAGAATTTTTATTTACATTGACCTGAGGTCTTGGTTTGCGCAATGGTGGGAAATCTCCCTGAGTCACATTAAGTTTAGTTTCAGCCTTACTAGCGTAAGTAATACGTTCCTTTTTTTCCATTATCTTTTTTAACTTGATTTCGCATGTCTTTGAAATTGCTAAATGTGGTCCACCGCAATTAGCACAGCAGATTGCTGAGGGGTTATCACACTCTCTATATGAGTGGTCCCCAGCACAAATGCTACATTTTTGTTTGCCATTACATATTTTGGCTGAGTGGTTAAATTTGAAGCAACGGTAACATTGTTGTAGAGGAGGGATATAGTCAAAAATGCGGTAAGAGAATAAGTCATATTGTACATTTTGTGGTAAAGAACTGGACAGAAAGGTAATGCTCACTGTATTAAGTGGTATCCGATCTTGTCCAACCTTCTTGGTGAATCGTCGCACTGCAATTATTTCGTACTCCGACTCTAGCTTTGAGTAAAGCTCCTTGTTAGAGATGTTTGTGGGTACGTATCGGATAATTCCTGTTCTTTCTATGTCTGCCGCTGGTATGAACGCCTTAAAGTTGTACTTCTCCAGAAATGAAGAGTTACATAGAAAATTATTAGCAGTATTATACTGCTTGAACACCACCGCAATCTTGTTAGCATTGATTCTACGAATCGCTACTACACCTTTTACCTCATTTACAAATATATGATTTAAAAAGGTTGGACTTTTATTGCCAATTTTTTCACCCTGCACGTAAACTTTGAACTCCAAATTTGAAGAGTTTTCTGGATAAAGTCTTTTGTATCCGGGTTTTAGATAGGGTAAAAAATCACTTTCCTTACCCCCGCCGCCATCGTCCAAGTCTTTAAGTTTATGTTTTTTTGGGGCCGGGGGTTTTGGGCCCCCGCCCTCGCCAACATCCATGTTTAATACACTATTATGTACACTTTACTATTTACATGCAATTTACAATGAAATAAAATATTAGATTCAAAAAAAATCACAAATGAAAAAACTTTTCATGCGCTATATTTGAACTCCCGCCAAAAAGTCCTATCAGTAGACAGATACAATGAAAAAGTTGCCAGTAGTCAAACAACAATCGAATATAACGATGCTTAATAATCAATGGAGTAATCGATACCATAACAAAATAACGCTAGATAACTATAAAAAAGAGTTTTTAATTTTTATAACAGCTAGTTTATATATCAACATTTCAATGTTGATTTGATAACTTCAAAATAGTAGATTTTAACATTACGTTTTCCTGACGATGAGTTTAGAATCGTGATAAGACTGTCTTTTTCATGTACGTATTATTGTAGCATATTACATAATCTGAAATGCACAAATATATGTGGAGGGAAAGTATGAGCTTAATATTATGTAAAATATTCGAAAGAACGTAAACTAGTGGATATACTCATTACCTACATATGAGAACGATAGCCTTGTTATTTACTTTGTAATGCTATATTGGTGATTAGATATTTATTAAAGCGATTTACAGAAACCGAAAAGCCTTATTATTTTATTTTAAATATTTTGGAAACGCCGTATTATCTTAACAGTTTTAATCGATAAACGATAAACAAATCGATTTACAATTTAATTATTAAAAATAATAAACCTGGTAACATTTACTGGCGTAGCCAAAAAAAAAAAAAATGGCGTCTCTCACACTCATGTCACAGTAATTCGGACTTTTCGTAATCGTTACATTCGCGATTGCTTTTGTGTATACAACGAGTTGTGAATTCCGTACTTATATAGTTATTACTTACGATACGTGCCTTTTCTGCTATTGCCGAATTGCATTAATAGGTACCTCGGGTACTTAATGTTTAGTGAGATAACGGACGCTTATTTGTTATGTTGTTCTTAGTGAGTTATTTAACTCAAGTGCTATTTTCTGTGAGATATTGGACTCCCGAACAGTTGTTTTGTTAAAACTATGTCTACACCAGCCAGAATTCGGGCACACCGTCTGCCTTCTCGACGCTGTATTAACTGTTCTATTTCATCAGCACCTAACTCACGCTGGTAAACAGTTGAGGCGTTGAACAAGCAAATGATAGTTCTACGAACTTGGACAATGCCTACACCTGTAAGTTATCGTGTGCACATACAACAATATTTATATTTTACAATAATTAAAGCTTCATTTGCTCGAATCAAATGTTATTATGAGTTATTTTCATGAGAGTTTGTTATGTATTTACAAGTATAAGGTGATATAAATGTAGAAGAGTAATAACTTTATTATCCTTTACAGGTAACATTGGATGATATTCTGTGTATTGAATGTTATTTGCTGTTGCAAGAACGGATTTTATCAAATAGTACTGGATCCCACATTGATAAATCCCCTGCATATGGTCGTTATTAGAATATTTGTTATGGATGTGGCATTTCTATTGTGAGTCAGAGAACCCATAGGATTGACTCAGACTATCCAATGCAGCATGATTTTAAGATGGACTCTAACACACCTGGTCAGTATATTTTTCAATAATATATTCATATAGTCTTACTTGTAATCCCCAAATATAACCCAGCAACCCAACCTGGGAAAGAAACTGAGACCTCATGCTCCGCTATTGTGCTTTACATTTTCTAAATATGTTTAAGACAAATTGCTACACTGTATCTTTCTAATTAATAGTACTATTTTTATTCAAATGCTTCAACAATAACAATATCGTGTTTGTTGCGCATAATGACTTTCACTAATACTAACTTTTGTATTACAGGCTCCACATTTACAAAGAGTTTGCATTCCTTGCTGGTTAGCAGCAACTCAGGAAACATGTCGATTGGAGGTTCTTCAAGATACAAACAGACTCGATAGTGTCATGGATGTACCTTCACTAGAAGACGGTGGAATACCTGCAATAGCTGCAAGAACACAACCACTACAAGCACTACAACTACAATCTAAAGTTTTTCTTTTTTTTTTTTGCTCTGGCAACATTGCGAGCCGGTCGTAACAAAACGGCCTCTTAACATTTTTAATATAATTAAATAATTTTAATGATCAAATTAGGCTAATTTATTGTAAATTCATTAAATATAGTAATAAGTATTGTTTTGAGTGTGTGTGAATTGTTTTTACTGCGTAATTACACATATATACATTGTGATATTTACTGGCAACCTGTCAAACAAAGGAACTACGACAACGGTGGATTCAAATCATAAAACCGGGGGAGTATTTAGTTTTCTTCTTATTTATTGTGTTCCAATTTAGGCAGTTACAATATTGTGTGGCTATAATTGAATTTTAAACACCACTTACAAGTTTACTCAAGTTTTTGAGTAACGTCCCGTACACACCGGCACAGTTTATGTCTCCTTTTGCTTGACGATAAGTGGAAGCAGAATCGACGACGACAACATTAGCCCAGACAATAAAAAACTACATAACTGACTCCACAATAACATATTAGGCCACAACTATAGTTAACATTAATATACTATTTTCTACTAATTTTAAATTCTGTCCCTCTCAGTTATTTCAACCTATTACTAGATAGTACATTCAAATCTTTCCTAATAATATTACAATTCATCTCCATTTACAAATTAACTAATCTCTTAATTTTAACATTTAAATACTTTTGTTTTGATACTTTTTTTTTCCTTTTTTTCTCGGTCTACCTCCACTATCCACATATAGAATTATTTTCAATTATTGCTAACCCTTAGCTTTTTAACATTTCAGAAATTAAATGACATAAGTGCCAATCTAAGAAAATGATGACTCGAAGGGCTACCACCATTAAGGACCTTGAAGAGAAGCTACGGGCTACACTTAAAGAGCTGGAGAGAACAAAACACCTGTGCAATCAATTGCTCCAAGAACGGGATGATAGTAAAGTCGAAGTCAAAATTATCATTGACAAAAACACATCCCTCAAGAATGAGCTTGCTGAACTGCACATCCAGTATATGGATGTACTGGACCAACACAACCAGATGCGGTACACCATCTCTACGTTCCAAGAGTGCAGAGACACACATGAAGCTGCGATAAAACGAATATCTGTATTAGAGTCGGAACTGTGCGATGCCCATAATTTAGTTTCTTCTTCGCAGAAATGTATGTGTACAAATTCTGTCGAACAACACAATCACACATATGACGAACTGGTAGGATGTAGGTTACATTGTGAGGAGCCAGAGCCAGTAACAATAGACCTGACTGGTGATGACACCGTGCATAGATGTCCCTTTAAAAGTCACAATAAGATTAAAAAATATAAAAATTAATAAATTCTTAAAAAAAACCCAAAAAGCACTTAAAAAACAAAATTTAATAAAAGTGAATATAAGGCTAAGAAAGGAAAGAATTAATTTAGTTAGAGATATCCAATCTTGCACTTCCCAATTAGATAGTAATAGGGAAATATATAATAATAATATAAGAGGCCTTCAGAGTGACTGATATTTTTGAAAGGTATGAGGAATCCCAGCAACAACTAAGCGAGCGCCTGCTTGAGGCTGGGCAGTTGATGGACATGGTAAAGTACAACGCAGAAAGATATGAATATTTAACTAATAACATTGTCTGCAGTTGTGTGAACCAACCTCAGTCTCCTGAGCCTTCTCTTGAGTCCTCCTCAATAGTAGCACACCCACAGAGAATTGTTGGTAGTAGTAATAGTAGTAATTTAAAATATAAAGCATTAATATATGGGGACCAGCTTACATCTGGTTTAGGTAACATGATATATGGTCACTTAGACCATAATTACATTAACAATAGTTATCATAGTCTGAGTTACAATAAGATTATTGAAAAAATAACACAAATAACACAAAAACACTTTATTAAAATTAAAATTGGGAAAAATAATACTTTGTGCATTTCCCTATTCGAGTACCTTAACAGACTCCAAAAATAGACATTTAGGTGTACTTAACAGTACGCTACACCAATTGACATGTTGTCATAGGGACAAATTTTTTTTTTGATACTAATAAATTTATTAGTGATTTTATATTCACAGAGAGAGGCATATCCCTCTCAAACACATATAGAAAAACACTCACTCTGTTATAAAAAATATAACAGATATTAGTTTTAGGGACGAATCTGTGCTGTCTAGGCTACCTAACAACACAGTGATAGATTTAAACTAGATTTTAAGACAACAGAACATACCACCATATATAATGTTAGTAGTAAGGTATATTCTGGCAAAAAAAAACTCATATCAAATGTTGTTACACAGGCTCAGGGGCAGCACAATCTTATCTTATTTTTTATTAATATTCAGGGCTGCTCCTCTAAATTATTTGAATTAGAAATGTTCCTCGAGAAAACACAATTTGATATTGTGTGTATAGCGGAACATTGGAAGAAAGAGGACCAATTAATATCTTTTAATTTTGATAATTATATTGTAATAAGTAATTTTAGTAGAAAGTATATGTTACATGGTGGGTCCTTAATTTTAATTAAAAATAGCATTAAGTCCAAAGAAAGGAAAGATATTGTAGCACTGTCAGTTGAACACACCATTGAGTTGTCCTGTGTTGAGCTGGATAAACATGTTGTTGTTTGTGTTTATAGACCACCTAATTATCAGAATCTTGCAGTGTTTGATTCAGTAATGGAAGATGTTTTGAAGAAGGTATGTTCTAGCCATATATCAGTACTTGTATGTGGCGATTTTAACATTAACTTATTGGAAAACAATGCAGGCAGCATGGATCTATTAAATTTGTTTGGATCATTTAATTTAAAAAATGTTTTTCTAGAACCGACTAGGATAACACCATCCACTGCCACATGTATTGATAACATTTTTAGTAACAGTAACTATTTAGAAAAAAAAATTATAAACAGTTTACCTTCTGACCACAGTGGTCTTGTGGTAACTTACAGCACTTATTTGCCTTTACAAAAAATTCAAATAAAGTTTAGACATATTACAAATAAAAATTTAGAGAAACTCAATGATTCAATAGCAACTAAATTAAGTGTACAACTTGAAGTGTAAACTTTTTGAACTTTATGGCATGAAACCATTCAATTGCGACCCCCTTTTTCATCAACATGTAAAATTGTACTCAAAAACATTTAGAATAGTATGCAAAGCCGCAAAGCGACTTTTCATCAGTAATAAAATAAAATCAGCTGATGACAAGATAAAGGCTACGTGGAAAATAATACAGAATGAGACAGGTAGTAAACGATTAAAAAATTCGGAATTTTGTTTAAACACTCAAAGGGGACAGATTTCGTCAAGCAAAGATGTAGCTCAGGAGTTTGAGGCATTTTTTGCTAATATACCTGTCACAACAACTGCTCATTTAGAATCATCAGCCAGACTATCGGTAACTTTGCTTAGAGAAAATGTCAAATCATGCAAAGACGATTTTAGTTTTCATTATACCAATCCTTTAGAGATAATAAAGGTTTTTAAAGAAATCAAGATCAAATCAACTGAGGACCTTTGGGGACTATCGGTGAAAGTATGCGGATCACTTATCCGAACTTTAGCGCCGTATCTGGCTTTGATTTTCAATCAAAGTATAGATGACGGTGTCTTCCCGAACCTAATGAAATACAGTAAAGTTATTCCATTATTCAAAAATGGTGACACTAAGGAACCAAACAACTATAGGCCTGTGTCTGTTCTGCCGGTTCTTAGCAAAGTGTTTGAAAAGTTAATGCTATCTCGGATGCTTCATCACTTTGATAAACATGCCATCTTCCATCACCAACAATACGGTTTCACTAAAGGTCGTTGTACAACTGACGCCGGTGTCACTTTGATAAAGGAGGTATTCGGTGCTTGGGAGGAAGCACAGGATGCTGTTGGTGTCTTTTGCGACCTCTCAAAGGCGTTCGATTGCGTTGATCATGAAACACTCTTGCTGAAATTAGATCATTACGGGATTAGACATACTGCACTCCGTCTACTAAAGTCATATTTAGAGGATAGGCAGCTGAGAGTTCATGTAGGTGGTTCTAACTCACGGGGCTCTGAGATAAGAATTGGCGTACCGCAAGGTTCAATTTTGGGTCCGTTTCTCTTCTTGGTGTATGTTAATGACTTGCCATTTCTATTTAAAACCGAGCCAAGAATGGTGCTGTTTGCAGATGATACGTCATTAATTTTTAGAATAGGTCGACGTGTTAATAATTTTGACGAAGTAAACAGATCCATTCATCAAGTTCAGAATTGGTTTACAGTCAATAATTTAGCACTTAACGAGAAAAAAACAAAATGTATTAAATTTAGCTTGCCCAACGTACACAGTAATGATTGTGACATAATTTTAAATGGGCAAAAGTTAGAATTTGTTAACGAGACTATGTTCCTAGGTATTACGCTAGACAATAAACTTCAATGGGGTTCCGACATAAAGACGCTTTCGGGAAGACTGAGCTCAGCTGTTTTTGCAGTTAGACAGATTAGACAGCTCACAGACGTGAATACAGCAAGGCTTGTTTATTTTAGCTATTTTCACAGCATTATGTCGTACGGAATTTTGCTGTGGGGTCGTGCTGCGGAAGTAGATTCAATATTTATTTTGCAAAAGCGGGCTATCCGAGCGATATATAACTTGCCCCCTCGTGAATCTCTGAGAGAACTATTTAAAACGATAAATATCCTAACGGTACCTTGTCAGTTTATATATGAAAACATTATGTACGTAAGGAAAAATTTGCAATTATTTGAAAAAAGAAGCGATAGACATAATTTTAATACAAGAGGCAAAGATACTACAAACTTTCAGATTATATTGAGGACAAGAATGCCTGGCATCATGTTGGTTCGGCTCCACTGGACAATACTCAAATATGTAGTCAGTAGTTATTGAAATTCTCAAAATTAATGAAACCTTGAATGAGTTTATATAGAAGCATTCTTTTGGATTGTGAGTACGCATATGTGAGCGCCATGTTCGAGACAACAAAGGATTAAAATTTTAATGATAGATTAGATAGACCATCATCTGTTCCTTTTTATTAACAACTTGTCTCTGCATTGTTCTCACATAGGGGTACAGTAATGTATAAAAAATGTATTATTGATGAATTGTAAAACAAATATTTTTTTTTAAAGAGTAACGATGGAGTTTCTTGCTCGTTCTTCTCCATTCGAAACTACAATTTGGAACGAGCACCTAGTTTCACTGACGAACAGACTGACAGACTACTATTCTATTTTGACGTTTCAAAAGTACCTATTTATGGTTTATTTGGAATAAATGATTTTGATTTGATTTGATTTGAAAGTTAACTCACAGAAGTATAAAAGTAGCTGCAGCTTCTTGTTGCTGCATGTTTGTAGGATGTGAAAATAATGAATGTCTTTTGGTGCCTATGACCATCAAGGAATTGTTGTTATTGCAGTGCAATATATATAGAAAGAAAGAAAGAAAGAAAATACATTTATTCGGCATCAGACATGAAAGCCAGAAAAAAAAAAAACAAAAATACATCACAAAAAACAATAAAAAGGTTAAAAAGACAGAAAAACAAAAATACGCTAAATATACAGTTTTGGCAGACAGCAGAACACACAGTGTTCTACAGGGTTGGCAGACATGTCTAAACAGAATGGGTCGCCAACTCAGCAAAAAGCTGATACCCTAGCAAGAAGCTATATACCCTTAAATGCTAGAATCTGTCATCACCATTTACATAGTAATCAGTGGGATGAACTGACTGCCATTTTAAATTATTTTACTTGGTTTCAATGATATGTTTTCTATCCTTGAAAGAGCTTCTCAAAGGAGTATTAATGCTTGAGCTATTACTATTTTAATTGTCTAGTTGATAACCATACTGTAGGGTGTTGTACTCATACTATGACAGTATTGTGTTATTTAAGCTGGGGCCGCTCCAACAAGTGCTGCAGTTCAATCTTTATATGAAGAATAAAAATAGCTTATCCTTGTTTTATTTGTATCATTTCCCTTAGTATGTACTATTATTAAAATGAAATAAATATCAGTAATGTTAACGAAATAAAAAATTAATCCAGTGCTGAAGCGAACTAACTGGGTAGTTTCCTAGGTCAAAAATAAATTAATTCGACGTTTTAATACGATAAAATATTGAAAAATAACTATACTTTTATTCATCGATCGATCGATACACTAAGTTTTAGATATTTTTTAGCTATTTTTTTAAAAATAAGTAAGCTATTTGACGCAAAAATGCTATGACGTCATAATTCAATGCTTCATACAATTTTCATAGAAAAGTATCGTTTTTGACATTTGGATAAAAGTATTGAATTTGACTAATTGGAAACAACCGTATTGTGATTTTTGTCATATTTATATGTTACTAGCTTTTGCCCGCGACTTTGTTCACGTGGAAAAGTTACTTCCTGCAGATTTTTGGAATAAAAACTATCCTATGTCCTTTCTCGGGTCCAAACTATGTCTGTACCAAATTTCACAGAAATCGGCTCAGTAGTTTAGGCGTGAAGAAAAGACAGACAGACAGACAGACAGAGTTACTTTCGCATTTATAATATTAGTTAGGATTATTCTGCACAATAGGTACCTATTTACGTAGCATCAATAAATGCTTAGATCTCTCATTGAAGCAAGTACATTGGAATTTTTACTTTATCATTCGTTTATTTTTATCTCTATGAATCTTTGTCTTTATTACTTTACATATAAACTTGCTTATACCATAAAAATATGCTAATAGTAATGGGATTGAGCCTCTATTACTTACTGCAAAGAGATTACATACATAATTCCATTCTCACAGTGATGTCAACGGGCAATTATAACCTAGATTTTTTAAACTGAAAAATATCAATATCTCCTGAACCTCGGTGAATATTTGAAAAAATGTTTCTGATAATGAAAGTACTATGTTTTTACAATAAGGTAGACAAAAAATCCCGAGGGCACAAGCATTTTTGTCTGGGACCCAACTTCCCATACAAAATGGGCATTCTCCTTTCAGTCCGATCCGTCCAGTGGTTTGGGCTGTGCGTTGATAGATCACTACATATATCAGTCGCCTTTGAGTTTTATATACAGGGTGTAAGGGACAGTCCTCCACAAATTAACAGGGTGCAATCAGCTCCTTATTCTGAATCATATTCCGGTGAAAATTCTTTCAGGAAAATTTTCAATTTTTTTTTCGTTTTTCCAGTTCCTACACCTCTATTTCAATGTATAATTACATTCTCTGTATGAAGAATAACATTAATGTAAATAAAACAGCTAAAACAAAAAAATACGCAATGGTTGTGTGAATTTTCTAAAGAATTACGCATGAAATCAGCTGTTCAATTTCTACCTAGCTAGAGTCGTTTGAACTCACCGCGCCGCGGTCACGGCGCCCACCGCGCCGATCGCCGCGCCGTAGGTACCTACGATCCCGTCCAACGTACAGAATAGCTGCGTCCCTTTCTGTCGCCCGGCCTCCGCGTTTCCCCGATTGAACCAGTGTTGCCAACTTTTAACTTTTGTTACTTCAGGTAGTAAACGAAAATGTTAGAACTATCGAAATTTATCTAAAACTTGAGAACTCCTTTGCATTCATAATTACATTGATGAGATTTTCATTAATCAATTAATGAAAATCTTGTCGCGCACATAAATTGAATAAAAAATTAATAAAGATTAGTTTTAATTTTAAAGCATTTACAAATACTACCTAATTTATTAATTGATTGTTCTTTTCAAGCGATTACTGGCTAGTTTTTAAACAACTTACAGATTTTTACATGGCTTCACAATAGCCATGAATTGATAGTCGAGCCAGAAATTAAACACAATCTCCCTGGAATGGAAGCACAGCTTTCTATCACACTGCACTTTTATTATTCTAAATTTACTAAACAATGAAATTGGAATTAAATTGATTTAATCAATTCATTTCTCTACAAAAAATAACAGAATGATAATTTACGACCATGCATAATTTTTTATGTTTTTCCCCGAAATTTTGTAATTTTCGTGTAATTGGCAACAACAGATTTATGTTTGTGTGTGTCTCATCACATGCAGTCGCCATTGTGCCTTGCTGCGATGTAGGTACTGTTTGTGTACCGCGAGCGTGTGTCGGTACGGATCGCTCGCGCATTCGGCTTAAAAGTTTTGTTGTAAGTAGTGTTGTTAAGTTTTATTAGTTATAGGAAGTGTAGTGAAGTTTTGTTGTAGAAATTGTGCGAAATTACTACCTAGGTACGTTTAGCGCGCGTGATTATGGGGAGATGATAATGTGTAGTAGTGTAGGTATCCTGACCGTCGGCATCTATCAGACTCCAGGATAATTACTGGTGCCTATCAACGCTTGCTAATAAACCAGCCCATTGTTCCCAGACAAAAAGGCGCCGGAAGACCAATACCTACGTGGATTTTGGAATTGGTTCGCTAACGTACAGCACGATCCCCAGACCTAACCCATTTGGACCCCTTTTTGTGGGGTTAAGTAAAAGAAAAAGTGTTTGTGAGTGCGTGTGCAAGTGAGTACAAAATGCGAGACCGCATCACAAATGCTTTCCAGAGCCGGAAACCGGAGCGATTGTAAGGTACGCATTTTTCTTTTTTTATCATTTATCAGTTACCATGTTATGATTGTTAGATTTTCTTTTGTAAGTAATGCGGCTATCTTTTAAATAATAATTTATTGTTATTAAAACGTGGCGCGAACGCGATTATTACATTGTCTTTTGTAAGTAATGCGGCTATCTTTTAAATAATAATTTATTGTTATTAAAACGTGGCGCGAGCGCGACCGTTTGTCCGAAAGGTAAGGTCGCGTCGCTGCCCATAGTGTAAAGTAATAATACTAAAAGCGCTGCCGTTCGCTGCGTGCGTTTGCGGTGGTAGCGATACATTGCGTGTAAGGTAATGAAACAAATCGGTTTAATTGGATTCCCATAACGTTCCTGAAATAATTTCATGTACCGGTCAACTTAAGACGATATACTGAATCCACCCTATCAGTTTGCGGAAGGCTGTCCCTTACACCCTGTATAGGTAATTATATCCCCTGGAAGTTAAGTTAAAATTAAATCGTTAATTTCGTCAACACTACTGTTTCTCATCGCCAATATTGCTCGTTAACACTTCCATTGATAATCTTTATTTTCTATTTCGACGATACCTAGGTAAACTTTTGATAATAAACTCTCAATGCTAGTCACTTTTTCTCCTAAATCTTGATCAATAGGTATTTTATTTTCAAAATGAGGTAAATGACAGATTCCAAATTCAAATGTAATATTTTATTTATTTTTAATTGTAACAGTATTTATGGCCAGACTATGTAGATATAGATAGATAATAATATTCAAAGATACTCGATTTCTTGCTACGTGTTGCTACGTTCTTGGCTACGCCGTAGAGTCTATGGTTGTGGAGGGAAAATCACCAAATGACTCCCCTTGCCCATGGTATGGCAAGAGGGAGTGTCCGACTCATATTGAGTAAAAACAAATTTTAGTTTCTTGACCCGCGCTCTTGGCTAAGCATTAAATATATTAGGCCCCGTCTATGGTGGTCTATTGGCCCCTTAAAACAGTGCCGTGTACATGTATGTATCTTAAAATATTCTGTATAAAAATCTTATTTTGTGCCTACTGTAAAGTCACCTAATTCAATACTTTTATGGATAGTGTTACTGTCTGTTAAGAACAGGAACGATCATTTTCATACATATACAGACATCAACTTCGCTTCCAGATCCCACGGCGGTGATCCGGCAAGGAGGTTCGCCGCCTCCCCGGAGATCGTGCGATATCCGCGGATTATTCGGATAGCTATAACCCTCTGGAACGCCGCTGCCTCAAGTCCGGCGCCCACACAGGGGCTTCGTAGAGGGCCATGGATCGCACAATCCCCATATACAACCTCCGGCAGGAGGCGTTTGGCCCCCCGAGGTTGGGAAGGAGGCGCTTGAGCGCGGCCCCAGTCCGTTCCAACTTAGGGGCCAAACGACGAAAATGGCCTCGGACTAGTGAAGCGCCACCTCGAGTCCCAACTGCCGGATCCTTGCAACGACTGTCGCGACCGCTTGCGACATCAGGTCGGCCGCTGCCTGATGTGACCTCCCATTCGCCAGCACCAGCGTGTCGTCAGCATAACAGATAATGCTGACGCCGCTCGGGAGGTCGGTGCGTAGCACCCAATCGTACCCGATGTTCCACAGGAGAGGTCCCAGGACCGATTCCTGTGGGACACCGCGCGACACCTCTCGCCGATTCCACACGCCCTGGTGACCGGGGTAGATGACGCATCTGTCCGTCAAGTAAGCCTCGACTACACGACGGAGATAGGCAGGCACCCAGTGATACCGGAGTGCCTCCAGAATGCAGCTCCAGGGCAACGAGTTGAAGGCGTTGGCGATTGTCCAGAGACACCGCCACGACGATTCGCCCCCTGGCCAACGCAGTCCCCGTCATGAGGTCTCTCAGGCGCATGATGGCGTCTGTGCCCTGGAGTGGAGCACCGTGGTGGAGTGCCCTCTGCGTAAGCAGAACTGGCCGTCCGCTAAATCCGGCCCCCTTCCAGACAGGTGCCCGACGAGGCGGTCTGATATTATCCTCTCGAACAGTTTTCTCACCTCGTCGAGCACAATGGGCCGGTACGCGGACGGAGAGTCCGCAGAACGCCCCGGCTTCTTCACGAGGACCAGTTTACCTGTTTTATACATACATATACAGTACTAACGTTTTAAATAATGGCATGAATTAACACACGGTATTTCTGTTTAAATCTTTAACATTTGGAGTATAGCGCCATCTAGTTGCGACCTTAGTCATTAATGTAAACCCTATATTAACCAACTATATACAACACTCACTCTTTTCACATTAATTTAATCATCGAGTTAAAAAACTTAGATCCAATCTTTTTTTAGGTGATAGAGTGGCAAACGTAAAAATACGTTGATGGAAAGCAAACAGCGCCGGCCATGAACACCCGCAGCTACAGAGAAGTTACGATTGCGTTTCCGACCTTTTGGGGACCAGGGTTTTGGAGAGTTAGGGTTTAGGCAAGAAAGGGGGAGGAGCAAAATTGGACAACAGGTAACCTCATACACACGGCGAAAACGACGCTGTGGTGGGTTCGTGCTGGTTATCTGTGAAGCAATTAACAAATGCGCCAGATGCTTGTGACTGTTTCTAGCCGACCCTAGGCTAAATAAATTTTTTGTTTTTCCTAAATCAAGGAAGGGATAATATTCGGCTTACCCTTTCTAGGGAAATGGGCAAGGGACTGAGCTCCGCCATCCGCCCAGTCCTGTAGAGCTCGTCCTGTTGCTGGTCACTCTCCCACCGTTTACAGGATTATGAATTCCCAATAAATAACATAATTTAGTTTATAGGTTTAATTATGTTATTTATATTATTTCAGACTCAAGTGCAAAGGGAATTAGAGAATTCATTAGGAAAGGATGTATTCTAATCACTTTACGTTTAGTAATAAAATAAGAGGGCAACAAAAGGTAAGGGTAGACAGTGCACTCACAGGAGCGCACTCCGGATATTCAATAGAATAATACAAACAATTGTTGGTCTTGCATATATGTACCTCCTTAACCCAACCCCATTTCTAAGCTTGTGCCTCGCCCACCATAATATTTCGTCGAAGAGTTTAGAGATAGCCACCACAGCTTTGATAGGTTTTGGCGAGACACTCACGTTCATCCTACTGTCCGTTTCGGACCAGCCTAAGCAATGCTTATCAGCAATCCCCAGGAGTATACGTACAACAAGAAGTACAATGGAAAGTATTATTCCTGTCCAATCAATTAACAAGAATCAAGATAGGGATAAGATAAGAACCCTAGCCTATAAATAAAGCCACATTCACATACCCGTTCACCGCACTCACACTGCCCTCCTTCCACACTTCACACTCAACTCACTTTATATTATTGGATCCTAAGGACCAGTCTTAGCCTACCTAGGACAACCTCCCGTCTCCGCAGTTCAAAAGTAAGTAGCCTATCGCCTTCATCACATTTCTAACATCATCTCGCCGGAGCCCTTTTCCCAGGCCCTTGCATTTGGGGTTTTATGACACTTTTTGTGCAATGTCTTAATTGTTTCTCTGGACCTTTCACGGGTCAGTGTTATTGCAACCAGAAGTGACGTTTCGTATTGTATTGGGCGCCCAACGGTGCCACTTATTCTTAAGATCCTTTAACAAGTTGCAACTCGATTGCCTGTCAGTAATTATCCGTAGTGTGGATCCCATAAAGTATAAGATGAATGGCCTAACATGTGGCTCATTGGAAAGTTGATACTTTAAAATATTGGGATACTTTTGTTTATATTCTTAGGGGTACCTGACGGACAGTCACATGCTCAATTAAAAAAATTTTTGAACTTCAAAGGTCTGTTTTGCGTTCTAAAGTTCCTTTAGTGATGAAATAAATATATATAAATTATTTGACTTTGACGTTAATCACAAATCTCTAGAAAGATCTCGATTTTTGATATTGGATATCTAATTATTTATATTGAGATCAGTTATTAAAATTTTTTTCTTTATTAAACACAATTATTTTTAAAGATAACAAAGTAGGTACTTTATTTCCAAATGAAATGAACTACGTGATATTTACAATAATTTATAATTTCTTTTACATCGTAAAAAGTTTTTAAATAAACAACAACATTACTGATCAATGTAATTTATTTAAAAAAATGTTACATTCCAATGAATGTATGTATGTGTCAACAACCGTCAAGAAACTCTTTAAACAATCTACAATTATTATCAACTGCTCGTGTCGTATGCGTCCAGCACCACAGCTTCTGGAAATAAGAAGAATGTCTTTAAGATTATACGCTATATTAGGAGCTAGTACACATTTTGAGTCAGATAATGTAATAGCAAGGAGTTCGGAAATGTAGACGAGTAAACCTTCTTACTAATCTTTGGTCCTTATACTGTAACTGGTGGAAATTAGAAATACCTACTTTAATCACGTCTCTGTTTGTTACGTCATCTAAAAAAGTCATCAAATCTTCTCAACTATTGCTCTCTTCATTAAAATGTGTCATTAATAAATACGTAGGTACCTTTAATTAAGCTCCGTCCCTGCGTCGCGCCGCTTTTGAAGTACACACCCTGCGGAGCCATGTCTGGCGGTGGCAACTGTAAAATAAAAAGAAATATGATACAAAATCACACGTTTATTCCATGAATGTTGATATTGGGTCTCGTAACATCGACCATGGATATCTTTTTGTTGGTGGTAGTGTAAATAATACTTTTATATTCTTTCATAAAATATGTCGGATATAATCATAATGATGATACTTGGTTAATAGTAATTGAACTTACCTAAAATGTTCCTGAATTTGTACACTAATCTATTCTTCTAATTTATTGTGAATCTATGAAACACGTCTGTACTTCGAGTGGCTCGGAACGAGACTGGCTAGATTTGCGCAGCGCAGCCTCCGTACTGTAAGGATGGACAGTGTGGACAAGGCAATGTTATCGATAAATTATCGGTATTTTTTTATATAAAATCTTACTTAGATCTATCATTATAGATTTCTCCAGTGTGATAGATAGGCCTTAATACAAATCCAATCAAAAAAAAAATCTTTATTACAGCGTGTTATCAACAATCGTAACATAATTATTACTACATAACTACTTCTGTCTCAAAAAGCTGGGGTTAATAATCAAGGACAGGGTCAGAAATGTCAAAAAGGTCATTAACGTCATGGTGGCTCAGAGGCTTAGACGCCCGTTCCTCGAGCATGAGGGTGCGGGTTCGAAACCTGTCAAGTACCAATGCGACTTTTCCGAGTTACAAGTACTTTCTATGATATTTAGACACCACTGACTAATGGTTAAGGAAAACATCGTGAGGAAAAAAATTCTAATTAGGTATAAGTTTGAAATCGTCAATCCGCCTTGAGAAAGCGTGGTGATTAATGCTCAAACCTTCTACTTGTGGGAAGAAGCCTTTCCTCAGCAGTGGGCACTTATAGGCTGATGATGATATATTAGGTCTACTTGATGTCTCACCGAAATCAAAGCCATTGGCTAGATTCCACATTCAGTTGACAGGCCACATTTGTGCTTTATTCAACTCGTTATAAATTTATTCCGATACACCCATTATAAAAGAACTAGCTTTTGCCCGCGACTCCGTATAAAAACTATCCTATATCTTTTTCGAATTCCAAACTACGTCTGTAGCAAATTGCACAGAAATCGGTTCAGTAGTTTAGGCGTGAAGAAAAGACAGACAGATAGAGTTACCTTTGCATTTTATTCGTATAATGTTAGTTTGGATAGTCTCACTCGGTTTTATGTTTGATTTAAAAAAATCTTACCTGATTTTTTACACTTTAAAAACTAAATTGCCAAACAACAGAGTTGGTATAAATTATTTACTTCTTCTTCAAAAAGTACTTAAGATAATATTTTTTATGCAATATATAATTTATCTGTTACCTACTTTTATAGTTATTGATCCAGAATGTATCGACATCATCACTTCCCTAAGCTTGGGGTGAAGAACCCTAGTCTGCACACCTACGCTTATGTTACACACACATACATAACCCAGACAAATTTTGATCGATGCTGTACATACAATACAATGTATATAATGTACATTTGATAGCCACCCCTATTTACAACAAGCTCGTTTTTAGGGTACCTTAAATTTTTCATTCGAGATAATTCTACTCCCTCATTTCTGTCAGAGATATTTGCTTTCGTCTCACAAGAAATAGTTTGTGATTAAAGAATTTCTAATGTAATAAAAATGTACTGGTTTTTCTTCTTCTTTTTTTTAAGGATAGAAGAAGATCAGCCATATAAAAACCGCCAGAAGGTGTCGCGAGTGCAATCACAATAATACTACGGCCCGGCTTTTTTTGTGAGGGGATAATCATCAAATGACTTCTCCCACCCCGGGGTCGGGCAGGAGGGGGTGTCAGACTCTTACCGTGAAATACTCCAACTTTGGCCACATTTTGTAGAAATTTTGTTGCTGCACCAAAAAAAATTAGGAAAACGTGTTGATTTTATGTCGTGAACGCAAAGAATACACAACTTACTATTAGTGAAGCATACAAAATCTGTTAAAAACAAATGATTTTGTATTTTAAAAGTAACTTGAAAGACTGGCCAAAGTTAACTCCACTTCCTGACAACATTATCCACAGCTTATATCGTCTGAACTACTAGCCCTATTTGCATGTTATTAAGAGCTATGGTAGAAATCTGGCCAAAGAAGGCAACGAAATAAAGTAAGTTATTAAAAGTGGCCACTTTCGCTCTTTATCACAGTGGCCAATGTTACCTGGTATTTTTTGCTAATATGCCTACAACTGATTTTTGGATACTAGGGTTGACACATAGAAAGATAAAGAAATGAAAAAATATATGTTTACACTAAATTGTTTTATTTTACAAGTAGGTCTAATTTAGTAAGCGAACAACCAAAATTAGCGGCGGCAATGAGGACTTTCACTATTTTGGCTTCTTCTTCCGCTGGTAGACGCGGTGGACATCCAACTGACTTGTTATGTTTATTGTGAACTTTGTTCAATATGGTCTGTTTAGGTATGGAAAACTGTCGTGCAGCTGCTCGTGCCGATAATTTATCGTTTTGCACTAACTCAACTGCTAGTTCAAGCATTTCTTGGCTATAGTTTTTATATTCACGATTTCGCTTTAACTTTGTCCCTGAAATAAATAAAAAATAAACTCATTGCCTCGTGTTGCTAGGGATGATATTGATTTTGAATTGAAGCAAGTATATTAAAATATGATTTGCGCAAATACAAGTTTCACATAATATAGTGGAAAGGTTAAATCAACAAAAAACTTCTAAGTAGTCCTTCAAACTACCGAACCACTGTACCTTTTAAGTTACAATTTAAAATAATTTTACTTGTTACATTTCTTACTGGTAAGTGGCAGCCCTAATACATAATTGACGGTGGCCAATGTTTACACCCCAAGTACAGAGACCTTGTTTGTAACATTGGTCGCTCACATTTCTTAGACACAAATACTAATCTTAAGTTATAATGCATATCAAAATGTTCTCCTGGCATCATTCTATAACATATTCAGAAAGTACTTACCTAGGCTTCATTTTAACAGACACTCGATCAAAAATGCAAAATTGAAAATTGGTCCACTCTTCAATAGTGTCACTTTGACCACGGCTGCTAGACAACTGAATGACGTCACCGAACAAACTGTCAATTACTGTTGCCAGAAATATTATTTATTTACTACGACTGTTTCAAAAATGTGCCTATCTTACATCATTTCTGTGGTACGACCTAATTTAGTTAATTTTTTGTTCCGTCCAATGTTACCCCTAGAGTCCAAAGTTGGAGGATTTCACGGTACTGACTACCCTTGTCCCTTCTCCTGCTATGAGCCGAGGTCGCGGTGCCTCATTGAGCTTGCCCCGCAACCCCGGCTGAACTTCAGCCCTATAGGGCCCCGACTGTGGTGGTCTATTGGCTCTTTCATCGGATTTGGCGGTCTGGTTCTAATCGGGCGGCGAGCTACCCTTACACACCGTCCGCAGATCTGCGCTTACGGTAGTCAGAGAGGAGAAGACTAACGGGGTGATTTTCAGTCAGAAAGAGTCGGAAGCTTTCTCTCAATTTCCTTGGAATTTGACAATACTAAGCATTATTAATCTGGCAATTAGAAAAATAATGATAAAAAGTAGGTAAGTGTACCAGCACCAACGACTTGGCAGAGTAATAAATGTAGAAGTGATCTGTGTTTTGCGGAACTCGAACAAACTGTTGAGCCAATTCGCTCTTGACTCTTTATGCTTCGAGTTCGTACGTAGTTTTGGTACATAAATATCTATGTACCTGTTATGCATCGATTTTTTGTGTCGTAGTGTTGTATATTTTTCATTTTGTTGTGGGGTGCGTTTCGCCTCTGGCTCGCCTGCTCGTAAGTGACGATGCGACTTAACTATGGATCACACATCACATCATATCATCAACCTATTAGTGCCCACTGCTGAGCAAAGGCCTCTTCTCACACGGAGAAGGTTTGAGTATTATTCGCCAGGCTAGCTCAAGGCTTGGTAATTTAAAACTTATAATTAGAAATTATAAGTCCAGGTTTCCTCATGATGTTTTCCTTTACCGTATACCAGTTGTCTATATATTTAAATAGTCATAGAAAGTATACATAACTCGGCAAAATTCACAGTGGTACATGTCCACCAAGTGATCAGATTTAGAATTTCGCCCCCTTATGAATGAGATACGATTGCCTTAACCTCCGAGCCACCGGAATGATGGGTCACTCTTACCTATAAGTAACTAATTCACAATGGCCTTGAAAATCCCCAACACTTCGGAGAACACTTGTTTGTACAATGCACAATGTTGTAATTTTTAGATATACAATAATGCAAAATTATGTTCGCTAAAATAATGTCGCCTTCTTGTTACTTACGTACGTACGGTAGCGGTCAAACCACAAACCTACCTTTTTCCCCATTCTATAGATTTCCATTCCCATTTAAAGTGTGGGAGAGCCATGCTTCGGCACGAATGGGTCGGCTACATCAGAGTGAGACCACGGTCTCGCAGAAAATCGGCGTGAAATAACCACAGGCTTGTATTTCGCCGTATAAGTGAGGCCCCATCCTCCCCCCTCGCCTAATCCCTTCCCAATCACTAAATTTCCAAGACTCTCATCTCCGTTGTTGCGGTGCAGGTGTACATGGGCGGCGCCGCTAACCATCAGGTAATCCCTCTGATCGTTGCTATCCTATCATTTACTTATCGTAGTTTACCTAATCGTTTGTTTTAATAAAACTTTTTTCAAACAGTAATAACTAGTACCTACCACTTCATATATGTATATTTTATAGTAAATAAATGCACTTTGAAGACAGTGCCATCTAATGGTGAACTTTGTAACTTATCTGAACCCTATTACAAAACCTATTCTAACCTTTAACGCCTCTGGTTCCTCTCTGTGTCTCGCAAACGGAATAATGTATCACTGCCCCGGCCCGGCACCTCATAAGGCACCTAAATTCTCTTTATCCACAATGCTGCCGCCATTGGTGCCGACGTTAATGAGTCTTCATCCTTGTAGTATGGCAAAGTGAGGGCTAATGACATGGAACGGCGTTGTACGGTTGAAGAATTAATTGCTAAAATGAACTTTTCCATACATAACACTCTGACCTAACTACCTAAACTTGACCTAAACCTTACCATACCTACACACACCTACAGCTTGCTACATTTGCAGCCAAATGGGCGGATCTTATATTGATGTCACACTTTCTACCGCGGACTAGTCATCATCGTCTTATCGTGTACGAATTTTTTTTTATCATTACCTCAGGCCAATTACATCGTCAGTAATGGTAGCTTCAGATACAAAACGAAAACAAAAGCCGCAGATTGGAACTTTTTTAGCTCACTATTTGCGTCTTAGACTATGGACTTCACTCGCGACATTTGGCTGAGAAATATGCTGATAATTTTACTTTTTGTGCTGATATTGCTTTTGGGTGTGGATCCTTGACCAGTAGATTTGTATAGGTAGATGTGACCGGAAGAATAGCTTACTGTCTGTTTAAAGCCAAAGATCTGTCGATCTAGTATTTGTACAGAACATAAAAACAACAATGTTCAACTTACTATAAGTACTTTTATAGTATCGAGGAGACGTGCAATGAAGACGAGCGATGGATAAGCTTAATACTGAGTGGAGCGCACTCATCGTCAACAGACGTCGATGCAGGTTGAGGAGTTGGCAAGCTGAACTTGACACTTTTAACAACGAATAGGTGCTTTAGTATTTCTATAGTTATCGTGTCTGCCAGCCCATAGCCATAACCGAATCATTTCACTAAATTGTAGCAGAAATAATAGAAAATAAAGGAAAATGTCTGAAATGTTACCACAAGAATAAAAATAATAGTATTCGCTAAGTGCGAAGTGGGTGGTGGGAAACGGCAAATCGATCGTAGCGCACGATCGAGTGGCAGAAATGTGAATTAATTCTGGACTGTGATGTGTCAAATTGCTTTATTTTCATAAAGGACATTGCCAAAAAAGTACATTCCACGTACACAAACATAATTAATACACTGTAAAATAAAAATAGAAATATGAATTATTACGTAGGTTTTAGCCTCTCCAGACCTGACAATTATTATTAAAAAAATTTAAAAGTAATGCATGTGAATTCAACTTATCGTTTGTCAAGCTTCGCCACAATAGTCCATAGAGAAAGATAAATAAAAAGACCTTTTAATTCCAAACCAAGTGTATTAAACTACACTCGTAGAAAACGTGTCATATGATCGACAAATGCATTACACTAGGAACATTTTATTCATACGAAACTGTATTCATTGATTTTAGTTGCATTTTATAAAATACTCGTATTATAATAATATTATGTTTTAATTTTTATTCAATTCACCAAAAAAATGCTGCTTCTCATTATTGAATATTGAGGCTGGTGAATATGAGAGACTACTGGAGCATAACATGGTTTGCCTTGGTTGTAGAAAATCGGTTTGAAAAATAAGACACCATTATGTCAGTATGGACTCTCCATTGCTGACTGGCCTAACATCACAAAATACTATTAATGTGGTAAGCATTATGTTTTTAATTTATTATTTTATATCTACTTGTATTTATCTATAAAAAAATAGCACTCATAGTAGGTATGTGTGGTTATAATACCATTTGATCTTTATGTATTTTTCATGTTTGAATAGACTTTTTTAAAGTAACATAACATAGTGTTGTAACATAATATTCAATTACTCATTTCACAATAACATACTGGGGTTTATTTTCAGTCCTCAAGAAACAACTATGTTTGTCATGGTGTGCTGGATGCGGGCAAATAGACAGGCAGTGCAGGACTTATCACGAAACTTGCAGGAATTGGGTTCGGACAATGTGCAGGAATCAGCTTCAGACAACTTGCAGAAATTGGCTTCTGATAACAATGCAGCAGCCCCTTATGCTCAAGTTACCACCATTACCGCCTGTTTTAACTGGGCCGCTTCAGAGGAAAAGTACTACCTACCATATTATTACCCAATTATACAGAATATATATTACAGAAATGTACATTCCATATACACAAACATAATAAAATACATTGTAAAATAAAAATAGAAAAATGAATTATTACGTAGTTTTATTTTATTTATTTTCCTTAATAAATAAATCATTAATATTTAATCTTCTCTTTTTTGTTATTTTATAAATAAATAAATAATACACCTTATGGTTTTTAATTGCAAATCCTATTTTATGCGTTATTGCCAGTAATCTGACAAAAGGGTTAATGAAATTTTTATCGTCTAGTGTGTTGTAATGACAAATTCTTCATGGAGAGCTTAAGGTCGACTATTGACTGACAGGTTTTGCATAACGCTACCATTGATAACTAGATGGCGCTGCTTTTAAATGAAAATAACCCTGCAAAGCTAGAATACTTTACACTGCAGAGGCACACAATAAGGTTTTGAATAGTTACAATAATTATTACGAAACAATAATATATTTATATTCAAATACCCATTAATTATGTTAATTTTCTTACTTCCGAGGACTAAATACAGCGCCATCTAAGTCAAGTCAAGCAAACCAACAAAAAGATGGCGTCAGTAATGAATAATAGACAATAATAAAAGTTATAAACTAACCCGCATTTTCGACTTCACAAAAAATGCGATCGGTAGCTCGGATAAGTAAGAATCATAGAATAATGAAGTCGAAGGGCTCCGGTTCAATTCCGGGTTATCATTTTTAAGTTCAGGTTTTTTGACAATGGTTTTGTTATATTTTTTTATATAATATCAATAATAATAATAATATGTAAATAAAATATTTGACGTTTAATATTTATAAAAGACAAAAAGAATAAATATATATATTATTTTAGAATTAAATTATATTAATAAATATATAAAAATAACTTTTATAATATGTGCTAACTATTAATGTAAAAATAACATATTTTTCTTACAGATTAAGACTAATACTAAGTTTAATTCTCATAAAGGATAACAAATAAAACTATTTTAGTGACATTACAATTTCAGACATTTATTTCTTAACTTTTAACTTAACCTAATAACTTTTCAGTTAACTGACACATTATTTATACACTTTTTATAAGATTAATAAGTATTTTAAATCAAAATTGTGTTGTGCTAGTCATTTATTAGTTAGTTTTAAACACAATGTTGTAATATGATTCTATGTAATATGCAACCTTACTTCTGCAACTATTTTACCTCCCCATAAAATTTAATTAAAGTATTGACTAAAGTGATTCATTTTGTGCATCATGTTATGACAAAGGCTCATAGCTTAAGTATTCGTTCCAGAACAAGGAAGAAATTGAAGCTAGACCTTAAATCAATAACATTTCTAAGACCGGGATATAGCATTCATTAGATATGGGACGAATTGTTTATAGTAATTAATAAATAAATAATTTATTATTTTGCAATCAATAGCATCTGTAGATATTAATATTGCTTTTATTTTTATTTCTTATATTTAGTAAAACATTAAAATCATTACTGTATAACAGTTGCTGGTTATAAAGTAGTCAATAAATTTATCCTACTAACACTAAGTTTGAACATTTATCCATTAAATAAATTATAGCTACCCCGGTCTTGTAATTGCTTAATCTTAAAGTCAACAATATTTTTTTGCAAATAAATATATTATTATTATTATATTATAATATATATATTATTTCTTTTAAGAACTAGTGTAGCCGCCATTTTTATCGATCCTATTTCTCCTATCTCGCTGGCCAAAGAATATTCCGTATGTCTGATTGCTGACTAAACACTTGCACAATTATGGAACATTACACATAGGACAATTGTCCTGCACGAACGTTATCACTAGCACATCTTCATGACGTCATTCAGCACATTTATGTAGTTTTCACTGTTTGCACCACTGAAGATGACAATGCTCCAGTAATTTTCCTCATAACCTTGCCCCATAAGTTGAAGCCTCAGAATACAGAACAAACCAGAATCCGCGTTCGCTCATAATTACATGTCGTCAAATGTGTCCAAAAACAATACGTCAATCCCCCCGCCAGCCGCACTTCCCACCCGCGTAGTGTTGCCGACAGTGGAACAATTCCCTTGGTTTGGGGTCATTTTATAACAGAAGGGTAAGATCCGAGTAAACCCAACAAAATAGGTAAACTTACGATAAATGCAACAGACTAGTTGTTCACACATTTCATAGAGGTATCATAAAATTTGACGATTTCTGGCTGTGTTAATTTTAGTTACACCTACTATACACAACAAATAAAATAAAGCTTCAATAAGTACAAAGGTTTTATTGCGTTCCCTTTTGCTGGTTTAGTTTTTTATATGTATTGTCTTTAGACTCGGAACTAAAGATTAGAAGTCTACTTACTTTACTTAGTTCCTGGGATTAGCGCATTCTTATGATTGATGATTAGCAAACAAACTCTTCAGCATTATAATTAGTATAGATATATCTTAGTAGGGTATGCTGTTTTCAAACCACCTTTGTCATAAATATATCTCTTCAAAGTGAATTGAGCAAACTATGCTCTGGCTAGATGGTTTCCAAAATTAATCTAACCGTTTGTATGATTTGTATTTATTTTTTTGTCAGGGAAACTAATATGACATAGGCTCCATAATGGACAAAAATATAACCCACAACAAATAAATAAGTGGGTAAAATTTTCACCAAAAATGACAACACTCACAAAATGGCCGCATCATTTTCATAGAAAAATAAATCGATAAAAAAATTCAATAATTAATTAAATATACTATTGCAGTCGATGCTTGCAGATGAAATGTAATCTTATCCACTTTTTTCGTAATTCCAGTCGCATTTTTACTCGTAGTAATAACACAAAACGGCATAATGAAATTAAAATTGATACTCGTAAATACGTCACGACATGCCACGTGCCAAAATTGACTAATCGTAGAAATTTCATAATATTGTAGTTGAGAATGGTTTAAGTTGCTTAAGTTTGAAGCGCGATGACGCCTGGTCTGGTTTGTTCTGTATTCTGAGGTTGAAGTTGGCCTGAGTCAATATCACGTCTTCTGCCAGATCCACTACGGTGCTCCAATGAACCCTCTTCTTGAAACAGCTTTAGATATCCATAAAGTGGCAGTCTTTACCTGTAAGGGACGTGTAGGTATTATTTATTATTTTCATGTATCGATAACCATGGATAATAAAATAAATAACGAACGGTCATTTTAAAAGAATACTTACGTTTAAGCCAGTTTCTCTAGAAATTTCAGTATAATTTAAGCTTTGATTATGCAATACTATTATTTGGGCCCTCGTAGCCATATCAATATTTGAACGCAAACTCATGATAAAAATAAATATTAAAAACTTGTTAAACAAATCGTAACTGAACTCACTCAAAGATAGTAAAAAATGTTATGATTGAACAAAAAGGTTTAATTTTTATACAGTTAATTTTAAATTACCCTCAACTGTTTTGAGATTTATGATCGGGGTTGCTAAACAACTTCAATATAATAAACAGTAGGATAATTTCAATACATTTCAAGGTTACGCAATGGCCTAATGGCTAGTGGTATCGGTTAATTTTATGCAACCGAGTTCGAATGCTGGTTATTGCGTGATTTGCTTTAAAAAGGTTTGGAATATCGTAGCATTAATTTGTATAAAAATTAATTAAGTTAATAACTTTGTATCTGATAAAAACTATAAATGTATATTTTTCAATACCACTAGTATACTAGCGCCATCTATGTCATCCATGGTATATTATAAAGGCGATGAAATGCCGTACAAACGATTTTGATTTGGAATCCTCCATGCACTTATGACACTGATAGTACATTGAATTCAATAACTATGCAAACGCCCATACAAAAATTGGCCATGTCCTTTTCATAAGACGTGATGCATTATCGTATTTTTTGCGTATTTAAAAAATGAATGTTAGGTACTCACGTACGTACAATGAAAGAAGGTATTTCGACAAGCGAACATCAAAGTAAACGAGCTCCGTATATTATTTTTGTTAAAAATAAATTAAAGTGTTAATTTGTAATTTAGTCTACTGAAATGTGTGCAATACGCTAATAACTATATGGACAAGTGTTATCTGCTGTATAAGAAGTGATTTAATAGGAAAAAAAGCACTCGGATAAAAATATCACTTCAAAGCGAATTAACCAACAAATAAACAATGTTTAACATTAAAGTTGTAAAAAATTTAAAGTGACAATCATTAAGATGTTAAAACAGTAGTAATAAAACGAACATTAACGTCAATTATAGCAAATAACAAAAAATAAACAATAACAAAATTCATTTCAACTTCTTTCTTCTATAAACTTGAGTGTATAATAATAATAATATGGTGAAAAGTGTAACTTAATGCATAATAGTTGGATATTTTAAACACAGCAGTTACCAAAAAAACTGTATTAGTGGAAAAAAGTGCAAAAATAACTATTGCATGACTCATCTTAACGTCTTGTCTTTTTTGCATATACGACAAATGTGGATTATTATTTCGCATCAATAGTTAACTGTCCGATTGGTCTCGAGGCCGTGGTCGCGCTTGCAATATTGCTTTGACGGCGTGTCGCGAGTTCGATCCCCACAGAAACGACATCTCTTTATTATCGTGTGATCATCTAATATGAATTTCCTGGATAACATCACATTTCGCCGTACGAGGACAAAGTCTGATTCAATATTAAACGAAAGTGAAGTAGTAGCTGCTACACCAACATTAAATGAAACCGTTACGAGTGTACCAGAAATGTCCGATGATGAAGACGATTTAGTTAAGAAACTACGTGAACAAATTACTCATCTTACATTAGAATTACAGAGTGCTCACTCAGAAATTGAATCGCTGTCTTTAGAAAACAGTAATCTCAAGTCCTTAAACGAAAAATTAAGTAAAAATGTGAATGAATGATCTTTATAAGAAAGTAACTTTAACACCCGCCAAACTGAAGTCGTCCAGCTCAAAAAAGAACAAAAGCAAAAACAATAATAAAACCAATAATAAACAAACTCAAACAGAAACGCTAAAATCAAAAACAAATAATACCAATAAATCTACCCTACAAAGTGAGAATTTAGTAAAAAAATGTTCTACCCGCAACAAAATATGTATTATAAGCACAGACAATAAAAATAATTTGCTTTATATTGCAGAAAACGTTTTTGACAATTGTGAACTTTGTCACTACATCACACCCCATGCAAATATGCAAATTTTATTGAAAGGTATTAAAGAAAAGTTAGCGAATTTCACTTCATTGGACTTCTGTGTTATTTTACTAGGTGAAGAGGACTTTAAAGTTACAAATAGATATTTAGATAGTATATTACAGATAAGGCAAGTCCTGCAAGAAATTACAAATACAAATATAAATATTTGCACCCCTACGTACAAGTTCTTTACAAACAGCTACTTGTACAACTCAAGAGTAGAAACTTTTAACAATTTATTATATTTAGATACTATTACTCACGAACATGCTTACTTTATGGACAGCAATGAGAATTTGGCATACGACGACACGATGTTCAATAGACGCACTGGCGCGATAAATGGTTTTGGAATGAAAATATTGTTCAAGGACATTTACAGAATGATTGTTTATATAGAATCATCCATCTCTAGCTGCAATATTGGAGATGTCACGGGCAAGGAAATGTCACCGAATCAAAATAACATCATAAAACCTACTCCGCAGAAGCTTTCTCGGTCATAAATATGTCACCATTATGCATCAAAATATTGCAGGTTTAAGGAGCAAGTCAGATGCATTAACGATCTGCTTACAAGAACTTTCGGATAAAAAAACTGACATTGATGTTATTTGTCTGACTGAACATTTTATGATGTCGGGTCATGAAGACACATGTACGATACCTAATTTTTGTATAGCTGCATATTTTAGCAGAAGTAATTCTAATAGAGGAGGGTCGTGTATCTACGTGAAGAAAGGTCATCATTGGAAAGCGATCCCGAAATCGTTATTATTCACTGAATGCTCAACTTTTGAATGCTCTGCAATAGAACTAATAGACTATAAAATTATTATTATTAGTTTATATAGGGTTCCGGTTGCTAGTAACCTAAGTAATTTCTTTGAAAGATTAGATAAGATGCTCAAATACGTAAATAGAAACTATAATAAGCACAATATTGTAATAGCTGGGGATTTCAATATTGATATGTTAAAGCAAAATAATGTCACATCTGAATTTGAATGTTTACTTCTTAATCATAACCTAAAACTTAAGATAACTGAACCTACCAGAAAGATCAGCAAAACGTGTATAGATAACTTTGCTCACAACTACCACAATAAGTGTAAAGCAGAAGTAATTGACTTTGCTTTATCTGACCATACGGCTCAGATATTGAGGTGTCAGGTCAAAAAGGTGTGTCTAATAAAAAGCTGGAAAATTAAGCGTAGAGATTACTGTGAGGGAAATCTTAATAAGTTTAGAAATTGTATACAGAAATTGTCTTTTTCAGAGATGTACTCAGTCTCTGATCCAAATATGGCCTATAATGCTTTCAATGATTTGTTTAAGTTATTTTATGATCTTTGCTTTCCATTTAAGTATATCACAATTAATACACATCGTAAAGCTAAATGGATAACGCGAGGGATCAAGGCTTGTAGTGTTAAAAAACGTGATCTTCTTTGGCAATACAGGAAGAAACCCAGCCAGGTAAATAAAACTAAACTGACAGAATTTTCAAAAAGATATAAAAAAATAATTAAATTAACACAGCGCGCACAAAATAACCATTTAATTAACGCGTCGAATAATAAAAGTAGATCAGCATGGAACATTATCAATGAATCTAAACAAAATCTACCAATTGAGACTATTACTAGCATTAAAATAAATGACAAAATAATAACTGACCCCTGCGAAATATCTAATGCTTTTAACAATTATTTCATCGATAAAATAGTGCCTAAGAATGATTCACTCAATAAGCAGTATAAAACTTATATGTCTTCTAAGCAAAAGTCAATGTTTTTGAAACCATGCTTACCACTTGATGTTTTGCAGATTGTTAAGAGCTTAAAAAATACGAACAGTGTCGGTTATGATGGTATATCAACTAAAGTCTTGAAATATATAGCTATGAATATTTCTGCTCATCTATCCTATCTGATAAATCTGTCTATTGAGGCTGGCATCTACCCTGACAAATTAAAAATTTCTGTTATAAAACCCATTTTCAAAAAAGATATTAGAGAATGCCTCGAAAACTATAGACCTATTGCCTTAGTTCCAATTATTTCTAAAATATTCGAGAAATATATCCATAAAGAACTTAATAACTATTTAGAAAGTAATAATATTCTAGCAAAAGAACAAAAAGGTTTTAGACACAATAAGTCCATAAATATGGCCATATATGACTTTTTGAATTTTGTTATGGTTAATGTTGACAATAAAGTACCTGTCTGCTCTATCTTCATGGATATGACACAGGCTTTCGATTACGTTGAGCATGATATACTGATAGGTAAACTTAATGATTATGGAATAAGAGGTAATGTTCTGAAATTATTTGAATCATACCTCAAAGGCCGTCATCAATACACTGAATTGACTAGAGTGAATATCCTAACAAAAAAAGAAGAAAGCTTTAGATCATGTGAACGTCAACTAAACTACGGTGTTCCTCAAGGAACCGTTTTAGGGCCATCACTTTTTATATTATACATCAATGACTTACCCAATGCCACTAATAACCCTATAGCTCTTTTTGCGGATGATAGTACAGTTACGATAAAATGTAACGATAAACATACTTATGAGGATGATATATTATTATATTGAGCTCAGTCATGAATTGGCTTAGTGCTAATAACCTCAAAGCCAACCTAAGCAAAACTAAATTAATGCACTTTAGACAGCGTTTACCGGCCCCAAATAACCTAAACATAAATTTTGACATGCAAACAATAGAAGAAGTAGACAATTGTAAATTTTTAGGCTTATTTATCGATGACAAAATGACTTGGAAGCCGCATATTCAACAATTATGCAAGCGAGTTAGTAAATCTGCTTATGCCCTACATACACTTGCATATAAAATAAACTCCAGTGCTCTTTTAATTGCGTATCATGGGCTGGTGGCATCTGTTCTCAGGTACGGTATCATTTTTTGGGGCAATTCCACCGACAAAGATCTTGCCTTTAAAGCACAGAAACGCTGCATTCGGGCTATGTTTGGTTTAAAATCAATAGAGAGCTGTGTGCCTTTCTTTAAAAAGCACAATATTCTACCTCTACCGTCGCTATACATATTTGAAATAGCTGTTTTCGTTAAACAAAATCCTCATCTATTTACCTTAGCATCTATAGCTTACAATCGAACCCAAAGGGATGAAAGTCATATGTGTGTACCAAAAACGAATACTGCCTTAATGTATAAAAGTGTCTTTCACATGGCTCCAGTTATATTTAATAAATTGCCAAAAGAGCTTAAAAACCTTAATATTAATTTATTTAAACAAAAAGTGAGTGATATGTTGTGTAAAAAATGTTATTATAGTGTATCAGATTTTTTATCTGATAAATTTTGACATTGTGTAATCGCAATTTTTGTGACATTATGTAACTTCATGTAATTATGTGACTTCTTTGACAATATTACAAAACATAATTAATTATTTAAATAATTTCTTTGACATTTACTTAATAAATAGTTTTTGTATATTTTGTATATAGTCATAACTTTACTAACTTCTTTGACAAATTACTTTAATTACTTATTAAAATCCCAATTAATTATTTAAATCTGAATTATCTTGACATTAATTTATTATTATTTTTTATTTTTGACATCTTGAGTTAATTGTACTTATAGTAATGAAATAATTTAATAATTTATAATAATAATTGAATAATGTAATCATTTATAATGATAATTTAATAATGTAATCATTAATGTAAAGTATTTCTTGTTCACTATGAGTAGTTTTTGCTAGTTGAGTATAAAAAAATTTAATCAATTCTTTTTTGTATGCCTATAGTAGGCAGATCATAGCGCACTGTAACCCCAAATATGACCAACCACTGTAACCTATGTATCACAAATAAAATATTTCATTTCATTTCATTTCATTTCATTTCATTTCATTTCATTTCATTTCATTTCATTTCATTTCATTTCATTTCATTTCATTTCATTTCATTTCATTTCATTTCATTTCATTTCATTTCATTTCATTTCATTTCATTTCATTTCATTACGCGCGATAGTACGCGGGCGCTCCGTCATGTTGTTAGTACAAGTTCTGGTAGATATTTAAAGGCACACTGTTGAAATATTAAACATAAAATCTGTATCGTTAATTTATTGTAGTTTCCGAACATATAAAAAAGTTTCCTATTGTTGTCACATGTGGCGCTAGTGTTCTCTTCTTCGTTCTCTGTAAAACTTTACCGGTTAATAAACGTATTGTTTAAACTTTCATCTCGTTATTATTCAACAGGTTATGGGCCCAGTCTCGTATACCTAATAGATTGAAAGTTAAATTTTTATTAATATAAAGTATAGTTCAGCAGTTAATATTTCGTAATTTCATCGAAAATCGCCCAGAAAAAATGGCTATGTCTAACCTTCAAATTGAAAAGTTAGCCGGGCGGGAAAATTACTCGACATGGAGGTTTGCAGTGAAATCTTATCTTGAGCATGAAGATTTGTGGCAATGTGTCGATCCTGGCACCGATGTCGACTCCAAGAAAGATGTGAAGGCTAAGTCTAAAATTATTTTGTTGGTGGAACCTATTAACTACGTCCATATTGAAAATGCACAGACATCTCGAGAGGTATGGATGAACTTACAAAATGCTTTTGAGGACTCCGGGCTATCAAGAAAAGTCGGCCTATGCGAGATTTAATTAACACAACATTGGATAATTGCACAAGCGTCGAAGAATATGTCAATAAAATTATGAGTACCGCACACAAATTACGAAATATCGGTTTTCAAGTCGATGACGAATAGCTGGGAAACGCTTATGTTGGCAGGTTTACCCGACACCTACAAACCAATGATCATGGGTTTGGAAAGCTCCGGCATAAAAATTTCGTCCGATTTTATCAAGACAAAACTATTACAAGAAGTAAAAGTTTCCGAGTCTTCAGTATTATATACAAAACACAAGAATACCCCCAAACACAAAGTAAAGTCGCAAGGAAAAGGCCCACGTTGCTTTAATTGTAATAAATATGGCCATTTAAAACATCAGTGTACCATAAAGAAATCTAATCAAAACAGTTTTTCAGCAGTTTTTTCAGCTTACAGTAATGTGGACAAAGACGATTGGTACATCGACTCCGGTGCCACAATGCACATGTCCAGACGTTCTGACTGGATGTACGATATGGAAGCATCTCCGATTCAGCAAATTAAAGTAGCTAATAATGATGCAGTCTGTGTGGAAAATATGGGTAAAGTAAACATTCAAACCACATTTTGCAAAGACAAATGTCCAATCCAGGTGAGAAATGTTTTATATGTTCCTGAGTTGAGCGTAAACTTGCTATCAGTTAGTCAATTGGCTAAAAATGGTTGTAAAGTAGAATTTACTGATATGGGCTGCAATATATACAATCCCAACAAGATACTTATAGCCAATGCAAGACTAACCAATAACATGTATAAACTTAATACTGTTTCTATGCATGCTTATGCTGTTGCTTGTGAAAGTAAGACAGATATTATAACATGGCATAAAAGAATGGGTCATTTAAACTTGGCTGATGTAAAAAGATTAGAATCCTGTGCTGAGGGTATAACTATCACAAATAAAATGTTGATAGCGTTTGTATATCATGTTGTGAAGCTAAACAAACACGCTTACCATTTCCACAATCCGGTTCAAGAGCAAATGCATTACTAGAAATAGTACATACAGATCTGTGTGGTCCGATGGAGACACCATCTGCTGGTGGTGCGAAATACTTCATAACTTTCATAGATGACTATTCCCGCAAAGTATATGTTTATTTACTTAAGAACAAGTTGGATATTAAGTCTGTGTTTCAAAAATTCAAACAAGAAGTAGAAAATGAGTTAGAAAAGAAAATAAAGGTATTACGTAGCGATAATGGAAAAGAATACTGTAATAAAGAATTCTCTGATTTCCTAGCAGCTTCCGGCATCAAGCACCAGACCAGCACCCCGTACACACCTGAGCACAACGGCTTAGCGGAGCGAATGAATCGCTCATTGGTGGAGCGTGCAAAATCTATGTTGTTTGAAGCAAAGCTGCATAAACAGTTGTGGGCAGAGGCTATCACTGCTGCAGCCTACATCATAAATAGATCACCATCACGAGCTTTGGCTGAGGTAACTCCCTTTGAAAAGTGGACGGGTAAGAAACCTAACCTTTCTAATATAAAGATTTTTGGTTCCAAGGCCATGGTACACATTCCAAAGCAAAACCGCTTAAAATGGGATCGTAAGTCAAGGGAATTAGTTTTTGTCGGATATTGTGACAATACCAAAGGGTATAGGCTGTATGATCCTGTAAATAAAAAGATTGTGATTAGCAGAGATGTCATATTTATTGAAAAATTATTAAATAATGATAATGATCCACAACAACCTGTAGTTACCAAAGAGCTTGTGGATGTTCCTCTAAGTGAAGAAAATAATCAAGTGACATCTGATGATACTTCACAGAGTGAGACTCAGGATGATACATTACACTCAAGGACTGACTCATCCTTTGATAGCTGTGTAACAAATAATAACACAACTGATGAAACATATTATCCCAGTTCTAATGATGAAGATGATACTAGCAATGATAGTTTCACAGGAAATATCACTTTAAGATCTCATCAAAGACACAATAATTTCATGTGTGTTCAAAAGGTTTCAGATCCAGAAACTGTTAGGGAAGCTTTGTCCAGCTCTGATGCTGAACATTGGAAGGCAGCAATGGATGAGGAATATCAGTCATTATTAGAGAATAACACCTGGGTCTTGACTAACCTTCCAGGTGACAAGCGTCCCATACCATGCAAATGGGTTTTTAAGAAGAAAACTAATGAAAATGGAGAAGTGATTAAATATAAAGCACGGCTAGTAATTAAAGGTTGTTCACAAAGACCTGGAGTGGACTACACAGAAGTATTTTCACCAGTTGTAAGGTATGCTTCTTTGAGGTACTTATTTGCCTTAGCAGCTAAATTTGATTTGGACATATGCCAAATGGATGCTGTATCAGCTTTTTTACAAGGCGATATAGAAGAGGAGATATATATGATGCAGCCACCATTGTATGACAATGGCAATCAAGTATGTCTTCTGAAAAAGTCACTGTATGGATTAAAACAGGCAAGCCGGCAATGGAATAAAAAGCTAAGTTCTGCACTAAAGAAAATTGGTCTGTCACAGAACAGGTTAGATCCTTGTATTTATTATAAAATTGTAGACAACAATAACATGATATTTTTAGCTACATATGTTGATGACTTAATTCTAATGACAAATAATATGGAGTCTAAAAAGCATGTTAAGGAAGAGTTAAGCAAACAATTTAAAATAAAGGATCTAGGGGATATTAACTATTGTATCGGCATACATGTTAAAAGAGAAAGGAAGGATGGGATCATATATTTAGATCAGAGAAAATATATAAGAGAGGTACTGAATAAGTATGGCATGGCTGATTGCAAGAGTGTTAAGATTCCAATGGACGCTAATACTAAGTTGAAAGGGATTCATGAAGAATCAAATACTTTTAATGGAGTCCCATATCAAGAAATTATTGGATGTTTATTGTATATTTCACAAATTACTCGGCCAGATATAAGCTATGTCATAAATATGTTGAGTAAGTACAATCAGAAACCTGAAATGTCACATTGGGTGGCATTGAAACGTGTCATGAGGTATTTAAAGGGTACTGAAGATTACAGACTAAGTTACAAACGAAACTCGGATGAAAACATGACTCATGGCTACTGTGACGCAGACTGGGCAAGCTCAGAAGATGACCGGCGTTCCTGCACAGGGTACGCATTTCTGTTTCAGGGAGGAGCTATCAGCTGGAATTCTAAACGCCAGCCAACTGTTGCTCTGTCGACAACCGAGGCAGAGTATATGTCTTTATCATCCTGTGTTCAAGAAGCTATGTGGCTAAAGCAGCTTCAAGAAACGTTTTGGCCTCTACTGAAGGATGAAGCAATGATCATCTATAGCGATAACCAAAGCTCTATTAAACTTTCAGAATCCGACGGCTATCATTCCAGGACCAAACATATAGATGTCAGACACCATTATGTACGTGATAAAGTTATTCAAGGTGCCATTGATGTGCAGTATATTCAGACGGACTTGATGGTAGCAGATGCATTAACTAAAGCGACACCATATTCAAAACTGGTCTACTGTGCCTCGAAGATGGGCTTGATTTTAGTTTAAGGGAGGATGTTGAAATATTAAACATAAAATCTGTATCGTTAATTTATTGTAGTTTCCGAACATATAAAAAAGTTTCCTATTGTTGTCACATGTGGCGCTAGTGTTCTCTTCTTCGTTCTCTGTAAAACTTTACCGGTTAATAAACGTATTGTTTAAACTTTCATCTCGTTATTATTCAACACACACATTATTTAAAATGTTTAAATACCTACGATACACTGTCAAGTCGTCCATCAATAAAATAAGGACTGTAATACCACAACAATCGCATTGCACCACTACAACACGCGCGCGCGCCGAGTCATCGAGCGCCGCCTCACCGCAGCCCCGCACACGTAGCCGCCGAGCTTCCCGGCGGGTATAAAAGCCCATACGAGTCATAATGGCATGAATTAACACACGATATTTCTGTTTAAATCTTTAACGTTTGGAGTATAGCGCCATCTAGTTGCGACCTTAGTCATTAATGTAAACCCTATATTAACCAACTATACAGGGTGTCCCGTAAATAATGGATCAAATGTAACGGGTAGGTAGCTTACCTCATTTCCAACAACTAATTTGAACAGTAAAAAAAAAAACCCATAAGGTAACCAAGATAATTTTTTTTTTCGATTTTTACTATTTTCTGTACCAGCATTCAGTGTTTTTAATGCTGTTGCTGCAAATGGTATCATATTTAGGTGTGATTTTTGTCATACATTTCTGAATAGTTTACTAGTGTTATAAGATACCATTTTTTTAAATAACATTTTATTTGCCTTAGAAAAAAAATCTTGAATTGAAAAGTTTTGTTTTTAAGATGAAAAGACCAGAATTGGAAAAATTCTCCTGTAAAAAAATTGTATGACACCGAAGTGTACCATTATTTTAAAAACTTGTACAATTACTAAGGTTTGCAGATTGGTATAAAACTTACGCCTAGTCTTTGTCGTTACAAAGATATTGCTATGAATCTGACAGAGGTGCAAAATTACGAAATAAAATAAAATTGAAAAAGTGTGTACAATTCAACTATTTTCTTAAAAATGTTTAGGTATCTCAGCGTATGAAAAAACTTAGGAGGTTAAATAAAAAAAAAATACAAATAAATCGTTTATTTTGTTTTTACAGTAAATGTTCAAACTGACGTCCCCCTACGAGAATGCAAAGTCTGCACCTCCTAATAAAGGTAGCTCTTATCCGACGGACAAAATGGCTGTTGTTTATTTCTGATACAGCAGATTGGATGCGCTGACGTAATTCTTCTTCCGACGTAATTCGTTGTTTGTAAACTTTGTCTTTTAAACATCCCCAATAAAAAAAATCTAAGGGATTTAAATCCGGAGATCGCGGAGGCCACAAAATTAGTCCTAATCGGCCGATCCATCTGTCAGGGTAAGTTTCATTGAGTTGCGCCCTTACTGCCGTCGCATAGTGAGCGGGGCATCCATCATTTTGTAACCACATTGCTTGCCGCACGTCTTCTGGAATATTTTCTAATAACGTTGGCAACTCATTCCTTAAAAAATGCAGATAGTATTCGGCGTTTAGAGTTGCTGGTAGTTCAAAGGGCCCTATTATTTGCCCACTTATTATTCCTGCCCATACATTTATATGTTGGCTCCTGTCCTCTCGCATCAAATGTGGGTTTACCAGCTGCCAACTGTGCAAATTATGCAAATTGAGATATCCATCTCGCCGGCATGAAGACTCGTCACTCCATAAAATTTTATTAAAAAACTGTGGGTCCGCCCGTATCATTCTAAGCATCCTTTGGCAAAATGCTACTCTTTGCGGGTAATCACGTGACGTCAGCGTTTGAACACGTTGCACGTGATATGGGTGCAACCGGTGCCTTTTTAGAACTCGATGTACCGTCGATCTTGGAATACCTGTGCGTTGCGCTATGACGCGAATTGAGACCGACGAATCTTCCTCGATTTCTCGAATAATAATTTCGTCATTGACTTGTGACGGACGCCCTTCACTGGCACCCCCAACTCCGGTGCCAAGAATTCTTCCCTCAAGAAGCGCGTTATGCACTTTAATGAATACGCGATAGTCGGGATGTCGATCCCGGTTCGGGTATCTTTCACGATACAATCTTGCGGCCGCCCTGGCATTACCTCTTGCTTCTCCGTAGATAAAATGCATTTCGGCATACTCCCGTGGCGTGTACTCGTAACGAGGCATCGTACTACTGCACACACGTACAACCACACACAAACGATTGTTTTCGAAGTCCGTAGGATTGCCAAGTCATTCATCCAAAACACAAACAGTTCCAAATCGTTAGGCAAAGCAAAGTCCAAATACACCGCACAAGTTTAATTTTAAGGAACATAACAGTTAGGCACAGCAGGAGCGAAAGTAGTCTGACGTACGTATCAACTCGAAGAGAGATTCGTGTCAACTAAACAAATAAAATCAAGCAATATTACCAAAAATACAAAAGCGGCGCTATCTATCCCTTTCACACTGAGTGAGGTGCAACTCCGCAGGTAGCGGTCCCAAATGCCGAACAGATGACGTCATCGGCTCGGAATTACGCTACACGCTTAACCACATGCTTAGATTACAAGCATAAGCCATTACGAGAAAGAAAAGTTAGATTGTACCATTTTAATTTCTGTTCTGTCTTCTTCATCACATTCATACGAGTAGCAATATCTTTGTAACCGCAAGGACTAGACGTAAGTTTTATACCAATCTGCAAACCTTAGTAATTGTACAAGTTTTTAAAATAATGGGACACTTCGGTGTCATACAATTTTTTTACAGGAGAATTTTTCCAATTCTGGTCTTTTCATCTTAACAACAAAACTTTTCAATTCAAGATTTTTTTTCTAAGGCAAATAAACTGTTATTAAAAAAAATGGTATCTTATAACACTAGTAAACTATTCAGAAATGTATGACAAAAATCACACCTAAATATGATACCATTTGCAGCAACAGCATTAAAAACACTGAATGCTGGTACAGAAAATAGTAAAAATCGAAAAAAAAAATTATCTTGGTTACCTTATGGGTTTTTTTTTACTATTCAAATTAGTTGTTGGAAATGAGGTAAGCTACCTACCCGTTACGTTTGATCGTTTATTTACGGGACACCCTGTATACAACACTCACTCTTTTCACATTAATTTAATCATCGAGTTAAAAAACTTAGGTCCAATCTTTTTTTTAGGTGATAGAGTGGCAAACTAGCATACGTTGATGGAAAGCAAACAGCGCCGGCCATGAACACCTGCAGCTACAGAGAAGTTACGATTGCGTTTCCGACCTTTTGGGGACCAGGGTTTTGGAGAGTTAGGGTTTAGGAAAGAAAGCGGGAGGAGAAAAATTGGACGACAGGTAACCTCATACACACGGCGAAAACGACGCTGTGGTGGGTTCGTGCTGGTTATCTGTGAAGCAATTAACAAATGCGCCAGATGCTCAATTAAAAAAATTTTTGAACGTCAAAGGTCTGTTTTGCGTTCTAAAGTTCCTTTAGTGATGAAATAAATATATATAAATTATTTGACTTTGACGTTAATCACAAATCTCTAGAAAGATCTCGATTTTTGAAATTGAAACCTATACAAGTTCTGGTCTAAATCAACTAATCTAATTATTTATATTGAGATCAGTTATTAATTTTTTTTTCTTTATTAAACAATTATTTTTAAAGATAACAAAGTGAGTACTTTATTTCCAAATGAAATGAACTACGTGATATTTACAATAATTTATAATTTCTTTTACATCGTAAAAAGTTTTTAAATAAACAACAACATTACTGATCAATGTAATTTATTTAAAAAAAATGTTACATTCCAATGAATGTATGTATGTGTCAACAACCGTCAAGAAACTCTTTAAACAATCTACAATTATTATCAACTGCTCGTGTCGTATGCGTCCAGCACCACAGCTTCTGGAAATAAGAAGAATGTCTTTAAGATTATACGCTATATTAGGAGCTAGTACACATTTTGAGTCAGATAATGTAATAGCAAGGAGTTCGGAAATGTAGACGAGTAAACCTTCTTACTAATCTTTGGTCCTTATACTGTAACTGGTGGAAATTAGAAATACCTACTTTAATCACGTCTCTGTTTGTTACGTCATCTAAAAAAGTCATCAAATCTTCTCAACTATTGCTCTCTTCATTAAAATGTGTCATTAATAAATACGTAGGTACCTTAATTAAGCTCCGTCCCTGCGTCGCGCCGCTTTTGTAGTACACACCCTGCGGAGCCATGTCTGGCGGTGGCAACTGTAAAATAAAAAGAAATATGATACAAAATCACACGTTTATTCCATGAATGTTGATATTGGGTCTCGTAACATCGACCATAGATATCTTTTTGTTGGTGGTAGTGTAAATAATACTTTTATATTCTTTCATAAAATATGTCGGATATAATCACAATGATGATACTTGGTTAATAGTAATTGAACTTACCTAAAATGTTCCTGAATTTGTACACTAATCTATTCTTCTAATTTATTGTGAATCTATGAAACACGTCTGTACTTCGAGTGGCTCGGAACGAGACTGGCTAGATTTGCGTAGCGCAGCCTCCGTACTGTAAGGATGGACAGTGTGGACAAGGCAATGTTATCGATAAATTATCGCTATTTTTTTTATTTTATATAACTTACTTAGATCTATCATTATAGATTTCTCCAGTGTGATAGATAGGCCTTAATACAAATCCAATCAAAAAAAAATTCTTTATTACAGCGTGTTATCAACAATCGTAACATAATTATTACTACATAACTACTTCTGTCTCAAAAAGCTGGGGTTAATAATCAAGGACAGGGTCAGAAATGTCAAAAAGGTCATTAACGTCATGGTGGCTCAGAGGCTTAGACGCCCGTTCCTTGAGCATGAGGGTGCGGGTTCGAAACCTGTCAAGTACCAATGCGACTTTTCCGAGTTACAAGTACTTTCTATGATATTTAGACACCACTGACTAATGGTTAAGGAAAACATCGTGAGGAAAAAATTTCTAATTAGGTATAAGTTTGAAATCGTCAATCCGCCTTGAGAAAGCGTGGTGATTAATGCTCAAACCTTCTACTTGTGGGAAGAAGCCTTTCCTCAGCAGTGGGCACTTATAGGCTGATGATGATATATTAGGTCTACTTGATGTCTCACCGAAATCAAAGCCATTGGCTAGATTCCACATTCAGTTGACAGGCCATATTTGTGCTTTATTCAACTCGTTATAAATTTATTCCGATACACCCATTATAAAAGAACTAGCTTTTGCCCGCGACTCCGTATAAAAACTATCCTATATCTTTTTTCGAATTCCAAACTACGTCTGTAGCAAATTGCACAGAAATCGGTTCAGTAGTTTAGGCGTGAAGAAAAGACAGACAGATAGAGTTACCTTTGCATTTACTCGTATAATGTTAGTTTGGATAGTCTCACTCGGTTTTATGTTTGATTTAAAAAAAAATTACCTGATTTTTTACACTTTAAAAACTAAATTGCCAAACAACAGAGTTGGTATAAATTATTTACTTCTTCTTCAAAAGGTACTTAAGATAATATTTTTTATGCAATATATAATTTATCTGTTACCTACTTTTATAGTTATTGATCCAGAATGTATCGACATCATCACTTCCCTAAGCTTGGGGTGAAGAACCCTAGTCTGCAGACCTACGCTTATGTTACACATACATACATAACCCAGACAAATTTTGATCGATAACTGCTGTACATACAATACAATGTATATAATGTACTATCAGTGTCATAAGTGCATGGATGATTCTATACCATGATAATAATTAATTATATACCATGGACGACATAGATGGCGCTAGTATACTAGTGGTATTGAAAAATATACATTTATAGTTTTTATCAGATACAAAGTTATTAACTTAATAAATTTTTATACAAATTAATGCTACGATATTCCAAACCTTTTTAAAGCAAAGCACGCAATAACCAGGATTCGAACTCGGTAGCATAAAATTAACCGATGCCACTAGCCATTAGGCCATTACGTAACCTTGAAATGTATTGAAATTATCCTACTCTTTATTATATTGAAGTTGTTTAGCAACTATAACCCGATCATAAATCTCAAAACAGTTGAGGGTAATTTAAAATTAACTGTATAAAAATTAAACCTTTTTGTTCAATCATAACATTCTTTACTATCTTTGAGTGAGTTCAGTCACGATTTGTTTAACAAGTTTTTAATATTTATTTTTATTATGAATTTGCGTTCAAATGTTGATATGGCTACGAGGGCCCAAATAATAGCATTGCATAATCAAAGCTTAAATTATACTGGAATTTCTAGAGAAACTGGCTTAAACGTAAGTATTCTTATAAATGACCGTTTGTTATTTATTTTATTATCCATGGTTATCGATACATGAAAATAATAAATAATACACGTCCCTTACAGGTAAAGACTGCCACTTTATGGATATCTAAAGCTGTTTCAAGAAGAGGGTTCAATGGAGCACCGTAGTGGATCTGGCAGAAGACGTGATATTGACTCAGACCAGTTTCAACTTATGGGGCAAGGTTATGATGAAAATTACTGGAGCATTGTCATCTTCAGTGATGCAAACAGTGAAAACTACATAGATGTGCTGAATGACGTCATGAAGATGTGCTAGTGATAACGTTCGTGCAGGACAATTGTCCTATGTGTAATGTTCCATAATTGTGCAAGTGTTTAGTCAGCAATCAGACATACGGATTATTCCTTGGCCAGCGAAATAGGAGAAATAGGATCGATAAAAATGGCGGCTACACTAGTTCTTAAAACAAAAGATATTGTTGACTATAGGATTAAGCAATTACAAGACCGGGGTAGCTATAATTTATTTAATGGATAAATGTTCAAACTTAGTGTTAGTAGGATAAATTTATTGACTACTTTATAACCAGCGACTGTTATACAGTAATGATTTTAATGTTTTACTAAATATGAGAAATAAAAATAAAAGCAATATTAATATTTACAGATGCTATTGATTGCAAAATAATAAATTATTTATTTATTAATTACTATGAACAATTCGTCCCATATCTAATGAATGCTATATCCCGGTCTTAGAAATGTTATTGATTTAAGGTCTAGCTTCAATTTCTTCCTTGTTCTGGAACGAATACTTAAGCTATGAGCCTTTGTCATAACATGATGCACATAATGAATCACTTTAGTCAATACTTTAATTAAATTTTATGGGGAGGTAAAATAGTTGCAGAAGTAAGGTTGCATATTATATAGAATCGTATTATAACATTGTGTTTAAAACTAACTAATAAATGACTAGCACAACACAATTTTGATTTAAAATACTTATTAATCTTATAAAAAGTGTAATAAATAATGTGTCAGTTAGCTGAAAAGTTATTAGGTAAGAGTATACACTATATAAGAAAGAAATAAATATTATGTTTTAAGAAATAAATGTCTGAAATTATAATGTCACTAAAATAGATTTATTTGTTATCCTTTATGAGAATTAAACTTAGTATTAGTCTTAATTTGTAAGAAAAATATGTTACTTTTACATTAATAGTTAGCACATATAATAAAAGTTATTTATATATATTTATTAAAATAATTTTATTCTAAAATAATATATTTATTTATTTTTGTTATCTTTTATAAATATTAAACGTCAAATATTTTATTTATATATTATTATTATTGATTTTATATAAAAAATATAAAAAAAACCATTGTTAAAAAACCTGAATTTAAAAATGATAACCCGGAATTGAACCGGTGCCCTTCGACTTCATTATACTATCATTCTTATTTACCCGAGCTACCGATCGCATTTTTGATGATATCGAAAATGCGGGTTAGTTTATAACTTTTATTATTGTCTATTATTAATTATTGACGCCATCTTTTAATTGGTTTGCTTGACTTGACTTAGATGGCGCTATATTAAGTCCTCGGAAATGTGAAAATTAACATAATTTATGTGTATTTGAATATAAATATATTATTGTTTCTTAATTATTATTTTAACCATTAAAAACCTTATTGTGTGCCTCTGCAGTGTAAAGTATTCAAGCTTTGCAGGGTTATTTTCATTTAAAAGCAGCGCCATCTAGTTATCAATGGTAGCGTTATGCAAAACCTGTCAGTCAATAGTCGACCTTAAGCTCTCCATGCATTTTTGTCACCCTTAGTACATTTGATAGCCACCCCTATTTACAACAAGCTCGTTTTTAGGGTACCTTAAATTTTTCATTCGAGATAATTCTACTCCCTCATTTCTGTCAGAGATATTTGCTTTCGTCTCACAAGAAATAGTTTGTGATTAAAGAATTTCTAATGTAATAAAAATGTACTGGTTTTTCTTCTTCTTTTTTTTAAGGATAGAAGAAGATCAGCCATATAAAAACCGCCAGAAGGTGTCGCGAGTGCAATCACAATAATACTGCGGCCCGGCTTTTTTTGTGAGGGGATAATCATCAAATGACTTCTCCCACCCCGGGGTCGGGCAGGAGGGGGTGTCAGACTCTTACTGACTACCCTTGTCCCTTCTCCTGCTATGAGCCGAGGTCGCGGTGCCTCATTGAGCTTGTCCCGCAACCCCGGCTGAACTTCAGCCCTATAGGGCCCCGACTGTGGTGGTCTATTGGCTCTTTCATCGGATTTGGCGGTCTGGTTCTAATCGGGCGGCGAGCTACCCTTACACACCGTCCGCAGATCTGCGCTTACGGTAGTCAGAGAGGAGAAGACTAACGGGGTGATTTTCAGTCAGAAAGAGTCGGAAGCTTTCTCTCAATTTCCTTGGAATTTGACAATACTAAGCATTATTAATCTGGCAATTAGAAAAATAATGATAAAAAGTAGGTAAGTGTACCAGCACCAACGACTTGGCAGAGTAATAAATGTAGAAGTGATCTGTGTTTTGCGGAACTCGAACAAACTGTTGAGCCAATTCGCTCTTGACTCTTTATGCTTCGAGTTCGTACGTAGTTTTGGTACATAAATATCTATGTACCTGTTATGCATCGATTTTTTGTGTCGTAGTGTTGTATATTTTTCATTTTGTTGTGGGGTGCGTTTCGCCTCTGGCTCGCCTGCTCGTAAGTGACGATGCGACTTAACTATGGATCACACATCACATCATATCATCAACCTATTAGTGCCCACTGCTGAGCAAAGGCCTCTTCTCACACGGAGAAGGTTTGAGTATTATTCGCCAGGCTAGCTCAAGGCTTGGTAATTTAAAACTTATAATTAGAAATTATAAGTCCAGGTTTCCTCATGATGTTTTCCTTTACCGTATACCAGTTGTCTATATATTTAAATAGTCATAGAAAGTATACATAACTCGGCAAAATTCATAGTGGTACATGTCCACCAAGTGATCAGGTTTAGAATTTCGCCCCCTTATGCATGAGATACGATTGCCTTAACCTCCGAGCCACCACGATGATGGGTCACTCTTACCTATAAGTAACTAATTCACAATGGCCTTGAAAATCCCCAACACTTCGGAGAACACTTGTTTGTTCAATGCACAATGTTGTAATCTATACTAATATTATAAAGTTGCAGAGTTTGTTTGTTTGTTTGTTTGAACGCGCTAATCTCTGGAACTACTGGTCCAATTTGAATGATTCTTTCAGTGTTGTGTAGTCCATTTATTGAGGAAGGCTATAGGCTATATTTTGTTCATATCAGGGATCCGTAATAAAATTGCTATTTTATAACACAAGGAGTAAAATCGAAAACCTATTTTTGCGTGCGCTGCAAAAACTATTGACAATAGAACAAAATGATGTACTACGAGTTTGTAGATTCTAATAAAACCTACAAAAAAGTCCGCGAGAGCATATATAACCGATTTTGTGTTCAAAATAATTATTAAATCGTCTGAAGAAAAAAAAAAGCGTTTAATATGTATCGTAATATTAATCTTTATCAAAATTAAGCATTATGTTATCAAGAGTATTTATTTAGAAGTAAAATACTTCTTATTTCCTCTCAATCGGATATTTCGTTTAAAAGTTATCACGTGTTTAAGATGTTAAGAGTTGGTACCTTATTAATGAGTTATGGACCATAGAGTTTTCTATCAACATAAAATCCTGTAATAATCTTTTTCGAAATATATTTGTTGATGATTGTAAGTATAAGATTTTTTTTAAGGAATAAGTGGCATACTAGCAGACGCATTACCCGATGGTAAGTAATCAGCGCCGCCCATGGACACCCGCAATGGAGGAGGTACGAGTGCGTTGCCGACCTTTTAGGGATTAGGGTTGTAGAGATTTAAGGATTGGGAGGGATCGGGGAAGGGGAAGGATTGGACCTCCGGTAACCTCACTCACACGGCGAAACACAACGCTGTGGTTGTTTTACGTCGGTATTCTGTGAGGCCGTGGTATCACTCCGGTCGAGCCAACCCATTCGTGCTGAAGCTAGGCTCTCCCACACTTCTAAGATGTTGAAGAGTATAAGAAATACATTTCTAAACTAACTCTTCTAAGGAAAAGTAAATCCAAGGAATAACACACACCTTAATTTGGATCCTTTAGAAATGTCGTTGGCCATACGATGTAAATGCATTAAATGAGTATATTACTGTAAATGAACCCACGTTATTTCATGACCTGGTGCAATAGTGTTACGCACAGTTTTCGTTTCAATGACGGAAAAAAATTTGTTTGATGCTCCAGGCGGAACCGGCAATACTTTCATTACTAATTTGATATTAGCAAAAGTAAGGTGTCAGGGAATACTAGCTTTGGCAGTCGCGTCATCAGGAATCGCTGCTACTATATTAGCTGGCGGACGCACAGCTCATTCCACTTTTAAACTACCCCTAACCATTCCGTTACAGAAAGATATCGTGTGCTCTATTCGTAAAAATGGCCTTTTAGGCAAAGTTTTGTTAGACGTCATTTTAATAATCTGGGATGAATGTACCATGATTCATAGAGCTTATGTGGAGGCTCTAGATAGGGCTCTAAGAGATATTAGAGGCTGTGATAAAATCATGGGTGGGATTGCTGTCATGTTTGCTGTGGATTTTCGGCAAACTTTACCTATAGTAGTAAGAAGAACTAGGGTAGACATTGTAAAAAATTGTCTCAAAAGTTCTCTATTATGGAAATTTGTTCATACCTTAAAACTATCAACGAACATGAGAGCACATTGGGAGCAGGTAGTACAAATTTTCCTTTGAAGTTACTTTTAATTGGAGACGGAAAAATACCTCATTTTGAAAATAAAATACCTATTGATCAAGATTTAGGAGAAAAAGTGACTAGCATTGAGAGTTTAATATCAAAAGTTTACCTAGATATCGTAGAAATAGAAAATAAAGATTATCAATGGAAGTGTTAAAGAGCAATATTGGCGATAAGAAACAGTAGTGTTGACGAAATTAACTATTTAACTTTAACTTAACTTCCAGGGGATATAATCATATGATCAAGAATATGCAGTCCATTATCTATAGGAATTTCTTAATTCTTTAAACCCGAGGGGCATCCCATCACATTCTCTCAAGTAAAAAATTGGTGCCCCAATTATTTTCCTTAGAAATCTTAAGCCACCAAAATTTATGTAACGGGACTCGACTTCAGGTTAAATTTCTTCGCAATAACATGATCGTTTCAACAGCTCTGACTGGTCCAGCGTTTGGTCAAACAGTATTTACACCTCGAATCCTAATGATTCCAAATGATTTGCCTTTACATTTTAAGAGTCCCATTGCCAATAAAATTATCTTTTGCCGTAACAATAAATAAAGCACAGGGTCAAACATTTAAATATGTAGTATTAGATTTACAGCAAGACTGTTTTTTGCACAGCCAACTATATGTCGCGTTGTCAAGATCAGGTTGCGGAAACAATCAATCTATTCTTCTGCCACAAGAAAATAAAATGAAAATATAATTTACTCAGAAGTACTTTCAAATAATATTTTAACCCGGTTTAAAGTGGACGGACACTCCCGCCTGTAGTCGTAATTCTTATTCTGGCTGAATGTCGAACAGATAAACAGCTATTGCTTACTTGATTTATACAATTTAACTGAATCTATATTTTTCTTAATATTATAAACCTGAAAAGTTTAGTTGTTTGTTATGAAGGCGGTTATCTGGAAATACTGATCTGATAATTATGAAAACTGTTTAAATATTCAATAGTCCATTTATTGAGGGAGGCAATATTTGATGTCGGTATTTCCGCGGAATCGAAAAAAACGCGGGTGAAACCGCGGGGCACAGCTAGTTTTTAGATATACAATAATGCAAAATTATGTTCGCTAAAATAATGTCGCCTTCTTGTTACTTACGTACGTACGGTAGCGGTCAAACCACAAACCTACCTTTTTCCCCATTCTATAGATTTCCATTCCCATTTAAAGTGTGGGAGAGCCATGCTTCGGCACGAATGGGTCGGCTACATCAGAGTGAGACCACGGTCTCGCAGAAAATCGGCGTGAAATAACCACAGGCTTGTATTTCGCCGTATAAGTGAGGCCCCATCCTCCCCCCTCGCCTAATCCCTTCCCAATCACTAAATTTCCAAGACTCTCATCTCCGTTGTTGCGGTGCAGGTGTACATGGGCGGCGCCGCTAACCATCAGGTAATCCCTCTGATCGTTGCTATCCTATCATTTACTTATCGTAGTTTACCTAATCGTTTGTTTTAATAAAACTTTTTTCAAACAGTAATAACTAGTACCTACCACTTCATATATGTATATTTTATAGTAAATAAATGCATTTTGAAGACAGTGCCATCTAATGGTGAACTTTGTAACTTATCTGAACCCTATTACAAAACCTATTCTAACCTTTAACGCCTCTGGTTCCTCTCTGTGTCTCGCAAACGCAATAATGTATCACTGCCCCGGCCCGGCACCTCATAAGGCACCTAAATTCTCTTTATCCACAATGCTGCCGCCATTGGTGCCGACGTTAATGAGTCTTCATCCTTGTAGTATGGCAAAGTGAGGGCTAATGACATGGAACGGCGTTGTACGGTTGAAGAATTAATTGCTAAAATGAACTTTTCCATACATAACACTCTGACCTAACTACCTAAACTTGACCTAAACCTTACCATACCTACACACACCTACAGCTTGCTACATTTGCAGCCAAATGGGCGGATCTTATATTGATGTCACACTTTCTACCGCGGACTAGTCATCATCGTCTTATCGTGTACGAATTTTTTTTTATCATTACCTCAGGCCAATTACATCGTCAGTAATGGTAGCTTCAGATACAAAACGAAAACAAAAGCCGCAGATTGGAACTTTTTTAGCTCACTATTTGCGTCTTAGACTATGGACTTCACTCGCGACATTTGGCTGAGAAATATGCTGATAATTTTACTTTTTGTGCTGATATTGCTTTTGGGTGTGGATCCTTGACCAGTAGATTTGTATAGGTAGATGTGACCGGAAGAATAGCTTACTGTCTGTTTAAAGCCAAAGATCTGTCGATCTAGTATTTGTACAGAACATAAAAACAACAATGTTCAACTTACTATAAGTACTTTTATAGTATCGAGGAGACGTGCAATGAAGACGAGCGATGGATAAGCTTAATACTGAGTGGAGCGCACTCATCGTCAACAGACGTCGATGCAGGTTGAGGAGTTGGCAAGCTGAACTTGACACTTTTAACAACGAATAGGTGCTTTAGTATTTCTATAGTTATCGTGTCTGCCAGCCCATAGCCATAACCGAATCATTTCACTAAATTGTAGCAGAAATAATAGAAAATAAAGGAAAATGTCTGAAATGTTACCACAAGAATAAAAATAATAGTATTCGCTAAGTGCGAAGTGGGTGGTGGGAAACGGCAAATCGATCGTAGCGCACGATCGAGTGGCAGAAATGTGAATTAATTCTGGACTGTGATGTGTCAAATTGCTTTATTTTCATAAAGGACATTGCCAAAAAAGTACATTCCACGTACACAAACATAATTAATACACTGTAAAATAAAAATAGAAATATGAATTATTACGTAGGTTTTAGCCTCTCCAGACCTGACAATTATTATTAAAAAAATTTAAAAGTAATGCATGTGAATTCAACTTATCGTTTGTCAAGCTTCGCCACAATAGTCCATAGAGAAAGATAAATAAAAAGACCTTTTAATTCCAAACCAAGTGTATTAAACTACACTCGTAGAAAACGTGTCATATGATCGACAAATGCATTACACTAGGAACATTTTATTCATACGAAACTGTATTCATTGATTTTAGTTGCATTTTATAAAATACTCGTATTATAATAATATTATGTTTTAATTTTTATTCAATTCACCAAAAAAAAAAACTTAAACGAAACGGAACGTGTTTGACACTTTTGACAGCGTGTTTCTGTTAACCTTGCTAATAATACTGAACATAACTGAAGCACTGGACTGTTTTGCGTTTTGGATTTGTTTTGTGGATTACGATGAGGTGCATCAAATGCGGAATAGCCATACAAAGGCTGCAGAGGCGTCTTATATCCTCGCTTTCTGCACACCACCCAACAATACTTTCGCGTTGGTTAACCAATGCTCAAACCCAGGTATGAAGTCGAAATAGTATAAATACTTATTTTTTTTTATGTTTTATAATGGTATGTGATTTTAAATAGTGCATCTTTTTTCAGTTGCCTCTGGAGATATTCATTTGTCAACCATGCTTCTCATTATTGAATATTGAGGCTGGTGAATATGAGAGACTACTGGAGCATAACATGGTTTGCCTTGGTTGTAGAAAATCGGTTTGAAAAATAAGACACCATTATGTCAGTATGGACTCTCCATTGCTGACTGGCCTAACATCACAAAATACTATTAATGTGGTAAGCATTATGTTTTTAATTTATTATTTTATATCTACTTGTATTTATCTATAAAAAAATAGCACTCATAGTAGGTATGTGTGGTTATAATACCATTTGATCTTTATGTATTTTTCATGTTTGAATAGACTTTTTTAAAGTAACATAACATAGTGTTGTAACATAATATTCAATTACTCATTTCACAATAACATACTGGGGTTTATTTTCAGTCCTCAAGAAACAACTATGTTTGTCATGGTGTGCTGGATGCGGGCAAATAGACAGGCAGTGCAGGACTTATCACGAAACTTGCAGGAATTGGGTTCGGACAATGTGCAGGAATCAGCTTCAGACAACTTTTTTTTTTTTTTTTTTATGTAATATCTCGGCAAACGAGTAGACGGATTACCTGATGGTAAGCAATCAGCGCCGCCCATGGACACTCGCAACGGAGGAGTTACGAGTGCGTTGCCGACCTTTTAGGGATTAGGGATTTGGAGATTTAGGGATTGAGGAGGGATTGGGGAAGGGGAAGGATTGGGCCTCCGGTAACCTCACTCACACGGCGAAACACAACGCAGTGGTTATTTCACGCCGGTTTTCTGTGAGGCCGTGGTATCACTCCGGTCGAGCCGACCCATTCGTGCCGAAGCATGGCTCTCCCACACTTACTTGGAACTAACTTGCAGAAATTGGCTTCTGATAACAATGCAGCAGCCCCTTATGCTCAAGTTACCACCATTACCGCCTGTTTTAACCGGGCCGCTTCAGAGGAAAAGTACTACTCACCATATTATTACCCAATTATACAGAATATATATTACAGAAACGTACATTCCATATACACAAACATAATAAAATACATTGTAAAATAAAAATAGAAAAATGAATTATTACGTAGTTTTATTTTATTTATTTTCCTTAATAAATAAATCATTATTATTTAATCTTCTCTTTTTTGTTATTTTATAAATAAATAAATAATACACCTTATGGTTTTTAATTGCAAATCCTATTTTATGCGTTATTGCCAGTAATCTGACAACCCTTTTGTCATAAGTTAATGAAATTTTTATCGTCTAGTGTGTTGTAATGACAAATTCTTCATGTGTTTTATTAATTGCAATTGAATGTAACAATATTCAAGAATGTAAAACCCCAAAAATCATTGATGTACATTGAATTCAATAACTCTGCAAACGTCCATACAAAAATTGGCCATGTCCTTTTCATAAGACGTGATGCATTATCGTATTTTTTGCGTATTTAAAAAATGAATGTTAGGTACTCACGTACGCGCGATAGTACGCGGGCGCTCCGTCATGTTGTTAGTACAAGTTCTGGTAGATATTTAAAGGCACACATTATTTAAAATGTTTAAATACCTACGATACACTGTCAAGTCGTCCATCAATAAAATAAGGACTGTAATACCACAACAATCGCATTGCACCACTACAACACGCGCGCGCGCCGAGTCATCGAGCGCCGCCTCTCCGCAGCCCCGCACACGTAGCCGCCGAGCTTCCCGGCAGGTATAAAAGCCCATACGAGTCGATTATTCGGCAGTCTGCGTTCGGCACGGTTGAGGTACAGATCCCAGCATCGACCTAGGTCGGTCACCCCCTCTGCCCCTCAAACTGTCGTATACAGACTGCGGCACCGTATATTGTCTGCCTCTTGTGTTGACTTCGCTAGCGAAACCACACATCTGACTTATAATGTACGGCGTCATTAGGGATTTCTTTTAGACTTTCATATTGTTATTGTTAAAATTGTTCCTTAATCCAATAAATACTTTAGTTCTTGTTTGTAATGAGCGTTTAGTTTAATCTCCCTACACAGCCCCTCGTTACAGGACCTATTAAATTGTTATTTAAAATACCTGCCCACACATTTACACTAAAGCGATGTTTCGAGGTTCATGGTCATTAAATTAACGCCAAGTTCCTGCATGGATCTAAAATGGAAGGTTGCATGTCTTCGTTGTGCAGCAGCTTCCACACAGTGATTTGTGATACACCAAAACCCCTTGCAGCATTTCGAGTACTTTCTTGTGGGTTTTTTTCGAAGTACTCGAGAATGGCGTGTTGTAGGTCTACTGGGTATGGTGCTGCTCCTCTTCCTTGAGCATGCGTCGGCACGGTAAACTGACCATACGTTCGTAGACACTGGTTGACACCTAGCATCAAACTGTATGATGGTACAATCTGTCTGTTGGGGTACATTTCTCTGTACAAATTAATGGCAGCTCGCACATGATCATTTGATAGCGCGTAGGGACGAACCATATCCTAATATTTTTTATTTGAATTCTGGGGCGGCATTATTACACTACACACACTACCTAACACTAGTAAATAAACTTTACGTAAATTTGGTAAACAGGGATGTTTAAGCAATGCGGAAGCGGCGGCGCGTTCGCATAGACTGGCGGTGAGCGGAGCGGGGGCGCGCGCAGGGTGCGTGCGATCCGGCCGATACCTACATCTTCGGCGCAGTCGGCGACATAACAAAGGAAAGGGGCGGGGCTTACTCGCTCGCTTCCTTAGCGACAGGAGCGGCACGTGTTTGGCGCGTAATTATGTAGGCATTTTACTATTTCCGAGTTCGCTTTGCGCTTTGTGTTCATAAATACGGTATTTTATCGGACCATTAGATCAAAAATTAAGGTCCTAGTTTTTTTATATATTTGGGTCGAGAATCGAATACTGACCACCCTCCATCAATAAGTCCGTCGTTCAAATTTACATACTGTATAACAATGGGGACAAAGTTGCCCCTTGCATTGTTCCTTTTGATACTTGCCTAGGACCATGTAAAATATTATTGTGTTTTACATATTCTTTCATTTAAGAAAGAGTATATCCATTTACAAAATAGTCCTGGAATACCTAAATCAGACAGTATTTTAATCAAAATACCAGGTTGCACATTATCAAATGCCCCCTGTACATCTAAAAAGGTACATACTGCACTAGCATTATTATTTCTTGCTCTTTTCAGATCTGAGATAAGAGAAACAAAGCTTTCTTTACAACTTCTGCCTCTTCTGAAATTGAATAGTTGGGATAATGCACTTCGATTCCACATACCAATCAAGACGAATCTTAACCATGTTCTCAAAAATTTTACCAAGACAGGATGATAATGAAATAGGTCGATATGAGTTAGCATCATTGACTAGTTTATTTGGTTTAAGCACTGGAATCACACATTACGTTTTCCCAGACAGTGGAATTACTTGATGGAGCCAAAGTGCATTAAGAATATTCAGAAACAATTTTTGAACCGATATATGTAAATGTTTTATCAAAATATAAGGTTGTCCAATCCAGGCGTAGAATTTTTTCGGGAATGAAGACTCATATTAAACTCTTGCCATGTAAAAGGTTCAATTAAAAACTGTGTCTCATTATTATCATTATTAATATTAAAATACATATCAACATCAACTATACCATCAGATCCATTATCTGATAGTTTATCTAAGAATGGCAAAGCAAATTCATCAGAAAGTGATTTATATGAGTTTTCCTACCCTTAAACATTTTAATATAGTTCCATATCTTACTGATAGGAGTATTTCTATTAAAAGACTCACAGAGATTGCGCCAACCATTTTTCTTTTCGATATGGTTCTCTTTTTCAAGGCGTCTAACTTCTTATATATAATGTAGTTATCCATTGTAGGATTACTTCTATAGTATTTTAAAGCTTGGTAACACTTAATGACGCTTTGTTCGCACTTCTCATTCCACCATGCCGCTGGTGGCCTACTTCTATATGAACTAGTCTTGGTATACTTTGGGATGCAAAGTAACTTCAAAGAGCTAAGTCTATTACAGTAGGTATTATATGACTTCAAAGGGTTCTCAGTATCCACATTGATAAATCATTAAATAAAGTTTCAGATATTTCACAGTACTTCACCCAATCTGCTTTTTTACCGACTTCAAAAAAGGAGGAGGCACTATGTTCGCCTGATTGTTTTTTTTTTTTTTTTGTATATTCACCGATTACTCCGCCATTTATGAACCGATTTCCAAAATTCTTGTTTTGTTTGAAAGGGTCCCATTTTCATGAGGTCAGGACCTGGTGATGGAATCCTACAGAAACCGAGGGGAACTTTCGAAAATTGTAGGGGCGAGTAGTGCTTTTGCATGTTTTTTCAGTAGGCTTTTTACATAGCTACAATTTGCTGATGGTCGAACTCGACCTGATGATGGAGCCAGAAGACAGTCGAGGGATCTTCTTGATTATTTGGAGTAGTTGTAGCTTGAATGATTCGTATTGGTGAGCACTTTGCACCAAGATTGATCGTGACTGTCATTAGGGGTCTAATGATGAGAACAAAAGACAGTTCAGGGAACTGCTGAACGGTTTACAGTAACTACATGATCATGTTTGGACTTAATTCATTTATATCAATGAAAACTTCGCACCTACACGGGTTACAATGTAGTGATGCAGTAAATCTGATGATGGAGCCTTAAAACCATCGAGGGATCTCCTGCACTATTTTGAGTAGTTTCCATCATCATTTTGCACTTTGCACCAAGGTTGGTTGGGACTGTCTAGGTTGTGGAGTAAATCTGATAATGGAGGAGAAAGACTGTCGTGGGATCTTTTTAACTATTTGGAGTGATTATGTTGTGCTTGGACTTAACTTATTTATATTGATAAGAACTTTGCACCTATATGGATTATGTAAGTATATTGAAGGTCCGCAGTATACATGATGATGGAGACCATTAACAGTCGAGGGAATTCCTCAACGATTTACAGCTAAACTATCTGAACACTGACTAACTCAGGACTACTTCGTGATTTCGGTCTCAAGTAGCCGTCGTCTTCTCATTCGAAAACCATTATACTTGCTTACTTTGCCTACAACACTTAAAATGGTGAAATAAATATTTTTTAACAAAAATATTCCGACTTCAAAAAGTAAACTAAAAAGCAAAAAATATTTTTTTTTGTAGAAATTAATACATGTTTTCATTTAGTTAAATAGAAATAATATTAATAACCATTTTATAATCTTGAAGTGGTGCCAAGTGAATCACCAAAGTCATACTTTGGTATGACCGACAACAACAGTTTTAGAAAAATATATTGATCGGTAACTTCTATTCATTAAACTGATAATAGATATTCTTGTAGTGTGTTATAGGTAATCTTTACACTATTTTTGTTTTACTTGGCACCGAATTCAAGATTATAAAATGGTTATTAATATTATTTCTATTTAACTAAATGAAAACATGTATTAATTTCTACAAAAAAAAAAAAAAAAAATTTTTGCTTTTTAGTTTACTTTTTGAAGTCGGAATATTTTTGTTAAAAATTATTTATTGTATAAAAAAATTCTCTATTGGAGGATTTGTTTCATATTTATTAACAGCTAAAGTAAGATTTGTAATTGTAGGGAAATGATAACTACCCATACTGTCATCATATACAGTCCAATCACACAGTGGTGCTAAAACTGCACTTGTAAAAGTGATATCAATAGCTGATGGGTTACAATTAGGCCGATTATTTGTTGTGAAACTGCCATCATTCAACAAGCATAGATCCAACTCATCAGTTATATCATATAGTTGCTGTCCTCTGCCCTTGGTGCTTACACAGCCAAAAGCAATATGATGAGCATTAAAGTCTCCTGAAATGAACACTGGCTTGGGCAGATCTTTTATAATATTTCTCAATTTGTTTATTCTAATATGGCCACTGTGTGGTGTACAATACACAATCAAAATAGATAAGTTACCTAACTCTGTAGAAAGAGAAATTGCAACAGTTTGTACATCTTCATAAAATGTGGTTTGTAAACTTGTATACTTTAAATTATGTTTTATGAGGATAGCTATTCCCCCATGTTCATTAGCTGCATTTTTGAAATGTATATTATATTCAGGAATGTGGAAAGGTTTGTTATCTTTAATCCACGTTTCATTTAAAAGGCAAATATCAATATTTTTATCATTAAGAAACTTTAAGAGTAAGGGCTTTTTATTATTCTTTCCTTTCACGGGACCACAGGGTCCCGGACCTTTGGAAGGCGTACGAGGAGCCGAAGCCAACTTGCAGAGGCCCGAACAGTTTTAATTTTAATGTGATCGGACATCAGCCGGCAATTATCCCTGTATGCGCTATAAAAGTGCACCCAAGGACAATCCCCGGTTGATGCAGGACTATTGTGAAATGTAGTAAAAATTTATAGGGTTATAGGTATGGGTTGCTATGGACTAGCGGATATGATAACTGTGGAAATACTATGGCCCCTGCCCCTGACCAATATTGATACATACGGATAAACAGGCAGGGGGTGACTGGCAAACTCATGTAGCGACACGGGGGCAACATACTATACGTTGAGCTGCTTGGGGAAGAAGAGGCATCCCACGGCTTTCAGAGCAATCCCGAAAGTACGGTCAAGACTACTCAAGACCCCTACCAGCACCTTACTGAGACACATCCTTCCCCCGAGTCTCCTTCAACTCCCACTCTTGCGAATCTCCATTCAAGCCAGCAACAAGTCATGTCCGCGCAAATACAAGTTCTTTCGAAACAACTTGAGAAGCTGACGCTCGAAATCTTCGAACTTCGCAGCCGTGAAAGACCTCACCATCGCCGTTACCAGCGCTCCCGCTCAAGATCGAAGTCTACTGCGAAGTATCAAAACGATTCTAATCGAGTATGCTATTATCACTACCGATTTGGGGATCAAGCAAGACGCTGCGTATCACCTTGCGCGAAGCGAAATCAAAACAAGTCAGAAAACTAAGAGAGGCACCGACCGTGGCGGACGTCGGTGTAACTACAGCAAGTAATCGCCCATGTGTCTTCGATCGCAACACTAATCACCGTTTTCTCGTTGACACCGGTGCGGACATCTCCGTATTAGCCGACATCCACATACATAAGAAAAAATGCTCACCAACTTCGTACAAACTATACGCCGCGAACAGCTCACCGATAAATACCTACGGCAAGAAAGACCTACAAATCGACCTAGGCCTCAGAAGACGATTTCGTTGGACATTTGTAGTCGCAGACGTCAAAACATCGATACTCGGAGCTGACTTCCTTCGCCACTTCAAACTCCTCGTCGACCTGCATCAAAAGAAGCTAATCGACAAGGTGACATAACTCTCAATCAACGCCCTAGAAATCTCGTCAATGCAACAAGCCGTCTACGTACTCAGCAACAAGCAGACATATCAAAACATACTTATACAGTATCCTGATTTACTCCGACCTATGTCTTTGAAAACTCCCGCTAAACACAACGTCGTCCATCACATCGAGACAACGGGACTACCCCTCTTCGCACGTGCTCGCCCCCTACCGCCCGACAAATACAAAGCGGCTAAAGAAGAGTTTGAACGGATGATGGAAATGGGAATCTGTCAACCTTCCAAGAGCCCGTGGGCCAGCCCACTCCATGTGGTAAAGAAAAAAGGTCTACGAGTGTGCGGCGACTACAGGCGTCTAAATTCAGTCACACTACCCGATAAGTACCCGATTCCGCGCATACAAGATTTCACCTATCAACTACACAATAAGAAGATCTTCTTAAAACTCGACTTAAAAATGGCCTACTACAGAATACCTATAAACAAAGAAGACGCACAGAAAACTGCAATAATCACACCCTTCGGGTTATTTGAATTTAACTGCATGAGGTTTGGCTTACGAAATGCAAGTCAAACCTTCCAACCTTTCATGCACGAGGTACTGCGCGGCATCGAGCGCTGTTTTTCATTCGTCGAATATTTTGTTATCTTCAGAGAACGAACAAGATCACAAGACAATGCTACATCAAGTTCTCGAACGCCTGAACAAATACGGCGTATCACTCAACGTTGACAAATGTGAATTTGCACAGGCGAAAATCAACTTTCTCGGCTACGAAGTCACAGCGAACGGCATAAAACCAACTGAAGAACGAATAAAAGTTATATCCAGTTATCCTCAACCTAAAACTATCATCGAGCTTCGTCGTTTCCTGGGCATGTTGAACTTCTACAGAGATTGTTTACCAAATCAAGCCGACATGCAAAGCGAACTCAACAAATATCTGCACAATGGAAAAAAAATGACAAGACACCTGTCAAGTGGACGCCGACCGCCGAACAAGCATTTCAAAAATGCCGCCAAAGCATATTGGAATGTGTGGCGCTAACGCACCCTATCGCCGACACCCCACTCTGCATTATGACGGACGCTTCAGACCACGGCATCGGCGCGGCGCTGCAACAACGCGACAACGGAGCTTGGAAACCGCTAGCATTCTTTTCCAAAACAATGAGTGCCACACAATCTCGATACAGCACGTATGATCGCGAACTACTAGCGATCTACATGTCTGTGAAGCACTTTAGAAGAGTCATCGAGGGCTGTGACGTCACCGTCTACACTGATCACAAACCACTGTCCTACGCGCTCTCAAGACCGCAAAGTAGCAGCGACACCCCGCGACGCGAACGTCAACTCCATTTTATCAGTCAATTCTGCAATAAAATCGCGTACGTAAAGGGAGACGAAAACTCAGTCGCTGACGCCTTATCTCGCATTGAGGAAATACACTGCCCCTCAAACATTGACTACGACAAATTATCACGTGATCAAGAACAAGACGAAGAACTGAAACAATTAAAACTACAGCCAAACTTAAAATTCATCACGATTACTTTGCCCGGCATGCAGCGACCAATCACGTGCGAGATATCAACATCTACGCCCCGCCCATATCTACCACCGGCACATCGTTTTGCAGTATTCAAAGCGCAACATGAGCTCTGCCACCCTGGTATCAAGACGACTAGAAAACAAGTAACATCGAAGTTCTTCTGGTCATCTATGAATAAAGATGTAACAACGTGGACAAGAAACTGCGTCGGCTGTCAGCGAGCAAAAGTACATCGTCACGTCGTCACGCCGCTAGGAAGTTTCCCGCCATCGCAACGCTTCGAACACATCCATATCGATATAGTTGGCCCGCTTCGACTATCATATGATTATCGATATTGTGTTACTATCATGGACAGATTCACAAAATGTCTTGAAGCCGTACCAGTGCGCGAGATAACAGCTGAGAACGTCGCAAAAGAACTGTTTGAAAACTGGATTGTTAGATTCGGCTGCCCACTACGTATATCGACCGATCAAGGCAGGCAGTTTGAATCGTCGGTGTTCAACGCGCTAATGAAAAAAATCGGCATTACACGCATACGCACGACAGCATACCACCCACAATCAAATGGGCAACTTGAACGGGCACATCGTACCCTAAAAGCTGCGTTAATGGCTAGAGGCGCGACTACCAACTGGAGCGACGAACTGCCCACCGTACTGCTTGGCCTCTGTACAGCGCTGCGTGAAGATAACAACCTAATTCCCGCGCTAATGACATACGGTTCTACACTACGTGTCCCATCGGATTTCTTCGCACCGGCTACTACGACTAACATGTCGGACGAAGATTACGTACGCCGCCTCACACAAACGATGACGTCACTCTCACCTTCGTGCACTACCACTAGAACAACAGTCAAACCATTCATACACAAAGACCTCGGTACGTGCACACACGTCTTTGTGAGGAACAATCCCGTGCGAGCGCCGCTGACACCACCCTACGATGGACCGTATCCAGTGCTACAAAGACACGAAAAATATTTCTAAATTCAGCTACCGCATAGAGAGACAGTTGTATCGCTGGATAGACTGAAACCGGCGTACATCTGCAATGAAACACCTAACACTACAAGCCCTACAAACACAGCAAGCACGCCGAGCATCGTGAATCCTGTACCTTCACACCAACCATACATCACAAGGACCGGCAGAGTATGCAAGCCAAACGTACGCTTCGCTAAGTACTGTGAGGTACGCATCGCTACATCATCCTCAAGTCCAGTCAAGTTACATTGACGCCAGTTGTATCCATTGTTCTCCAGAAAGGAGTAACCGACAGAATCGGACACCTGCTGCAACGTAAATATAGCATCAGGACGATCTTCCGCCCACCCGGTCAGCTGAGACAACTGCTACACTCGCCAAAGGATAAGGATCCACTAGCTGTGCCCGGTGTGTACATTATACCTTGCGACTGTGGCTCAAGTTACATCGGAGAAACTCGGCGCAACATCACAACCAGGCTAAAGGAACATATACGTAGCGTGAAGAAGATGGACATCCAGGCATCGGCTGTGGCTGAACATGTTTGCGGCACGGATGCGGCTCACTTCATACGTTTTGATAAGGTCTCCGTACTAGCGAGGGAGAAATACTTCGTTCCGCGAAAAGTGCGAGAGGCCATCGAGATTAGCCGACGTCCGTGCTTCAACAGGGATGGTGGCTGGGCTTTGCCAACCGCGTGGAAGCCGAGCTTGGAGACTACGTCGGTCCGAAGCGTATCCAGTCTGGAGTGTGACACAGTAAGCGTCATATGTAACACAGACTTTGTGCCGGGCCCGGAATTGAACCCACTACCCGCGCCACTGGTGAACGTACCGTGCGCCTCAACATCGTCACACGCGCCGCCGCCGGAGATGGCAGCAAACGCGCGTGGTATCCGGCAGATGGCGCGTTGGACTCGCCGCAACGCAACCATCAACAGCGATGCAGGCGCCAACGCTAACCAGTAGGCTGCGCGACGTCGCCGCGTCCACGCACGCTGCCCATGAGGAAGAACCCCTCTGTGGTTCGAAACTAGTAGAGCTTTTCTCAACATTTACACGTGAGTAACCCGCGAATTTTAGTTAATTTTGTCTATGATTAGTAATACTAATCAGTGTCGCACTATAATTGTCTATGTCGTCATATCACTATAAAGAGGGTTTTTTTTTCTGAGGGGAAAATCATCAAATGACTTCTCCCGCCCAGGGCTGGGCAGGAGGGATCGTCAGACTCTTACTGACTAAAAACCCCCCTGTTCCTTCTCCTGCTCTATGCCGAGGTCGCGGTGCCTCATTGCGCTTACCCCGCAACCCCGGCTGAACATCAGCCCTATGGGGCCCCGTCTAGGGTGGTCTAATGGCTCTTTGAGGCGCGCGCGGAACGCTACGCGCCGTACGCTCGGGCCTGGTTCTGGTCGGGCGGCGAGCTGCCCTTACTCGCCGACCGCAGGCCCGTGCTTACGGTGGCCGGAGATCGTCCCTTGATCCCCGACGCCCGTAGTGTCGCCAGTTGCGGCTGCTGGGGACACGGCGGTGCTCAGCCCAGGCAGGGCATACCGCTACCGTATGCTCCACCGTATCCTCTAGGTGGTCCTCACAATGACGACACTCGGGCGTTTCCTCCCGCCGAAACAGGAACCTACCGAAGCTGCCGTGCCCGGTAAGTACCTGCGTCAGACGGAAGGTGAGGACGCCGTGGCGTCTCTCAAGCCACTCCTCAAAGAGGGGTCTTACCGCTGCTATAATAGCGTGCCCGGCCCTCGGTTGCGACAGTCGCTGCTTCCACTCAGCCATAAGATCTCGCCGGAGCTCATTCCGCCACGCACTAATTTGGCGCGGCAGAGGATCCTCGCCCCGGTGACGCGCGTCTGCGCGCAAACTGTAGACGCGCGCGAGCGCCTTCGCTTCCAGATCCCATGGCGGTGATCCAGCAAGGAGGTTCGCCGCCTCCCCGGAGATCGTGCGATATCCGGCCGCCGCTTCAAGTCCGGCGCCCACACAGGGGTACCGTAGAGGGCCATGGATCGCACGATCCCCATATACAACCTCCGGCAGGAGGCGTTTGGCCCCCCGAGGTTGGGAAGGAGCTACTTGAGCGCGGCCCCAGACCGTTCCAACTTAGGAGCCAAACGACGAAAATGCTCCGTGAAGTTCCATCGGCTGTCGAGGACGAGACCCAGGTACTTCATCGCCGACTCGACGCCGATGGTAACTCCTCCTGCCGTTATTTGGGACCCATCTGGAGGTGGCGCGTTCCGACGGCCATAAAAACACATGGCCTTGGACTTGTGAAGCGCCACCTCGAGTCCCAACTGCCGGATCCTTGTAACGACTGTCGCAACCGCTTGTGACATCAGGTCGCCCGCCGCCTGATGTGACCTCCCGTTCGCCAGCACCAGCGTGTCGTCAGCATAACAGACAATGCTGACGCCGCTCGGGAGGTCGGTGCGTAGCACCCAATCGTACCCGATGTTCCACAGGAGAGGTCCCAGGACCGATCCCTGTGGAACACCGCGCGACACCTCTCGACGATTCCACACGCCCCGGTGACCGGGGTAGATGACGCATCTGTCCGTCAAGTAAGCCTCGACTACACGACGGAGATAGGCACCTGATGATACCGGAGTGCCTCCAGAATGCAGCTCCAGGGCAACGAGTTGAAGGCGTTGGCGATGTCCAGAGACACCGCCACGACGACTCGCCCCCTGGCCAACGCAGTCCCCGTCGTGAGGTCCCACACGCGCATGATGGCGTCCACCGTGGAGCGCCCTCTGCGGAAGCCGAACTGGCCGTCCGCTAGATCCGGCCCCCTTCCAGACAGGTGCCCGACGAGGCGGTCTGATATTATCCTCTCGAACAGTTTTCCCACCTCGTCGCTATAAAGAGGGTGGCCGAACAAGTGTCGGCCATTGACAATGTAACTCTGGAGCAGTGAGCTGCAGGACTGTGTACTGTATAATTAAAGCCAAGTATCCAAGATCCAAGTCTTTTAATCCTATTACAATGAGAACGCCCTGTGCAAGTCAGAAACGGGAGACTATGATTTAAAAACAACTATATTGAAAGGAATAAGATCTCCCGTAGAAGAAGACGAAGCTGTGATCAAGGATTATGTAGATCGAATGAATGCTCAGACAGTACAAGAATTCAATAGACTGATTTCTTCATCACGTTCTCAAATTATATTAGATGGCCAAATGCAGTTAAGTCTTATTTAAAAACAAAGTCATCAGACGTTTTGACTCATTTCGAAGACAAGTTTTATACTAAAGCAGAGGTAGATAAGTTAATTAAAAATTTCCCTAATGGCAAAACAGCAAATAGTAAATGAAATACATAAAGCCGCACGAAGAAATTTCCTGAAGCGTTCAGTTATTTTAAAAGTAATCGATGATTTGTGGCAAGCCGATCTGATGGACATGCAAAACTTGAAAAAGTATAATAAAAGTTACAATTATGTGCTAGTGGTTATTGATTGCTTCTCAAAGTATGCTTGGGCGGAACCATTGAAATCAAAAAATAAACAAGATGTTACTCATGCATTTGAAAGGATATTGATTGATAGTAATCGCAGACCTGTTAATTTACAAACGGATATGAGGAACGAGTTTTATAACAATACGTTTCAGAATCTTATGAAGACGAACAATATTAACCATTACTCAACGTTTTCAACCAAAAAAGCTTCGATTGTTGAAAGACTAATAAGAACTATTAAAAATAAGTTATATAAATCTTTTAGCTATAACGGAAACTACAAATGGTTAGGACAACCGTTAGAAGTAATATTGAAGACATATAATAATACAAAGCATCAGGCTATTAAATATAAACCAGCTAAAGTAAATAAATATAATGAACACGATATAAAAGAAAATATTAACAGAACATTAAAGAAAATATCTTCTCTCCATACAAAGAAACCTAAGTTTAAAGTATGTGTCGATTATGTACGCATCAGTAAATACAAACACAATTTCGAGAAAGGTTACACCCCCAATTGGTCAACTGAACTATTTACTATTAAAAAAATAAAAAAAAACATACCAGTAACATACCAAATAGAAGATCAGCGAAAAAAAATTATATTGGGGGCATTTTATAATAATAATTATCGCATACTATAAATATAAGCCTGAAACAATATTAGAAAATAAAAATTGTAAAATGTACTGGGACCGAACTATTGTAACAGACAAAACAATACATTTTAATAGACCAGACATTACAGTACACGCCAAAATTAACAAAATAGTATACTTGATATATATTGCTATCCCAAATTCACATAACATACAATCTACCATATCCGAAAAATTAAGTAAATATCAAGATCTTGCCATAGAAATTAAAACGCAGTGGTGAGTGCAAACAGTTCACATTGTCCCCATAGTTCTTTCTACCACCGGTATTATACCGAAGACCCTCACACAGAGCCTTAATACTCTGCACATGCCTGCATACACTCTCCACACGCTACAAAAAGCTACCATCCTCAACACTTGCCGCATCACTCGAAAATTCTTAACTTCGTCTACTTTAGCATCTACTCATTCTTTTTAATCTTCCCCTTGCACACTTGGCTCCGGCCCGTGTATAAGGTTCCTTAAACTCTCGCATGAGAAGAAATGTAAAATGTATATTTATAATAATAATAATATTTATTTGCATAAAAACACGTTATAAAAGATGGTACAAAGATTGAATAGAGAGCATACTTGTTTTTGCTTAACATTATAAGCGTGCAAATCGTGCATTAATGTTTTTTGTCAAAAAACTCTTTAAGACTATAAAAACTATTAGTGGACAGCCAATCATATAATTTATTTTTAAATAATCTGGTATTGAGAACTTTTAAATTACTCGGTATTCTGTTAAATATTTCCACACACATATTCAAACAACTTTTATTGTATTTGGCTAGCCTAGGCGTGACATCCAGCACAAGCCTGTGAGGGTCGCGCCGATTTCGAGGATGTACTAAGGGTGACAAAAATGCATGGAGAGCTTAAGGTCGACTATTGACTGACAGGTTTTGCATAACGCTACCATTGATAACTAGATGGCGCTGCTTTTAAATGAAAATAACCCTGCAAAGCTTGAATACTTTACACTGCAGAGGCACACAATAAGGTTTTTAATGGTTAAAATAATAATTAAGAAACAATAATATATTTATATTCAAATACACATAAATTATGTTAATTTTCACATTTCCGAGGACTTAATATAGCGCCATCTAAGTCAAGTCAAGCAAACCAATTAAAAGATGGCGTCAATAATTAATAATAGACAATAATAAAAGTTATAAACTAACCCGCATTTTCGATATCATCAAAAATGCGATCGGTAGCTCGGGTAAATAAGAATGATAGTATAATGAAGTCGAAGGGCACCGGTTCAATTCCGGGTTATCATTTTTAAATTCAGGTTTTTTTAACAATGGTTTTTTTATATTTTTTATATAAAATCAATAATAATAATATATAAATAAAATATTTGACGTTTAATATTTATAAAAGATAACAAAAATAAATAAATATATTATTTTAGAATAAAATTATTTTAATAAATATATATAAATAACTTTTATTATATGTGCTAACTATTAATGTAAAAGTAATATATTTTTCTTACAGATTAAGACTAATACTAAGTTTAATTCTCATAAAGGATAACAAATAAAACTATTTTAGTGACATTATAATTTCAGACATTTATTTCTTAAAACATAATATTTCTTTCTTTCTTATAATATAGTGTATACCCTGACCTGACTTTTCAGCTAACTGACACATTATTTAATACACTTTTTATAAGATTAATAAGTATTTTAAATCAAAATTGTGTTGTGCTAGTCATTAATTAGTTAGTTTTAAACACAATGTTATAATACGATTCTATATAATATGCAACCTTACTTCTGCAACTATTTTACCTCCCCATAAAATTTAATTAAAGTATTGACTAAAGTGATTCATTATGTGCATCATGTTTTGACAAAGGCTCATAGCTTAAGTATTCGTTCCAGAACAAGGAAGAAATTGAAGCTAGACCTTAAATCAATAACATTTCTAAGACCGGGATATAGCATTCATTAGATATGGGACGAATTGTTCATAGTAATTAATAAATAAATAATTTATTATTTTGCAATCAATAGCATCTGTAAATATTAATATTGCTTTTATTTTTATTTCTCATATTTAGTAAAACATTAAAATCATTACTGAATAACAGTCGCTGGTTATAAAGTAGTCAATAAATTTATCCTACTAACACTAAGTTTGAACATTTATCCATTAAATAAATTATAGCTACCCCGGTCTTGTAATTGCTTAATCCTATAGTCAACAATGTCTTTTCTTTTAAGAACTAGTGTAGCCGCCATTTTTATCGATCCTATTTCTCCTATCTCGCTGGCCAAGGAATAATCCGTATGTCTGATTGCTGACTAAACACTTGCACAATTATGAACATTACACATAGGACAATTGTCCTGCACGAACGTTATCACTAGCACATCTTCATGACGTCATTCAGCACATCTATGTAGTTTTCACTGTTTGCATGACTGAAGATGACAATGCTCCAGTAATTTTCCTCATAACCTTGCCCCATAAGTTGAAACTGGTCTGAGTCAATATCACGTCTTCTGCCAGATCCACTACGGTGCTCCAATGAACCCTCTTCTTGAAACAGCTTTAGATATCCATAAAGTGGCAGTCTTTACCTGTAAGGGACGTGTATTATTTATTATTTTCATGTATCGATAACCATGGATAATAAAATAAATAACAAACGGTCATTTATAAGAATACTTACGTTTAAGCCAGTTTCTCTAGAAATTCCAGTATAATTTAAGCTTTGATTATGCAATGCTATTATTTGGGCCCTCGTAGCCATATTAACATTTGAACGCAAATTCATAATAAAAATAAATATTAAAAACTTGTTAAACAAATCGTGACTGAACTCACTCAAAGATAGTAAAGAATGTTATGATTGAACAAAAAGGTTTAATTTTTATACAGTTAATTTTAAATTACCCTCAACTGTTTTGAGATTTATGATCGGGTTATAGTTGCTAAACAACTTTAATATTATAACACTAGGAAGACCGAAATCTTGAACTACCTATAAAGACCAGGTGGGGTCAAATGACCCATTGATGAGTTGTAATGTTTTATTCATTTATTATAGTTTTAAGTTTTATTAATTATCATCTTATAGTAAATAAAAGAACTTAATAGTAATTATACATTACGTAATAAAAACATAAAAATATTAGAAAAATTTTTGACATTTTATTGTTTACATTACAAGAGCAACACAAAGGCTTTATTTATTGGTTTTATTCCTGCATTTTTGCAAGTAACACCGTTTTCTCTTTCCACTTCTTTCTTCTTCAGGCCCTGGAGGTATGCTCTTATCGGGCTGTGAAGTAGATGGTGTCATCAGGGAGTGGGAATCTTGGCCGACTAACTCCCTGGCCAAGCCAAGAATGAACTTTTTCTACTGATTTTTTTCTCGATACTTTTTTGTACAAAATCCAAGAATAGTTTCCTGTCAAATCCAAAACATTATTATAAAACACTTGTCCTGTGCTTTGACACTATATTTCTTGGCCATTTGATCAATAATGTCTACTCTTTCTAAACTTTGATTTTGTCGACGGATTTCATTCTTTCTAAACATGGGACCTCGACCTCTTCTTAGGTTTTGCACTACGTAAAGCCGAGAGAGCTACTGAATCTGAAACAGTGGAGTAAACGCTAACATAACAAAATGTTTCCTTTTCTCTCAATGTAAAAAAATATTATTTTATTTACATCAATATATAAAATAATATACACTTACTATCAGAATCGGAATATGAGTGGGATCATCATCCCTAAAAGAATCACTATTTTGTGTAATATTGTAAACACTTTCTTGACTTTCTGAGTCTAAATGCAAAATGTGCCTTACTTGTTCAGTCGATTCACGGTCTGATTGATCGTCCGGTAAATTTTGCAACACTTCCAGTATTTTTGAAGGGCAAAGGTAACGATAATGAGGCATTATTATTACGGCGAGCCATGATATGTCTTTGTTTTGACAAGAACAAAACAAGAAAAAAATATCAAAATTCAACTACCCATAACACAAGTATATTCCAGGAAATGTAACTAGCAAGCACGCAGTGGTGTCAAATGACCACTGCGGTCTCTCTAGGTAGATAATATTTTTTTAATTAGTATTTATCTTGCTATCGGCATACACATATCAGAATAATGTAAACAATGACGAAATATTAAAAGTCATAAAACGACAATGAGTTCAGTGCTATGGTTTTGATAATATGATTGATCAAAAATTACATTGGGGTCATTTGACCACTCTGGTCTTTCTAGTGATAAAGAGTAGGATAATTTCAATACATTTCAAGGTTACGTAATGGCCTAATGGCTAGTGGCGTCGGCTAATTTTATGCTACCGAGTTCGAATCCTGGTTATTGCGTGCTTTGCTTTAAAAAGGTTTGGAATATCGTAGCATTAATTTGTATAAAAATTTATTAAGTTAATAACTTTGTATCTGATAAAAACTATAAATGTATATTTTTCAATACCACTAGTATACTAGCGCCATCTATGTCGTCCATGGTATATAATTAAGGCGATGAAACGCCGTACAAACGATTTTGATTTAGAATCATCCATGCACTTATGACACTGATAGTACATCGTCTGCTTTTGTAAATAATTGCTTATTCTTCCTCACAAACATACATATTTCATATATATAAAGAGACGGTAGCGGTAACAAACCAAGCTTATGAAATACAGGCCGACAAGAATCGTCGAATTGAAGTCCGTAGATTGCTCGAATGCATTTTTTTTGCGCAACAAATGCTCTATTTTGATCAGCACATTATTAGTCCATACCGTAACACCGATTCAACATATGCGTGGTATGATGTTAGTCCATACCGTAACACCGATTCAACATATGCGCGGTATGATGTTATTGCCGTTTGAATATTTGTTATATTTCTAATTTTTCTCAGAGCAAATACAAACTTATTTATTTGTTTTGCAACATTATCGACATGGGTTTTCCAGTTCATCTTTTGATCCAAAGAAACGCCTAAAAACTTGGTTTTCGTAACTTCACCAATTTTGTTTATATTTAGTTTGTTATTATACTTAGAATTGTATGTTCGATTAAATTGTATATAAACAGACTTGGAAAGATTTAATGATAAATTATCGTTATTTAGCCATTCAATTAAAATGTCAATTGTGTTATTTATGTCAGTTTCATGATTGTCAATTGTATTAGTATTTTTATCAGATGTCACAATAATTGAAATGTCATCAGCAAATAGTACACATTTATGATTAGTGATTTTAATAATTGAATTAATATACAAAATGAATAAAAGTGGTCCTAACACACTTCCTTGTGGAACACCATGTTTGTTGTTTTTGAGTTCAGAAGAGTGTGGCGTCATGTCGTTATGTCGATTCACTTTTGTAATTATAACACGCTGTTGTCTGTTACTTAGATATGTCGATATCTATTGAAGTGCAACACCTCTAATACCATCATCATCATCATCATATCAGCCACAGGACGTCCACTGCTGAACATAGGCCTCCCCCATTGACTTCCAGATAGGCCGGTTGGAAGCGACCTGCATCCAGCGGCTTCCTGCGACCTTAATCAGGTCGTCTGTCCACCTTGCGGGTGGACGTCCTACGCTGCGCTTGCCGGTACGTGGCCTCCACTCGAGAACCTTTCTGCCTCAGCGGCCGTCGGTTCTACGCGCTATGTGCCCTGCCCATTGCCACTTCAACTTACTAATCCGCTGGGCTATGTCGGAAACCTTTGTTCGTTTGCGGACATCCTCGTTTTTTATACGGTCTCGCAAAGAAACTCCGAGCATAGCCCTTTCCATAGCGCGCTGAGCGACCTTGAGCTTCTTTATAAGGCCCACAGTAAGAGACCATGTTTCAGTTCCATAGGTCATCGCTGGTAACACACATTGATTATAGACTTTCGTCTTAAGGCACTGAGGTAAGTTGGACGAGAAGATGTTGCGTAGTTTCCCGAACGCTGCCCATCCAAGTTGGATTCGACGATTGACCTCCTTCTCGAAATTGGACCTACCTAGCTGGATCACTTGTCCCAGGTATACATATTCGTCAACAATTTCGAGGTTAGAACTCCCAACTGATATCGGATAGGGCGTGACATGGGCGTTTGCCATGACTTTCGTCTTGTCCATGTTCATTCGGAGCCCTACCTGTTGAGAAACTCTACAGAGGTCATCGAGCATTGTGCTCAGATCCTCCAGCGATTCTGCCATGACTACAATGTCGTCGGCAAACCGGAGGTGAGTGATGTACTCGCCGTTGATGTTGTTGCCAGATCCTTTCCATTCCAAGAGCTTGAAAGCGTCTTCCAATGCAGCGGTAAACAGTTTCGGAGATATGACGTCTCCTTGCCTTACACCTCGCTGCAGAGGAATATTCTTCGTGCTCTGGTTTTGTACTTGGACCGACATAGTGGCGTTTGTGTATAAGCACTTCAAAACCTCGATGTACCGAAAGTCAATATGGCACCGCTGGAGAGATCTAAACACAGCCCAAGTCTCGATCGAATCAAAAGCCTTCTTATAGTCCACAAACGCCAAGCATAGTGGCAAGTTATACTCCTCGGTCTTCTGTATAACTTGCCGCAGCGTATGGATGTGGTCTATGGTACTATAGCCTTTCCGGAAACCGGCTTGTTCGGGAGGCTGGAAGTCATCGAACCTACGTGTGAGACGATTTGTGATGACCCTCGAGAATAGCTTGTAGACATGGCTCAGAAGTGAGATGGGTCTATAATTTTTAGTAGAGTGTTACCTCCCTTCTTGAAGAATAGTACTGCTCCATGCCGCCGGCGTTGCTCCTTCGAATATGACGCAGTTGAAGAGCTTCTGAAGGACTCTCAGTACCGGCGTTCCGCCCGCTTTCAGAAGCTCTGATGTGATTCCGTCCTCGCCCGGCGCCTTGTTGTTCTTGAGCTGCTTGAGGGCCATCCTAATCTCGTATAGGCTGATGTCCGGGATATCTTCGGTATAGTGTCGGGTGAGTTTAGCTCTTGGATCGGCGACTGAGCTAACAGGTTTAGTGACCGATGTGTATAGCTGTCCATAAAACCTCTCGATCTCACCCAAAACTTCGGCCTTCGTCGACGCCACACTGCCATCCTCCGCCTTCAGCTTCGTCAGCTGTGTTTGCCCAATAGACATGTCCCTAGCGAACACTTCAAATCAAATCAAATAAAATTTTTATTTCAAATAGACCAAAAAAAGGCACTTTTGAACGTTAAGCAAAAAAGATATCATAAGGTTTAACTTTATGTGTCAGTCTGTCCGTCTGTCCTCTAGTGAAGTTATTTGCTCGTTCCAAAGTGTAGATTCCTATGGAGAAGAACGAGCAAGAAACTCTATGGTTACTCTTTTTCAATCACTTTTTACAATGCATTGTTACATAATTTAGATAGTTCCATTATGTGAGAACAGTGTAACATTAGTGTTTAACCAAAGGATCCGAAAAAGAAATGAACCTCAGGGACAGCAACTTTAGACAGTCTCGAGTTGACCAGTCCCAATAGGCGGCGTCCGTTCACGAACATGACACGTACACCAGCACCGCCCAACTGAACCATATTATAGGGAACCGAGCGGTCCAGTGCCCGTGCCACCGCCAATGAGACTCCTGGGTGAGCATGACAACTCCCAACTGACACAAGCACCAATATACTATAAGTCTAACTCAATTATAATAAATTACAGGGCTCTCACATTTACAAAAATCCAGTTTATCAACAATTAACAACATGGTGAATAATTTAATAATTGAGATCAAAATTCCTCTTAACCTTAACAATTTTTATCCTGTGCAGTCAAACCAGCCACCCTCCAAGCATTTTTATCTTCTATATAATCGTTTAGTTTGTAGTATGCTTTCCTACATAATACTTTCTTTATACATAATTTAAATTTACTTTCATTAAGATTTTGTATTTCAGTTGGGATTTTATTATAACATTTAACACATAATCCCATTAACGACTTATGCACTTTTGCTAATCTAAATAATGACTTAATCTATTTCTATGTCTAGTAAGATAGTCATGTTTTTCAGATACTTTTACAAATAGCTGTAGGTTTTTCCTAACATACATAATGTTTTCATAAATATATTGACATGATACGGTCATAATGTTGATCTCCTTAAACTTTTCTCTGAGAGATTCGCGACGACCTAAGTTATAGATAGCTCTGACGGCACGCTTTTGTAAGATAAAGATAGACTCAATGTCGGATGCCTGTCCCCACAACAGAATTCCATACGACGTGATGCTGTGAAAGTAGCTAAAGTACACTAGTCGCGCCGTGCCTACGTCAGTTAGCTGACGGATCTTCCAGACAGCATAAGCTGCCGAGCTCAACCGCCCTGCTAGAGATCTAATGTGGGGCCCCCATTGCAGCTTGTCGTCTACAGTAATCCCCAAGAATGTAGTCTCCTTTACAAATTCCAGTTTCTGACCATTTAATAATATATCATCGCATACGTTACTTTTAACATTTGGCAAAATAAATCTAATGCATTTCGTCTTTTTATCATTAAGTACTAAGTTGTTTTTTGTGAACCAATTATGAACTTTCATTAAGGCATTATTCACTTCGTCATAGTTATTTGATCGTCTATTTAATTTAAAAATCAAGGATGTGTCATCAGCGAATAATACCATATGCGGTTCACTTTGGAATAAATGGGGCAGATCATTGACATAAACCAAAAATAGGAATGGACCCAATATTGAGCCCTGCGGTACGCCCATAGATACGCTAGCACCCTGTGAGTTTACTCTGTTTACTTGTACTGTAAGTAGTCTTTCTAGAAGGTATGACTTTAATAAATTTAGGGATACCCCCCGAATGCCGTAGTGTTGCAGCTTCAGTAATAATGTCTCGTGCTCAACACAGTCGAAAGCCTTCGAAAGATCGCAAAATATTCCGATGGCATCTTGTGCTTTTTCCCACGATTTGAAAACTTGTTTTATAAGCGATACTCCTGCGTCCGTAGTGCAACGTCCCTTAGTGAACCCGTATTGTTGGTCATGGAAAATAGAATTCGCGTTAAAGTGACGCAGTATTTGAGTAAGTATCAACTTTTCAAACACTATACTGAGCACTGGCAAAATAGAGACCGGCCTATAGTTATTGCGTTCTGTACTATCACCTGATTTAAGTAATGGAACTACTTTACTATGTTTCATTAAATCGGGGAAAACCCCTTGATCTACTCTTTTATTAAAAATTAAAGTTAAGTAAGGCGCTATAGTCTCTATAAAAGACCTGCACACTCTAACAGACATTCCCCAGAGATCTTCAGTGGACTTTACTTTGATATCTTTAAACGCCTTTATTACTGCCTGGGGGTTTGTATGTTTAAACCTAAAGTCCGCAGGACATTCTTTGACGTTACTTCTGAGAAGCTCGACCGCAAGTGCTGGAGATGATTTCAAGGTTTCCGTAGTTTTGAGAGGAATATTTTTAAAGAAATTTTCGAATTCCTGGGCAACTAACGAATTTGTGCGCCATCTATATTCAGACCACTAAAACTAGAGAGTAGAAGCTGGGGCGGGAATTTCAAGCTGCAGTAAGTACACTTCATTTAATATGTAATTTTTATTGCAATTTATGCACAAGTACAGTGCGTTTCGCGATAGTTAAAAGATTATAAATTATTGCTCAGCAATAATGACATCCAAACAAAATCACTATCGAGAAACATAGTGTACTTGAGCATAAATTGCTGAAATTTATTTTTAAAGAGTCTAATAAAACAGATATTAGTACATGACTTTTTTATTTAGCGTGGTATAATAATTATAATTTACTTAACAGATTCATTATTATATTATGAAAGATTTCACATGATCGAATAAATGAATTTTAAATTCATTTCCAGAAATATGGTACAAAAGTTACTCAAGTATTTGTTCCTATGCAATGATTTTTTAAATACATAAATTTGCAGGTAAATATTAGGTATTGCAGACATTTTCGTCCAAAAATAACAAAATGGATAGGCCTATTGCATTCAATTTGAACATCAAAACCCAACCGAGAAAAAAACAAACAAGTTTATATGGTTTAGAGATCATAAAAGCTAAAGGAATTAGGAAAAGAAAGAGACTACAGACCAATGATATTTTATTACTTACTAACATTTACTATGCTAGATAAGCTATATATTAATGTATTTGTTCAAGGCTGAAACAAATTTTTGAAAAACAATTTTGCCAGGGTAACATTTCAAACATTACTCCAGCAATATTTGTTTTTCCCATATAAGTTTAAAAGTACAATTAAAACAAATTTTGCTCTAAAGCAAAACATTCGTCGGGTAAATGCACACCGTAATCTATACATATCGACGGGTTCCGGTTTTTTAAACTTTACATAAGAGCAGTTTAAGGTTTCGATTTTTAGAATAAAAAAATCATAACTTTAGCAAATCGCATATGTAGTTGGTTGAGTGGCGTGCGGTGTAAGCAGGATGTGTAGCAGTGCAAGCGGAGGAGAAATAAGTCCAAGCAGATAATTCACAGTGAAAATTATATTTGCACAAATTACACAATAGAAACAGTTCACACAGCACAATAGGAAAAGTCAATACAACTTAATTATTAAGCAGAAGGTGTAGAATAAGAAAAGCGACAGAAATACAGTTCATATGAAATTACGCGCGATAAATAGCGGTGAGCGCAGGGTAAGCAAGCGACACGGGCTCCGCGGCGAAAGATCGTTTTTAGACTGGAGTGGAACGGTGGGTGCCTGCGCGAGCGCCCGACACGAGACCGGTTACTGGTTTTTTTCCGAAGATATAACGCGTCTCCAATGCACCGCGTTACAATTACATCTCGTGTCGTGGTAATACTTTCGTAATAAATAAGTAGGTTTAGTTAGGTAATAAGATTTTCATGTACATATTGTAAATAAATATATAATAGAAATAAACAAATAGGTTTATATAAATATTAAGTTATACACATAATTATGTGATAATTATTGTTTTATGTGTGACTGTAGGCTACATCACTCCCCCCCAGAGACCGTCGCTACGGGCGATAAAAAACTGGAAATCTGACAGTACGTCCTGAGCGCGTTCTTTTCACCTCATCCCGAGTTGGGGCGTTCTGCCCTATAGGGACGGGTTGAAGTGGGGAACTAGGGTGTGGGTTGGGAGTAGGATTAAGATTAGGAGAGGGATCGGGTGATGGATGAAACAGCATATAGGCCGGTTTGAGGCGGTCTATGGATACCGTAACACTCTTCCCCTTGACCCGTATTTTGAAGGTTTTGTTACCCCTCTCTAAGACTTCATAGGGGCCGGTGTAAGGTGGCTGTAAAGCGCCACGTAAAGAGTCGTCCCTAAGGAAGACATGACTAGAGGAAATCAGGTCTTTATAAATAAATATTGTCGCCTTATTGTGACGTGCAGCTGGGGTAGGTTGGAGTTTGGCTGCGAATCGGCGTAGGCGAGCAGTGAAGTCCGATAAATCGGTGGTATGTGAATCAGTCGCCTGGAAAAACTCTCCAGGCAAACGTAATGGTTCGCCATACACCAACTCGGCAGAAGAAGACTGAAGGTCTTCTTTGAAAGAACTCCTGATCCCTAACAACACCAAAGGTAATGTGTCAACCCAATTGGCATCTGCGTGGCACATTATGGCTGCCTTCAACTGGCGGTGGAATCTTTCTACTAGTCCGTTACACGCTGGGTGATACGCGGTAGTTCTGCGATGTTTGAATCCTATCATTTTTCCGAGGTATTGAAAAAGTGCCGATTCAAACTGTCGGCCGCGATCAGTGACAATATCGGTAGGACATCCAAACCTGGATATCCACGATATTATTGCCTTCCCAACAGTCTCAGCCGTGATGTCCGTCATTGGTGTAACTTCCGGCCAGCGTGTGAAACGATCCACCGCTGTGAAGCAGTAGCGGTAGCCCTGCGAGATAGGCAGAGGACCAATAATGTCCACGTGGATAAAAGCAAATCGTGCGCGAGGAAGATCGAACGTGCCCGGTGGAGCTGACACGTGGCGATGAACCTTAGCGCGTTGACACGCCAAGCACTGACGAGTCCATTCTCGACAGTCTTTGCGCATTCCAGGCCAAACAAATCGCTCAGCAACGAGTTTAGCTGTTGCGTTGGCGCCTGGGTGGCTAAGACTATGAAGACTGTCAAATAGTTGTCTCCTCGAGTGCTTTGGAACAAAGGGTCTTGGCGTAGGTGTACTGACGTCACAATAAAGCTCTGTGCTAGAGTTAGGAATGCTCAACCTTTTCAAACGAAGTGATGATCCTTCTCGCAGAAGTTGAGCCAACTCCAAATCAGAGGCTTGGGATGAAGCCAGCACGTCCAAGTCGATTGGCATCTGCAGTTCATCGACACGCGACAGAGGATCAGCGACAACATTGTCTTTCCCTGCAATGTGTCTGATGTCAGTCGTGAACTGTGAGATGTAGTCGAGGTGACGGAACTGCCTAGGCGAACAGTTAGCTTTCCTTTCGCTAAAAGCATAACTGAGCGGTTTATGGTCAGTGTATACCACAAAGTGTCTGGCTTCCAACATATGGCGAAAGTATTTGATACTTTCGTATATAGCCAGAAGCTCGCGGTCGTACGGTGAGTACTTCTGTTGCGAGGGACTCAACCTCCGCGAGAAGAATGCCAGAGGCTCCCAATCATCATCCCTGCGTTGCTGCAAAACTGCACCTATCGCCAAATCAGACGCATCTGTTACCAGAGCGAGATCAGCCCAACAATCTGGGTGTGCCAGTAATGCAGCGTTAGCAAGGCTTTCTTTGCACCTGTTGAAAGCCAGAAGGGCGTCACCTGTGATGTCTACCGGCTGCGATGCCTTGACGCTGCCAGCGAGTAAGGCATTTAAAGGTGCTTGGATAGATGCAGATTGGGGCAAAAATCTTCTATAAAAATTAAGCATGCCTAAAAATCGCCTAAGTTGCCTAACTGTCTTAGGTATCGGAAGTCTGCAATGGCCTGGACCTTCGATTCCAAAGGCTTGGTGCCGGATGCGGAGATTTGGTAACCTAAAAATGTTACCTCAGATGCACCGAAAACGCACTTAGAGGTGTTGACGAGGACGTTGTAGTCCTTCATGCGGCTGAAGAGCTGGTGAAGGTGGGCCTCGTGTTCAACTTCGTCTCTGAAAAAAACACGAGGAAATCGTCGAGGTAGCAAAAACAAAAATCGAGACCTCTCGTCATCTCATCAACAAACCTTTGAAATGTTTGGCCGGCATTTCTTAAGCCAAAAGTCATGAAGGGGAATTCATACAGGCCAAAGGGAGTAGTGATGGCGGTTTTAGGGATATCATCCTCAAAAACGGGGATTTGATTGTACGCCTTCATCAAATCAATAGTGGAGAAGACTGTACAACCGGAAATAGAGTGGGAGAAGTCATGGATGTGCCTAATAGGATAACGGTCTGGAATAGTCCGCGAATTGAGTTTCCTATAATCGCCACAAGGCCGCCAGCCGTTATCTTTCTTAGGCGCAAGGTGTAGGGGAGAAGACCAGGAACTTTCGGAAGGACGCGCCGTGCCGTTGTTGAGCATGAGCTCAAACTCCTGTTTGGCAATTTTAAGTTTGTCCGGTGCCAGTCTGCGGGGGGTACATGCTATAGGTGGGCCGGGTGTCGTCCTGATGTGATGTACCGTGTTGTGCTTTGGAGACACCGGTGTACCTGCTGGGCGCGTGATCTGTGGAAACTTATCTAAAATTTTATGATAGCGCGTGTCGCCTGTCAAAACCTTAACTGACGCTACATTAGCATTAGCGATAGAAGCGCTTGACGACAGCGTTGTGGTGTTGTCTAATAGGCGTTGATTTCTAACGTCTACTATTAAATTATAATAACTAAGGAAATCAACCCCTATTATTGGTTTAGTAACATTAGCCACAACGAATCGCCAAACAAAATTACGCCTAAGGCCCAGATTTAAATTAAGCTCAATAAAGCCGTATGTTTCTATGATGGAACCATTGGCGGCGGTGAGCTCGAAGTTCGTCTTGGCTCGACGTTCCCGAAGCGCAGAGCGAGGGTAGACGCAAAGGTCACTACCAGTGTCCACCAGGAACTGGACGTTCGTGCTGCGGTCGGTTATGAAGAGGCGACCCTTGTATGTTGGGCAATCGTTTGTCGCCACTAATGACTGCCCGCGGAGTTTCCCGCCTTGGCGTAGTCACATGGTTTGAGACACTTGTGTGCCTGCGGTCCAAATTTGCTGTGATACCAACATACAGGGTACCTTCGGTAGCTGGACTTAGATCGGCTCCTCTGTCGCGATGATGAACGGCGACGGTCGCGTGGTCTGGAACGGTCGGTGGAGCAGCAAGCTGCCCGAGTGTGCTCCTCCAGCTTGAGAGTCAGGGTCTGCACCATCTTCTTGAGCTCCGCCATCTCGTCAGACTGTTGTGATGTGTGTGGCCTACTGGAAGAGGCGGCGGCGACATTGCATGGTGACGTCAGCTCTTGGATACGGTCCGCCAAGTCCGCCAGTTGCTCAAGGGAATGCGTGGGTTGCGACGCTAGCACAGCCTGGATATTGTGCGGGAGGCGATTACTCCAGATCGACCGGAGAAAGTCGTCGGGCACGGAAGGTCCGGCGAGGTCTTGGAGGTGACGTAGAAATTGAGATGGCCTCCTGTCACCCAACTCCTCGTTGGTAAGCAACTGTTTAATCTTCCGCTCGTGCGAAGCGGATAGGCGCTTAATCAATTCTGATTTAATTTTGTCGTATCGGTTACGCGCCGGAGGATTGAGGATAATATCATTCACGGTTTTACCGTACTCCACACTGAGGTTGTTCGTGACGTTATTAAATTTTATGACGTCATCGGTTATGTCATATGTGCAGAACTGACCTTCCAACAGAGCGAACCACAACTCCGGATCCTCAGGTGAGAATGGTGGCACTTTTATTTTCCGCACCCCATAGTCGTCGCGGTCAGTGGAGCCAAACCTCTTGTGCATGCGCCGCGTCACGTTGGCGTCCGGTTTTGAGCCAGCGGTTTTCACAGATTCGCTGCTGTCGCTCATTATAAGTACCTCGTGTCCTTAGGGGTCACCAATGTAGTTGGTTGAGTGGCGTGCGGTGTAAGCAGGATGTGTAGCAGTGCAAGCGGAGGAGAAATAAGTCCAAGCAGATAATTCACAGTGAAAATTATATTTGCACAAATTACACAATAGAAACAGTTCACACAGCACAATAGGAAAAGTCAATACAACTTAATTATTAAGCAGAAGGTGTAGAATAAGAAAAGCGACAGAAATACAGTTCATATGAAATTACGCGCGATAAATAACGGTGAGCGCAGGGTAAGCAAGCGACACGGGCTTCGCGGCGAAAGATCGTTTTTAGACTGGAGTGGAACGGTGGGTGCCTGCGCGAGCGCCCGACACGAGACCGGTTACTGGTTTTTTTCCGAAGATATAACGCGTCTCCAATGCACCGCGTTACAATTACATCTCGTGTCGTGGTAATACTTTCGTAATAAATAAGTAGGTTTAGTTAGGTAATAAGATTTTCATGTACATATTGTGAATAAATATATAATAGAAATAAACAAATAGGTATATATAAATATTAAGTTATACACATAATTATGTGATAATTATTGTTTTATGTGTGACTGTAAGCTACACATATTTTTTTTTAAAAAGAAGGATATTACTGTTTTTACAACATTTTCCCCATAATCAGTTTATAATTTTTTTTCTAATATTCCTATTTTTACCGAAGATAAAAATATTAATACAAAATGACCCATATTTTACTTTTTTTTGTTTCAGGCGAAATGACTTAACCGCCTATGATTATTGTTTCTTATTCCAGGCTAAATGACTAAACCACCTAGGTTGATTATTTCTTGTTCCAAGCTAAGTTCTTAAATCAAAGAGTTAGTTATTTATTACCCAAGCTAATTGATTTAAATGCCATATCATAAACTTATTAATGTATTGCGAATTAGTTTACGCGACTGATTATTTTAAATGCTTTCTTGTAAGTATGTTTAAAAGGTAAAGCTAATTTGTATTAAACAACACTGGATTAGAATTTAACAAAGAGGCAAATTATATGGTGCAACATTTCTATATAATTATTTATAATGTTAGGCTAAATGCTTTAACGTATATTGCCGGTAAATTGTTGCTGTTGAGGATTACGCCCGTATCCCCAAAATTCAAAATTTTTGAAAAAAGTCTTCCTTTTATTATACATACAGACGGGTTGATACCATCAAATAATTTGTCCATATTTGTTATTAAATTAGCTGTTGGCAAGGCTTCAGTCGGCATGTCTCCTGAAAATCCACAATAAACAAATTTAATCATTATGAGCGGGCATATCACTAACAATGCTAAATACTGGATTAACTAATAATGTTAAAAGTACAACATAATTATTTGTTGGTTTAATCTTTAATTATTTTTTAGTATATTTATTTTTTATCTTTAATTTAAATTTATAAAATATAGAACCCCAGATAACCATAATGTTGTAACAAATATGTTTCATGCATAACTGAGCAATAAATCAGATTTCTTACCTCCAGCTACTCTTTGGTATGTATTCCTGAATTCTGGATGGACTGGAAACAGGTTCAAATATGTCAGGTTGATCTGGCACATTACAAATTGTTGTACCCTGGAAATGAAAAGTTGATTTAAATCTTTAGATTTATTGAAAATAAGTCATAGATAAGGTAAGCCTAGGTGGCTTACCTTATCTATGACTAAAGAAAATTGGTATGATTAAATTAAGCTTGATGATGTAATTAATATGTAAAAAAAAATATACAGGTTTGTTCAAAAAACATCAACAACCTCTTAAGAGGTCATTATACTCATCAATATGAACAAATTTTCGAGAAAAAAAATTAAGAAAAAAAACAGCTGTTTCCCAACATATTCATGTTTGGTTAACTGGTCAAAAACAAAATTTACTAATAATTAGGTTAAGGTGATACTACCACATATGGATCTTTGGCCTGAAATAAAGAATTTGATTTGATTTCAGTATACTAGCTTTTGTTTGACAACAGTTGTATTGTACACAACATAATGTCTATATTTCTGTGAAATTTAAGACAGGTGTTATAAATACACTTTTCAAAGATACTAACCTTATGGCATTGCACACCAGGTACAGCTGATCTGAACATCTTCTTTTCAATAAAGCATGAGCTTTAAAAATGTTTGCTGCATAGCATCTTATGCTGATTATGGAGTCCATCCTGGAATTTTGGTTAAGACCAGGGTTCGTTTGGGAAGCAATACTTTGCCCATAATTCACAGCTGGAAATTAAAAAATATCAAATAACACATCATTTTAAACTATATCTATATAAAAATCTAAACTGTATATGCTTTGATTGAAATTTTAGATAAGGGAGTAGTGAAACCAAGTAAACTTTTCATAGTCAGTACTGTACAACCGGCAAAAGGTGGCAAGCATTACGTTAGGCTATAGCAACTTTAGTATTCTTAAAAAGTAAATGATTTAAAAAAGTAAATGCAATTAGTTGTTGATATTGCTGTAATTAACTGTTATTGGCATTTATTTTAGAAAACCATTAATTATTATTTTTTACGAATTCACAAGAGCTAAAGTTGCTAGAGCTTAAAGGTTTGATTTCCCAACCAAGATGACCCACTGACCGAAAAAAAGGCAAAACCGGGATTAAAAGTCTCTTAATTGCGGCCGTAGTATTACGGCCGCTATATAACGGCACCTCTTTCCTAGGAAAGGAAATCTTAACTTCACGATAACCACCTTACGCCGATCGTACTGTACCTGATGATTTTTGGCAACTAAAGTTGAGATTTTAGCAAAGAATATCAAATACATTAAGTGTATATGCATGTTACGTTAGTTTGTGGTAGATAGAAGCTGGATTAATAATTATTGTGATGTTTTAAGACGGATAGCATGGAAAGTACATACCGCAGAGAGTTTTTTGGGCCAGGCTTTGGAAACCGATGCAAAGTGATCCTGGGATCTTTAGAAGGTGAAGATCCACACATGCAGCAGATTCTGGTGTTTTCTTTTTGCGAACTCATCGCGAAATGTAACACAAAATCAAAAAGTTAGTCTCAACACCGAGTCTATATCTCACAATTACACACTTAATTTCACAAAACACAATAATGGAGTAGCAAGCTCTACTCAACGTTATCAATGTATGTAGAATTAAATGAACTAGTTTATTTATTACCAATAAACAATATTACAAAGTAAAATGGTGCGCAAGCAGCGGCAGACACGCAATGTTAGTAGCTGAAAGACAGGACACAATTTGGTTAGTAAACATATATAATAAATAACAGTTTATGTATTTGAAAAAAAAAAAACATTTAACACAAAACACACACATAGCATAAACATTTTAAACATTATTGTATTATGTATACATTCGATTTTAATATTATTTTTAGTAATGAATTTAGCCAGAAGGTTAATGAGTTTAGGGGAGAAATGGGTTAATAGTGTGCGAAAATTAATTGGGAGGGGGATTTTAATACTAGGGAGTTCTTTTTATAGGTCTAAATATTGGCAGTTTATGGAACAAGAAAAAAATATATGTTCGAGGGTACCCTCATCAAGACCGCATTCGCATACGGAGTTGTCACGAATGCGAATCTTGCACAGAAAAACTGGACTACTGCAGTGGCCAAGTCTAAGTCTACACAAGGACGTAACAGCTTGTTTTGGGATTTTAGGAAATTTAAAAAACCAAGGTTTCCTCTGAATACTAGGCTGGACGGACGCGTAATAAGCTCCTTTATGCTGCGAAGTACTTTCCCATATCGAGGACCGTGTCATAGAGCTTTCGTTTTGTGTCAGCTCGGATATCATAGCTGGGTATAACGAAATGGTGGCGTTCCGCTTCACCTGACGTTGCAAATTTTGCCAACGCATCGGCACATTCATTTCCACGTATACCAGAGTGGCCAGGGATCCAGACTATTTCGATATTAAGCCCTTCATTATGACAGCACCAAAGGAGGTGTTTAATATCTACAATTAGTTGGCTATGGGTTTTGGTGTGTAACTGATTTTGGCATAAAGATTGAATGCTACTAAGGGAATCTGAAAAAATGACGGAATTTTTAATATTATGATTTCTAATAAATTTAACAGCTTCTAAAATTGCAACGCATTCTCCCGTGAAGACTGAAGCCTCTGGCGGACACTTAAAAAGCATATCAATTCTGGAGTTCTGAAAATATGTTGCCACCCCTGTACAACCCTCTTGGGTCAATTTTGACGCATCAGTGTAGAACACACTCCAGCCCTTCCAGTACACTTCCAGTGCCCGCTCAAAGTTTCCAACAATGTTTGCCGAAGGTTTTGAAATACCGAGCCCCAGAACAAGCTTTGGTTTGAAATGGATGGCTTCGTATGCAGAAGAGAATACAGGGAGAATTGGGGATTGGCTGACAGAAGCCGAAAGTTTTTTAAGTTCTCTGAATCTGACAATCACCGGAGGTATAGGTTTGTGGAGCCAGTAGGAAGAAGAATCATAGGAGAGGAGGATTTGATCCAAAATGGGAAGTAGAGGATGGGATGAGCGGGAGAGGACTTTGGATATGAAACGGTCTGCGAGGTACTGCCGTCGAAGATCAAGAGGTGGTTCAGCACATTCCACTTGTAGGGCATTTATGGGTGATGATTTCATTGCTCCAATGATAGTCCTAAGGCATTTGGCTTGGATGGAATCTAGCCTTCGCAGTGCTTCCTTATTACAAGGTATAATAAGGAAACAGCAGTAATCTAACACACTCCTAACCAAATCATTATAAATATAATAAAACAGTCAGTTATGGCGGATAACGAACGACTAATTTATTTCAAAAAACATAGACACAACAGTTTATAGTAAAGACCACAGAGCAGAAAATTAAGGTTAAGACCATAGACCACTATTTACACATGAGTGCCACGAGATGGCTACAGTGGTATAATTTCTATATTTTGTAATTAACAACACTCCCACTCAAAATATAGAAAACCTTATACAATAACAATACAACTATACTTTAACAATACCTAAGCTATTTAGATGTTTATAATGTTTAATAGCACCCAGGCTTTTAGTGAGCAGATCTGCAGGCATATCTGAAGTACACATATATTCTACATTAACTATGTTTTCATTTAACATCTCTCTACAGTAATGATATCTCACATCAATATGTTTTGTCTTATTATGAAAAACTGGATTTGATAACAATTTCTGAGCACTCATGCTATCATTATATAAAGTAATTGAATACAATTTGTGAGTTATTTCATTTTGTAAGTTTCTAAGATAAACAGCCTCTTTACATGCTTCTGATATTGATACATATTCAGCTTCTGTACTTGACAATGCAATACATTTTTGTTTACTACAGCTCCAAGATACAACAGACCCTGACAGAACAAAACAATACCCAGAATATGACTTTCTATCATTTATATCATTACTCCAGTCTGCATCAACATAGCCTTCAATACAATTATTTTTTTCTTTACAATATTTTAAACCTAAATCTTTTGTCTTTTTTAAATACTTTAGTACTCTTTTTGCATATTGCCATTGTTCATCAGTGTTACAATTATTAAACTGGCTCAAATAAGACACAGCAAAAGCTATATCGGGTCGTGTCAGAACAACTAAATACATTAAGCTACCTATGAGCTGTTGATAGGGATTCTGACTGCTACAATTAGTGTCCTTTTTACATTTTAAATTTATTTCCATAGGAGTATTTACTGTTTTACAATCATTCATATTAAATTTACACAATAATTTCTCAATATATTTCTTTTGACTCAAAGTAACACTACAATTTTGTTTATCAAAGCTAACAGACATTCCAAGACATTCTTTTACAATCCCTAAGTCTTTTAATTGGAAATGTTTACGCAACATGTCTTTAAGATGATTAGTTTCAGTACTATTATTAGAAAATACAAACATGTCATCAACATAAAGTGCCACAATAGTTTTACTATTACAATTATTCTTTATATACAAACAAGGTTCTATCTTTGACTTTGTATAACCATCAGCTAACATACAAGAATCTACCTTCTTATGCCATGCCCGGGATGCCTGTTTGAGACCATATATTGCTTTGTTTAATTTAAGAACCTTACTTTTATCTGAACAAGCGTAACCTACAGGTTTATGCATATATATTGTCTCATCCAGTTCCCCATTTAAAAATGCTGTTTTTACATCAAGGTGAGATACTTCTAGATTCAATTGCACTGACAATGCAAATAGTAATCTTAGTGTTGTATGCCGCACTACAGGTGAAAATGTTTCACAATAGTCCACACCATATTTTTGTGAACAGCCCTTAGCCACTAGCCTGGCTCTATAACGCACTTTATTTTCAGAATCACACTTCTTTTTAAGAACCCATTTGCACTTCACTATAGTTTCACCATTTTTTGGCTTATCCACTAACACCCAAGCATTATTGTCCTCAAAACACTGAAGCTCTTCTTTTACCGCCAACAACCACTGATCCTTTTCATCACCTTGTAATGCCTCTTCAATTGACAAGCCTGAAGCATCATCAAACTCCTCTGGAATGCTGCACATGTTTGACATGATGTACCTTTCTGGCTTTTTCTTTACTCTTGTTGACCTAGGACGTAGTGGCAAGTCAGAAGCATCCTCAAAATCACTAGGTGTATAGTCCTCATCTGAAAAATCTTGTATTTCACCAATCATTGTTGTATCATCCTCACTACAAGTGACATTTTCTAAGGTAGATATTTCCTTATCTTTCTTGGCTCCCACTGAAGATGAATTTCCATTCTCAATAATGGGAATAGTGACCTGGTTGTAGTGGGAATGTGTGTCATCTTCCAAGACAATAACATCTCTGCTTGTTGTCACACATTTTGTTCTAGGGTTATATATACGGTAGCCTTTAACATCATTTGGGTAACCCACCAGTATGTGCTCCTCTGATTTTCTGTCCCATTTCTGGCGCTTTTCTTTAGCTATATGAACCATGACCTTACTGCCAAATATCCTTAAGTGACTTAAGTCTGGTTTACGTCCAGTCCAAACTTCATAAGGAGTTTTCCCATTCAATGCAGGAAGAACAGTACGATTTTGTAAATAAACGGCAGTGTTGGTAGCCTCTGCCCAGAACTGTTTTTCCATGCTTGCATCAAATAATAAGCATCGAGCTTTCTCTACAATTGTTCGATTGTTCCTTTCAGACAAGCCATTTTGTTCAGGGGTATACGGGTTGCTCCTTTGGTGAATGATGCCTTCTTTCTTGAGAAACGAGTCAAATTCTCTGTTACAGTATTCACACCCATTATCGCTTCTCAATATCTTTATCTTTTTGTTAGTTTGTTTCTCAACTTTTGCCTTAAATTCTGAAAAACATCGAAGTGCTTCACTTTTATGTTTAATAAAATACACATGCATCATCCGGCTAAAGTCATCAATAAATGATATGAAGTACCTGGAACCTGCTAGTGATTCATTTTCCATAGGTCCACATATGTCAGTGTGCACTAAATGCAACAATTCTTTGCTTCTTGAACCTTCATTCGAGAATGGTAAACGATGCTGTTTACCCTCACAACAAATTTTACACGACATCTTGTCAATATCAACCCTTTTATGGAGATTCATTCCTTCTACAGCACTTGTCATTTTATTTAAGTAATTACTATTAACGTGGCCCAATCGGCGATGCCAAGTAATCCCTGATACAGACAAATTAGCCACACTAGTCTCACTTTCAGATAATAATAACTTGTACACGCCATTATTCAACACGGCTCTGGCCACCAATTCATTGTTTCTATTGTATACTTCACAGCCATTATTCGTGAATTGAACTGTATTACCGGATTTTATTAACTGGCTCACTGACAATAGGTTGGTAGTCAATTCTGGAGCGCATAATACATCCTTAACTGGTATTACGAATTCACATTTATCAGTTTTTGTTATAATGGTTACATCTCCAGAACATTTAATCTTCAACTTCTCACTATTGGCTACATACACATCCTTCACTGGGTGATAACTTGCATTCTCAACCCAATGTTCGTTGGAAGTCAGATGCATGCTGTAGCGGCACTATCACGTCGCTACATTACTTAGATACGATAGAGATAAGACATACATGTTAATTGTTGCACGTTTGTTAGGATAGCTAAATCTGAAAATATCACGCATTTTCTTAGTATATAAGCACCAGCAATTAAAGTAATAAACAGACCTTAACCATCTACAGTCTCATTATTTACCTTGCCACGAAGTCTGGCAAATTGGTGACCCGACGAAGAACAATCAACATGACTCATTCACCCTGCAAATCAAGCAGCAGCCAACAAGAAGCCTTGGAGATATCAGCCGGAATTTTGGAGGGACCAACCCAGATTATGGTTTAAGCAACTAGAAGCCATAGTAGCACCACAGAAGCAAGGAGACGATTACAAGTACTATACGGTCATTGCAAAACTGCCAAAAGAAGAAATAATACAGGTTAGTGACCTCATTACTTGCCCACCGCCAATAGAAAAGTACAAGGCTATCAAAGAACGCCTAATCAGTTGCTATGAGGAATCAGACCAACGTCAGCTCCAAAAATTATTGTCTGAAATGGATCTCGGCGACCAGAAACCATCACATCTTCTGCGCAAGATGCGGACCCTGAGTAACGGAAATATCAGCGACGAAACCATCAAACTTCTATGGTTGAGGCTTCTGCCACCATCAGCGACTTCGGTTCTAGCAGTCACAGAAGACATAGATGTGAACAAGATGAGCCAGATCGCGGACAAGATATTAATAAATTCAACACGTACAGAGGTGTCAGCTGTAAACGGAAACAAATCTGGCGACGATACAATGTCATGCATACTAGCACAGTTAGCAGAAATGCAATTGGAACTAAATGCAATTCAGCAAGGTCAAAAAAAACTATCGACGCAGCACTCAAAGTTATTCCAATCGTCGGCATTTCCTACCACAGTCGAGTTCAAGAGAAAGAAGGCACTTTTGTTTTTACCATGGAAGATTTAAAAAATATGCACAAAAGTGTGTTCAACCTTGTGATTGGAAACAGGATCTCAACTCAAGGAAACAGGGAAACTAATTGAAGCACGGACAACGGCGGAACTCTGTGCTATTCACCCGCCTCACTATTACCGACCGAAAAAGTGGTATGAGATTTTTGATTGACACGGGAGCAAATATTTCAGTTATTAGCAAGCCACAGAGACATTCACTAATACAAGATGAACAATGTATACTTTATGCCGCCAATGGTACAAAAATTAAGACATATGGTGAAAAAACACTCTCTTTAAACTTCGGGCTACGAAGAAACTTTGTATGGAACTTTGTCATCGCCGATGTAACACAACCGATTATTGGAGCAGATTTTTTAGAGCATTATAAGCTATTAGTCGATATAGCTGGTCGAAAACTCATAGATAGGGTAACTGAGCTGACAACGCCCGCAACCCTGATCAAATCGACGCAGCAAACAATCCGCACTATTAACATTGAGACGAATCCACGCATTACTCAACTATTAAATGAATACGAGGATATTACGAAACCAGCCTCCCTCCACACTACTCCAAAACACAAGATTAAGCATCATATTATCACTAAAGGACCAAGGAAAATATAAGGAACGCAGTATTAACAGTTCACCCCTCTCGCACCGCCCCTTTGGCACTTATGACGGACGCCAGTTCGACCTGTGTTGGCGCAGTTCTGCAGCAGAAGTCAGGACGTAATTGGGAACCATTAGGATTCTTTTCAAAGAAATTAAGTGATACTCAACAAAAATACTCGACATTTGACAGAGAGTTGCTCGGAATATATATGGCAGTCAAACATTTTCAAAGGTTAGTCGAAGGAAGAGAATTTACTATCTTTACAGATCATCGACCTTTGACTTACGCATTTTCCCAAAAACCGTCATCTAATGATACGCCACGGCGAATACGACAACTGGATTTTATTTCACAATATTGTACCAACATTCAACATATAGAAGGACGTGACAATATTGTAGCAGACGCATTGTCACGGATAGAACAAATTGATGTGCCATCACCGATTAATTATGCTGATTTAGCAAGATGTCAGCATGATGACCAAGAATTATTACGACTTCGTAATAACAAGAATTTAAAATTTTCAATCAGCAGAAACAATCAGCACAAATGCAGTGGATAGTTCATCGACTGCCGCCGCCGTCACAACAAAGGCAGCAGTTTTTATTTCCTTCGAATTAGCAACAATGACATTACATTACGCATAGGATGTAATTTATCAGCAAGGTTAAGTTATTATATAATTAGGTACATACTAATTTTTTTCAATTTATATGTTAATTATTTTTAAAAGGGGGGAGTATATGTAGCGGCACTATCACGTCGCTACATTACTTAGATACGATAGAGATAAGACATACATGTTAATTGTTGCACGTTTGTTAGGATAGCTAAATCTGAAAATATCACGCATTTTCTTAGTATATAAGCACCAGCAATTAAAGTAATAAACAGACCTTAACCATCTACAGTCTCATTATTTACCTTGCCACGAAGTCTGGCAAACATGCTAGCACCTGAATCAATGTACCAATCTTGTTTGTTGAAATGTCCACTCAAGAAAACTGCACTGAATGCATTACTTTGTTTGCGTTCTTTCAAATTCATACTAGCATTAATACCACCACTATTTGGACACTGATTCCTGTAATGTCCTTGTTCTTTACACCGGTAACATTTAACATTGACATTACTTTTACCGCCATTTCCGCTGCCATTGGAAGTTTTTGATGCGTTCCGTCCATTCGATTGCGTGTTGGCCATAGATATTTTTTTATTTTTATGTTGCCATCTCTGCACACCGCTCGCGAATGCACCACTAACTTCATTTGTTTGATTCACTTCCGTTTCCACCATGTCCATAAGCTTTGTTCTAATGGCGTCCGTCGTGATTTGTATACCTGAATGCTCAATCGCCATTATCATAGGCATGAATTTTTCAGAAAGTCCCGCTAACAATAAGCAACCGATCCACTCGTCACTGATATTAAACCCAGTACCACTTAACTTTTGTCCTGTTTCGACTATTTGCGTTACGTATGACTGCATGGAAACACAATTTTCTTGACGAATCGATATCAGGTTACGTAAAAGAGATATTCTTCGAGTAAAACCTGAGTCATCGAACAATGTCTTTAGTTTGTTCCATAGCTCCAACGAGGTCTTCACGTCTTTGATGTGTACATATAACGCACTATCTATAGTCATTATTAATTTAGCCTTGGTTCTCGCGTCATCTGCAGCTTCTGTAATTTTCCCGGCTTCTGGCTTGATGCAGTGCAGCTTATCCTCCAGGATCAGAAAATTCTCTGCCGCGAAAACCCATTCATTGTAGTTTTCCCGCCCTTTTAGTTTAGGAACATTTACTAAGTAGTTTGTTGTCATTCTTGCAAACTTTTATCGCAAATACTGAATAACACAACACTGACTTGATGATTAACTACTAACAATGAATAAACTTTAAATTCACTAGGCTGGAAGTCTAGGAGTCTGAGTGACTGGGCCCATAACCTATAATAAAACAGTCAGTTATGGCGGATAACGAACGACTAATTTATTTCAAAAAACATAGACACAACAGTTTATAGTAAAGACCACAGAGCAGAAAATTAAGGTTAAGACCATAGACACAACTATTTACACATGAGTGCCACGAGATGGCTACAGTGGTATAATTTCTATATTTTGTAATTAACAACAATAAACCAGCTTTAAAGTGCATGGATGGGCACCCCACCATACTCCGGCTAGAGCTTGGAGGATACATACGGTACGTTCAGTTTTTTTAATTACCGCGTCAATATGATCGACTCCTGACATCTTGGAATCGAGGGTAACTCCTAGAAATTTGGCCTTTGCCGTAATGGGAATAGTCTGACCGTTAATATTTATATTTAGATCTGGGGTACGACGTCTACGTGTAAACACAACAGCAGAGCTCTTTGGAGCACTCAAAGATAGTCCATGATCAAGAAGCCATTGGTTTAATGAAGCCAAAGAGACATTCATAGAAGATGCGGCATCGACTATAGAGTGACTGGAGACCATCAGTGCAATATTGTCAGCATACTGGAGAGATTTACAATCAAAGTTTAAGCAAGAAGGGAGATCAAAGGTATATATGTTGTATAGGATAGGACTGAGGACTGATCCCTGAGGTAAGCCCCTCCAGGCAATCCGCCGTGCAGGGCTCTCCTCAGGAGTTCTTAATTGAAGGATGCGGTTGGTGAAAAGGCAACAAATAATTCGTATAATCCCACTCGGAATTTTCAGCTGTTGCATTTTCTGCCTGAGAAGGGGTAGGAGTACGGAATCATAGGCTGATGAGATATCCAGGAAGACGGCCACCAACGACTCATCCCTGCAAAGAGCCAGCCGTATCGCTGAAGTGAGGGTACCCACACTATCAACGGTGCCCAGACCTTTTCTAAAGCCGAACTGAGTCGCCGGAAGCAGCTCCCGGCTCTCCACCAACCACTCTAAACGGTTCTTTATTAAATGTTCAAATACTTTGAGGAGTATGGACGACAGTGCAATCGGTCTATAAGACAAGTGATCACTAGAGTCTTTGCCAGGTTTCAGTAGAGGCATAATAACCTGAACCTTCCATGCTGTGGAAATGTAATCGGAAGTGAAACAAAAATTGGCCAAGTCAAGGTAGTACCGCCGTGTTTTTGCTCCACTTTTAGTCAAAAATGAGTACGGGAAACCATCTATTCCAGGAGCAGAGTCCTTGACATGGTTCAGAACTGTTTCAAGTTCTTCTATAGAGAACGCTACGTCAAGAGGATCACGAGCCCGTATTAAGTCCCCTAATTCGCACTCCTCCTCTCCAGGGACATATGTGGGAGCAACGCTTGAAAAGAACCGGTGGCACAGATTTTCTGGTAACATGGGAACAGAAGGTGGTCTTGTGGAGTTTCTGAAACTTTTGACTTTTCGCCAGACAGTTGTTATTGGAGTCGATGGATTCAAGGCACTACAAAAGTTTCGCCAGCCTTGTCGTTTCTTTTTTTTCAGTAGTTTCCTTGACCTTGCCAATATTTGCTTGAAAGATATGAGATTACCCAGGCTCATGTCACGGTTATACGTCTTTTCAGCTTCATTCCTGGCCCTAATCACGGCAGTGCAGTCACTATCCCACCACGGCGGGTGAAGAATTTTGTTTTTCGGCGGATTTTTGGTTGGAAAACAATCTGCAGCTGTGGTAGATATTGTTTCCGAGAAGCCGGAGAAGCACTCTGGAGCGTTCCCAGCATGAATATGTGGAAGGGAGGAGATACGGAAATCTAGCAGTTTGGAATAAAGATCCCAGTCCGCTGATTCTAAGCGGTATTTTAATAATGGAGGGAGGAATTTATCAAGGGTGGGAATGGAGTGGTTTGTGACTATGATGGGATAGTGATCACTACCATAGGACAGATCCAAGCGCCTCCAGTTCAGCATGCTAGCTATGTTAGGAGAACAAAAGGTCAAGTCGACGCAGCTGTTCCTTTGGCCAAATGCAGACCTTCGTGTAGCACTGCCATTATTGATGATACATAGATTAAGCTCATCTATGATCTCTAATAATTCTGTGCCTATACTGTCACACATGTCTGAACCCCATCTGTAATGATGACAATTAAAATCACCCATTACTAGTAATGGGCTACTAACAGTATTTAACAAATGTTTAATTGACTGTAAATGACTAATGTGTGGGTGTGCAATATAAAAAGCAAAAATGTTTATATCCTCAACCTTAACAGCAACAACATTTATGTCATCACTAACAAAGGGTAGAGGAATATTAGAGTACGGTACTTTGCTATTAATAAACAAAGCACAGCCTCCATAACCATCTGGTCTATCATACCTGACACTGCTAAAACCCGGCACCCGGAAATTAAAATCCGGACTAAGCCATGTTTCAGCAATGCCACACACCAGAGGTTTGTACCTATTTATTAAATGGAGTAGGTCAGTTTTCTTCGGAAGAATACTCCTCGCGTTCCATTGAAGGAATGTTAGGGGACGGAATGTTACCAATATACTATATTGTAGAATGTTGGTCAGTTTAACGGCAATGTGGTCAGGTATGTTTTGTGTAGGATTTTCTAATACTGCCATAAGCATATTAGTGATGAGATTTAAAACATTTTTAGGGTTACGGTTGTTTTCACCCTCCAAAGGGTAGGCGCAAACATTTTGTGAAGGGGAAAAGGAATAGTTATGGATAAGGGCTCGGTGAGCTTGCTTATCATAACTAGGAGTCAGAGGGGCATGGGATTTAGGTTTTAAAAAGACAGTTTTACGGTAAGATTTGGGAGTTTGGGGAGTATTATTATTATGTTGGGACAGTTTGGGTTTAGGTTGTTGTAAAGATTTTGAAACCTCTGCATATGACCTCTTGGTGGTGGGAAAGACCTGACTCGCTTCTGCATATGATATGGATTTTTCCGCCATGAGGGCCTTTATACTCCTCTGACGGCCTAGCTCAGGGCAACCTTTGCTATTGGCAAAGTGATTGCCATGACAATTGACACAGGTTGCAATGTCATCTGAAACCAGACAACCATCACCAGGATGGTCCTGACCACATCTGAAGCAACGAGGCTTTGAGCGGCATAAGGTACGTGTGTGTCCAAAGCGGCAGCAGTTAAAACTTTTTTTTTTTTTTTAATTAACTTTATTCATGACTTGTAACGTCAATTAATTTTTTTTTAATTAACTTTATTCATGACCATAGATACAAGTCTTTTTGTAACGTCAACATTCAACAGTGTTGCCACATATTATCCAGAGTATATTTTAAAAAAATTAAATAATATTAAATAGTATACCTAATATTACTCAACGAAGTATATATTTATAGCATTAAAATTATAGCTGAATGTATTTTCAACGGTAATTTACTTTAATGAGCTCATTATTGTGAGGAATATGAAATTGTATTTCGAGTGGCAACATTATATATTCATCTCTTTTATTCTGATGTCGTTGTCTCTTTCTTGTTTTCTAGCCTATATGCAATTCGTAGAACAAACTTGACAGACCCTGGACACCACACAGGTGCACTCGTATAAAGAATACAGGTTTAAACTTGTTAAAGCATGACATTGATTCAAAGCATACGAGTCTTTATAGAGTGCTGTTACATTAAAATATTTCACTTCCTTCGTCATTGCGCTGTCTGTTGTCAAAGTGGTAACATCTCATCAAAAAATAAAACATTGTAAGTATTGACCCTATATCTTTCCATCCGTTTATTCATACTTTTGATGTAAAATTACTTATTGTTTTATTTGTTTAAGATCATCAATAATGTGTGATTCTCCTGACATTCGTTTCTAACAATACGCTCAAGGTTTTCCTACTCCAAGTTTGAGCTGGCATACACCAGAGTCACAACCTCATGCGAGTAAGAAGCCTAAAGTGAGACGCCAAAAGCGAAAGCAGACTCCAATGTATCAATCGTTCGTCATCAACAATGAGAAGAAAAAAGGTGTACGACTCATTCAAGTACAAGTGTTGGACATTAACGAACAACAAGAACCTGCAACCCCTGACGGGGAAGTGGTAGTGATGAGGGCGCAATACGTTTTGACTGAGCCTGTGGACTATATAATGGACGAGACACAGGCATTAATAAACAAAATATCCAAAAAACTTTGTGAAGATTATAGTTATCATTAGGTATAATCGTTTGTATGTATGTAAATATCTTGTATGTTAATAATATAGGTAGATTTTAGTTATTAATTTTAAGATATTTCTATTATTTTGTCTACACACATCACAAGTTTCATTGTAATCTTTATATTAAAAATGTAACGTATAAATCACATTTTAATCTAAGTTTATAAAAATAATTGTACCTAGCCATAATTAGCTGTGTAGTAGTATTGTAGTTGATTCTGGTTATATTATATTTGCGCAGTTGTTTTCTACAACATTCTCGCCCGAGTTACTTATAAAAAATTAGGTATTATCATAAAACAGGCTCGGAGTTACCAATATAATGTTATTAGCTTTATAAAGTGTAGTAATGCTGTAAAAATATATAATGTTTAAACTTTATCTAGAATAGTTTGTAGTTTATCAATGTACATAATAATATTATAAGTTACTGTTATATACATATTTAAATAAACAGGATAAATTTTAAATTTATATTATGTTTCATTTTCTATTATAATTAATCATTGGTATTAAAATTAGCTATAGGAAAATTGTATTTACAGTTTTTTAATTTATAAATAAACGCTAATATGGTCATAAAATATATTAAATAAAAACAATGATTAAAAACCATAATTTGAAACAAAACTATATTTTACTGTAGCTAATTTAAAGTTAGTAAAGCAGGTTAGCTTGCATATTCATAAAAAACACAATAAAAAAATAAAAAATACGAAAAATAAATGGTAAAAAAGGATGAAAGAAAGACACAGTCTAAAGCATGAAAGTACGAGAGGAATGTATTACGAGAACTGGTATGGATGAGGAATAGATATAAAAAATAGACGCCAGTAACGTTGGCGGAACTAGTCCATAAAAAAAAATCAATGTAATGTTTTAACAAGTTTAAACCTGTATACTTTTTTACGAGTGCACCTGTGTGGTGTGTCATATTTAACACTAGATACGTGTAATCGCAATAGACAGGAATGAACATGAAACTAATGTTTTTCATAATATATGCATGCGTGTGCAGGAATTTCAGGGATTCCAAAGGAAACTCAATAATTTGTGTATTCAATAATATATAATGCCTTTTGACACGTACAATGATTGTGGCGGAATGACTTTCAAAAGTCAAGGACAATGATACATAATATACTTAAACTGATGACACCTAATTGTAAGGACGCGTTGAGTTGCTCCTAATAAGAGTGCAGGCGCTGCGCTCGAACATGCCCCCGGACGTTGAAAGGTGCTGGTGCACTTTCAACCAGATGCATTCTCAACGGGCAGTGGACAGAGTCTGTTGAAGGCTCTTCGTATCACCCCAGCAGATGTCTTGATGTCTGCTACTCTAGCGATTCCATCAGACCCTGGGTGAATGGCGACGGTTCTCCCCAATCTCCATTTAAGAGGCGGTAAGTGATCCTCCTTGATAACCACCATGGTACCCAGCTTGAGCGTATCCTTGCAACTGCGCCACTTCATTCTCTGTTGCAGCTCAGACACATAATCCTTGCTCCAACGAGACCAAAAATGCTGCCGCAGCTGCTCAACACGTTGGAAGCGTCTCAAAGAAGATGTGGAGTAGTCCTGGAGATCTTTCTCGGGAAGCGAAGTGAGAGGCCGGCCAATAAGAAAATGACCCGGGGTCAATGGGGTGCAATCTGTGGGATCGGACGATAACGGTGTCAGTGGGTGTGAATTTAATATTGCCTCAATCTGACCTAGAGTGGTGTTAAGTTCCTCAAAAGTTAGGTGACAATTTCCCAACACTCGCCTAAGGTGAAATTTTGTCGACTTAACACCCGCTTCCCAAAGTCCGCCGAAATGAGGTGTATACGCGGGAATGAAAGTAAACTTGATTCCTCTGTTAGCCAGTTGTTCGCCTAGGGAATTACAATTAGCCTTGAGAAAACTCGAAAGTTCGTTGCATGCACCGACGAAGGTAGTACCGTTATCGGAGTAGATGTCGTTGGGTTTCCCCCTTCGCGAGATGAACCGAAATAATGCTAGCAAAAACTTGTCACTAGTCAAGTCACTCACCAGCTCCAAATGAATAGCCTTGGTGGTAAAACACACAAAGATTGCTATATACACTTTTACTAGTCTACATCCGCGACCTTGTCTACTAACAGCCATGATAGGACCGGCATAGTCCACACCAGTGCACTCAAATGGATAGCCACCTGGAAGGATGCGCTGCTGCGGCAAATTGCCCATCAAAGGTGTGAGGGTTTTACCCGACAAACGTGAACACCGCAAGCACTTACGATAACAACCTTTTGCTAAGCTTCGTCCGCCAATAGGCCAATAGGACTCTCTTATGGAAGCCAATAGCAACTGTGGGCCTGCATGCATCAACTTAACATGTTCATATTCAAATAATAACTTCATGAATTTGTGAGTGGACTGTAAAATAATAGGATGTTTTTTATCAAATGGAAATGTAGAATTGCCTAAGCGACCTCCAACACGCATTATTTTATTTTCATCAATAAATACATTAAATTTAATTAGGGAGCTTTTTGAAGGCAACTTTTGATTGTTAATAAGCAATCGGTATTCAGGTAAGGATTCCATTTGGCTTGCAATAATAATAATATTTAATGCATTCTGCAACTCCGCGTGCGATAGAAATTTAGTAGGTGGCTTAACTTTTCTACATAATTGTACAAATCTTAAAACGTACGCTACGCTACGGACAAGCCTTAAATAATTAGAATACCGACTAAAACCTATAAAATTATAATGAATATGACTAGTAACGTCAGCACGTAATGATACGCTAGGTCGAGTTTCAGGCAGCTGATCTAACTCTAATGATTGGTGCTGAGAAGGCCAGTGAGACTGCGGAAGCTTCAAGAAGCTGGGACTACTCCACCACAAGTCCGTTGCTTGTAGAACACTAATATCCATGCCACGAGATAGTAGGTCTGCAGGGTTCTTGTCGGTCGGGATGTGTCGCCAAATACAGTGCCCCGCCTTGTCTAAGACTTCAGCAACGCGATTGCGTACGAATGGCTGAAGCTTAAAAGACAACATCTTCAACCATCCCAACACAACGGTGGAATCGGTCCAGCAATAGACGTGACTGATATTTACACGCAGTCAGCTCACGACTTTTTCACACAAATGAGCTCCGACAACAGCACCACATAATTCCAATCTTGGAATAGTGGTTGGCTTAATCGGCGCCACTCGACTTTTAGCGACTAGCAGACGCACCATGTATTCGCCCTCATTATTGACGCTGCGTACATATACGCATGCACCATATGCACGTTCAGATGCATCAGTGAATACATGCAGTTCTAGCATCGTATTAAAGCGACAAATAACAGGTCGTGGAACACGAAAACTATTGATAAGTGGTAATGTCCTCACCAACGTGTTCCAACTGGAATGTAATGCAGGAGTTAATGGCTCATCCCATGATAGTTTATCTGACCACATTCTCTGTAAAAATATTTTCATGGTGACTACGTAAGGAGATAGAAGCCCTAGGGGATCAAAGATGCGTGTAATGGCAGAAAGTACTACTCTGTCAAGAAAGTACCGGGAAAAAGTCAATAATACACAAAATGTTTGTTATTCATCTAAATTTATTTTATCACCTTCAAAGTATGCTCCTTCAGAAACGATACACTTACGCCAACGATTAATCCAATCATCGAAACTTTTTTAAACGCTGTTTCCGGAATTGAGTTCAGTGCTCGCCGCGAATTCTCCTTTATGTCTTCTAACGATTGAAAACGGGTGCCACGAAGGGGTAATTTGAGTGTGGGAAAAAGAAAGAAGTCGGCTGGAGCCATATCTGGTGAATATGGTGGCTGCTCGATGGTGTTTGTTGAGTGTTTGGACAAAAAATCGTTTACAATGATGGCCTTGTGCGAAGGCGCATTATCGTGATGCAAAATCCAAGAATTTTCTTTCCACATTTCTGGCCTTTTTCGTCGAATTTGTTCTCGTAAACGCCGCATAACGCTCAAATAATATTCTTTATTTAACGTTTGACCTTCGGGCAAGAATTCTGAGTGCACAACACCGCGATAGTCAAAGAAAACAGTCAACATGACTTTGACTTTTGATCGACTTTGACGTGGTTTTTTCGGTTTTGGTTCAGTTGGAAGGCGCCATTCCGAAGCTTGTTGACTAGTTTGCATGTCAAACTCGTAAACCCACGTCTCGTCACCAGTAACAATGCGTTTCATGAATGTTGGGTCGGTATTGACTCGTTCTAGCATGTCCTCAGCGACTTCCATGCGATTTAGTTTTTGAAGAAAATTCAGATCTTTTGGGACTAGCCGAGCGGCAACACGTTTCATACCCAAATTATTTGTTAAAATGGTACGGATCGACTCGTGAGATACAGAAAGTTCGGCGGCCATCTCTCTCAAATTTGAATGAGGATTTTCAGTCACTATTTCCTTCACTTTTGCGATGTTAACTTCAGTTGCAGACGTTGATGGCCTACCAGAACGAGGCAAATCTTCCATCACATCTCGACCGCTTTTGAACGCTTTGTACCACTCATAAGCACGTGTTTTTGATAAAGCCGATTCACCGTAAGCCTTCTGTAACATTTTGAGTGCCTCCGAACACGAAATTTCATTGGCGATGCAAAATTTAAGACAAACTCTTTGTTCGATGTTTTTGTCCATTATGAAATTCGCAATACACACTAGATATTATAAAACTAAAAACAGCACTGTTTTTAATATAAATAACAGATGCAACTCAAATTCCGCGCCAAAATGGAAAACAGTTATGCCAATCTAACAACAACAAAAAAAAAAATTCGAATTTGGAACCATAAAAAAAACATTGATTCCCGATACTTTGTTGACTGAATGTATGTCACACTTAGTTATAAAATCCTTAAAGGGTAGTGGAGAACTTGAAAATCCTAACTCATCGGAGGTAGCAAACCAGTCGAGTCCTAACAATTTGTTAGGTTCATTAGAACCTACATCTAAATCTAATGACGACTGAGAATCCCCGTGAACTAATTCAGGTACGTTGGACCTCCACTTTCTAAGCGGCATGCAAGCTGACGCGAGTGCATTGGTGACCTCTGCGCGTATAAACTCAAGCTCATGAATATCATCAGCTCCAGTCAATCGTCGTCGTACGTCAACGTAAAAATCATGGATGATAATTTCAGCTATCCTATTTTTGTTATTGGAGTATTCACCTACAGCACTGGCAGAGGTTTTAATGGCATCGTTTCGATAGTCTATTCCAACCTGTTTCAGACAACGCGTGGCGAGAAATGGTGCACTAGCTGTACCATATGTCACGGTATTGAGCTTAAAAACCTTAACAGGACCAGCGACACTATCACGCCAGAGAATTTGCTGCAGGTATCTATCAGATGGGTGGACGAGTATACATCTATACATCTTCGCAACGTCGGCCGATAAAACAAACTGATGTTGCCGAAACCGAAGAAGTATAGATAACAAATCGTCCTGAACCGTAGGACCTACCATCTGTAGATCATTAAAAGAAACTCGCGAAACGCGTAACTTAGTCGTAGTGCTACTTTCACGCAGTACCCCATGGTGTGGTATAAAATATCCATTGGGACTGTTACAATGCCTAGTCTCAGTCATATGTCCTAATGTCTCGTACTCAGACATGAAGTCGCAGTATAGCTTGCTGAACTCAGGCTTCGACTTCAGTCTGCGTTCCAAACTGGACAAACATTTAGAAGCTCTTTGGAATGACTCACCCAAAACAGAAGGACTTTGTTTTAAAGGAATACGAACACAAAAATGACCGCTATCTAAACGTGTCGTATTCTTAACGATATGCTCCTCACATAATTTTTCCTCGGGTAAATAATTGGAGGACTGTGAGTTTACCTCTTCCAGATTCCAAAACTTAACTAAATCTGTGTGAATTTTATTAAAATTACCAACGCTAGAGGAATCGGATTGGGTAAAATTGCAAACTATGTCAGCTGACTTACTACCGTTGCGATAGGTAACAGGACCAGAAACTATCCAGCCTAATACTGTCTGACATAATACTGGCTTACCTATACCTAGCCTAATTGTTTGCGAACCGACCAAGGCCCAGAAGAGATCAGCACCGATTAAAATATCGACTTCTGAAGGTTTATAAAAAGTGGGGTCGGCTAAACAAATATCGCCTGGAATGTTCAGATCAGAAATGTCGACTTCGCACGGCACTACACCCGTTAAAGATGGCAAAACGAAACAATAAAACTTAGAACTATAACTATCGTCTAATGACGTCATTTTAATATGACACATTTTACCTACGCGCGAGCTTACATTATTTATGCCGTAAACCGATCCATTTACCTGGCAGGCATCTAGATTAAGCCGTTTACGTAAATGTTCTGTCATGAAACATGAAGTGCTACCACTATCAAGCAGGGCTCGCACTATGTGCTGACGATCATATTGATCACATAACTTGATAAGAGCGGTAGACAATAAAACACCACCACAGTGTTGTTTACGCTCGCCACAAGATGAACCGACGACGTCCGCGGCTAAAGTTAAATTATTAGCAGTCGCATTAGTGCGAGCCACGGCGTCAGTGGGCGATGACGTTCTTATGGAATGAGGCGTGCTACTGTGTGCTATGTTGTTATCGCGCGACGTTGAAGCACCTTTGTTCTCGGAATGTATCAACGTATTATGTCGGCGCTTACAAACCTTGCATTCCGGGTTCCTACAACGATTCGCAAAGTGACCTGTATGAAAACAGTTGTAGCACACCTTATAATTGGGTATTAACTTGAGACGGGCGTCTATACTGAGTGCAAGAAACTGCGAGCAGCTAGACAAAACGTGATCGCCTTTACAGTGCGGACATAATTTATTAATATCAGTGCTTGAACTAGGAGAATTTTGTGATACTACCATGCTCGTAGATTTCGGGCCTGCGGTCGGCGAGTAAGGGCAGCTCGCCGCCCGACCAGAACCAGGCCCGAGCGTACGGCGCGTAGCGTTCCGCGCGCGCCTCAAAGAGCCAATAGACCACCACAGACGGGGCCCTAAAGGGCTGATGTTCAGCCGGGGTTGCGGGGTAAGCGCAATGAGGTACCGCGACCTCGGCACAGAGCAGGAGAAGGAACAGGGGGGTTTTTAGTCAGTAAGAGTCTGACACTCCCTCCTGCCCGGCCCTGGGCGGGAGAAGTCATTTGATGATTTTCCCCTCACAAAAAAAAAAAAAAAATGCTCGTAGATTTTATTTTATTAGAATGGGAACTAGGTTTATTTTGAGTGGAGTTATTAGTATTAATCTTCAAATCTAAAGTTTCTAACAACACAGCGCGATCACGAAGAAACTGCATGAATGCGTCAAATGTTATGATGCTTTCCTTATCCATCCGACCTTTGTGCTGCTCCCACTCGCGATACGTCACATTGTCTAACTTACGAGTGACTAAGTATATTAACAAAGTGTCCCAATACTTCACAGCCTCACCTAAAGATGTTAAAGCACGAAGATTTTTATTGAGTTGGTCAATCAATCCTTTTAACGCAACGGAAGATTCCTTAGAAATGGCGTTTATATTAAATAAGGATGAGACATGATTATGTATTAACAAACGTTTATTATCGTAACGCTCACAAACAAGCTTCCGAGCTATATCGTAATTGCTTGCGGAGAACTCAATGGCATGGATCACAACAGCAGCAGATCCCTCCAGCGACGCTCGCAAATAGTGGAATTTATTCACCTGATCGATGTCATCATTACAGTGAATGAGGCTAGTAAAAGTGTCACGAAACTCTAGCCAATGACTATAGCACCCATCGAACTTCGGTAGCTGTATAGTGGGCAACTTAACAGGCTTACGTTGACTAATCCGAGTACATTTATCACTACTTACGGACTCCTTGTCATCATTAGTGTACTTACTTAACACCTCCTGCGATCTAGATAATGCCTTGTAATATTGAGATTCAAACTCGGCACGCTCAGAGAATTGTGCTTTGACGTCTTCTACCATGCATTCTAGTCGCAACTGAACCTCATCGTACTGCTCATACAAACTTTCGATTCTTCCCATACGCAATTGTAACTCCTTTACCTCACAACTAGTTAACTGCTTATCACAGGATACGTCAAGATAACTGATAAAGGCAGTCAAACGACCCTTAAAGCTTCCTCGCTTCTTAACTAGTTCTCTTTCTTCGGACATATTGGGAACCGAGTGCAGTCGACCTGGAATTTGTTGAAGAAGTACTTAGATTTATTTTTACAATACAATTTTAAAGATAAGTCTGTACCTATATGACAGAAACAATGTTTTAATGTAAAATAATTGTAAATAGTTTTTATGTACCAATTGTAAATAGTCTTAATGTATAACAATGTAAATAGTCAACAACAGTACTGTAAATTACGTAAATATAAATGATGATTTGAATGGTGGCCTTTTATTTTTGTACAGATTCCACAATATAACTAAACAAAGAAAAATAATACCTAATCGTCAATAATTTAAGAGGCTAAAACTAGATAGATAATTAATTGAATACACATACGGTCATTAATGTTTCAAGGACTTACACTTTAACATTAACTTAACAACGAGTTAACAATCTACCTTCGCACTAAATTAACGATGTGAATAATACTTAGCTACTAAGCTATAATGCAGCAGTACAAATTATAAATGTAGTATAACTATAACGAGTATGACTATAACTACTGTATCTTTTATTAGGATACGTATAATTTCAACATAAATGTACTCGGAAACTACCTATGGGCTTCCAGAGAAACTGTGTGAATGGGTTTCCAGCTTCCTTGCAGACAGAAGCATAAAGGTCGCGGTCGACGGTGAGTGCTCTGACTGCTTGCCTGTAAACGCTGGTGTCTCTCAAGGCTGCGTACTATCGCCCACTCTGTTCCTCCTCCATATCAATGATATGTTGCAAATTAGTGGCATTAATTGTTATGCGGATGACAGCACGGGTGATGCCTTTTACGCCGGCCGTGCTAACGTTTCTCGGGAAAATGTCATCGAGAGCCGTGTGTCTGAAATCGAGACTTCTTTAGAGAGAATCTCAGATTGGGGTAGACTTAACTTGGTCCAATTTAACCCCGTAAAGACACAGGTCTGCGTGTTTACAGCTAAAAAATTGCCGTCGGTCGTATCCCCTCAATTTCAGAGCACCCCCCTCACAGCCTCGGCCGGTATTGGGATACTTGGCGTCGACATATCGAGCGAAGTCCAGTTTCGCGGTCATCTAGAGGGTAAGGCCAAGTTAGCCTCGAAGAAGCTTGGTGTGCTCAATAGATCGAGGCTTTATTTCACCCCGGAGCATCGCCTGCTACTTTACAAGGCGCAAGTTCGGCCCCATATGGAATACTGTTCTCATCTTTGGGCGGGGGCACCCCAGTACCAGCTTCTCCCTCTGGACCGCATTCAACGACGAGCTGTCCGAATTGTCGACTGCCCTGTTGTCTCGGACCGGCTGGACTCTTTGGCACTGCGTAGAGATGTAGCCTCGCTATGTATTCTCTATCGCATCTATCACGGGGAGTGTTCTGAGGAATTGTTTGGTTTGATCCCCGCCGCATCTTTTCGCCATCGTTCCACGCGAAAAATTTTTCATCCCCATCACATAGATGGTTGGCAGTCAACAACTGTGCGATTCACCCGAAACTTTTTGCCCCGCACAGCAAAACTTTGGAATGATCTTCCGGCGGCGGTATTTCCGAACCGATACGACCTTCAAACCTTCAAGAAACGAGCATATTCCTTCTTAAAAGGCCGGCAACGCACCTGTAACTCCTCTGGTGTTGCGGATGTCCATGGGTGGCGCCGATCGCTTACCATCAGGTGATCCGTCTGCTCGTTTGCCACCTATTCCATATAAAAAAAAAAAAAAACAAAATTTTGATAACTAGCAAAAATTATTATACACAATGCAAATGGTTAAGTTAACTGATACAAGAATGTTTAAGAAAATAAATAACACTAACCTGGTTTAATCCTTAATTATATTAATACACACATACAATAGTATACTACCTGATTGAGTGTTGGGTGATATTAATTATTGTTTAATTATTCTTAACACCGTTTTAAGTTTAAGTCCTTTATTCACGTTACCACATTTGACCGTCGTATCGCCTTCTTTGGTAAAATCCACAATAATCCCCAATTTCCTCGATAATTATTGTGTTCTTCAATAATCCAGATACATCCGGCTCGGTGGGACCAAATTATGTGCAGGAATTTCAGTGATTCTAAAGGAAACTCAATAATTTGTGTATTCAATAATATACAGGGTGTAAGGGACAGCCCTCCACAAATTAACAGGGTGCATTCAGCTCCTTATTCTGAATCATATTCCAGTGAAAATTCTTTCAGGAAAATTTTCAATTTTTTTTTCGTTTTTTCAGTTCCTACACCTCTATTTCAATGTATAATTACATTCTATGTATGAAGAATAACATTAATGTAAATAACACAGCTAAAACAAAAAAATACGCAATGGTTGTGTGAATTCTCTAAAGAACTACGCATGAAATCAGCTGTTCAATTTCTACCTAGCGCGAGTCGTTTGAACTCATCGCACCGCGGTCACGGCGCAGCGGCTCGGCGCCCCACCGCGCCGATCGCCGCGCCGCCGTAGGTATACCTACGATCCCGTCCAACGTACAGAATAGCTGCGTCCCTTTCTGTCGATTGAACCAGTGTTGCCAACTTTTAACTTTTGTTACCTCTTCTACCTTTCTCTCTTTCTACCTTTGTAAACGAAAATGTTAGAACTATCGAAATTTATCTAAAACTTGAGAACTCCTTTGCATTCATAATCACATTGATGAGATTTTCATTAATCAATTAATGAAAATCTTGTCGCGCACATGAATTGAATAAAAATAAATAAAGATTAGTCTAGTTTTAATTTTAAAGCATTTACAAATACTACCTAATTTATTAATTGATTGTTCTTTTTAAGCGATTACTGGCTAGTTTTTAAACTACTTACAGATTTACATGGCTTCACAATAGCCATGAATTGATAGTCGAGCCAGAAATTAAACACAATCTCCCTGGAATGGAAGCACAGCTTTCTATCACACTGCACTTTTATTATTCTAAATTAACTAAACAATGAAATTAGAATTAAATTGATTTAATCAATTCATTTCTCTACAAAAATAACAGAATGATAAATTACGACCATGCAAAATTTTTTATTTTTTACCCCGAAATTTTGTACCTAATTTTCGTGTAATTGGCAACAACAGATTTATGTTTGTGTGTGTCTCATCACATGCAGTCGCCATTTCGCCTTGCTGCGATGTTACTGTTTGTGTACCGCGAGCGTGTGTCGGTACGGATCGCGCGCATTCGGCTTAAAAGTTTTGTTATAAGTAGTGTTGTTAAGTTTTATTAGTTATGTAGTGTGTGAAGTGTAGTGAAGTTTTGTTGTAGAAATTGTGCGAAATTACTACCTAGGTACGTTTAGCGCGCGTGATTATGGGGAGATGATAATTTGTTGTAGTAGTGTAGGTATCCTGACCGTCGGCATCCATCAGACTCCAGGATAATTACTGGTGACTATCAACGCTTGCTAGAAAACCAGCCCATTGTTCCCAGACAAAAAGGCGCCGGAAGACCAATACCTACGTGGATTTTGGAATTGGTTCGCTAACGTAACGAGACGCTACCACTTACCAGTGCTTTCCTATTTAAACGTAGTTTAGGTAGGTTTGGACCGCAACCGTGGCCAGCACGATCCCAGACCTAACCCATTTGGATCCCTTTTTGTGGGGTTACGTAAAAGAAAAAGTGTTTGTGAGTGCGTGTGCAAGTGAGTACGAAATGCGAGACCGCATCACAAATGCTTTCTAGAGCCGGAAACCGGAGCGATTCTAAGGTACCTACGCATTTTTCTTTTTTTATCATTTATCAGTTACCATGTTATGATTGTTAGATTTTCTTTTGTTAGTAATGCGGCTATCTTTTAAATAATAATTTATTGTTATTAAAACGCGGCGCGAGCGCGATTATTAAATTGTCTTTTGTAAGTAATGCGGCTATCTTTTAAATAATAATTTATTGTTATTAAAACGTGGCGCGAGCGCGACCGTTTGTCCGAAAGGTAAGGTCGCGGCGCTGCCCATAGTGTAAAGTAATAATACTAAAAGCGCTGCCGTTCGCTGCGTGCGTTTGCGGTGGTAGCGATACATTGCGTGTAAGGTAATGAAACAAATCGGTTTAATTGGATTCCCATAACGTTCCTGAAATAATTTCATGTACCGGTCAACTTAAGACGATATACTGAATCCACCCTATCAGTTTGCGGAAGGCTGTCCCTTACACCCTGTATAATGCCTCTTGACACGTACAATGATTGTGGCGGAATGACTTTCAAAAGTCAAGGACAATGATACATATATACTTAAACTGATGACACCTAATTGTAAGGACGCGTTGAGTTGCTCCTAATAAGAGTGCAGGCGCTGCGCTCGAACAATGCGTCTATGGTATTTTATCAATTAGCAGTTTTAACAAGTCTGATCTTGTATGCTTTGAGCACTTTTTTTGTAAATATTTGACATCAGGAATGGAAATAAAATATATTATTGTATATTTTTACATAACATTTATTTATTAATTTCTTACATAATTATCTTAATCAAAAACTTATGTTTAATACTTATCTACTTAATACTAACTTATTCATCTAGTTTTACACATCCTATTAACTTATTTGAGACATTCAATTATATAAATGTGGTTTCCTTTCCCCAGGATAAAGTAGATACTTTATCTGGTAGCAGCATCCGTTTATCATCATTACTTGACAATGCTATTTTATTTACATTTAAACAACACATTTTTTTTTGCGGATAACATTACAATTATACAATACGTTTTCATAATCAAGAATATTTAATTTTTTTACAACGGATTTCTTTATGCCTTTTGCTTTTTTTATTGTTTTATCTAACGTTTTAATTCAGTGAAGTTTTGAGTGCAGTCCTATAAATTCTTTGACAATTTTACCTCCCATTTCATCCCTAAACAATCCTGGAACTTTTTTATTTATAATTGGCAGTTTAAACTCATTATTACACTCGTAATTGCTGGTATCAAACTATTTTAGAAAATGCATATTGATATCCTTGTAAAGGTTGTAAGTATTTACATTGTAAATAAGACTGTCTGTGTCAGTATATCACAATTCAATTCGGTTACCATAAAATAATTTTTAACAAAAAAAAACCGACTTCAAAAGTAAACTAAAAAGCAAAAAATAAATTTACTTTGTTCAAAATATTACATATTTTCATTTAGTTAAATAGAAAATAATATTTAATAACTATTTTATAATTTTGAAGTCAGTGCCAAGTAAAACAATAATAGTGTAAAGATATTCCTACATACCTCTTGCTAGTTTGATGATTAGTAGGTACCGATCAATATATTTTTCTAATACTGTTGTTGTTTGGTATGGCAAAATCCTTTTTGGAAGTCGGTTAATAAAAAAGGCTTGATGATGGAATAGTGAAAATCATACATATGGCTTTTAGATAACTCCAAAACAGTAAACCCTATGTATATAGGTTTGTCGAGAATAACACGCGAAGGCTTCATTTGTATTGCTACCAATGATGTATAAAACTATAGATACGTTGTCCGCGCTCTAAAATGACAACATGAAATGAAGGCAATTGACAACATAACGCTTAGTTACACACCAACCTGCCGCGCGACGCTACGTTTGTTTTTAATTTATATCGTGTGTGTAAACCTGTGCGAAACATAAAGAAAGCATGCCGTCGTGTGTGTTCAGACGATGTACAAATTATACTCCAAAAGTTAAAGACAAAAATGTGTCATTTCATGCGTAAGTTCACCAAACAACCTACTTTTATTTTATTTTTTTCAACGCCGGCGCCCGCCATCTTATGGCGGCCATCTTATGAAAATGTAGTTTTACTATTACTTGTCCTGTGATGTAACTGAAGATGTATATTTATCTCCCTCTAGCAAAGGCATTCCATTACACGATGTCATATTTTCTTTCCCTTTCTTTACTCGTAGAAGTAGTTATCTAGTATTTTCGCCGTTTTTAAGCGCCGCGATGTTGGTTCATGACGTGTCTATATATAAAACGTCATTGATTGCTACTAGATCATCAGAAAACACAGAACCGCTATGAAAATATGGACTAGCTATCAATTTCTCAGCACAAGTGGTCTTTTTCGTTTTATTGTTTGAATCGCACCATTTGTTAACTAATTTAACATCTACTCTTTGTTCATTATTATCCAGAGTCTTACCAAAAATGCTATTATTCAATAATTTGAAAAAATCTTGTTCAAACGTTGATTCTGCTTTTTGTCGTAGTTGAGTGTTAAGATCGATGTACTGTTTTAAAAAACAGCTTGGTTTCAAAACAATTGCTCGGTGAACCCTTTTCAACACCAATCCATGCTGCAAGCATTTTTTTAAATGTACTACGTAATGAATAACGTAGTGGTATTTGTCATACAAATTCGGTATTAATTTTTTATTCTTACCACCCGGTGGAAAAAAAATTTCTGGACAAAATCGAAAGTCATTATGTTCAATGTGTAATTTTTTAGGATATAATAAATCAACTTCTAGAATATAACCGTTTTCCGCAGTATCACTCATATCTAATAAGTTCGATTTTACAATCGTTCTACGAATTGCATATAGGTGGGCTCATGGTGGGCTAGAAAACAAGAAAGAGACAACGACATCAGAATAAAAGAGATGAATATATAATGTTGCCACCAAAAATACAATTTCATATTCCCCACAATAATGAGCTTATTAAAGTAAATTACCGTTGAAAATCCATTCAGCTAAAATTTTAATGCTATAAATATATACTTCGTTGAGTAATATTAGGTATATAATTTAATATTATTTAATTTTTAAAAAATATATTCTGAATAATGTGTGGCAACACTGTTCAATGTTGACGTTACAAGAAAAATGTCTGCCGCTGCTTGCGCACCATTTTATTTTGTAATATTGTTTATTTGTAATAAATAAACTAAAAATTCATTTAATTCTACATACATTGATAACGTTTAGTAGAGCTTGCTACTCCATTATTGTGTTTTGGTGAAATTAAGTGTGTATTTGTGAGATATAGACTCGGTGTTGAGAGTGACTTTTTGATTTTGTGTTACATTTCGCGATGAGTTCGCAAAAAGAAAACACCAGAATCTGCTGCATGTGTCGATCTTCACCTTCTAAAGATCCCAGGATCACTTTGCATCGGTTTCCAAAGCCTGGCCCAAAAACGCACTGCGGTATGTACTTTCCATGCTATCCGTCTTAAAACACCACAATAATTGTTAATCCAGATTCTATCTACCACAAACTAACGTAACATGCATATACACTTAATGTATTTGATATTCTTTGCTAAAATCCCAACTTTAGTTGCCAAAAATCATCAGGTACAGTACGACCGGCGTAAGGTGGTTATCGTGAAGTTAAGATTTCTTTCTTAGGAAAGCGGTGCCGGTATATAGCGGCCGTGATACTACGGCCGCAAATAAGAGACTTAATCCCGGTTTTGCCTTTTTTTCGGTCAGTGGGTCATCTTGGTTGGGAAATCAAAGCTTTAAGCACTAGCAACTTTAGCGCTTGTGTATTCGTAAAAAAAAAATTAATGGTTTTCTAAAATAAATGCCAATAACAGTTAATTACAGCAATATCAACAACTAATTGCATTTACTTTTTTAAATCATTTACTTTTTAAGAATACTAAAGTTGCTATAGCCTAACGTCATGCTTGCCACCTTTTACCGGTTGTACTAGTACAGTACTGACTATGAAAAGTTTTCTTGGTTTCACATATGCTTTGATTGAAATTTTAGATAAGGTACTCAACTTTACAAATTTCAATCAAAGCATAAACAGTTTAGATTTTTATATAGATATAGTTTAAAATTATGTGTATTTTTGATATTTTTTAATTTCCAGCTGTGAATTATGGGCAAAGTATTGCTTCCCAAACGAACCCTGGTCTTAACCAAAATTCCAGGATGGTCTCCATAATCAGCATAAGATGCTATGCAGCAAACATTTTCAAAACACATTTTTTTCATATTGATGAGTATAATGACCTCTGAAAAGGTTGTTGATGTTTTTCCACAAACCTGTATTATTTTTTTTTTGACATATTAATTACATCATCAAGCTTAATTTAATCATACCAATTTTCTTTAGTCATAGATAAGGTAAGCCACCTAGGCTTACCTTATCTAAAACAAAAAAAAAAGTAAAATATGGGTCATTTTGTATTAATAGATTTATCTTCGGTAAAAATAGGAATATTAGAAAAAAAATTATAAACTGATTATGGGGAAAATGTTGTAAAAACAGTAATATCCTTGTTTTTAAAAAAAATATGCGATTTGCTAAAGTTATGATTTTTTTAAACTAAAAATCGAAACCTTAAACTGCTCTTATGTAAAGTTTAAAAAACCGGAACCCGTCGATATGTATAGATGCATTTACCCGACGAATGTTTTGCTTTAGAGCAAAATTTGTTTTAATTGTACTTTTAAACTTATATGGGAAAAACAAATATTGCTGGAGTAATGTTTGAAATGTTACCCTGGCAAAATTGTTTTTCAAAAATTTGTTTCAGCCTGGAACAAATACATTAATATATAGCTTATCTAGCATAGTAAATGTTTGTAAGTAGTAAAATATCATTGGTCTGTAGTCTCTTAATTTTCCTAATCAATTCCTCTAGCTTTTATGATCTCTCAACCATATAAACTTGTTTGTTTTTTCTTGCTTGGGTTTTGATGTTTAAATTAAATGCAATAGGCCTATCCATTTTGTTATTTTTGGACGAAAATGTCTGCAATGCCTAATATTTACCTGCAAATTTATGTATTTAAAAAATCATTGCATAAGAACAAATACTTGAATACCTTTTGTACCATATTTCTGAAAATGAATTTAAAATTCATTTATTCGATCATGTAAAACCTTTCAGAATATAGTAATGAATCTGTTAAGTAAATTATAATTATTATAACATGCTAAATAAAAAAGTCATGTAGTAATATCTGATTTATTAGACTCTTTAAAAATAAATTTTAGCTATTTATGCTCAAGTACACTGTGTTTCTCGATAGTGATTTTGTTTAGATGTCATTATTGCTGAGCAATAATTTATAGTCTTTTAACTATCGCGAAACGCACTGTACTTGTGCATAAATTGCAATAAAAATTACATATTAAATGAAGTGTACTTACTGCAGTTTGAAATTCCCGCCCCAGCTTCTACTCTCTATTGCGGGGTAAGCGCAATGAGGTACCGCGACCTCGGCACAGAGCAGGAGAAGGAAAGGGGGGTTTTTAGTCAGTAAGAGTCTGATACTCACTTCTGGGCGGGAGAAGTCATTTGATGATTTTCCCCTCACAAAAACAAAAAAAAAGCTTCTACTCTCTAGTTTTAGTGGGCTGAATATAGATGGCGCTGGTCGGTAAGGAAAAATTTCCTCTTAAATTTTGTACGGAGTCGTTATTCTTCCCTCTTTAGGGTATATATGTTCTGTGCTCATGAATCTAAAATTAGAATAAGGTAAATATTGACACATACTATAACCGTATAAATTGTTACAATCTAAATAAATAATAAATGAATTCGGAACGGACGGGTCGTAAGAATCCAAGTATTTATGATTGGCTTTGACATGTCTTTTGGAACACATACAAATACCTCCTCGAATACCTTTTTGTATCATTCTAAAAATTTGAACATCGCTTATCAATTCTAATTTAATTCTAGTTTTTAAAAGCATTGCATTGAATGATAGACTTGGCGCTGTGAGATAAAACGCGGGATCAAGATTATAATATTGTTTACTAGTTTTTCGCAAACTTTCAAACACGTCTGTAAGCAAAAGAACGTCGGTTTTAAGATAGAGTCATATTAAGTGGAGTCATACATTAACAAAATAATGACCACGGCACAAGCTACGTAATATAGGATTTGAAGTCAATGATGAGTGGCTGGGCACCCTAATGCTGGCAGGTCTGCCTGACATCTACGCTCCAATGATTATGGGACTTGAGAGCTCTGGCGCTCAGATTAGTGCCGATCTTATCAAAACTAAACTTATACAAGAAGTCAGAACAGCAGATACCAGTACTGCTTTATATGCAAACTCTAAAATGAAGAAACATCATCAGCCACAACAATCAAAGTCAAGAAGAGGGCCAAGGTGCTATAATTGTAACAGTTATGGCCACTTTGCTAAGTTTTGTATGAATGCTAAGGAAAACAAGACTGAGAATGAAAAAGGCAAGGATGCAAGTTTTGTTGCAGCTTTTTCAGCATTTTCAAATAGAAACTTAACAAATGGATTAGACTCAGGTGCATCCATGCATATGACTGGTAATAAGCATTGGATGTACAATGTCACAGAGCCACCGGTAAAGGAAATAACAGTTGCTAATAAGAAGCCTCTGTTAGCGGTTACAAAGTAACATTTACTCAAAGAGGATGTGATGTTCATAACTCACATGGAAAGTTTATATGTTCAGCAACTCTAAATAATAAGCTATACATTTTGGATACAGATGATAGTCCTGAAACCGCGAATTTAAGCTCTAGCGAGGAGAAATGTAGTGAGACTTATTTATGGCACCTGCGTATGGGACATTTAAATGTTTCAGACATTAACAAGCTACCTGACAGTGTAAAAGGTGTAACTTTAATAAACTTTGATAATAACCCAATAAAATGTGTCTCTTGTTGTGAGGGTATTGTGTAGTGTCTATGTATTTTTGAGTAAATAAAACACGCTAGGTAGCATTTGTCGTGTAATGACGAAATCAAGACTGTCACATTAATGTTAGGTCTACCTACACTATACTTAACTTTATATTTCAACAAAGTAAGCAAGTACCCACATAACTAAACCATACATAACATATCTTCCCCCTAAGTATAAAATATATTTAAATTAAAAGACTATATAAACCAAGGATACTTATTGACAGTACTTATAGAACTAATTAACTGAACAGTAATTGATGCACACAACAAATCACTATAATTACATAACTAGAGTTGAAGTATTAATCAAATAAGCGAAAATCAAAACATATAATTAGCATTTGAAGAAGTACTGGGTCTCTGATATGGTGTCTTAGAATGAATGTGAACTTTATTTCTAATTTTGCCCGTTGTGGAGCTAGTTGGTTCATTCATAGGTGGGATTCCCAACATCTCAGCCCACTGGTCTTTATCAGGGATTTCTAGGGTCGTTTCATTCTCTTGGCTGTCTTAATTAACATCCTGTCCTGTTGTTCTGTAACCCTCTTCAAATTGTATATTATTTTCAAATTTTTCTAATGGGTGTACTATATCCCCACTATCCCTTTCCTCTGAGCTGATCCGTTCTGTTTCTTTTGTTTTCTGTCTGATTGTTACCATTTGATCGACATGGCGATTAACAATTCCTCCACTATCGCTTTGAATTCGGTAATTTGAAGGTCCTTGTTTACTGACAATAATTCCAGATGACCACTTTGGGCCTTCACTCCTATAATTTCTAAACATAACTTTCTGTCCTACATTAGTTTCTCTTCTTTTCTGTAGACTATTTCTCTCTATTTGATTATCCCTTTTTGTTACTTCTAGATTGTCAGGGTGTATTGTGTCGAGGACAGTGCGCAATCGTCTCTTCATCAGCAGTTCCGAAGGGCTCTTTCCAGTTGTTGTGCATGGAGTAACTCGTAGTCCCAGCAAGAGATTTGGAATTTTAACATCCCATGTAGCCTCCTCCATTTTTTTTAGTTTATCCTTGATAGTTTGTACCATCCGCTCTGCTAATCCGTTTGTTGTAGGATGATAACAGGCTGTTGTTTTATGACAAATGTTGTTTGCTTCTAAAAATAGTTTCATTTCAGCAGAAACAAAAGGAGTGCCATTATCAGAAACCAAAACTTCACATAAACCATGAGTGGCAAAGGTTGATCTTAAAAGGCGTATTACTGTAGCTGAAGTCGTGTTGTTCACCATAAATAATTCTGGCCAGCGAGAATACGCATCAACGAGAATCAAAAAATACTTATTATTGTAGGGGCCGGCAAAGTCAATGTGGACTCTTGACCACGGTCTTGTTGGAGTAATCCACTCGTGTGTTGTCTTTGGAGGCATATGTCGATGTTCTAAACAGGTTGTACATCCACTAACTAATATCTCAATATCTCCATTAAGCTTTGGCCACCACACATAACTTCTAGCCAATGCCTTTGTCTGAACAATACCGCTATGACTTTTGTGTAGCATTCGTAAGGTCTGTTAGTTGTCGTAATGGTTCAGGTACAACTACTCGGCAGCCTAGCAGTATACAGTCATCTTGAACTGAAAGTTCAGCACGATGTAGCCAGTATGGGTAGAAGTCTGGTCTCGATTCTTTAGCGGGCCAGCCACGTTGTATGTAATAAATAACTTGAGATAAGATCTTGTCACGTCTGGTTGCCGTAGCTATGTCTTTTACACTAAAAGGATAATCTGCAGGTGTTTCTGCCATTAACAGAATGTCGCATAGTTGCTGCTCGGGTTCCTCTGGGACTGGTCGGGGCCATCGACTTAAACTATCTGCACTACCAATCTCCGAACCCGGCTTGTAAACGATCTCGTAGTCATGCATAGTCAGTGCAATAGCTATTCTTGTTAATCGCGGTGAAATCATGTTAGACATTGGCTTTTTGGGGTCGAATATACCTAGCAGGGGCTTGTGATCAGTCACAATGCGAAATCGTCTGCCTGCTAAGTGATTATGAAATTTTGTATGGCCGAACATGATAGATGTGGCTTCTTTATCAAGTTGTGAATATCGACGTTCGTGTGTATGTAGCGTTCGTGATGCCATGGCTATTGGGCGTTCCTGGCCGTCTTCTACGATGTGTGCCAACACTGCTCCAACACCATACTCAGAACTATCACAAGTCAACACCAGAGGTGTGTCTGCACTGTAGTGTACTAATGTCAAATCACAAGTGATTAATCGTTTTGCTGTGTCAAATGCAGTTTGTTCCTGCTCCGTCCATTTCCAGGATTGTTTTGAATCTAAAAGCCGGTGTAGAGATTCTAAAACTGTTGCTTTATGTGGTATGAACCTCTCATAAAAATTGTAAAGTCCCAAGAAAGCACGTAATTCTTGTTTATTCTTAGGTGCCGGAGTATTTACTATAGAATCAAGTTTACTTGATGCAGGACGTATGCCTTCAGCATCAATAACAAATCCCAAAAAATCTACTTGTTCTCTCTCGAATTTGCATTTACTTTTATTGAGTCGTAACCCAGCTTTTGCTATTCGTTCTAGTACAAGTCAAGTCTTGTATGCATTTCTTTCTTAATGTGTCCACTTATAATGATGTCATCAATCAGGACTGCTACTCCTGGTATGCCTGCCAATAAAGAAGTCATCAGACGCTGAAACAGTACCAGGGCACGCCTTCACTCCAAACGCCAAGCGATGTACAGTATAAAGACCCTTGCATGTATTTAATGTCAACAACTTTGCAGTGCTTTCATCGAGTAATTCCACTTTGCCCCACCAAGCCCGCCACCCTGGTGTGGCAAAGTGGACTGCCTAAAATTTTGCAGTGGAATATGCCCCACTATTCTGATTTGATGGGGCGGATAACACTAGCATAAACACTTTGTGGATTCTGCCCCACTAGGGTTGGCACCTCAGGATTTGTGTATGAAGGTTAACATGTATTTTTACATTTGTTTGTAAAAAAAAAAAATGTATACCTATATCTGTAAGTAAAACGTTATTAGTGTTGGAAGCTTAGATTTAATACGTAGCGAAGTGGTTTAAATAAAAGTAAAATATAAATAAATAATTTTAATGTACTATTTATTTCTGGAAGGAATCGGTTTATAAATCACAGATTAATTACCTTTTACAAATAAAATTTTACTAACTAAGATAAATCTTGATAATCACAAATTAAACAATGATTTGTTCTTATGATATGTTCTTAAAACGAAACATATTTACTACATAACTATTCAAAATCGCAGATTCTTCATCATTTGGTATACCTTTTACAAATAAAATCTTACTAACTAAGATAAATCTTGATAATCACAAATTAAACAATGATTTGTTAAAAGATAAAGATAAAGATAGATTTATTTGTCAGAATACAGTACATTAAGGTGTTACAAAGTATTAGTCTCTTGTATTCTACCATTACATTACTGGTGTACAAATATTTTACTTATAAACTAACAAAATTATGCGAAAAAAACATTATCGTTACGTTTATTATATTCATTTTACATTGCATCATTTAAGTAATCCTTTACACTATAGTAACATTTATCAATAAGCATGGCAAATAATTGTTTTTTAAATAACTTCAATGTTTCATTTTTTAGGTAATTAGGTAATTTGTTATAAATTCTAATCGCCATGCAATACGAGTTTTTACTGAACATTACTGTGCGTTGTTTAGGTATATTAAGTTTATTTTTATTTCTACTATTTCTATTGTTTACATTACAGGATCTTTCAAATTAGGATTGATTTTTATAAACAAATACACATATTTCATAAATATACAGGCATGGTAGCGGTAGAATATTATATTTTTCGAATAATGGTACACAACTGTCTAGATAATCAGCTCCACATACAGATCTGACACATTTTTTTTTGGGCTCTGAAAGCACTTATTTGATCAACAGAGTTACCCCAAATCACTATTCCATAGCGTAAAATGGAAGAAACGTATCCATGATAAGCCCATAGCGTCGCCTTAATTGTAGCTACCTGTCTAAGTCTGTTTAATACATATACACTTTTTTTTTGTGGGTAGACACAGTAGTGTAAATACACATTTTTGTTGCTCTGACAGTTTTAAATAATTTTTGTTATATTTTTTACAATATTTAATGTTATAATACAGTAAGTGTGTTCTAGACCCCCCCTTTACTTGCCAATAATCGTTATCAGGTCTCTCCGATAACTTGTCTCCGATAAGTCTGAACTCATCTCATCAAAATGGAGTCAAAGCTTGCTGCTAGTTTTGAGGCAATGAAGGCTACATTGCTCTCTAGAATGACTGCGCATGAGGAGAAGCTTGAGAAGGTCACAGCAGGAAACCAACCTCCCGCTGATATTGCTGGACTGCAGTCGGAGTACAGTGACTTCAAACGTTTTGTTTTGGATGCACTACACAGCTTCGGTACGCAGATTGAGCTGCTGTCTCAGGGCTATGACAGACACGAAACCGTGATGCGGAGAAAAGTACTGCTTGTCCATGGTGTCCCTGAAGCGAAGCAAGAGAAGCTGCCAGATGTCATCACCGCTGTACTCCATGACCGCATGAAGTTAACCGAGGTAGGTAGAAGCAACATACATGTGTGTCATCGGCTGGGGCACTCTAACCGCGGCCCGAGGCCAATTCTCGTACGCTTCTTCACTACGGAGCATCGGCACCTCGTGTGGGACAACAAGAAGTCACTTAAGGGCACTGGCATCACCATTTCCGAGTTCCTGACACAAATGCGACACCGTGCCTTCACTGCCGCACGTAAACACTTTGGTCTCACCAATTGTTGGTCAGTAGAAGGCAAAATTATAATCATTGCGCCGGATAAATCACGACACAAGATAGAGTATATGTCGGAACTCGAGGAACTAATAACTAAATTCCGACGATGCTCATCTGTTGGTGATGACACTGTGCCTGCTGGAGACCCTAATTTGGCTGCTGGTGGTGACCCGTTGGCCAAGACCCTGCGAAGGACGCGTAACGCTCGCCGGAACTAAGTGTTAGTATTCTTGCCAGTTTACATTGTTGTTGCTGTGTACAACATTTCTTGGTGGCTTTGAACTTTCGTTTCACTTACTGGTACTAACCTCACATCACATTTAACATCATTACACCATGTCATCTTTTGCCGGTACATAGAAAAATATTATTTTTGTGTTAATTATTGTGTTGTTTGTAATTATAATTGTCAAAGTCATTCTCATTTTTCACTGTCATCCGATATTTGTCATTATGTCACTGTCACTTACATTTTATGATCTGCTTGCATGTGGTGTGTGGTTCAATTACGTTTTATTTTTGCATCTAACTTTTTTTTTCTCCACGTATCAATGTGTTTTTATTTCTCCGTTTTATTTGTGTATTTGCTTTTTGGTTTTACTACGATTAATTATTATTTTAAGTTATTCTTTTTGTGTATACTTTTAATTTATTTGGTAAGTGGGGGAGGTTGCCTTTGCACTTGATAATTAATTTAGCAAGCAACCGTCGCCATCTTATTTCATATGCTTAGAGTGTTCCTGCTCATTACTCTGATCTTCCTAAAAACCTTAATGTCGCTCACATAAATGCTCAGAGTGTTCCTGCTCATTACTCTGATCTTCTGGCAACTTTCAGCAATGTTCATCTCGATGTTCTATTAATTTCAGAGACATTTCTAAAGCCTTCCCTCTTTTCCACACACTATGCCCTCCCAGGCTTTGTATTGGTTCGCAATGACAGAACAGGCAAGGGCGGGGGTGGGGTTGCCATGTATATACGTTCAGACTTGCCTCACCGCGTCATCAGCGCGTCCCCATCTCTCTATTCGGAGTCAGCCGAGTTCATGTTTGTCGAGATTTCAATTAATCTTAATAAAATATTGGTAGCTGTCATATATAGTCCAAACTTACGTATCAATTATTTCGATAGTCTCGACAGACAGCTCGACAACCTATGTCCTAATTATAACCATATAATAATTATGGGTGATTTTAATACATGCCTTCATAAACAAGATTCACGTGCTTATAAACTTCAATCTCTCCTATCATCCTTTAATCTTCATTTACTACCTCTTTCGGCCACTCACCATCCTCCTAACTCTTCTCCTTCCTTACTTGATATCATGATTGTGTCGTCCCTTGATCATGTTGATGATCATGGTCAACTCACTGCCCCCTTCTCCTACCATGATCTCATCTTTATGTCCTATCGCATACGTCCTCCAAAACCTAAACCTAGTTTTCTGAATCTGCGTAGTTACGGGCGGCTGGACCTGGAGGCATTACAGCATGATGTCAGCCGGATTGACTGGAGCTCTGTTACCAATGCTGATGACATTAATGCGAAGGTCAGTCTCTTTAACGAGATAATTATCGAGATTTTTGACAAGCATGCTCCGTTGCGCCGCGTTAGGATTAGGCGTAATCCGGCTCCTTGGATTACGCCTGTCATTTCGGATGCTATGGCTCGCAGAGATAGGGCCAAACAAAAGTTGAAGCGCAGGACTACCGAAGAAAATTTTGCATGCTATAAATATTTACGCAATCGGTGCAATCGTCTGTGTAGGGATGCCAGGAGACGATACTTTGACGATAACCTAACTAATCACAACGCTGGTGATGTTTGGAAGTTCCTACGTTCTGTGGGTATCGGCAAAGCCCCAATTAATGTTTGTAAAGATGTTGACCTTACCTCCCTAAACCATCACTTCTCCCTCTCCCCTGTTTCTCTTGACTGTCTTACTAAATCTATCACTCTTCTCGATCTTTGCTCCTCTTCACCTCCCTCCTTTTCTCCTTTTGAGCTCAGTAGTGTCTCTGAAGATGATGTTAGAAAATCTATGCTCGCCATTAACTCCTCGGCGGTGGGTGAGGATGGTTTATGCTCCCGCATGTTTACCCCTATTCTAAATCACCTTCTCCCTATCCTTACTCACATTTTCAATTTCTCCTTATTCTCTTGCTCCTTCCCTTCTGCCTGGAAAAATGCCCATATTATCCCTTTACCTAAAATCAACAATCCCTCGTCTCTTACTCATTACCGACCTATTTCCATCCTGCCTTTTCTGTCTAAAGTTATGGAACATATTGTTCACAGGCAGCTAACTTCATTCGTAACATCTAGCAACCTTATCTCTCCCTATCAATCTGGCTTTCACCCCGGCCATAGCACTGTCACGGCACTGCTCAAAGTAACCGATGACATACGCTGGGCCATGGACAACAAGTCCCTTACTGTTCTTGTGCTGTTGGACTTCAGTTCTGCCTTCAACTCTGTGGATTTTGACATACTGTTGGGGGTCCTGAAGGCCAATAATTTTTCTGTTTCCTCTTTAGCCTGGTTTGAGTCTTATCTTCGGGGTCGCCGTCAGCGGGTCCGCCTCGAGGAAACCTTATCCGATTGGTGCGACCTTGCGACCGGGGTCCCTCAGGGTGGCGTCCTCTCTCCTCTGCTTTTCTCCATCTTTGTCAATAACGTTGCCAGGGTCATTTCTTGTAATTACCATCTCTATGCGGACGATTTGCAGCTGTACCGTCACTTCGGCATGTCTGAAGCTCATTCTGCTATCGATGCCATGAATCGTGACTTAGATGGTGTTGCTGAGTGGGCCAGATCTTTTGGCCTGCAAATCAATCCTCTCAAGACTCAGGCCATGATCATCGGTAGCAGATATTATCGTAACACTTTCGACGTCTCTGGCCTCGGTCCATTGCGTTTGAATGGTGCAGCGATTCCATTTACCGATAGTGCTAAAAACTTAGGTGTACTCATTGACTCGAATTTATCGTGGGATGCCCAGGTGAATGAAGTCAGTCGGAAGGTTCATTTTTCTATTCATTCGCTGAGGCGCCTCCAGACCCTGCTGCCTGTGAAAACAAAGATTTACCTTGTCCAAGCGCTGATCATGCCTCTGATGGACTATGCAGATGCTTGCTATCTGGATGCCACTGAGGAGCTATTAAATAAACTTGAGCGATTGCAAAATCTATGTATCCGCTTTGTATTCGGTCTAAGAAGTATGATCATGTCTCCGAATTCCGCAATAGGCTCAAGTGGCTCCCTATCCGTCTTCGCAGGAACACTCGCATTTTATGTCTCCTCTACAATTCCCTCTACAATCCAACTTATCCCGCTTACCTCCGTGACCGTTTCTCCTTGGTGCGTCCTCCTGAAGTCCTAACTCGTTCTCATCTCAAGTCCAACCTTAAAATCGTGCCTCATAATACCGACTTCTTCTCCCATCTTTCACCGTTTATGCTGTGAGACTGTGGAATTCTCTCCCGCCTAACATTCGTGACGCTAAATCGCTCGCTCTGTTCAAAAACTAGTTAAAGACCATTACCTTTCTTCATGAGTACTTACAGTTACGTTTATTTATATGTGTATCTTATTTATTGTTATTATTATATATTAAGTATTTATATGATATATATATATACATATATTACCTATTTGTTATAGTTAGTTCTTTTTTTTCACTTTTGTTACACACTGTGTCTTATATTTTAATTACATTTCCTGTCTCAGGTCTACTGGAAGAAATTCCAACAGGAATAAGTAGCACCTTTGTACTCTTATTTTTTTATGTATTTTCCTCTGTGTTGTTTGTGTGTACATAAATTATTAAATAAATAAATAAATAAAATACATAATTGTCTAATTTATTGCAAATTTTATTTATGTGTTGTTTCCAAGTACAATATTGATCAATAGTTATACCTAAAAATGTTGTTGACTCAACCTTGTCCATAATTGGACCTTGTCCATAATTTTCGGTGGATGACTATTATATGTTTTAAATTGAATAATTTTTGTTTTGTTTATGTTTATATTTAGATTATTATGATCAAGCCATTTAATTACATTATTTAAACTTTCATTTATTTCATTACTATAGGTATTTATGTTTTCACAATTAATCAAGAGAGTGGTGTCATCGGCATATAGCACACATTTATACTTTGTAGAGTCCGGTAAATCATTGATATATAGTAAAAACAGCAGAGGGCCCAGAACACTGCCTTGTGGTACCACAGCTGATCTGTTTATAGTCAGATTGCGTTGCCGTTTTTTGTTTTTTTTGTAGTATGTATAATTTCTACACATTGATATCTATTCGACAGGTAGCTCTCGATCCATTTTAAAGCATTTCCTCAGATGCCGTAGTTATTTCGAGCTTTTGCAGCAAGATATTATGCGAAACGAAATCGAACGCTTTTGACATATCAAGAAAAATAGATATAATAGGTATTTTTCTATCTAGAAATTCCGTAATACTTTTAACTAGACTAAAACAGTCGCGCACGCGCAACGATAGCTAGCGAGCGTAGTCCCGGTTACGCGTTAACTGCGTTTGTTTGTTTTAAAAATGTCGTCAACGGTGAAATGCGCTAGTTGTAATATCGTTATAAACGAGCTTTTGGCATACGTGCAGACTAAAATCTCGATTGTAACTGAGGATAGGTTTAATAAAGATTTGTTTATCGTCGTTTAATAGTGACGAAATTGATAAAGCAAAGTCTTTGCTATTTGAATCGTTACCCGCCGAATACCGGAAAAAAGTGCGAAAAGGGCAGGGTAAAGGAAATCGGGACTTAATGGATATCATCAGCTTATTCAAGATCGTTGACAATGATGTGATGCCAGTGTTTGTAGCCCGCGATTTGGACAAACTGCCTCCAATAACTTTCGATCACCTCGACGTGTCTAAATTGCTAAAAGACCTTATTTTGGTGCAGACTGAGATTAAGAATATTAAATCATCTTATGTCACAATAACTTAATTGGAGGAAGAAGTTAAAAGCCATTTGCAAAATATGTGGCAATCGGTCCCGGCGTTCTCAATCGGGAATGTTAATCTTAAAAGAGGTGGTACGTGTACTTATCAAGGCCAAGATAGCGGACCTATGGGATTGTCGCATCTGAATGATTTCTCGTTCATCTTGTTCATCACCAAATGATAATTATCGTAGTATAATTATTACGAGCAATTGTTTAAAAGGTAACAAAGAAATTCCGACAAATATAACTATGTCGGTAGATGGTGAGCGGTTTGATGACGTAGGAGCGGAGCGCACAGTGACGTGTAGCACTGTACTAGCGGCCGAGCAAGTCGGTGAGTCATCACCGGCCGCAGATATCGATTTATGCGAACAGCTGATTGACTCAAACAAATGCACGTTTGCAAATGTATTGTTGCGTTCAAAGGAAAATAAAGATGAGAACGAACAAGGGTAGACGTTAGTACAAAAACGTAAACCGATGAGGAATAACCGTTTACAGGGCAAGATGGGAAACAACACGGTAGAAACCGAATATAATTTTCGGGCTGCTGACCGAAAAATACCCATATTCATTACGAACGTACACAAAGGAACGTCAGAAGCTGATATATGCAAATATATTTACAGTAAAACTAGTGAGAATGTTAGGTTAGAGAAAATTGTAATGAAAAAACAAAGTGACCATGACGCTTATAAGTTCTTTGTATCTGCATCAAAATAACAAATGTTTTTGGATGAAAAACTATGGCCGAGTGGCATAATTTTCAGACGCTTTGTACATTTTAAGAAAAGATCTTCGACAGAGACGGTAAAGTTTCTGATAACGGTCATTATAACAAATTAAATGGGTAGTGAAGTTTACAAATTTGTTACTTTTAATTGTAAGAGTGTCAAGCGCTCTGTTGAAGGAATACGCGAGCTGTGTAAAACTTGCGACTTGATAGCTCTTCAGGAAACATGGTTGCTGCCCAGTGATTTATCATACTTGAGCAGTATTGATTTTTTTTTTTTTTATGTGATAGGACGGCAAACGAGCAGACGGATTACCTGATGGTAAGCAATCGGCGTCGCCCATGGACACCCGCAACAAAGAAAGAGTTACCAGTGCGTTGCCGACCTTTTAAGGATTGGGATTTTGGGGATTTTGGGACTGGGAAGGGATTGGGGTAGGGGAAGGATTGGGCCTCCGGTAACCTCACTCACACGGCGAAACACAACGTTGTGGTTGTTTCACGCCGGTTTTCTGTGAGGCCGTGGTATCACTCCGGCCGAGCCGACCCATTCGTGCCGAAGCATGGCTCTCCCACACTTATAATGACGAGTTTAGCTGTACGGGGACCTCGGCGGTGGACATGTCGTCAGGTATGTTACGAGGACGTCCGCACGGCGGCCTCGGTATTCTCTGGCGACATAAAGTGTTTGCGGATGTGATGGTGGTGCAGTGTAATAATCCGCGAATATGTGCGATACGCGTAGTGCTACCTGAACGGTCCATACTAGTGGTGAATGTTTACATGCCAGTGGACACAGTGGCGAATCTGGTGGAGTTTACGGACATCCTCGGGTCGGTAAGCGCTATTATAGACAGTTGTAATGTTGATTGTGTATACATATAAGGTGACTTTAATGCGCACCCTACTGAACAATTTTATACCGAATTGTCGTCATTTTGTGACGAACAGGAGTGGACTTGCATTGATGTAGAAATGTTAAAGGGCGTTTCTGATTCTTTTGATTGTTTCACCTTTGTTAGTGAGGCTCACGGTTCTCAAAGATGGCTTGATCACTGTCTAGTCTCCAGGGCAGCTGTGCCGTCAGTGCGCAGAGTGTTTGTCAAGTATGACGTAGTGTGGTCAGACCATATCCCATTAATAATGGAATGTGATTTGGGCATAGTCTCACTTAAGGTACTAAATTATAAATCGACTGTAAATAATGTTGTTTGGGGAGAGAGAAGTGTAGATCAAATTAATCAGTACATGACTGAATGTCATGGACTCTTGAGACTACTTGACTTTCCAGAGAAGTTTATAGAATGTGCAGATTATACTTGTAATATTATGGAACATAGACAAGTCATAGACGATTTGTATAATAATATTGTAAAACTATTAAAAAGAGCAGCATTGTGTAGCATTAAAAAACGATGTAAGAAAAAGAAACCTGTTGCAGGGTGGAACTTACATGTTGGCGAGGCACACCGGGTAGCTAAGCAAAAATTTTATTTGTGGTGTTGGTATGGTAAACCATGTTCAGGTTCTATATATGATGAGATGTGTGAGGCCAGAAAAATCTTTAAATCCCGATTGAAATGGTGTCAGAACCATGAAGAACAGGTAAGAATGGATATTTTGGTCTCTCATCACTCAAAAAATGACTTTCGATCTTTTTGGAAAGCTACAAATAAACTTAATACCAAACCAGTTACTCCTGTGTGCGTCGACGGCGTGAGTGATGCCGGTGACATAACAGATCTGATTCGACAACAGTTTACTGTCAAATCGCCACTGGGGTCCTCGCAGTCGGTGATCAATGTTAAGAATGGTGAAAAGATTGGTTTTAGATGCACTACTAAACAAGTGAAGCATATAAACAATTCAATGACTAGGGGTAAATCTCCCGGCCATGACGGGTTGAGCATTGAACATCTGCAGCATGCTGGACCCCATTTGCCGAGACTGTTGGCTATGCTGTTTAACCTTTGTCTAAGTCACACTTATCTGCCTGAAAAGATGATTAAAACATTTGTAATACCTATTGTTAAAAATAAGACAGCTGACCTATCAGATAGGAATAACTACAGGCCTATCTCTCTCGCCACAGTGATATCGAAGGTGTTTGACAGCATGTTGAACTCACAGCTGACCAAGCACAAATGTTGGGCAGCGGTTTTAATGTTTCCCTTATCAATTTCACAATACTAATTGGGTCCTCAATGCCTTTAAAATCATGTTCACCTATCAGGATAATACAATAGTCGTCCATATTGAAATCCTGTATTTTATTATGAACATTTAACAAAAGGTCACATAAACGACTGTTAGGATATAAATAACGAAAATAATTAAAATATTGCGCGTAATTATTCTCCAAGACGTTCTGTACATTACCATTCTTAGTCCAGTTGCTGAGTATACACAGTTTTCTTTTTTTACGATATGTTCTTATGATATGTTCTTAAAACGAAACATATTTACTACATAACTATTCAAAATCACAGATTCGTCATCATTTTGTATGGTTTGTGTAGATATAGGTATTTTCTTACTGATTACGTTATAAATAAAAAATAAATAAACTATATACATACAAACAGCCACTAAATTACTTGTTACAAAAAATAGAACCACAGATTATAGAGTCACAGATTATAGAATCACACATTGATCGGCATGGTATAAAACAGTCTTATGTATTACCTTATGAATAAAAACAATTTATATGCAAAAAAAAACAGCCACGAAATTACTTCCGGCTAAAAAACAAAAACTAAAATTATAGAATGATAAAATTTTACACAGCAAAAAGTCTTATTAATACAAATAAGAAACATCCTAACGAAAGTAGGTAAATACTGACTGTTGACAAAATAATTATCATAACAAACAGCCACTATATTAGTTTGAGTACTGACTATTTATAAGAATTAAAATCATCTAAAATTATAGATTTTGTATTTGTTTAGTTCACATTTTTTGGAAAAACTAAAATGTCCAACCGTAATGTCGCCGTTTATGAGCTCCATTTGGGCATCTTGTATATTCTGATCGTTTTTTATATATTTATCAAGGCGTAGCTTGGAAGGTTGGTTCTGCATAGATTTAACTATTGAAAGCGTTATGTCTTCATATAAGACATTAAGAAGTCTTAATAAACTGGGGCTTTTTTTAAGAATTTTTTTGTTAAGTTTATTATGCCAACTTTCGAGGGCATTAGTTGTGCGGTGTTTTGCCCCAAATACGCACCACACTTTTAAAAAGTTATCTTTCAGCCAATTGCGCAGCATATATTTTCTAAATTCTTTACTTTTTCGTCATCTGGGCTTTGTGCGGCTATGTAAAACCAATCTTCAAAAATCTTTTCTTCTGGTAATAAGGGTAAGACTGCGCTAAGCGCTACTTGTTTTCGCAAATATTTAGATTTTGTCAACCCTAACCCTTTCCCCTTTTTCCAAATTGCTTTACAAAAATGAAAAAAGCACCCTTTGATTGATGCTGATTTAAAGACATTTTTAAAACCAGTCATAGCCGCTGCCTCAAAATCCGACTGAAAACTATGTGGTTGCCAATCCGGAATCTGTGATTTTATTACAGAAAAGAGAGCGGTGTAAGCTTTGGTTGATTTAGTACTCATAAGAGCATATACTAATGGCACAATATTTGTTGTTTGTTGGGAGCTACCCAAATCAGCATGCAACGAATACAATTGTATGAACGGTTGTGGGCAACTTTTAAAAGTGCCATCGCCAAAAAAATGTTTGCAGGTTTTCATCAAATTCTTAGCATGCTCTGAACAAAATATTAAAATAGAAATATCTTCGTCAATATACTTGGCAAGTAAAAAAGAATGAAATTTTTCAGGAACTTCTATTTCTGATAATGTATTGTAATATATTTTTTTTACATTAGCATTTTTGTTTCTGTATTTATACAATGCAGACTTTACTTTACAAAATGGAGGAAGTTTACTCACAATATTGCTGTTGCTACTTTCTAAATGTAAGGAAGCTACATTTTTGTCGTATGTTGCTGGAATGCTTGGTACGTCTGCTGAAGTGATTTCTCTCTTTATTTTCTGCATTAATTTTGTCACTTTGTTTCGGTCAAAATCAGGTTGACACTGGTGAGGTTTTTCGTTTAAAAGTATATTTCCCTGAAAACAAAAAAATGTAGGTATTAGAAAATATTTATAACATAGGACAACTTCAAGTAATATTATATGTTTATGTATTATTATTATTTTAAATTGTATTAGACCCGTATTACTAAAAGTGAGTCAGTAAAAAGAATGACTAATAAGTAGGGACTTACTTTCACTACAATCGACCCATTGCACTTTTGTCTCCTTCTGTTTTTGCATTCCCAAATTTCAGATGCATTTTTGTACTTTCTTTTGAAATAGTATTGATGCCCAGCTTTAATAATACATTTTCCATCATTTATAAATTCATGGCCAGTTTGCCCACTAGAACTTCCTGCTACAGAGTCTTCTGCCATTTTTGTAAAGCTGAAAAACACAAAAAATATCTTATTAAAAAAAATCTACACAAATCATCAGCATCCATGAAAAATAAATACGAAAATACTTACAATAAACTCAATACCACTCACCACCACTCCACAAATGCAAATGTCCGTCTATTTTGTAAACAAACAGAATGAAACAAAAATGTCAGACAAGGACAACCGATAAGTCGCGGTGGGCGAGGCAGTGGTGAACCATAACCGGTTTAGTCATTTTTACTCCAACAGCATGTTTTAATCTCAGATTAAATAAAAAAATACTAACAAACAAATGAAGCCATGATGTTTGTACGTAAAAGACCTCAAAATAATAGACCTATTTTGACATTTGTGTTCGCGGCGTAATAAGTGATGTAACCATACGACTCGTAGCTAATTTTATGAGCTTATAATTACAAGTATTTTTTTACTTTTTCGAAGCCGGGATAAAATGATATAGATTTTTTTTTAAACTTAAATCCTTCCGATATTTTTATTACTTTCGAATGCATTTCAACGCATTTTTTTATTATTTAATAAGTATTTGATTTATTTAAAGATAAAAAATAATAGTATGACAATAATACAAGTACATACCACAAGACTTAATAACTAGACTTAATAAATTAACATAAAACTATAACTCTCATAAAGCGTTTCTGAACGCATTCTTTCACAATCTGTGGTTACGTTACGTTTCGATACTAGTAATATAGTATTTACGATTTCTTTTAATAATTATTATTTAAATTATCCCTTTAGTAATAGTGTTCTCGTACATTATTCTTCGTTTTTTGTTATTTAATAGTTATCAACAGTGTTAATGTATCAATTTCTGGGCAAACATCTAAATATATTTTTAAATCATTTAATGTTTGCAATGGATGGATCGGAACGTAAATGGATTACAAATAGCAAATGTCACAGCTATGTCAGACTAAATTGAATAAATACAGTAAAACTATATAATGTATTTAATTAAATCCAGGAAGATTTAATATGTGACAGTTTTTTACAAAAGTAGAACCTTAATACACTGTTTAAATAACCATTTTGATGTATTTAGATTTACGTTTGCTTGTCTCAGACTTGTCAAATCCTAACGTCAGTGGTTACATTTATTTTTTTTACAAACAAATGTAAAAATACATGTTAACCTTCATACACAAATCCTGAGGTGCCAACCCTAGTGGGGCAGAATCCACAAAGTGTTTATGCTAGTGTTATCCGCCCCATCAAATCAGAATAGTGGGGCATATTCCACTGCAAAATTTTAGGCAGTCCTCTTTGCCACACCAGGGTGGCGGGCTTGGTGGGGCAAAGTGGAATTACTCCTTTCATCGACCACCACCTGTGTGTACGCTCGGTCTAAAACTAATGTGGTAAAAAATCTACCACCAGCTATTGTTGCAAAAACTTCATTCGCTGTAGGCATAGGATAGGTATCAGATTCTGTAGCCTCGTTGACAGTGCTGCGGTAATCCCCACATAATCTGATATCACCAGATTTTTTTATTATAGGCACTACCGGCGTCGCCCAATCAGAGTATGATGTCGGCCGCAATACTCCTTCCTTCTCCAGTCTATCTATTTCTTTCTCCACCCTATCCTTTGTAGCGAATGGCACCGGGCGCGCTTTAATAAATCTTGGAGTGGCTCCTGGTTTTAGATGTATAGTTACCGCTTGTCCTTGTCATTGTGAGGACCACCTAGAGGATACGGTGGAGCATACGGTAGCGGTATACCCTGCCTGGGCTGAACACCGCCGTATCCTCAGGGAAGTGATCGGCGGCGGCGACCTCTCGCGCACGGCCTTAGTCGAGGCCATGGTGCGGAGTGAGAGGAACTGGGACGCCGTCTCCTCCTTTTGTGAAGCGGTCATGCTCGCAAAGAGAGAGGCGGCCCGCGTGAGGGAGCAATCCCCCTCCTCACGCCCCAGCAGCCGCAACTGGCGACACTACGGGCGTCGGGGATCGAGGGACGATCTCCGGCCACCGTAAGCACGGGCCTGCGGTCGGTGAGTAAGGGCAGCTCACCGCCCGACCAGAACCAGGCCCGAGCGTACGGCGCGTAGCGTTCCGCGCGCGCCTCAAAGAGCCATTCGACCACCACAGACGGGGCCCTAAAGGGCTGATGTTCAGCCGGGGTTGCGGGGTAAGCGCAATGAGGTACCGCGACCTCGGCACAGAGCAGGAGAAGGAACAGGGGGGGTTTTTAGTCAGTAAGAGTCTGACACTCCCTCCTGCCCGGCCCTGGGCGGGAGAAGTCATTTGATGATTTTCCCCTCACAAAAAAAAAAAAAAAAAACCGCTTGTCCTTAGTAGGTACCCCATCTTGAAAGACCTCTCTGTATTTATAAGTAAGTCTTTCAATCATATCGTCGTCCTTAGAAACGTAGTTAATGTTCATGAAAATGTTCAATGGTTTGAACCAATCACGGCCCAATAGGTTGGGCCCATTACCCTTAGCTATGACGGCTGATAGCTCATGTCTGTTATTTTTGTATGAAACAGGCAATGTTGCCTGTCCGATGACCTTTACCGGTGTTTCTGTCCAAGTATGTAATGATAATGAGGCCGAGCTGAGGGCGGTGCGCGGTAGAAGTTTTCGTATCGAGAGCCAGGTTTGTTCGTTCAGTATGCAAAAACTGGCTCCACTGTCAATCTGCATAGGTACCGTTATATTGGCAATCATAACAACTATCTCAAAAGGCGGCACACGTTTTATATTTTGTATATAATATATCCCGTTTAAATGGCCAGCAACGTCATCAGTATAATTAACGTGTTTAGTAGTATTTTTCTTCTTGCTAATACAAATCTTTTCGATGTGTCCTTTTTTCTTGCAAAAATGACACACAGCAGCAGTAAGCGACATTCTCCTGAATGTTTATCACCGCACCGATAACAAAAACGGTTGCTCGATCTTGCGTTAACGGCGTTAACATCCATCGGCTCAGCGGCGGGCGTCGCCAACGTCGCGGGGTATGGTGCTGACTCGGTAGCCGTTTGCATCATACGCACGTCGCGGCCGGCACTTTCCGATGAAAACATTGCGTCGACCACATCTTGGTAGTTCAAGTTGTCCCGTTTTAGCAACTCGTATTGTAGTTTTTCGTCACACATGCCGCAAACAAGCCTATCGCGCAACATGCGCTCTAAGTCTCTAAAGTTACAGGTCGCACTAACTTATCTTAACGCTGCCACATAGTCCGAAACACTTTCACCCCGCTTTTGATCACGTTTCATCATCATCATCATCATCATCAGCCTATGAGTGCCCACTGCTGAGCAAAGGCCTCTTCTCACACGGAGAAGGTTTGAGCATTAATCACCACGCTTGCTCAATGCGGGTTGGCGATTTCAAACTTACAATTAGAAATTATAAGTCCAGGTTTCCTCACGATGTTTACCTTCACCGTATGTCAGTGGTGTCTAAATAATCATAGAAAGTACATATAACTCGGAAAAAGTCACATTGGTACTTGCCAGGTTTCGAACCCACACTCTCATGCATGAGAAGCGGGCTCCTTAACCTCCAGGCCACCACGCATTGATCACGTTTATAGAACTGAAATGACATCGATATTTCGTTGGGTTTAGGGCTATAGTGTTTTGTCAAAATAGTTTCAACTTCACTGAAAGTCACATCACTAGGCAATCTTGGTGTTATCAAAGCAAGTACAGTTTCAAAAACTCGCGCACCACACACGGTAAAGAAATTTGCACGTTTAACATTGTCCAAAGTGACGCCATTAGCCTCGAAACAAAATTTTAGTCTATTTATGTAAATGTCCCAATTGTCAGTTTGAGGGTTGGATTCCTCGAATTTCACAGCTTTCACGTATAGATCGTCCATTTTTAACACTTTTATCTTACGTCGCCACTATTGTGTAGTGTCTATGTATTTTTGAGTAATTAAAACACGCTAGGTAGCATTTGTCATGTAATGACGAAATCAAGACTGTCACATTAATGTTAGGTCTACCTACACTATACTTAACTTTATATTTCAACAAAGTAAGCAAGTACCCACATAACTAAACCATACATAACAGAGGGCAAGCAGTCAAGACTTCCATTTAAGAATATTGGTTCCCGAGCTACAGCACCATTAGAGCTTGTCCACTCTGACCTATGTGGACCAATGGAGAACTTGAGCTGTTCAGTGGTATAGTACACCAGACGTCCACGCCCTACACTCCTCAGCACAATGGATTGGCTGAACGTATGAATCGCACACTGGTTGAGAAGAGTAGGTGCATGCTGTTTCATGCCAATCTACCGAAGAAACTATGGGCTGAGGCTGTAGGAACTGCAGCTTATATTGTAAACCGATCCCCTCAGAAGGCTTTAGATGGTAAGACACCTTTTGAATTATGGTATGGAAAGAAACCTGACCTGTCTCATCTAAGGATATTTGGCTCCGATGCCATGGTTTTTGTACCAAAGGAAAAACGCCAAAAATGGGATAAGAAGTCAAAAAGGATGATTTTAGTGGGTTACTGCGATAATACAAAAGGATATCGTTTATTAGATGAAAAAACATGTAAAATAAATAAAAGCAGAGATGTTACTTTCTTTGAGAGTTGCAAAAACATGGATTCAACAGCTATTAAAAATAATGTTTCAGCTTCATCTACAAACTGTCAAGATAAACAAGTAGAGTCACAGCTGTGTAGAAGCCCACTTAATTCTACAAAGCATAATAACAATGTACTGGTGCCAACAGAATATCCTGAGTCTGAGATCCTCAGGGAGGCGCAGTGTCCTGGTGCTCAAGGCGACAGCAGACAGTGGCGCTTTCGACGGCCGAAGCAGAGTACATGGCAATGTCGTCGGCAGCACAGGAGGCGCTGTGGCTGCGACAGCTTCACGTCGAGTTCGGCCAGCCCCTAGTCGAACCTCTTCACATATTCAGTGATAACCAGAGTGCTATTAAACTATCTGCCAATTACTGTTACTTACCTCGTTCTAAACATATTGATATCAGGTATCATTTTTTAAGAGAGCATGTAAACAATTTAGAGATTAAATTTCATTATTGCAGAGGGGATAAGATGATTGCAGATATACTTACCAAGGGGACAACTAAGCATAAAAATTTGTATTGTTTAGCAAAAATGGGTTTGCGTTCAGGGGTGGTTGTTAGGAATTGAACGCAACCAAAGATAAATTTGTAATCTTGAACGCATTGTAATGTTTTCGCATTTTTGCCGCTGCGCGGCGCTACTTTCTCTTCTCTTACAAAACTGCATTGTAATAGTCCGTATAGTGAATAAATTACATGATTATATTAAAATACTTGCTTTATTGCTGAAATTCCTACACATACCCATATTTTGAATATTAAATACTGACCAAATGGTCTGAGCATGCTCATTGTCTTCGTCGCTAATTGATTCATTAGTCAATGTGTTGTGAAAATGATTTTTAGATGGTAAACATGTATCTTCGTAATGTTTTCATTGAGACATGTAATCGTATGGGTACACTCCTTTACGGGTAAGTAGATCAAATTTTGTTTTTTCGGGAAAATAAAATTTTAATAGTTTGAAGTCTTGTTTTTTCATTGTGCTTGCTAACTTTTCTAAGCTTGTTCCTAAAAACTTGAAAGAATCTACAAATCGCACCTGTATGCTTTCATTATCGGAAATCGGAATATACTTCGTGAAAGATATATAATTTTCTTTTGTTTTAGGTATGACTTTAATAGATCCCGGAGCCTTACCTAATCCTTTTATAAAAAGGTGACAATCATAACCCGATAAGTTATGAAAAAATACTGGCAGGAATTTAGACATTTTAAATTGTAGGTTACAGTAACCGTGAGCTACGCCACGATATTTACCAGTCAAATGACAATGATCGCGAACCTTATCATCAAACAAGTAATGCTCAAAAATATGACATGTATCAGCATTTTCAAAATCGAGAACATTCTCATTCGTGTAAATCATAGGAATATTATTATTTAAAAGTCTATAAACTTTTTTAGCATCTTTATAGATAGACTTCACAAATTTTGAAACACAATCCGAACCACGATACGAGACATAACGATTATAGGTTTCATCTAGAGAGCACGTAATGTGATAAGCGAAAGCGACGGGTACATGTCGTTGGCTTGTAACAGTGCTAGCTTAAGTTGGGTCAGGCGAGCAGGAGTCATGCCGTTCTAACATTGTTTCAAAATCTGCGTATATAACAAATGGTACAAATTGTTTCCTACCATAATTTTCAAACTGAATGAAAGAGCCTTTTGGAGGTAGTTCAGTAGCAACTCCTCCACAACTGTGTGAACTAAGATCATCACATGAATCAAAGAACATTAACAAACATCACAGAAGTATAACTTACCGTGATGCATTGTTATTTGATTCTTTACAAGACGCGGTAAATCAGTAATGAGACAGTAATGTGATAATTCGTCTTTTTCTAAGTAAAGTAAATGAATCACTTTTCCCTTTAAAGATTTTGGTTTATAAAGTGGCCCAATCACGGTATTATTTTTTAAGCCATATATAAATACTATATATACAAATTTCTGGGTTATTTCATTCGAATCGAGCAATATCTGTGAAACTCAATGGAAATTGATTATCTTTTATATTTAACACGTTTTGAAAATCGGGATAAGACGATACTCTTTCAGGGTGAGTTTTAGCTGGGTATAAAACAGCGACAACTGACCACAGAAAGCAATAATCATCTTTATTGCGAATATTAATACATGCTTTTTTTGATTTAATAGCTGCTGGCAACTCAATAAAGACTGAGCCGCGCAAAGGTTGATATTTGTTAATATTAACTTCCAAATGCGAACTGTTTAAAAATGTCCACCCACTGTCACGATCTTGAAATTCTTCAATTTTTTTTTCAATGTATTTCTAACTTGGTTTATAAATGAATCATATTCATAATTTTGATGTACTACATAATTCTTTGTACCAAATGATTTCATTCCAGGACTATCATTTTTGACCATCAAAAACAAAGCATAATACTCGAAATTAATTTTTAGACTGATATGATCTTTTAGGGATTTATTTGTTAACGTCTTGATTTTTTTCTTGATTGTTATTCAAAAACGAATCTAAAGAATAACTTTCATTTGTGTCAGTAATTCTATAAGAAGCTATACGATTTGGAAATGCTGAATTAATTAATTCAACACCTTCACAAACGTATGAAATATTTTTATTTTTATGATCAGTACTGAGTAGGTGACCTGTCCAGTGACTGCGCTCAACAGATGTCTTACAAACAGTGCAGAAAGGCATTCTAGTTTAATTAATTACCTGCTAAGTTTAAAGATGAAAATTTGTTTTGAATATTTTAAAGTTAAATGTTATTTTGAATATCCCAATATTAATTTAGTATCTATACATATTGAAAATGTATTTTATCTAAAATTTTATTTAAAATGTATTTTGTCACTGTAATACAGAGGCTCCGAGTTATTAAATAACTCGTGAGCCTTGTGCATAAATTTCTGCAGTGCGTCCTACTGGGGGGTACCTCGGTCTAGTTGCAATTTTAAGGCAACTTCTGCCTTTTTCCAACGGCCCTGTGGAGCAGTGGATGTAATGTCTACTTTATTGTAGACTTTTAATTCAATAAAGTAGGCACCACTAATATCCGCTGACTGTCGTACCTTCCCATTGGCGACGCGGGACAGCAAGGATGAACTTAACTCCGACTGCGAGGTCGAAGGAAGGCCACTTAAGTCTTCCAAACCGAAGAGGTCCCTGGATTTCTTGTTACTGTAATTAATTAAAAAAATACATATTTTTTTAAAATTACAAAGAAACACTTTTTATTATACCAGCTTATGCAGTAGAAGTATGTACCTACTTGGATTTATTTGCGCATCTCATTTCTTTATTCGCATCAACATTATAATATGAAGGGATAATTCAGAAAAGGAGTACTCATAATTACCTTGATTCTTCCACGACGGTGCTAGGTGCTTTACTCTTTGTTATTTTTTTCGTCTTAGCTGTAGCTGTCACCGGGCTCTTGATGTAGTCGGAAACTCGGGAAACATAAGAGTCAGACCTAATAAACAACATAAAATTTTATTAACAGAACAAATAACCCAAGTTTTTTGAGGTAAAATAATGATAGGATGATAACAGTTACATCAGCCGGCAGGCAAAAACCAGGTCCGTAGCTGAGTAATAATCACATTAGAATTCAACAAACATATCAGCCGGCAGGCAAAAACCAGGTCCGTAGCTGAATAACAATCACATTAGAATTCAACAAACATATCAGCCGGCAGGCAAAAACCAGGTCCGTAGCTGAGTAATAATCACATTAGAATTCAACAAACATATCAGCCGGCAGGCAAAAACCAGGTTCGTAGCTGAGTAACAATCACGTTAGAATTCAACAAATATATCAGCCGGCAGGCAAAAACCAGGTCCGTAGCTGAGTAATAATCACATTAGAATTCAACAAACATATCAGCCGGCAGGCAAAAACCAGGTCCGTAGCTGAGTAACAATCACATTAGAATTCAGTAAAACATATCAGCCGGCAGGCAAAAACCAGGCCCGTAGCTGGGCATTATAACTACAAGAAGTACTTACTTACATGATAGAAAGTCGATTTAAAAATGTCTTGGTCACTTTGAAGAAACTGGAGCGAATGTAATTAATTGATTGAAATTAATTAGTTTATATACATAAAAAATAGCAATTCAGCAAAAATGACTTTGATACAAAATTGAACTTTATATATACAGGGTGTAAGGGACAGCCTTCCGCAAACTGATACATGTGATGAACATGAAATTATTTCAGGAACGTTATGGGAATCCAATTAAACCGATTTGTTTCATTACCTTACACGCAATGTATAGCTACCACCGCAAACGCACGCAGCGAACGTCAGCGCTTTTAGTATTATTAAGTACTTTACACTATGGGCAGCGCCGCGACCTTACCTTTCGGACAAACGGTCTTGCTCGCGCCACGTTTTAATAACAATAAATTATTATTTACAAGATAGCCGCATTACTTACAAAAGACAATGTAATAATCGCGCTCGCGCCACGTTTTAATGACAATAAATTATTATTTAAAAGATAGCCGCATTACTTACAAAAGAAAATCTAACAATCATAACATGGTAACTGATAAATGATAAAAAAAGAAAAATGCGTAGGTACCTTAGAATCGCTCCGGTTTCCGGCTCTGGAAAGCATTTGTGATGCGGTCTCGCATTTCGTACTCACTTGCACACGCACTCACAAACACTTTTTCTTTTACGTAACCCCACAAAAAGGGATCCAAATGGGTTAGGTCTGGGATCGTGCTGGCCACGGTTGCGGTCCAAACCTACCTAAACTACGTTTAAATAGGAAAGCACTGGTAAGTGGTAGCGTCTCGTTACGTTAGCGAACCAATTCCAAAATCCACGTAGGTATTCGTCTTCCGGCGCCTTTTTGTCTGGGAACAATGGGCTGGTTTTCTAGCAAGCGTTGATAGTCACCAGTAATTATCCTGGAGTCTGATGGATGCCGACGGTCAGGATACCTACTACTACTACAACACATTATCATCTCCCCATAATCACGCGCGCTAAACGTACTTAGGTAGTAATTTCGCACAATTTCTACAACAGAACTTCACTACACTTCACACACTATTATGTTAAGTTTTATTATAACTAGTAAAACTTAACAACACTACTTAAACTTTTAAGCCGAATGCGCGAGCGATCCGTACCGACACACGCTCGCGGTACACAAACAGTAACATCGCAGCAAGGCACAATGGCGACTGCATCTGATGAGACACACACAAACATAAATCTGTTTTTGCCAATTACACGAAAATTACGAAATTTCGGGGAAAAACATAAAAAATTATGCATGGTCGTAAATTATCATTCTGTTATTTTTTGTAGAGAAATGAATTGATTAAATCAATTTAATTCCAATTTCATTGTTTAGTAAATTTAGAATAATAAAAGTGCAGTGTGATAGAAAGCTGTGCTTCCATTCCAGGGAGATTGTGTTTAATTTCTGGCTCGACTATCAATTCATGGCTATTGTGAAGCCATGTAAAAATCTGTAAGTAGTTTAAAAACTAGCCAGTAATCGCTTAAAAAGAACAATCAATTAATAAATTAGACTAATCTTTATTTATTTTTTATTCAATTTATGTGCGCGACAAGATTTTCATTAATTGATTAATGAAAATCTCATCAATGTAATTATGAATGCAAAGGAGTTCTCAAGTTTTAGATAAATTTCGCTAGTTCTAACATTTTCGTTTACTACCTGAGGTAACAAAAGTTAAATATTGGCAACACTGGTTCAATCGGGCAAACATTGTGCAAAAAATCGGGGAGACGGGGAGACGCGGAGGCGGGGCGACAGAAAGGGACGCAGCTATTCTGTACGTTGGACGGGATCGTAGGTATACCTACGGCGCGGCGATCGGCGCGGTGGGCATCGCCGCGGTGGGCGCCTCGGCCGCTGCGCCGTGACCGCGGTGAAATTGAACAGCTGATTTCATGCGTAGTTCTTTAGAGAATTCACACAACCATTGCGTATTTTTTTGTTTTAGCCGTGTTATTTACATTAATGTTATTCTTCATACATAGAATGTAATTATACATTGAAATTGAGGTGTAGGAACTGAAAAAACGAAAAAAAAATTGAAAATTTTCCTGAAAGAATTTTCACTGGAATATGATTCAGAATAAGGAGCTGAATGCACCCTGTTAATTTGTGGAGGGCTGTCCCTTACACCCTGTATATGCTATGCTATTAAGTTGAATGAAATATAATTTCAGTTACGTTAAAATAAAATAAAATATTACCGCTATTGCATTTTTACTGTGAGAAATGAAATGAAAAACGAGCGCTTTGTCGGCGCGACAAAGAGAAGCCGGTTCCTAATAAGTCATTTTGATACAATATTGTATATTTTACATAAAGTGTGTTTTTTTATCGTATCTATTTTTGTTCTAATAATCTATGTATAATCTATACTAATATTTTAAAGCTGAAGAGTTTGTTTGCTTGGTTGAACGCGCTAATCTCGGGAACTACTGATCCGATTTAAAAAAATCTTACAGTGTACAGATAGCTCACTTATAATGGAAGGTTATAAAGCCGCATAACATCACGCGATGACCAATAGCAGCAGAGTAATAAATATGGGTGTACAACAGTACCTACACCTCTTGGGCTTAGCTGGCTATGCACTAGATGATAATGATTTAAAAATCTCATGCTAACACAAATATATTAATAAAATCAGTTTTAAGACATCGTAATTTGGGAAAACATCCTATATATATTTTTATGTTAATTGATGTGAACATAAATGCTTATTTGTGTTAAAAAATAATGCTGCAGTTAAACTCTAAATTGGTGTAATCCAAACAATTACTAATGTTGTATATAAATATGTCATACAAAACTATTTGCTTAAAAAATGATGTCTTAAGTTTATTGATGTTAAGAATTATCTTTTCTAAACAACAAAACATTTCAAAAATCATGAAAAATATCTTTTTATGAAAATATTATTTAACCCTGTGTCACTAACCATTCGTCAAAATGACGACGCGTACCTTGAGATTTTAGTGTTTCGGTAAGATCCCGACCCCCGCCACCCCGCCCGTTTCTAATACCTTCCTAATTCGCATCGCCAGTGACCCGCAAATACTCATTGCGAATGCACGCTCATTAGAGCGGGATATATCGTGTGAACGTCGTAAAATTTACGAAAGGTTAGTATCTACGTAACTATTTTTCAAAGTTGTGTATTTATGTATTTGTCAATTATTTTCAATAATTACTATCAGAACATATTATTTTTATGTTACGTAATAATTATTGTTATAAGTACATAGTCATGTTATTTGCAACTTTTTGACATTTTGTGTTTCTTTTTTATTTGAAATGTTTTTGTTTTTTATACTTTCAGATGGATTTGAGGGGTCAAAATGATAAAATTTTACAATGGTTAGCTGATTCAGAAACGGAGTCAATCCCTGATAATCAATCACAGTCTTCGGAATCCGAGGAAGGTGATCATTTAGAGACGGAAATTCATAAAGACACTGATGGAAGCGACGAGGATGCTGCAGATTCTTCGGACGACGAGTTCTTCGTTCCACGTCGCAGCCATAGCCGAAGGTTATTCATAGATTCCGATGATGATAATTCACTGACATCCTGCATGGATCAGATTGATTCCGAAAATGAGGAACCACCACAGCAGCAATCAATCATTCAACCAAGACAGAATATCCTGTACGGTAAGAATCAACACAAATGGTCTACAAAACCTCGAGACCCACGTACTCGCATGGCTGCTCGTAATGTGCTGCATATTGTACCTGGTCCCGCAGGCATAGCCAAAGAACTCTCAGATCCAAAAGATCTATTTTATCTTTTTGTAAAGGAGGAAATGATCGACGTTATTGTACAATATACAAACGTTGAGATTGACATAAAGAACAATAAGTATAAAACATCTAAGCATACTACTACACAAACGTCGGCAAATGAAATCAAGGCATTGCTGGGTCTGCTTGTTCAATCTGCTGGTCTCAAAAGTAACCATTTGCCAACACGAAATTTGTTTGATACCTTGAGAAGTGCAAAAACCTATAAAGCCTGCATGAGTGCTGAAAGGTTCGACTTTTTACTGAGATGTATGAGATTTGATGACAGAAATACAAGACAGGAGAGAAGGGAATCTGATAGACTGGCGCCAATTAGAAATTTCTGGGAGAAGTTTATAGAAAACTGCAGGAAATGGTACAAACCAGGTTCTTACATAACTGTGGACGAACAACTGTTTGGATTTAGGGGACGCTGTCCCTTTCGCATGTATATCCCTAATAAGCCCAACAAATATGGCTTGAAACTTGTGATTTTTTTTTTTTTTTTGTGAGGGGAAAATCATCAAATGACTTCTCCCGCCCAGGGCCGGGCAGGAGGGAGTGTCAGACTCTTACTGACTAAAAACCCCCCTGTTCCTTCTCCTGCTCTGTGCCGAGGTCGCGGTACCTCATGGCGCTTACCCCGCAATTGATGGCTGATTCTAGTACAAAGTACATGTGCAATGCTATGCCTTATATGGGAAAAAAACACTAACACAGGCAACGAGCCATTAGCAAATTATTTCGTGAAGGAGCTGTCTAAACCGTATCATGGGTCCAACCGGAATATAACCATGGATAATTGGTTCACATCGGTTCCTTTGGCTGCTGAACTGTTGAAACCGCCATATAAGCTCACAGTGCTAGGTACTCTACGAAGTAATAAGCGAGAGATCCCCAAAGAAATGACGAATTCTAGAAATAGGCGAGTAGGTACTTCGATGTTTGGTTTCGATAAAGAAATGACTTTGGTGTCTTATAAACCGAAGTCAAATAAGGTCGTTTACCTTCTTTCTACCATACATGATCAACCGGTTATCAACATCAATTCAAAAAAGCCCGAAATTATTGAATTCTACAATTCCACAAAGGGCGCGGTTGATACTGTAGACCAAATGTGCTCGATCATGAGTACCAGCCGTAAGACCAATCGATGGCCGCTGTGCTTTTCTACGACATTCTGAATCTGTCGATAGTGAACGCATATGTCATCCACGTCTCTAATACGATCCGAAATGGAAAAAAACCATGAAAAGAAGGCCTTTTGCATTACAAATAGCAGACGAACTGATGAAGCCTTGGCTGCAAGAGAGATATCAGACGGTAACTTTGCAACGAAATTTGAAGCAGATCATCGCGGAGATCTTGAAACTTGATGACCCACAGGAAGGTTCTAGTCAAGACGTTCCTAGAACCTGCAAAATTTGCAGCTACTGTCCTGCAAAAAAAACGTCGTATGACCACAAACTTCTGCAAGGGCTGCAAAAAAGCGATTTGCAGGGAGCATATTGTTTCTATGTGCAATCATTGTTCAATGTAGAATATTTCTAAAACAGCTTATGTTATTTGATTAAGAGAAAACTAAGACTGCTAATTAAGTCGTTTTGTGTCATAAATAAAGTTGATTAAATAAATATTGGTGTTTTAATCTGTCGTAAAATTTACGAATGGTTAGTGATAACGTTACTCGAAATTAAGGTTAGTGACCTAGGGTTAAAAGAGATTATTTTTAAGTATTAGCATAACTACAAATCATTTGCAGTTATTAAAAATGTTTTCGAAACATTGTACTTTTGAACAAAATACAGGAAATCATGGTAAAGTCAATAAAAACTTAAAGTTTTAATTATACACTGCAACATGCACAACGACTGTGGCAACAACACAGTCATCGTTCCTAGAAAGTACCGGTAGGTAATTCATGTGACAAAACATTAAGCAATTCTGCAGTTTGTTATATTATAGAGTCGCATTTACACTATATTCAGCTGATTACGAAAGAGTACTTTGTTAAAATTATTTCTTGTCCTTTCAAAATTAACGATAGATTGTATTTAGAAGACATAGATTTTTATCAAATAAAGCACATAAAAAAGTTTATAAGCTTTCATATTACACACTTACATTAATTTACTTCTTGCAGTAAAAACCGGTATGAAGTCGTTAAGACGGAAACCGTACCGTGTAAAAGGGTATTAGTTAGTGCACACGATTATGTATTATATCCACAGATCATTCATTAGTTACTTGTGGTCGTAAACGTGTAAGGACACAGTTGTTGTTTCATAATTAAATTAAAATTTGGATGTCCTCGAACCAATCTGGTCACAGAAAAAAGAATGGTGTGTTTCTTGCTTTTGTGGAGAGACATGAGACAATCTGTCCCAAATTTTAGTTTAATATATACGGTATCCTAAAGTTCAGATGTCCTCGAGCCAATCTGGTTACAGAAAACGGAGTATGCGTAACCTGTAGTGATGCACAATCTCTTATTTTTTGTGGAGAGACATGAGACAATCTGTCCTGAATTTTAGGCTAGCGGTTCATACAGCGAAATACCTTGTTTGTTAACGTGTAAGTGTGTGTAAACTGAAATAGTGGAATGGCGCCCAATCCGTTTGCTGATGGAACAAGGCAATCCATTTGTATTATTGGAGTGACGGAGGCGAACGGAGTGAGCCGCAGGAACGGAAGGTGAAGTAGAATGCCCAATAATATCCTACTTAAAACATCATCAAAAAATTGTGCGGGTGGAAATATATTATTTTGATGCCTTGTCCAAAATACCATAAATGTCCTAAATACCATATCACGGTCATGACATGGGCACAGCATCATACAGTACACCAGCCACCAATACAGTTACTGCTGCATGGCCTGTGTTGTGTCAACTAAAACCGATATACAGCTTTTTGCGACGAACATGACGACTAGCGATTCTGGCCCTTACAAGTGAACAGTTTGTGCAAATATAGTGATTGTTCTATTACTAATTTAGGGATTCGCTTTTGGGGTTAAATCCCTAAGTTGAGTTCTGCCTCTTCTGGTTGCGGGTTCTGGGGTTCAGTGAAACACGGCGTTCGGATACCGGATATATTTCGCGTAAACCCCAAGGAGAACCGTTCACTCGGACCAGTGCGCAGTAACTGTCCGCTCCGTGCATACTTCACGCTCACATACGTTTTCGCTTACCTTGCACTCTGCCATACGTACTTACATGTGTCCCTACATTACTCCCCCCCAAAATTTGCCACAAATTTTCTTAAAAAATAGTATCTTACTTACTAAGTACACAAAGTTACAAAGCAAACACAAAGTAAGATACATTACAGTTACACACTTACATTACAAAGTATTACATTACAATTTGCGATAAGCACTGAATATTGTAACAATAACATTTCGCGGTGGGCGAATCTGACTACGCATAACTGGCTTGAGGTGGCTGCTGCGTCATCGTGCGAGCCTCTATGCGCCCAGGCAACGCAGTCACAACACCGGATGTATTTACAATTTCTTTATGAACCAATTTCTTAACGCGATTTCGGAAGTGACGACAGGACACTAACACTGCGATGAGAACTACTGCGGTTGCCATGACTGCGAAACCGATCTCGTATCTCGTCACTTTAGATTCTATTGCGTTATTTTGGGCGATCACAACTTCTTCTTTGCTGTAAGTCTTGCCCATGGTTATAATTGAAAAATATTTCATGTGCGTAAGTATAACTACTTATATGGATAATGTCTATATATCGAATGGCTAACGCTATTTAAATCAGTGCTTCTTACAACAATTATGTGTATGATATTTAGAGGTAAGTAGGAACATGTATATCAGCAGAAAATATGTTTGCGTTAAATTAAAAAAAGTGGCACATACAATGTTACGAAATAACTTACATTGCTAACAGGCAATACCTAGTTTGTTATTAATGACATACTCAGCTTAATAACTATACTAGCGTATTATACTGGGTGCGGTCGCCCATTTTTCAGGGGCCGTCTTTAAGGTATCCCGATTTGGCGATACATTTTCTTAACCTACTTGTTAAGGGTAGTTGCCGTAACGTCCGCTCTGCTATAATTAATAAACACCATAAAGGCCGGCAGCTTCCGTTACGGCAACGCCAGATAACCTAATACATAATTGTTACTAATTTAGTAACAATCGTTAAATCTTACAGGTCGCCTGATAGTGCGACCACTGCGACTTGTTTTAAACGGAGGATCCTGTACGATAGGATTTGATGACAATAGTACCGGGTTATTGTTGCTAAGAGAATTCCTTACAGTGCTATTAGATTGTTCATCATTACATTCGTCATTTAAAACATATGCTGGCTTAAGTCTATCTATGGACACATTTATTTTCCTATTTGCTAGTTGAATTACAAAAACTTTACTTTTTCTTTCTAGTACTTTATATGGACCGTCATAGGTAGGAGTTAAAGGTTTGCGAACCGCGTCATTGCGAATGAATACATAGTCGCATTTATTAAGGTCACTATGGATAAACAATGTCCGTGAGTCCCGCGCGTCTCGCGATACAGGTTTTAAGTTATTAATTGTACTTTTTAACTGCCGTAAAAACTCCTGATCGTCGTCGTTTCGTTTATGAGAGGGGTTGTAAAAATCTCCCGGTAAACGAAGCGTTTGGCCATATACGTACTCTGCGGGACTAACGCCATTGTCGCTCCTACCTACTGCACGTAACCCTAGCAGCACTGTAGGCAGCTCATCGAGCCAGGACGAGTTGTTAATGAGGCGAGCTGTTAATGCTGACTTCATGGATCTATGCCAACGCTCTACAATACCATTGCTTTGAGGGTGGTATGGTGTAGTGCGAAGTTTCGTTATACCCATGTATTTCATTAATTGCGCGAATAATGAGCTCTCAAATTGCCGTCCTTGGTCACTCGTCAGTCTGTCAGGACAACCGAATCTACTTATCCATGACTCGTAAAATACTTTGGCTACAACTTCCGCAGTGATATCCTTCACTGGAATGGCCTCGGGCCAACGCGTACATCGGTCGATCATGGTAATAAGGTACTTGTGCCCTTCTCGCGACGTTGGTAAGGGCCCTACGATATCGATATGCACATGTTCAAAGCGATCACACGCTGGAAAATGTTGCACGTCCGATATCGTGTGTCTGTTCACTTTTGACTTCTGACATTGAATGCATGTTTTGGCCCATCTGCCGACATCGCGATTCAAGCCTGGCCAAAAGAAGCGTTGTGCGACCAATTTACGAGTTGCCCGTATGCCCGGGTGACTGACGTCATGAACTGAATTAAATGCGAGTTTCCTAAAACTTTCGGTTACATACGGTCTACAAAATGTTGTCGAAGTTTCGCAATAAATATGCGCATTGCTATTTGGAACATGATATTTCTTTAAACAAAAGTTGTTATTTCCTTCGCTCAACAATTTTGCAAGCTCGGCATCAGCGTCTTGTGCTGTCGCTAGTTCCGAGAAGTCGAGTACAGTGGGGCAGTGTATTGTTTCAATACGCGATAATGCGTCAGCCACAGTATTATTTTCGCCTTGTATGTACCTAATATCCGTGGTAAACTCGCTGATAAATAATAGCTGTCGCGTACGTTTTGGCGTTTCGCAATTACTTTGCAATTTAGTAAATGCGTAAATTAAGGGTTTATGGTCTGTAAAAATAGTTAACTGATTGCCCTCGAAAAGATAACGAAAATGTTTAATAGCCATAAAAATGGCTAGCAATTCCCTGTCATACGTAGAATACTTTTGTTGAGCTTTTGAAAATCTCTTAGAAAAGTATCCTAATGGCTGCCATGCACTACCAATTTTTTGCTGCAGCACGGCTCCTGCACAGGTATCTGAGGCATCAGTCATGAGTGCTAAAGGCACATTCGCTTTAGGGTGAGATAACATCACCGCGTTCTTCAGACCTTGCTTACATAGTTCAAAGGCTTCCTCTGACTTACTGTTCCATTCAATTACAGTCTTATCATTCTTTTTAGCGCCTTTCATATATTCATTGAGGCTCGACTGATGACTAGCGGCGTTTGGAATGCTTGCTCTATAGAAGTTTATCATACCTAAAAACCGTCTCAGTTCGTCTACAGCTTTAGGGCGAGGAAAATCTAAGATGGCCTTGATTTTATCATCTAGGGGTCGAATACCCCTAGTAGAGACCTCGTACCCTAAAAACTCGATGTTAGATTTCCCGAACTCACACTTAGACAAGTTGATGGTGATACCAAATTGCCTAAAACGTTCGAAAACCTGCCTGAGATGCCTTTTGTTCTCTTCTATAGAGTCGCTAGCTATGATGACGTCATCAACAAAACTGAACAGAAAGTCTAGCCCTTTTAATACCGTATGATTCATAAATCGTTGGAATGTTTGACTCGCGTTTCGTAGACCGAAGGTCATACGCGGGAATTCGAACAAACCAAAGGGAGTTATGATTGCAGTTTTCTCAACGTCTTCCTTTGCTACTTTAACACAATGATAAGACTTATTGATATCAAGTTTTGAGAAAACTTTCTTACCTGCCAGCACGTACGTAAAATCGTGCAGCCGCGGTACGGGGTATCGGTCCGGCTTGGTGATAGCGTTTAGTCGCCTGTAGTCACCACATGGCCGGATATCCCCATTCTTCTTCGCCACTACATGTAGTGGACTTGCCTACGCGCTGTTCGATGGCCTACGAATTCCCATCTCCTGCATAGACCTAAATTCCTCCTTCACCTTCTGGTACCTGTTAGGAGGAAGAGGCCTAGCGCGCGCGTGTACGGGTGGGCCCGTAGTCTCAATATGATGCAAAACTTTGTTATTATCGGTTTCAGCGTCGTCATCCCTATACGGCCTAGGTTTAGTGATGTCTGAAAATTCCGATAATAACTCGTGATAAGGGTGCTTGCCGTCTACAATGCTGACCGAGGTGTCCGCGCATTTGATTATGTTACCCTTTGTTAATAATTTTGATTCGTTATCTAAAAGTTTTTGTGCATTCAAATCTACTAGCAAATTATAATGGCGTAAAAAGTCTGCTCCAATTATCGGTTGTTTGACGTTTGCTACAATGAAGGTCCATTTATACATTTTTTTAAGGTTAAGGTTTAAAACTAGATTTCTAGTACCATACGTCTGAATTTCTGAGCCATTTGCTGCATATAATTTAAAGTTTCAACCATCACATACAGTATAAGATTTCTTAGTAACAGGTAAGACGGAAACATTAGCACCAGTATCTATTAAAAATCGCATACCCGTGTTGACGTCCTTGATGCTTAGTCGGTGGTTTGACATGTCGATGCAATCTTCCACCGCAGACTGCACCGCTGTTAGTTTCCCGTCTGACGTTTTCCCGATGGAGCCGCGCCACTCTTCCAGCTGCAGGGTTGTTCGCACCTTGTAGCTTTTCTGCCGAATCGGAAGTGGTAGAAGCACACCCAATCTGTCGATCTCTTCCTGTTCCGCTGTTGCGACGGGATGTACCTCCGCCTCGGTGATGGTGAGCGAGATCGTGAATCGGACTTCTTCCAATTCTGTCTATGCATATCGTCGATCCTCTTGCTGAGCTTCGATATCTCAGCCACCAGTGCGTCGGTGCTTGATGTTGAGGAGCTGGAAGCGACTTCAGATATAGCTTCAGTAGGCTCTGCTGTCTCCATGATTTTATCTGCTTGCTCTGCTAGCTTCGTCAGGTCGGTAACTTCGCTTATGGTCAACACGGTACGTACTGCCGCTGGTAAGTGCCCAATCCACAGGATGCGTAGTGTGTCGTCTGGGAATCGTCCCCTGCCAAGGTCCTTCATTTTTCGGAGCAGCTGCGACGGTTTCTGATCTCCCAGATCGATTTCCTTCAGTAATTTCCGGATTCTCTGAGTGTCTGACTCTTCATATATGTTAAGTAATCGCTCTTTCAGCGCAGTATATTGTTTATCCTCTGGTGGTTCGAGTATTAAATCAGACACTTGCTGAACGTTCTCTTTGCTCAGCTTTGCGACAACTAAGTTGAACTTTTTCTTCTCACCTAGTTTCTGGTCTGCGACTATGACCTCGAATTGGCCGAACCATAGTCGCGGCTGGTCTGTCCAGAAGTCCGGAATCTGCGTTTTGATAGTGATTTGGGCTAAATCACTAACCTTATCTTCTGACTTCACTGTGGGGTGAGCTGGCACTTGTGGTTGCATCATATTGTGAGTACAAAGTTCACGCTTACGGTGCACTAAAAATGTCCACGCAATTCACGCAAAACGTGTATAACTTGCGTTCGGGGTCACCACTTTAGGGATTTACTTTTGGGGTTAAATCCCTAAGTTGAGTTCTGCCTCTTCTGGTTGCGGATTCTGGGGTTCAGTGAAACACGGCGTTCGGATACCGGATATATTTCGCGTAAACCCCAAGGAGAACCGTTCACTCGGACCAGTGCGCAGTAACTCCCGCTCCGTGCATACTTCACGCTCACATACGTTTTCGCTTACCTTGCACTCTGCCATACGTACTTACATGTGTCTCTACACTAACAACTTAACTGTCCAATGAGTCACATATGACTCACGGAGAACTTTTGGAATAAGTTCAAGAGTCACAGGTGACTCATTTCTTAATACAACTTTGGCACATAATTTTGTTATGAGCGTGGAGTAATATTATAATTATAATTACGTGAACGTATAGCAAAAACCTAACCTATGAGAAAACAAAATAAAATTTCGCAATTTTTTTTTTTATATTTATGGCATTTAGTACGAAATAAAACAGAAATAACAATGAAATAAAAATGTTTATTGAAAAATTTCTTATGTTTATTACAGAAACCAATCACACATGTTTTTCGTTGTAGCAATCCAAACAATATGCTTTTTTACATGCTTTGCACTCTGTGTGCACTTGCTTGGCTTTTCGAGCCAATTTGCCTTGAATTTTTAATTTTGCATAGCAACCAGTACATCTCTTCCGTACTAACTTATTGTTTGTAGTATTTCGCGGAATTTCTTGAAGACAATGGTCAGATGAAGAAGTAGTGGCTGAAGATCTGGGAGTCAGCGAAAGCGAAGGTATTTGAGGCACGTTAGGTATTGTAGTCCACGCTGCTGGCCCGAGAAAATTCTTTTGAAAATTTTGTTTTTAAAAAAACGTTGCCCCACACTAGGATTTTCTCCTGTGTCGTGGGTGCGTTTACAAACATTCAATTTCACATACACATCACACCCAGACCCGAAACAACAATTTGTTTAAATGTGTAAATGTTCCTGAAGACACAAAACAGACAATTCTGGTGCCAGTTCGTTATAAATACACCTAGCATTTATAGCAGCAACTTGGAACAAAATATCAACGGCGATTTTTTTGTACCAGGTTAGGCTTTTGCGTAAAGGAGAGTAAAAAGATGCTAGTTGGTCAGATATGGGTGTTATTCATAATAATTGTACGTAACGGATATGAAAAAGATATGAAAATAAATTTAATGTAACAGAAAACGTAACAGATAGAAATTGTAAGGACTAGTACATAATAAGCAAAAGTAGTAGTACTAGTACATAATAAGGTTGGTTAAAATAACCATTTTATACAAGTAACAATTAAAAAAACAACTTTTTTGGTTAAAAAATTTGAAAGAAGCCGACGACAAATTCCACCACTGGGGGTCTAAAATCATATCCTGGATCCGTGGTATTCGTTTGTGCGTCGATGTTTAACAACAAAAAATCAACAAATTGTTCATTAAGTATTGATAAATTTTATTTTCATTCTACATATATTTTACTAGTAGATAAAAGTAATATGCATCCTCTTTTAAAAACTGGAAACATTACTTAAGATTTTTTAAGATATTTGGTGCAATTAACAATTGAAGGAATCCAATCAACTAGCCTTTTGCTGCCAACAGAGAGGCCCATGTTTGGACATGGGACTCTCTGTTGGCTATTAAGAACAATTAGTGTTCTAATTAGTCTTATTAGTTATTATAATTATAAATATGTATGTCACTTCGTGTCACGAACCTGGATGTTTTTCTCATATTTCTATAAGGTATAGTGTACTATAGTATATGTATAGGTTCTGGATACTTCCACTACTACTATGATGGTATGATACTTCTGAATCTTAGATTTTCGAAATTACAGCACTATTTAAGTCTAAAGAGAATTTTGCAAAACAGTGGTAAAAAAGCACTAATTTTAAACTATTGTAGTATATAAAATTTAAAAATAAAAGAGAAACATCCATGGTCGTACCGTGGGTGTACAACATCTCAAAATTAAAATAATCATTATTTTATTTTGTTGTGTACAAAAATATCAATCACTATCTTCACTATCATCAGATACATTCAAAAAGTTTCTTTTGACTTGAGAAGTTTTCTTAAAGACGCAAATTTTGCCGTCGGTATTGGAAACAAAAGGTAATGATTCATGTCTTTTGTGATTGTATTAAAGAGAAAAAAGTTTTTCTTTTGCCGGTGTCGTGGGCCCGTCGGAAAAAACGTGTAATGTGTCAATTTCTGGTGATTTTTCACATATACATAGTCAAAATGGGTTTCAAATGAGCCCAGATTGCTTCTGGCGAATGGTCAGTCGCATCTGAGAAAGTACAGTAGCTCTTTGGTTTTTTATTTTTTTGGTAAACCACACTAGTATGCAAAGAGATCTGGTATTGTGAGGCCCCGAAATGAACTGCTTGGATCTCTTGAAACATTTTACAAGTAAAATTCTCAGAAAAATCACAATGTAATAGGATTTCATTAGTTTTAAGATTATCTTTCACATCTTTATACATTTTGTACTGGTGGCTGATATTATATAAATGAATTTTGAACTCCTGTAGGTCTCGTTCAAATAACATATATTTTAGAGTTCCAGTCTTAATTTCTTTTACATTTCGTTTACTCTTCTTTATTATTTTTTTTTTTTTATATTCTACATCTTTAATAGACCAATTCAGCCATTTTACAGTTTCATCAAGTGTAATTGTAGTTACATCATATTCTACTCTTTTGACGTTACAGATTGCCCATATTGCCCATACATACATTGCTGAGAGTTTGAATTGCAAACTAAAGATTTGACTAAATCATTTACAGTTTTATGTCCATTTAGAACTAATAATTTTTTCAGGGCGGCAAATTTAAATTCAATATTAGAATGCTTCTTGCACACGCATGTATCGCGGTCTGAAAGTTTTGGGCTCACTACATAAAAGGACTTATTTCTTAAAAATGTCGTGTAAGACAAATTAATTCTTGCATCTGGTTTAAACTTGTTATATAAATTACTTATGTTGTCAAGTAAATATCTTTTTTGCATCTTCAATTTTTTTACGGTCTTTGTCTCTTTCTTTCCAGCAGTTGCTCGGGATACGTCGTCTTGTAAATAAAAATCTCGTATTTTGCTGGAGAATTCTGCATATTTGATATTTTCTTGTCTTATTGTATTACGTGTCCGACCTTTTAAACCATTTTTTTTTATTAATTACCATTTAAAAAACAAAAACATTAATAGGTATACATAGCATTCATAAACTACTAAAGTTTGTAATTAATGCTATTACTAGTTTACATCGAGATTAGGTATATATAAATAATAGTGACAATTTATCAATCATCTTATCGAGTGCCTAGCAGATAACCTGTAAGTCTTTGACATGACTGTACCTGCACATGTTCGACATTTTAATAATTTCCTTTAATGTAATTAAATGAGCAAATATTTGCAGATGAACAATTTGTCAGCAGACAAATAACATTTATTTAATTCAAATTCTAAAATAAACTGGTGAATGTTTGAATAGTTGAATAATATATTGTTGTATTTGATATTACTCTTATTGAATAAAACATAGAATGACTGAATAGTAAGTTGTTGAAAAGTTAAATGACAAAATAGTAAATATACTGAATAGTTGAGGGATCGAATAATAGAACCAAAAATATCTTACATCTTAGAGAAGGTCTGGTAGGTAAGCTTCTAGGTAGGTACTGATGAGAGCAGCTCTTGCTAGTAGCTCTTGAAGAAATGCTTTCTGGTCTTATTTCGACAGCTACACTCTTAAATAGTGATAAATCTACGTCATAGTATCCCAAATATAGAAAAGGGCACGTGTAAAAAAAATGCTGTGTCAGATAACTCTATCCAAATAGGATAGTTTACATTGTCTTCAATATTGTAATATAACACTAATTTAGTTTACGAAAATATGTTGATGTGTGATATTAATCCGACTGCGCTAGACGAAGGGTTATGTTTTTTATTTTATGGAACCATTTTTTATACATTTTAACAATATTAGGCAATGAAAGAAAATTTGTTCACACTAAATTTTTCAAACTGAGCTATTACGATATTGTATGAAAACGTAACAGTACGTGAGCACCGGCGCGTTTTACGTTTTATCTACAAAAATCAGATCAATTAAGTAAATCTTGTATTTTATTACAGCTTAGTTACAAATAAGCTATTTAAAAATAAATCAATAACAAAAAATATATAATCTTTATAATAATAGCAAGTAAAGCCACGCTTAAAAAGTTGTATGTCAATATTGATAAATTGTTTTGATCCGTCTCCTTAAAAAGAATTCGACTACGTTGCAAAGTTCTCTTACGTTAATATACTACTAACATACCATGACTTTGCTTGCCATATCATCCGAATAAATTGTATGAAAACGATTACCGTGAACAAAAGGACGGTAGTATTATTTTGTTGATATACATATATATATATAATGTGGACGTAAAATATTACAATTTATCTCCCGTTTAGAATCTTACGAAAGTTTATAAACTTCCTAGTAAATTGATAAACTTACGGATCTTGTTATTTTCCGGTGACATATATATATATATATACAGGCTTGATGTCTGGGATATCCTCAGTGTGGTGTCGTGTCAGCTTAGCTCTTGGGTCCCGAGCTGCACCGACAATGGGTTGCCGTGTTGAGGTATACAACTGTCCGGAGAACCTCTCGAGCTCTCTCAGAATCTCCGATTTCGATGAAATGATGCTACCATTATCGGTCTTCAGCCTCGTTATTTGGCTTTGCCCAATAGACGATTTTTTTGCGAAGACTTTTGTGCCCTGGTTTCGCTCGATGGCCTCCTTAATTCGAGCAGTATTGTATGCACGCAAATCGCGTCGCATGGCTTTTGAAATTCGCCTATTGAGGTTACTGTACTCTGACATATCGGCTGAAGACTGTAGTCTCATTTCGTTTCGGTGCTTTAGGAGCTTTAATGTTCCGTTCAGAGCTTTTGAGGCTTGTTTCGGCGTGAGGTCTTAAAGAATTCCGACCCCACTGCTCGGACAGATAAGAGACCCCGAGCATAGCCCGCTCCATCGCGCGCTGAGCGACGCTGAGTTTAGAAAGAAGGCCAGAAGTTAAGGACCACGTCTCAGTATCATTATTAAATAGTCACTGAACTACGTACCTATATTAGGCAGCGCAATGGACAATAGCGAGCGCATTCCATTTTCGTTAGGCTATCGTATCGAATAGACTAATAGAGTATATGCTCGAATTTCATACGCGTGTCAATGAATAAAATTGTTGAATGAACGTACTATTTAACAATAAAAAATTAGAATGCACGTAAAATTGCATATTGAATAAACAGATAAATATAGGAGTTACCAGATCATTCGTTTAAATAAAATGAATGATGGTGTGAATTAGATGTTTCTGGACATTCATATTAAAATGAATAGATAAATATAGGAGCCACTAGATCATTCTTTTCAATTAAATCAATGATAGTGTAAATTGGGTGTTTTTGGATCTCTTCTGATCCAGAAACCCCAATTTACACCTACTAGCGTGAGCAGAGTCGACAGTGTGTCGAGCAGGGTAGCGTACCTTATACTCAGAATAACAAATCGGTATTCGCTGAAGGTCATACAGGTATACATGCCGACCTCGACGCATTGCGACGATGAGGTAGAGGCTCTGTATGAGGAAATATCTCAAGCCATACACACCTCTAAAGCTCACTTTACCGTTGTGATGGAAAACGCAAAGGTGGGCATACGGAATGGCGATGAGTTGAAAGTGGGGCCTTTTGGATGTGGGCAGCGAAATCATCGGGGACAGCGCCTGGTAGACTTTATGGAGAGGGAGAGTCTCTATCTGATGAACTCCTTCTTCAAAAAGCGACCGGCCAGGAGGTGGACCTGGATAAGCCCTGATGAGACAACCAAAAATGAGATCGACTTCATTATGGCGACCGACAAGCGTATATTCAGTGATGTCTCTGTAATTGCTAAAGTGAAAACCGGTAGCGATCACCGAATTGTCAGGGGCATACTGAATATTAATGTCAAGCTGGAAAGGTCACGTCTGATGAAGTCGAAACTCCGTCCTTGCCGCGCTCAGATTCGGAACCCCGAAGCCTTTCAACTCCGACTTCATAATCGCTTCCAGTGCCTTACCGATTGCGAAACCGTGGACGAAATAAATAATGAGTTGGTGGAAACTGTCCGAGCAGTGGGGTTTCTTTAAGACCTCACGCCGAAACAAGCCTCAAAAGCTCTCGAACGGAACATTAAAGCTCCTGAAGCACCGAAACGAAATGAGACTACAGTCTTCAGCCGATATGTCAGAGTACGGTAACCCCAATAGGCGAATTTCAAAAGCCATGCGACGCGATTTGTGTGCATACAATACTGCTCGAATTAAGGAGGCCATCGAGCGAAACCGGGGCACAAAGGTCTTCGCAAAAAAATCGTCTATTGGGCAAAGCCAAATAACGAGGCTGAAGACCGATAATGGTAGCATCATTTCATCGAAATCGGAGATTCTGAGAGAGCTCGAGAGGTTCTACGGACAGTTGTATACCTCAACACGGCAACCCATTGTCGGTGCAGCGCGGGACCCAAGAGCTAAGCTGACACGACACTACACTGAGGATATCCCAGACATCAGCCTCTACGAGATTAGGATGGCTCTCAAGCAGCTTAAAAACAACAAGACACCGGGCGATGATGGAATCACAAGAGAACTTCTGCGAGCGGGTGGGAAACCGATACTTTTAATCCTCCAAAAGTTATTCGATTCCGTCATACTCGAAGGCAGTACGCCCGAATCATGACAAAGAAGTGTTGTAGTTCTTTTCTTCAAAAAGGGAGATAGCACTTTGTTGAAAAACTACAGACCTATTTCACTTCTGAGTCATATCATCTTCATACTCTCAACTAATTCACATAAGTTGGTTTCAGTGGATTTCCCACTAACAAACCCGTGCTGCTCAGGTATCAGTAAAGGTTTAACAAGAGGCGTAATCATATCACAAACAATCCTTTCAAAGAGCTTGGGTATGACACTAAGCTTCGAAAATACAATTTTTCGCTATACTGTTTTCAGTGTTAATAATATATTTGTCGTAGCATTCCTTAGCAACTCTTTTTTGTCTATTTCTTAAGAGTACAAAAGTTGAATAATCACTATGCTGACCATAACATTTCCACTTCTTGTGATACTTTAATTTTTCCTTAATAATTTTCTTTAATGCTGAGGAATACCATACCGGGTACTTATTAGTATTAATAATTGTTTTAGTTGGAACATGTTCACCGATTACTTCATCCAAAACATTATAAAACCCTAACACTGATTTGTTAATATTTTGTTCATCTATGATAGTATCCCAGTCAATTCGAAAAAGAACTGAATTAATAGAATCGTAATCGGCACTGCCGAACATCCGAGTTTTTCTCGAAGGGGATCGTAACGTATTTAAACTGATATTATGTACAGTAATATCCAAAGCAGGATGGTGTGGGCCTTCATTAACCAGTGGGTATGGGGATCTTGCGACTTTACAAATGAGATTACTAATAACCAAGTCGAGATGCCTTTTATTTGCGTTTGCTATTTTGTTAAACTGTGAAAAGTTGTTGAATGATAAAAAGCTTGACAAAACTCTAACCAAAGCATCCTCACAAACCAAGGTCAGTACTGCTTCATCTCTTTGTGGAGACGACACCCAGTTTGCATTTCTAACGTTAAAATCTCCAACTAACAAGAATCGGTCATTAGGACAATTTATAACAGCTTGAGAGACTTGGTCGTAGAATGCTATCTCCTCAATGAATTGAAGATTATTCTGTGGAAAGTAGCAGCAGTATAACCTTAGCTTAGATTTCTGGGAACGCTCTTTGACAAAGACACTCAAACTTAAAATATCAGCCGACGCTGACGCACTTGATGGGTTAATGCTGACGTCATCGATTGTTAAGCCCTTTTTTGTAGCAATAAGAACTCCTCCACCCATTGCATCCGATCTGGAATCATAATCCCTGTCACATCTATAAACATTGAAAGTGTTATCAAATAATTCGGCATTAAATATCCCTGGCAACAACCATGTCTCGGTCAAACAAATAATATCATATGAACATAGTAACATATTATCAAAAAATAAATTCGTCTTTGTCCGCAAGCCACGCACATTCTGATAGTAAATGTTAATACTAGTGTTACAATTCACTGCAAATATTAGCAAAATGACAATTAATTAAAATTGAAGAAGACCTTATTGTTATTAATACGCAAACAAAGAACAAGCCCGCGAGACTCATTACAGAAAAGTTACAACCGCCATTAGACCACACACACAATACTCTCAGCCGCTGAAGTGAGACTAAACTAAATAAAATATATTTCACAACTGTTTGGTTCCGAACTGTAAAGAAAATTAAAAATATCAAGGTGGCAACACAATCAAATACAATGGAGATGGATACGTATACAATATGGAATATAAAATAACTTTTTAGACTAACTTTTTTAAGTCGTTCTCAGTAGAAATAAGGATAGCTGCGCCAGAATCGCTTTTTCCTACTAATATAGAAAAAAATTTCACCCAAACGTACTTATAATGCTTTTCTTCAGCTAGTTTTTTAACTTTATTTAACAATAACTTCTTGCTACTAGTAAGGTGTTCGTTAATATAAATACGTGCTGTATCATTAGAGTAGCCAATATCGCATGCCTTTAAGTCTTTAATTTCTCTCAATCGGGATAAAAATTCGTCTTTTTTGTATCGTGCTAGAAAACGAACAACTACTGGCTTGGGTTTTTTAACATCTTTATTCATGTGAGTTACTCTAGTCACGAAATCTATATCGGTCTGTGCGTTGAAAGGGCATTTGGCATGGGTGGCTAGTTTTGTTACGATCGTAATCAGGTTCTCACCATTCTTTTCAGGCAACCCTATAATATCAACATTCGACCGTCTCCCCCATTGTTCCTGTCTTTCAATGCTATTATTTATCGAGTTTATTTGGCTTTTCGTTTCATTGATCTCCAATTCCAACTTATTAACTGACCTGGACTTTGTTTCTATTCAGGATAATCTAGCCATAATGGCATCGTATTTATCGCTCATAAACTTAAAGTTAACTTGCAGATCATTGACTTCCGACTTTAGGTCTATCAAGGTATTATTAATGGTAGTATAATATATATATAATATAATATTGGATTGAAATATTCATGTATTTTATTGGTATTTATTGGCAGCAATCATTTGGTATTAGAAACCTGGTGTAATATTGAATTGTGTAATTTAAAAGCAGCCAACTACAGGGACATGAAGAAATAGAAAGAAAGAAAGAAAGAAAGAAAAAACATTTATTTGAAATACATGACTTCGATAAAGTTTCACAAAGTAGTGAATATTGAACAACAACGTAAACAAATTAAGGATGTTTCAAATGAGTAAGTCTCAAACGAGAGGTCTATAAATATGGTTACTTTATATTTGATCAGGTGAAAAATATTTTCAGTTACTCGTTTTTTATAAATTTAATTGTTATTTGCAGAAATACACGCAAAACAAAATTTACCGATGTGAATAATCATAATAAAAGAATCCGCAAGGCAGCTTGTGGCGAGCTGTTGGGCAGTGGCGACCCCAAGGACCTGACTCCCGGGAGGTGTCTTGTTCTTCATTTCCGGTTAGTCCTCGTGACGAGCTGGAGTGAACACTGATGAAGAACAAGCCCTCCTACCTCATTCTTGCCTTAATTGGCTGGCTTGAGTGGAGATTCGCAAGAGTAGAACTTGAAGGAGACTCGGGCGAAGAATGTATCTCAGTAAGGTGCTGGTAGGGGTCTTGACCGTACTTCCGGGATTGCTCTGATAGCCGTCGGATGCCTTTCCTTCCCCAAGCAGCTCAACGTATATTACCCCCGTGTCGCTACATGCTAGCGGCCGTTTCCGGGGGCCCATTAATTGAGTTTGCCAGTCACCCCCTGCCTGTTTATCCGCATGTATCAATATTGGTCAGGGGCAGGGGCCATAGTATTTCCATAGTTTTCATCCACTAGTGTATAGCAACCCATGCCCATAATCCTATCAATTTTTACCACATTTCACAATAGTCCTGCATCAACCGGTGATTGTCCTTGGGTGCACTTTTTTTATAGTGCATACAGGGATAATTGCCGGCTGATGTCCCATCACATTTAGATTAAAATTGTTCAACGGGCCTCTGCTTCGGCTCTTCCAAAGTTCCGGGACCCTGTGGTCCCGTAAAAGGAAAGAACAAACTAGATAAAGAAAAAACAGAGTCTGTCAACGAACTATGGGATTTACCTTGTGAAGTAGCAACACAAGGAGAACAAGTATGCGTCTGCTAAATCAAACTTGTTACCTTTCATTAAAAGCTATCTAGCTTTTGTTTTTAAACCGACTTCCCAAATTACTCAATTCGACCATACATATGCTTTTTATGTTTGTTCGCGCATTTCTCCGCTATTTAGGTAATAACCAATTTGAATAATACCTTTTTTTTTTAAAATGGAAACCTTGAGAAATCGAGGGTATCTTTCGAAAATTGTAGGCCCGTATTGAGTAAAATTTTGATATTCAGGTGAAAGTCTGATGTCACTACAATACCATGAAGATATAGAGCTGATCTGATAATAGGGATGACAAAACATCGAGGGAACTCTTCGATTTTAGTCTTTTTGTGAAGTCGGTTTACGTTTTTTTTTTTTGTAAATAACTTTTTTTTATTATAAAATTTATTTAATATGTTGTTTTAAATATTTTAGATCGAGAAAATAAAAGATGGGAATCACAGAATAGTGGATTTCAAATATTTTACCGCAGAGCTTACAAAATTAGTATAGATTATTTTACACTAGTCAACCCTTTGATACCCATATTGAGGGAGCTATAACAAAAAAAAACAATATAATACAAATACAAATACAATTCAGTATTTTCTGCTGGTGGCTATCTTGGATTTTAAATAATATTATACATTATTCTACTAGTTAAGCCCTTTCATTTGATACCCATATTGAAGGAATTGTAAAAAATATGCGATTCGCCATTTTGGGCGGCGGCCATCTTGGGCCGATATTCACCAAACAAAGCTAGGAACACTCCTAATTACTTTAAATTTCAAACAAAAAACCCCAAATACATATCGATTCATCTGTTCTGGATATACACAAACACACATAGGTACACAACACACCACACATATATATACTCACAACCATACACGTCCAAATTATCACAATTATTACTCTTCATAAGAAGTTTTCATTACAAATAACTTTTGTAAGTACAAAATAAAAATCCGATCAAAAAATGAAATGTAACTTGCGGCTCCTTAGCTTCCCTGTTCGGTTCTCCTGACCCCGCGCTGACCTCGGCGTTTGCGATTGGCGCGAAATTCAAATTTTACACATTGAGTGAAAAGTATAGGTTGCGCGACGCGGTAAGCGCGCGGGGTGTAGTGGGCGGAGCTATCTAAAATCAAAATTTTCGCGGTGCGGTCTTAAAAAGTCTCCCCAGACAGAATTAGTAAAAGATTTTAAAATATCATTAGATGATATCCATGATATTTATGATGGAGTAAATATACCATTTGGAATAAGAAGTGCAAACAAAAAGTTACTAATGGGTAATTCAATAGTTTCATTTTCTAAAATAGATAGTGTGAATGATGATAATATCATTTTAATTAAAGTTGGTGACAAAAGCTACAATTTAACCCCTGGTTCAAAAGAACATTTACTTCAAAGAAAGCCTGATTTGAAACTAATATCGAGCAAAGATAAACTTGTCTATAAAGATATGTTGTATTATACAAATGCACATAAGAGAGATTTCAATCCTAATGGACAAATTAGAGGCGATAAAGGTATAAAATATCGTGAAATAATCAAACCATTGTTTTCTGAATAGTTAAAATAATAATATTGTCACTAAATTTGGAGGAAGCTTACCAACACTAAAGAAATACAAAAAAGATGCCGACTTGGTATATTGGGACGATCCTAACGAACTGGTTGAGAGATTGAAACTATTAGTTGCTTCCCTAGATGCGGGTAATACAAACCATGATAATGAAATTTTATCAATTATCGAAGAATTAAAAGAAGCTGACATAATTAAATAATAAATAGTTAAAATAACACGCTTTTTATTTAGTATTAAAGCTGAATTCAAGACAAATATACGAACTATAATTGCGAACATGAGCAAAGCTGACGTAGTAAACGAAATTCATAAAAATGCGAGGGTAAACTATCCACGAAGACATGTTTTAATGACAGATATAGATGACTTGTGGCAAGCAGACTTAATTGATATGCAATCAATTTCAAAAGAAAATAAAATTACAGATATATTCTTGCAGTTATTGATACATTTTCGAAATATGCTTGGACCTTTCCTATGAGAAGTAAAACCAAAGAAGATGTGTGTAACTCTTTCAAAACTTTATTGCATAAAGGGCGTGTTCCTAAAAATCTGCAAACGGATAATGGAACAGATATTTATAATAACAAATTTCAAAAGCTTATGACATCGTATCATATTAACCATTATTCAACCTTCTCAACAAAAAAGGCTTCAATAGTTGAACGATTTAACAGGACATTGAAATCTAAAGTCTATAAGGAATTTAGTTTAAAAGGCAATTACAATTGGGTCAATAATACCCTCAATGATGTTATTTACAAATACAATCACACTCACCATCGCACTATTAATGAAATCCCTGCTAATGTGGACAATAATAATAAAAAAAATGATATTATAAAGGTTTAAGGTTGCTAAGAAGTGATAATTTAAAAAGCAAGTACAAAGTAGGTGATTATGTGCGTATCAGTAAATACAAAGGAACATTTGAAAAAGGTTATACTCCCAACTGGTCAACAGAAATATTTAAAATCCGTAAAATACAAAATACAACTCCTACAACTTACTTAATCGAAGATACTATCAGAGGTCAGCCTATTTTAGGTGCATTTTATACGCAAGAACTTCAAAAAACGAAACATCCCAATGTATATCTAGTCGAGAAAATTCTCAGAAGAAAACGTAGCAGGGTTTTAGTAAAATGGCTAGGTTTGTCTTCAGCGGAAAGCAGTTGGATTGATAAATCGAATGTTATATTATAAATAAAGTAATATTAATAACAAATTCAAATCGCATAACTATTTATTAAAGTATTCAAACCGGAACCATCAGTCTTATAATGTGTTTTGGAGAGAGCAGTCTTCTCAATTGGCTTATTAATAATTTACCATTTGAATTACATTTACCAGGATATAATTACTGTGGTCCTGGTACTAAATTAATAAAAAGACTTGCACAAGGAGATAAAGGTGTAAATAAGTTGGACGAATATTGCAAAGATCACGATATTGCATATCACAAGTCATCAAACTTGAAAGAGCGACATAAGGCTGATTTAATTTTATTAAAAATGGCGAAACAGCGAGCGGTTGCTTCTGATGCCAGTACAGGCGAAAAACTCGCGGCACGCTTAGTAAGTAAGGCTATGTCGGCAAAAATTAAAACTGGTTCTGGTTTGAGGAAAAAGTGTTCTCCAAGAGTTACATCTGGAAAAGGATTAAAAAGTAAATTAAAAACCGTTATTACAAAAGCAAAAAGACACATAAAAAAATTAAAACCTAAGAGCAAGAAAATGGCTATAGAATTAGCTATTGCCGCTACCATAGAATTAGCTGGTGATTCATCGATTAAGCTCCCCCGTGTTATTCCTATTCCAAAAACTGGGGGAGTACTACCTCTGATTCCTATTTTTGCGGGATTATCAGCGGCGGGAGCTTTAGCAGGCGATGCAGCTGGTATTGCCAAAACCATAAATGAATACAAAATGGCAAAAAAGCTGTATGAGGAATCAAGGAGACACAATGAAAAAATGGAAGCTCTATGTATTGGAAAGGGACTACACCTTAAACAAAAGAAAAAAACTAAAATATTTGTCAAAAGAAAAAAAATAAAATATCGGCTACCCAAACGAGCCTTAACTAACTTTGACATTTTGAAGTATGGCAAAAGAATTCCTCTATTTTAGAGGTGTCTTTATGAGAGATGAGCTCCCTAAATATCCAAATAAAAAATAATGTGGAGTTATTAATTTAGATAGTTCTAAAAATCCTGGTTCTCATTGGGTAGGCTATGCAAAATATAATGATTATATTGAGTATTTCGATAGTTACGGAAATCTTAAGCCACCAAAGGAATTCATAAAATATGTAGGTTCTAACATTCGATATAATTATGAAAATATACAACGTGATCACCCCTTCAACTGTGGACATCTATGTTTAAATTTCTTAAAAAAATTTTGGTATAATTAAGAAATATAATAAACAGGATCATTTAAAAGAGTTCAGTATGCAAGCATGTCTACTACGGTTACCATCTCTGGAAATAAATCAGAACTGGTCTCGTATTTTCAACCACCTCTTCATTTATCTGATCAATACGAGTGCGGTTTACTATACTTTTCAGCATTAAAAACAAGACGGAATGTGCCCGTTAATAACAGCAGTTTACCAGCTGTAATCAGAATCGAATCTAGTGAGAGATAGAGAATAGAGTGATCTTGTGCACGGTTCATATTACAACGGATTACAGACTCATTTTATTCACGAATTTATATCTGATACTGCTTCAAGTCACGGCTACACAGAAATAACACAGAACGTTATTTACTTCCCAGTGAACAAAAATATAATTTCATCCATATCTGTCAGGATTGTAGATCAGTTTGGTTACTGTACTGAGTTTGGTGAAGAACATATTCAATTACGTCTTCATTTAAGAAAAGCAAAATGATAGTATATGATAAAAACTCTGCAGTGAAAATAAAACGTCCTATTCCGTCAACAACCGTTAAGGTGCACAGACGTAAGAAAAACATGAAGAAATTAACAAAATCAAATAAAGATTTTCTTAAAGCTTTAGGGTTTAAAGTATGAGTATACTACAGATTACTGATTTACCACACTTTGATAGTTCAATCGAAAGTTATGAAGTCCATTCATACAATCCCTACAATAACAGCTTTAGAGAAAATGATGAAATCAGAATCCCCATACACCAGCAAGATATATACGTGCTACCATCAGCCAGTTCAATCTACATCGAAGGTCGCGCAAAGCTGTTCGGCAAGGATGGGAATCCGATCAAGAAAACTGTTACGTTCACTAATAACCCTGTTATGCATTTGTTTCAAGACATCAGATACGAAATGAATGGAATTGAAATAGACCGTATAAAACATTCCGGAATAACACCAACAATAAAGTCTTACATCTCATTAAATGAAGCAGAAAGTAAAGTTGCTGCATTATGGGGTTGGAATTTAAACGGGTTCCAAAGTGATGGGCATTTTAGTGCTGTGGTGCCATTAAATAAGATTTTAGGGTTTGCTGAGGATTACAATAAAATTGTGATAAATTGTAAACACGAACTTATATTGAATAGGAGAAATTCTAACTCAAATAATGAAGTCGTTCAGATTCAAATAGATATACAAAGGGTTCAGTGGAGAGTACCACATATAAAAGTTTCAGATAGAGAACGTTTAACACTTTTAAAGCATTTAGAAAGAGATAAACCTATTCAGATGGCTTTTAGAAATTGGGATTTATATGAGTATCCTTTACTACCTAAAACCACAAAGCATTCTTGGTCAGTAAAAACTGCTTCTCAATTAGAAAAGCCCCGGTATGCAATTTTTTGCTTGCAGACTAATAGAAAAAGTAATAAATCGAAAGACAGCTCAGTATTTGATCATTGTGATGTAACAAACGTAACGCTATTTTTGAATTCTCAGTATTACCCTTATGAACCTTAGGCTTAAAGTTTTCTGAAAACAAGTATAGTATATTATATGAAATGTATGTGAAATTTCGTCAGTCGTATTATAACAGCCCAGTCGATCCGTTGCTTGATCTAAAAGATTTTAAAGAAAAAGCACCACTTTTTATCATAGATTGTTCGAGGCAAAATGACTGTTTAAAAACAGGTCCGGTAGACGTAAGGTTGGAATTTGAATGTTCAACATTGATACCAGATAACACAACTGCGTATTGTTTAATTATTAACGAACAACTTGTGGAATACAAACCGTTAAGTAACATTGTGCGCAGGTTATCATGACCGCAATAATTGCAGATGTTCAAGGTTTCAAAACAGAAGCTAACGAATTTGTAATAAAGGAGATTGCAATATTGTGTGATAAAACATACAGGTATTTCTAATAAAACCTCCAATTCCCATTTTACGATTTGACTAAACAAGAACGGCGACAAGTAAGTTGGATTGAGCGCAATAGAAAGATATACTGGAATGAAGGAATTGTGCCTTACTCAAATTATCAGAATTTGGTTATAAATATTTTAAGAGATAAATGTGTTTATGTCAAAGGTTCAGAAAAAGTGTCGTGGTTAAGAAACATTGTAAATAGTGCTAATATTAATAACTTAGGAGATAAAGGTTGTCCTAGTTTATTAAACTTATATAAACGATATGAAAACTCTTATGATCTGTATAGCTGTATTTATCATATGTGCTTTAAAAATATATTGTGTCTGAACAAATGGAGGACATGGCCAAAAAAGTACATTCCACGTACACGAACAAAATTAATACACTGTAAAATACAAATAGAAATATGAATTATTACGTAGTTTTTAGCCTCTCCAGACCTGACAATTATTATTAAAAATTGTAAAAGTAATGCAACAAAATCAACTTATCGTTTGTCAAGTTTCGCAATAATAGTCCATAGAGAAAGATAAATAAAAAGACGTTCCAATTCCAAACCACGTGTCTTAAACTACACTCGTAGAAAACGTGTGATATGATCGACAAATGCATTACACTAGGAACATTTTATTCATACGAAACTGTATTCATTGGTTTTAGTTGCATTTTAAAATATACTTTTTGGATTTGTTTTGTGGATTACGATGAGGTGCATCAACTGCGGAATAGGCGTACAAAGGATGCAGAGGCGTCTTATATCCTCGCTTTCTGCACACCATCCAACAATATTTTCGCGTTGGTTAACCAATGCTCAATCCCAAGTATGAAGTCGGAATAGTATAATACTTAGTTTGTTTTTTATGTTTTATAATGGTATGCGATTTTAAATAGTGCATCTTTTTTTCAGTTGCCTCTGGGGACATTAATTTGTCAACCACGCTTCTTATTATTGAATACCGAGGCTGGTGAACATGAGAGACTACTGGGGCATAACATGGCTTGCCTTGGTTGTGGAAAATCGGTTCGAAAAATAAGACATCATAATGTCAGTATGGACTCTCCATTGCTAGCTGGCCCAATATCACAAAATACTATTAATGTGGTAAGCATTTTGTTTTTTATTCATTGTTTTATATATGTACTTGTATTTATCTATATAAATCTATAAAAAAAGTACCCATAGTAGGTATGTGTGATTATAATAATAATATCTATCTTTATGTATTTTCCATGTTTGCATAGACTTCTTTTAATAGGCATGTTGTAACATAATACTTCTCACTGTACAATAACATAAAACTTGAAAACATGTGTTTATTCTAACTGGGGTTTATTTTCAGACCTCAAGAAGCAACTATGTTTGTCATGTGTGCTGTATGCGGGCAAATAGACAGACAGTGCAGGACTTATCATGAAACTGGTAGGAATTGGGTTCGGACAACAATGCAGCAGCCCCTTATATTCAAGTGGTTAGCCCACCAGAGACACCACCATTACCACCTGTTTTAAGCAGGCCGCTTCAAACGGAAAGTACTACCATATTATTACCCAATTATACAGAATATATATTAAAATACACTTTATAATAAAAATGTAAAAGTGAATTATTACGTAGTTTTATTTTATTTGTTCTCCTTAATAAATAAATCATTATTCTTTATACATATTCTTTTGTTTTATTTTATAAATGAATAAATAAATAATTAAAACACCACCATTAAAACTCCGCCCCTAAGACGACCCACTGACCTGGTTTTTAAAAGCAAAATCTTATTTCGTGCACTTATGGCCAGTAATCTGACCAAAGGTTTAGTGAAACTATTTTCGTCTTGTTTGTTATAATTACGAGTTCTTGTGTATATGTATTTTATTTATTGCAATTTAATTTAATAATATTCACGAATGTAAACACCAAAAATCATTGATGTACTAAGGGTGACAAAAATGCATGGAGAGCTTAAGGTCGACTATTGACTGACAGGTTTTGCATAACGCTACCATTGATAACTAGATGGCGCTGCTTTTAAATGAAAATAACCCTGCAAAGCTTGAATACTTTACACTGCAGAGGCACACAATAAGGTTTTTAATGTTTAAAATAATAATTAAGAATCAATAATATACCTATTTATATTCAAATACACATTTATTATGTTAATTTTCTCATTTCCGAGGACTTAATGTAGCGCCATCTAAGTCAAGTCAAGCAAACCAATTAAAAGATGGCGTCAATAATTAATAATAGACAATAATTAAAGTTATAAACTAACCCGCATTTTCGACATCATAAAAAATGCGATCGGTAGCTCGGATAAATAAGAATTATAGAATAATGAAGTCGAAGGGCACCGGTTCAATTCCGGGTAATCAATTTAAATTCAGGTTTTTTAACAATGGTTTTTTTTATATTTTTTTTTATATAAAATCAATAATAATAATATATAAATAAAATATTTGACGTTTAATATTTATAAAAGATAACAAAAATAAATATATATATTATTTTAGAATAAAATTATATTAATAAATATATATAAATAACTTTTATAATATGTGCTAACTATTAATGTAAAAGTAACATATTTTTCTTACAGATTAAGACTAATACTAAGTTTAATTCTCATAAAGGATAACAAAAAAAACTATTTTAGTGACATTATAATTTCAGACATTTATTTCTTAAAACATAATATTTATATATATATATATATAAGTATTCGTTCCAGAACAAGGAAGAAATTGAAGCTAAACCTAAATCAATAACATTTCTAAGACCGGGATATACCTAGCATTCACTAGATATGGGACGAATTGTTTATAGTAATTATTAATTAAATAATTTATTATTTTGCAATCAATAGCATCTGTAGATATTAATATTGCTTTTATTTTTATTTCTCATATTTAGTAAAACATTAAAATCATTACTGTATAACAGTTGCTGGTTATAAAGTATTCAATAAATTTATCCTACTAAAACTAAGTTTGAACATTTATCCATTAAATAAATTATAGCTACCCCGGTCTTGTAATTGCTTAATCCTATAGTCAACAATATCTTTTGTTTTAAGAACTAGTGTAGCCGCCATTTTTATCGATCCTATTTCTCCTATCTCGCTGGCCAAGGAATAATCCGCATGTCTGTTTGCTGACTAAACACTTGCACAATTACGGAACATTACACATGGGACAATTGTCCTGCACGAACGTTATCACTAGCACATCTTCATGACGTCATTCAGCATATCTATGTAGTTTTCACTGTTTGCATCACTGAAGATGACAATGCTCCAGTAATTTTCCTCATAACCTTGCCCCATAAGTTGAAGCTGGTCTGAGTCAATATCACATCTTCTGCCAGATCCACTACGGTGCTCCAATGAACCCTCATCCTCAAACAGCTTTAGATATCCATAAAGTGGCAGTCTTTACCTGTAAGGGACGTGTATTATTTATTATTTTACAAACAAAAAAACAAACAAACAAAAAGTTATTCGCGTCTGGGACGCATAAAAGACACAAAACGAACAATATTAAAAAGAAAGGTAAAAATAAAAATACATTAAGAATTATACTACAATATAACAAAAGTAGAGGGTAGGAGAAAAATATGCGTCCAAGCTCGCGAAATGGCCCTCGCTCAGCATTATGCAGCGACCCCATACGAGACAGTGTCGCGGCGCTGATTTTCAGCGATGGCCGACACCAACGCATGACGCCAATCAGTGCAGAAACTTAAGCTAAGTTAAATACAAAAATGTGTTTCATATAATATAATTGTTGGATTAGTATCCTCCTATAAAACAAAAAACAAACTACCTATGATTAAAATAAAAGGGAAAAAGTAAAATAAAAATACTAAATATTAGAAGTATTACTACGAAACACTTGTCAGTGGCAACACTGAACGAATGAAAGCGACGCTCGCGCTTCCATTCCATTCGATCAAAAAGTCTATTCTTTCTGCCAGCTGCCACAAACAATTTATTGTAATATTTAGACAATAGTAATTGTATTACGTAATGGCGACACATACCAATGATTATTATGCAATCCGCCGTGTAAATAATAGTAAATATTATGGAGATAAGTGGTTTAAATTTATGTTGTGTTGTGAGATAAAAGAACATGAATTGTGTAATGACAATATGAAATAATGTGTAGTATGCTGTAGTTGTAAAATGTGACCATGGAGGTCGATCGAATTCTACCAGGATGATTCAGGTAAGTGATATTTTACCCATGCATCTATTTTTCCAATGGTAACGCCATTGGATTTATAACCTAAAAAATACGTATTAGATATAAGATTATGACGAATAGTATTAAGTTTGTATTAATTTATTTGATAATTATGTCGAGGTTTTATTGAGTCATTATAATTAAATATGAAAATTGACTTCACGTTGGTACTAAATTGCATAGATTAAACATACATATTTGTAAATTATATAATTAAGGAATTAAATTGATATTGCAGACAGGAAAATGGGAAAAAACAGAGTACCAGTGACACACATGAGAAACAAAGGTTTGAGTGAAGAAGTGTAGACACTTCAACAACAACAACACTGCAGGAAGTGATCCCCCAACCTGAGCATGCGTGCCAAGACCCCCGAGGTATGAAGCAATGTCACAAGTTGAGGCTCATTTGATGATGAAGTGAAAACTTTTTAAATTGTGCCTTAAATGCATGTTTGGTTTTCAGGCACCGAAGTGGGGGAGGGAGATCATTCCAGCAGCGCGTGGCCGCAAATTTGAAGCATCCCCTGAATGCCGCAGTGTGATGCTTAGGAACGGCCAACGGACACACCATGGAGCGAAGACCATGCCTCATCTGACTGTGTTTCCAGGTCAGCTTTTTAAAAAGATATTCTGGTGCCTGTGCCTCGACAATGCCAAACAACAAATTGGCCAAGTGGAGCTTTCTCCTAGCAGCCATCTTTAGTAGTTTCAGTTCATTTATGTATGGAGTAACATGACTTCTTCGTGGTATATTAATGCAAAAACGTACACAGGCATTTTGTATTCGTTGGATAACGCGCTCTGTTCTAGAGAGAATGCATGGTCCATATACTACATCACAATAGTTTAACTTCGATAGGATGAGGCTGTCAACAAGTTGTTTGCGCAACGGAGTGCTCAGATATTTCCGTATACCATATAACACCTTCAACCTATAAAAACAATTTCCCAAGACTTTTGTTATGTGTGCCTCGAAACGCAGCTCAGGGTCCATAATTAAGCCCAGATTGCATGCTTGCTCAACTCTTTCAATTCTCTTTCCCATGATCATTATCTCAGAGTTAGCCGACTCAATAGCTCGAACTTGGTATCTGGAGCCTAGAATCATGAATCTTGATTTGAGTGGGTTAAGGACCAGTGAGTTCAACTCCGACCATACAACCACCCCATGCAAATCCTCATTGATTCTCCGCACCGCTTCAGCTGTTTCCTTGACCCTGAATGGCAAGTACAGCTGTATATCGTCAGCATACATATGGTATCTGCAATGGGTAAAGGACTTGACAACATCAGTACTGTATAATATATACAGCAAGGGGCCCAAAATCGATCCCTGGGGAACGCCCCTGGACACGCTGAGAGGGGAGGACGCCACCCTTGACCCATCCTCTCTTTGCATCTCTACAAATTGAGACCGGCCTGAGAGATAGCTTTTAAACCAGTCCACTGTATCCCTGTCAAAGCCATAATAAGCTAACTTGGATAAAAGTAGAGTGGTGTTAATTGCATCAAAAGCGCGAGAAAAGTCCAGCAGAACCAGGATTGTACCCTCCCCCCTGTCCCGTGCCTCAAGAATGTTCCCCACTACGTCGGCCAGTGCCGTCGCAGTACCCCTTCCCTGCCTAAAACCTGATTGTAGGTCGGGAAGATTGTTGTTTGATTCGAGGTATGCAATGACCTGTGAGTGCACTATGCGTTCCAAGATCTTTGAGAGGCAGGGTAGTATGCTGATTGGCCTTAGGTCCTTTATGTTGGTTGGACTATTGATTTTAGGAATGGGTCGCACAATAGCGCATCGCCAGAGTTCAGGAAATGTGTGTCTGACTATTGAACAGTTGATGATATCTGTGATGGCCTGTAAGGTGGCTGGTGAAGTGAGGTTAATCATATCGAGACCAATGCCATCGACACCCTGTGCGTTTGATTTCAGGCTTTTAATTATCCTGAGGACTTCCCCGGGATTGGTTGCTGACAGTGTGAATGTAGCATCGCTGTGCCTATGGAACTCAAAAAAAGACGATTGCGAAACATTAAGAACACAATTGCCGGGAACATCCAGGAACGCCGAATTGATTTCGTCAGGGTTATCGAAGCTCTCTGGTAGAAGTCTTTGTTTATGGTCAGGCAACACATCCGCTTTTAAATTGCGCCACAATAATTTAGAGTCCCTAATGTTATCATTAATACATTTGTTGAAATAAGCAGTCTTCTCGCTAGCCAGTGCCGTGATGGCTAGATGCTTGAAATCCAGGTAACTACTCTTATGTTCTGGTAGTTTTGTTTTACGAAATTTGTCCCTGGCCTCATCTCTCAGTTTCGATATTAATCTGATGTTGTCAGTGATCCATGGAGTGGGACGGGATCTAAATGTTTTACATTTAACGGGAGCGTGAAGATCAAACAGTTGAATAACAAATGAGTTGAAGGTTTGAACCATTAAATCAACATCATTCATGTCACCCACTATAGACCACGGCATACTTTTTAGGTCTCTGTTAAAGTAATCCTCCAGGATGTCTTTGAGAGGACGATATACCACAGATCTAGGTTGGCACTTAGGTTTCTTGAAGACTGTCTCGCAAGTAATAAATGCATGATGGCTAAGCTCACTTATATGGTTCACCTCTACATTGCGGATTGGAGCATCAGTGCAGACAACGTCAATGAGCGAGCTACTGTTACCGATAAAGTGCGTAGGGGTTGTGACAACTTGTGTCAAATTGAGGTAACCGAGAAAATCTGTCAGTTCTTTGGATTTCGAGTTGTTAACGTCCGCCATATCGACATTAAAATCCCCCAACAGTATGAGGTTATCGAAGGGAGCCAGACTACCAATGCTTGCTGTCAGTCCGTCGAGAAAAGACTCCAGTTCCAGCCATGGTGGGCGATATGCAGTGCCAATTAGCAGTTTAGTTTTATGTACCGTTAGAGTTAACCAGAGCTGTTCGACATTAGGATGTTCAGGGTGTGCTCTGACACGCGCAGGAATTCCATTTCTGATGTAGAAGCCAACACCCCCGCCGCGCCCCCCACGCACAGACAATGGTCGCGGGATGTGCTTAAGTTTGTAACCAGGTACGCTAGGCGCCCGGTCATCCTCACCCCTGCGCAACCAAGTTTCGTTGACAGCCATTATGTCCACCGAATTATTGCCCATTGCGACTAAAACCTCATCCTGGTTTGTTTCCAGGGAGCCCGCATTCAATAAACCAAACTTAATACGTTTACTTCTAGTCATTTGAAGTCCATAAGTAACATCGTTGTAGTATGTAGTGTAAATATAAATTGTACTGTGTGGTATATAATGTAGTAGTTAGAGTATATAATATAAATATATTTGTATAAAGTATGTGAGGTTGTATGTAGTGCGCGTTGATAAATATTTTTTGCAAGGTATGATTGATGTAAGTAGAATTTATAAAAGAGATATTGATTATGTAAAGGTTTTGTATTTGGTTAGCGTATTTATTATTATTTTGTAGGATATAAGTACGTGTATAAGCAAGTGTCAATTTCAACTCAACATGCGCGCCAGCCAACGTGAAAACCCCACGTTTTATATAGTTAAGACGCATATTTTCTCCACCCCTGACTCCAGACAAATAGTAAAAGTGTACAATCATAATACCTATATATGTACGTAATATGTGCGCAAACATTAATATAATTAAAAAATAAAAGTTAACATTATGCTGTTTCATTGTTAACAGGCCCAAACACCTCCCCAATGTCCTCGTCAGTGCGGATTCTTTGAGTGGGATCACCCGGGCTCCGCTTGGCAAGTATGCGCCCCCGCTTGGTCCACACAAATCTCCAATTGTGGAGGCGAGCGGCATCTCGGGCCATCCGAAACAACCGGCGATTCGTCTTTGTGAGGCGCTCGTTGACAAAGAAGCGCTGCGGCGGGCCGGGCGTGCCGAGGTCGGCGATGGTCGCACCCCGCCGCACGCGGGCGCTAGCCTGCAGTTCGTCGCGCAGGTCGCGGCGCGCTAGGCGCACGACTATGGCGCGCGGCCGCGTTACTGCCGGGCCAGCGGAGCTAGCGGCGTTGATTTGCTTGCCCCCGACCCGCTCCGCGCTGATTATGTCCCGTTCCTCCAACTGCACTCCTAACTTGATGCCTACAGCTTTTATGATGTGAATCGGGTTATCAGAAGGAGCCTCCGGTATATTTGTAATCTCCACATCATTTGCCAAAAGGTCCTGATCCCTATCGTTCAGCTCACGCCACAACTCTTCCACGACCTCGTCTGCCGATGAACGACCTGTAGACGCCCGTTGTTCCAGTGCGCTGATTCTGGCCTCGAGGCCATCGATGCGCACATTGCAGCTGCTCATTGAAGACACAAACTGCGCCATCTCCAACTCCATCTCCTTACGAAACTCTTGAATTTCTGCACGCATCGCCCTCAACTCCACCATTAGCAAGCCCAAGTCAGAGCCAACGATAGGGGAAACTTCCCGTGCCGCGACAGCAGCTGAAGAGGCGTCCCCACGCAGCGGCGTAGATGCTGATGCCGGCCCAGAACATTGCTGCTCACAGACCACGGGTGCTGGTCCAGAGCCGCTGACATCAAACTCATCAGTCGTGCGGGCCACTACGCAAGCTTGACTTGCAGGATCCCCTGCCGATCCAGCCGAACCTCTGACCGGGGTCTCCGCCCTGTTGTCCCTGACCTGGTTCTTTTTGCATTCAGGGCAGCGCCAGGAGGCTGGGACAGCTACATCCGGCTTAAAACCAACACATCCCCGGTGGTATAACCGCCGACACCTGTTATTACCACACTTGACGCCCTCTGTTGCTGATGCAAAGCGATTGCAACCCGCGCACTGAATTCCCGGCATTGTATACACAGAGAGCAAGACCGTGTCGTAAATTGTTCAGTGCAAAATCGCTAGATGGCGCCACCGGTCTGATATCGATCGATGACAACACCGAGAATATCTTCCTCCTGTCAATGTGACGTTTAGACTAATGTCAACAACACTGTCCAAAAAGAGGGTAGAGATTAAATACGTCCAGCCACTGTCCGTATTGTTTTGTTTTAATCCTATTTGCACTCAACTTACTGCCGACTTCAATGTATGTCCTTTTGCGTTGCACTGTGTTCACAATAACGTGAGTAATTATATTAATACTAGGGTTTACGAATTTTTAAATTAAAAATAAGGATATGTATGAACTACACCGACAGACGTCAAACGTCAATCCATGTTATCCATGGTTATCGATACATTTTCATGTATCGATAACCATGGATAATAAAATAAATAACGAACGGTCATTTTAAAAGAATACTTACGTTTAAGCCAGTTTCTCTCGAAATTTCAGTATAATTTAAGCTTTGATTATGCAATACTATTATTTGTGCCCTTGTAGCCATATCAATATTTGAACGCAAGCTCATGATAAAAATAAATATTAAAAACTTGTTAAACAAATCGTAACTGAACTCACTCAAAGATAGTAAAGAATGTTATGATTGAACAAAATGGTTTAATTTTTATACAGTTAATATTAAATTACCCTCAACTGTTTTGAGATTTATGATCGGGTTATAGTTGCTAAACAACTTCAATATAATAAAGAGTAGGATAATTTCAATACATCTCAAGGTTACGCAATGGCCTAATGGCTAGTGGCATCGGTAAATTTTATGCTACCGAGTTCGAATCCTGGTTATTGCGTGCTTTGCTTTAAAAAGGTTTGGAATATCGTAGCATTAATTTGTATAAAAATTTATTAAGTTTGACGGCGCAAGCAGGTCGCGTCATATAATCGATTGAAGATTGAGAAGAAGATGAATGAAACTCTTTGACAGTTTATTGTAATTTATGGACGAGAGTGTAGCAACCCCGCTCTTACGGAACGTTGGAGGAACGTGGTCGCCATCTTGACCGACACATTGGTCGTGACAAGAGGGTGAACACACGTCACTCAAACGGATCGTTAAGATTTCAATCTTTAATTGATTGTGATCATATTAAAATTATTAGATTGCTTCAATATTATAAATTACACGTATAATTCTGAATTTTACTTTAAAATTCCCGCGCCTACGTAATGGAAGAATCGACTAAGGATCCTAACAATGGCGTTGTTTATGAAACGCCTTTATCAGAAGTGGGATCCGATGGGGAACCATCCGAAACGAATGGAGCAAATCCCAGAAGCAGCAGCACACCTCAATTGAGTCTTTTGAATAACATGGAGTCATTGCTTACCCGACTTCTAGCGACGCCACAGCCGCCAGCAGCTATAGTGAGTACACCACAGATTGCTCAGTTAATTCAATTCGATCCAGACGATGCAGACGCCGATATTGAAGGCTGGTGTCGGGTGACGGACATTATTGTCTCAAGTAAGAAACTGGATGGCGTCGAGCTATTGATGGCTCTTACAAAAGCATTGAAAGGTCGAGCTGCAAATTGTCTAACTAAATTAAAATTGGACCAAATAACATGGCATCATGTAAAAGAGACTCTTATGGCCAAGTTCTGCAAGCCCAAACTTTTGCAGGACTATTTCGACGATGTATTACGGTTCCAAATTGCCGTGAAAGAAACTGCTATTTTTCAATACCACTAGTATACTAGCGCCATCTATGTCATCCATGGTATATTAATAAGGCGATGAAACGCCGTACAAACGATTTTGATTTGGAATCCTCCATGCACTTATGACACTGATAGTACATTGAATTCAATAACTATGCAAACGCCCATACAAAAGTTGGCCATGTCCTTTTTGTGAAATAGAAAAACGGAACTTGTTTCATTATTTTTTAATATGTTTACGATCTTTCCCAATCCTGTACAATCACGTTTATAAATTGCTTGAATCATTAAAGCCATGTCATTCTATGTTTATAATTATAACCATAGCATCAAGAACTAGTAAATATATACCTAAATAAAATATGTATCAAATTGAATATAAATCTCGATATGATATGTATAATACATACAAAATACGTGAATTATCGTTTAAATATTACTGGAGGACGAATAAATCAAAGAAAAGATTAGTGATGGAAATGGCTGATGCTGGATTCTTTTATTACGGAAATAATCCATATGATAAAGCAGCATGTTTTTTATGTGGAGGAGTTATAGAAGATTGGGAAATTTATGATGATCCTTGGATGCAGCATGCTATATATTTTCCACAGTGTTTTTATCTAAACGCTGTGAAAGGGAGGGAATATATCAGTAAGTGGCAAAACATCGTAAAGAATCGTGTTAGTGAGAAATCTTTCATGTTGCAATGAAAACCATATATGGAAGCGCATCGAATGAATGATGTAATACAATACAACATGTGTATCGTTAAAGTAAACAAAGGGCATGAAGTAGTCCGCTATATTGTTACATATTTGACGACACGTTTGGCTTAGTGGTTAAGACCTGACCACAACACAATAAAATGCAAAATTACACGTTCATCAACCACAAAGTCGAAGTGTCGTGGGTTCAATTCCCACACGGACAATTGATATTTGTTCCGGTCTGGTTTTTTTTTTTTTTAGTTTATAACATATGAGACCAGAAATGGTATTTGAATAAATGAAATAAATGACTGATGAATAATTGAATATTAGAGTAAATAGTACCTTTTTCTGAATACAGTGAATGGTAGGGTAAATTGGGTGTTTCTGGATCTCTTCTGATCCCAATTTACACCTACTCACGCTGTTGATGAGGGATTTGTGGACGAGAAATCCGACACCACCCTGGGATTTTCGTTCTCCTTCCCGGAAGAAGAGCATGTTGCCGGAATCTAGGACTATCGTATCCTGGCCCTCTCTTCGGATTTCGGACAGTCCCAAGATGTCCCAACGCATTTTGCTCAATTCTTCCTCTAGCTCAACAATCTTCTCATCGGTCCTCAGTGTGCGGATGTTGTGTGTTGCCACTCGCTAGGGCCAAAGTTCGTCGGGGGTGGTAGCAATTTCTCTGCCGGGGATTCTTAGCACCCCCCCCCCCCCCCTGCTCCGCCGTTACCTGATCCGCTACCTAGACCAGGAATAGCGGAGCTGCCGGAGACTGGGGGCCGTGTGCTTTTTGCGTCGATCATGAAAAAAAGGGGGGGGGGGGGGGTTGCCATAATCCCCACGCTCGGCAGGCGGCATGGGGATCGTAGTTGGGTCACCGATATATGAATGGAATGCTGCTGCCCACTCCTCGGTGTCTGGTCGCAGTTTAAGGACGTACCCGGGTTCAACTTTACTTATTTATGTAGGTACATTACGCTTACGATATTGGTAACTATATTCCCAATCTAATATCAGCATTCCAAAAGCTGCAGAAAGTAAGACTTTAGTTTAATTTTTATATTACTTTTTGTTATGGCATTTCGTATATCTGCGGGCTCAGAATACAGAACAAACCAAAAGGCGTCATCGCGCTTCAAACTGAAGCAACTAAAACCATTCTTAACTAGAGTAGTATGAAATTTCTACTATTAGTCAATTTTGGCACGTGGTATGTCGTGACGTATTTACGAGTATCAATTTCAATTTCATTATGCCGTCTTGTGTTATTACTACGAATAAAAATGCGCCTGGAATTACGAAAAAAGTGGACAAGATTACATTTCATCTGCAAGCATCGACTGCAATAGTATATTTTAATTCTTCTTCTTCTTCTTTTTGTTTATGGCTCCTTCGTCATTCGAAGATTTTGCCAACTTTGAGGTACGAAATGACACTGTGATCGGTGTAAAACAAAAACGAAAGTAATGTAACTAATGACCGGTAATCAGTGATGTTTGTAGTGCTGGAAAAGGACAAAACAATTTGTTAGTATTAACGACACAAGGGTTAAAACATAAAACGAAGGGGAGTGGAAAGTAGATGTTTAGGTTAAAACTAAATGAATAACAAGGAAAGGGAATATGTTATAATAAGGAAAATGTAAAAGACTATGTACAAAGACAAGTGTTAAAGTCGGATGTGATTAATATTAATAAATTTGTATAGGATCTTTACCATGGGGGAATGGACAAGGGTTAGTAGGAATGGGATATTTATTGGACGGGGGATATCATTAGGGAGGAGATCATAAAGAGGGGTAATCAGGCGAGGACATGAAAAAAATAAGTGTTCCAGAGTACCCTCTTCCAAACCACATTCACAGATAGAATGATCTCTTACTCTGATTTTAGCCAGAAAGACAGGTGAGCATACAAAACCTAGCCTTAACCGAATGATGACAGAGGTAGTTAATTTTCGTGTCTTTTGCCAAAGGAAATCCCAACTCTTTGTTATAGCGGGTTTGGCAGTACAACACAGATCCCGAGGAAAACAAATTTTGAGGTAAGATTCAACACCGCAGTGAATTGCTGCCTTGGCAAGCGAGTCAGCGTTATCATTGCCCACGATTCCTGAGTGACTAGGGATCCAAGCAAGAACAACTTGTATACCTGACGTGTGGCATTTATATAAACGCTGCTTGATCTGGAGGATTAGAGGGAAATTATGATGAGAGCGAAAAGGGGATTTAACAAGGTCCTGCAAACAACTTAAAGAGTCCGAAAGAATTAAAGTTTTGTTTAGACTGTGGGATTCCGCATATTTGACCGCTTCTAATAAAGCGATTGCTTCCCCAGAAAAAATAGAGGACTGAGGAGAAACTTTAAAATTTAAAATAATTTTATATTTTGGTATCTAGACAGCAGCACCCACAATACTGTTTTCTGAAATTTTGGACGCGTCTGTAAACATAGTGAGCCAATCTGGCCAGTCCTCCGTTAAAATCTTATTTAACTTGTTATTGGCACCGGGGTCGTTTTTGCAAATGCCAAGACTAAAAATAACCTTTGGTTCGAAACTAACTTCAAAAAGCGGGTTGAAATTAGACTGGCATAAAGAGATGGGCAAGTCCTGGGTTGATCGGTAACTATTAACAAGAAGAGGGGGATCTTTATGGGACCAGTAGCGGGAAGACTGGACTAGTTCACAAAGAGTTTGTAAGAGGGGAAGAAGGGGGTGGGATTTGATTTGGATGACTTTGAAAAAAAATCTGTGTGCGAGGAATTGTCTGCGTAAGGAAAGAGGAGGATCCAGGCACTCAATCTGTAGGGCATTTGAGGGAGAGCATTTTATTTATTTATTTATTCACAAAATAGTTTTACATTACTAACTTACATCAAAAATCGCCAAACTGTAAGACAGTTTGTTGGCGATAGTGGCGCTCTTATGTTTTACAATATTGTTAATTATTACTACTGTTAATATTATAGGTACATAAAAGGTATCTTTAATTTATTTATTTTTATATCTAAGACAATACAATTAATTTTAATACTGCTTATGTGTTTAGCATATTTAAAAATTCCGTTTTCAGTCTTTTCTTTAGGGTTAATGTGCTTAGGGTATCACTGTTATTTCTTATGAACGCTATTTTATTATAAATTATTGGGGTCAAATACTGCCTAGTTCTTTTTCCATAGTAATTTTTAACCTTTGGTATTACAAATTTACCCTGTGCAGTTCTCCTGGTATGATAACTATGTGTTACAGGTTCTTTGTATTTACTTGTACTGTACTGTTCCATAGCTATAAGGTATTCTACTTTGGTATGTACTGGTAATATTTTACAAATGTTGTACAATCTCTCATAGTTCGGTTTACATTTCAATCTAACTTTTTTGCTTACAAGATATTTTATTAGTCTAGTTTGCAATTGTTTTATGTAATCAAGTTGAGTTTTGAATGTGAGTCCGTAACAACTTAGTCCATATCCAATTAGCGAGTCTGCAAGTGCATAATATAATACATACAATATTTTTCTATTTACAAATCTATTCAGATGAAAGAATTTACCCAAAATTGATTGAAGCTTACTACATACATCTTTAACGTGTGATTTCCAGTTAAAATGATTGTCCACTGTTAAACCCAAGTACCGGTATTTGACTACTATTTCTATGTCCTGGCACCGACAGCTGGCTTTGTTATTGTGTAAACAATCATATGTGTGCCCTGTTATGTGCAAGCTTATATTACTATTCCTTATATAGGTATTATACGGCGAACTTATACACATAAGTTTTGTCTTTGCGAAATTTAAAATGATGCCATTGTCATGGGCCCATTTTATTATGTTCTCAAAGTCAGTCTGCATGTAGGTTTGAGCCTCAGACATATTGTTTGATGAGTACAGTAGGCACATGTCATCCGCATACATAAAGGTCTTACAATATTTTATCACATTGATGACACTGTTGACATGCATTATGTATCCGACTGGTCCATATACTGAACCAGTTGGCACTCCAAGAGTAACACTTACCTCATCTCCAAATGTTTTGTTGACCATTGTACACAGGGTTCGATTTTTTAAGTAGCTTCGAAACCACATGTTAATCGGACCTCTGATGCCACATTCATCCATGGCACGCAATAGCACCTCATGGTCCAAAGTGTCAAAGGCCTTTTTATAGTCAATAAATAAAGCGACCACAAACTTACCCTGGTTGAGACTGTTGTTCACATAATCGGTGAATTGCGCAAGCGCGGTGGTTGTGCTGCGCCCTCGCCTGAACCCATGCTGTGCGTCTGATATTATGTTATGGCGCTCTAAATAACTACTCACTTGGTTTACAATTGCTTTTTCTACTATTTTGTTTATCGCAGATAAAATCGCAACTGGCCTGTAATTACTGTAATCTGTGTGACTACCTTGCTTGTATATGAGTCTTATTATAGATTTTTTTAACAAGTTTGGGTAAATTCCTTCACTCACACACATGTTTATAAATTTTGCTAACAATGGACTTATTTCATTTTTTACTAATTTAATATCTTGAACTCTAATTTTATCTAATCCGGGAGCCTTGTTACAATCTAAATTTCTTATGTATTTTTCGACCGTGTCAGATCCCACCTTTTTAAAGTAAAACGACTTATCGCTACTTTTAACATATGTACTTCTAATTAAGAAGTTATTATCACATTTATGCTTTATTTTATGTATTTCGTCTGTAAATGTTTCCGAGAATCTTTTACAAATATCACGAAGGCCATTATTTTCACCTAAATATTTTAAAATTACCTCATCTAGGTTCATTTTAGGATAACCTATCCATTTGTTTATATTTGACCAAATTTTTCTAAAATCCTTATTACACCTTTCTATTTCACTTTGTCTATATTTATTCTTGGCAATATTTATTAGTTTATTTACTTTATTTCTGTATTTTGTATATATTAATCTACTATTCATATTATTAGCCGAATATTTCCAATTTCTGAATAACTGATCCCTACGTTCTAGTTTTTTTCTTAGTTCGTTATCAACCCATGGTTGCGTGATTCTCTTTTTATTTCTTGTTTTTTGTACTTTACACTCATCATATATTTGGTTGAATATCTCATACAATTTATTAAACAATATTACAGGACAATCTATTTGCATCAAATCTGACCAATAGGGTGGGTCGCTTTTGTATGGAAAAAAATAAAGTTGTCCAATAAGTTTTGTAATAGCAAAAAAAAACGTGACCCACATACATTAATGGAAAAATAACGAAAAAAAAAAATTTCTAAGTAACCCCTTCTACCCGCGCATTGAGTTTGAAAAACTGAAATTTTTGATATTTTTGTAATTTATTTGTAAATTAATTTCTCGTGACCTATAGGAAAAACAACTAAGTAAACCAATAAAATAAAGTGCTTTTGGACTAATTTTTATTATTAAGAAAGAAAAATCAACAAATAATACGACAAAATAATAATAAAACATGTTCAAATCACGATAAAATCTTTTTTACTTTCGAACTTAGGCATAAGTTTTCGTGATCTAATTTTATTTTTAATTAAAGCTTCTCTTGCTTTTTAATGGCAAAGCTGCATAGATGCCTCGGTCACTGTTTTAACAGCTCGCTCCACAGCTTGAGTATGACATGGTAGCCGCAGGAAAAGGACTTCATCATCACCACCTGACTCAACTAGGGAATGAAGAGTCTCATCCGGGACATTGGTCAGTATAGGTGGTTGCGAGTAAGATTGCTGCCAGTCTATCAAATCGATGTATGTCGAAGCGTTTAAATTTATCTTTGGCACTTCAAAAACTCGAAGCTGACGGGGTTCTGATGGTTTCCTCGCCTTTAAAATGCGTCTAGCGGCAAGTTCTCTTACATGTTTTTGTTCATCAGATAACATAGACAGGAGCAAGTTCTCTGGGTGCGCAAAAAAAAAGCATTTCGCCTTAGTACAGGATCAACAACACTCTGCAATTCTTGCGGAAGATATTTAGAATAATAAACCAACTTCCAAAAGTGCCTTGCTCCATCTTTACACGTCGGATTTAATTTGATTTCAAACCAAATAGGAGAATATACTTTCACTACAAAAACAGCTAGTTGTTTCAGTTCGTTTGTTGGTATCTCAGTAGCCACATATAAGCGCAAAATCCTGTTAGCCTTTGTTAGCCACCTGGCATGTGACATTTTTCCCGGAGAGCGATTAGACAAATCGGGAGAGCACTTACCACTTATGACGGCAGATGTGATATCATAAAGGTAACGTTGATCAGAACTGAGGTCTTTTACATTTGAAATGTCTGGTAACATGCCTTTTATCCTTTCAAACACGATAACAGGTCGCTTCTCACAATCATCTAATAACTTTCCGATAGCACCTGAATAAGTATTAGGTCCTGTTGTGGTGCCATCAAGTTTTGCAAATAAATGTCTCAAGAGCAGTTCATTTAAGTGTAAAAGGCATATGATCCATTGAAGTGGTCGTTGTAAACGCTTTTCTAAAAGCCGTATGACTCCGCCGTATTTGCCCGTATTGGTTACCGTCCCATCACAACCTATGGCAAGAGTATCCTCTAGAGACATATTCAGTTGACCTGTTACTGTTTGAAAGATAGCTGACTCTAACCCTTTTGCAGTTCCATGGCTTGGAACGGCATACCCGACATAAACCGATCCTGGTTCTTTAATTATTGAAATGTGTTCTTCCACGGATGTCAAGCGGTATTTTTTGCCCCCTTTCATAACAATTTTCAGGGTTTTATCTTTTGGTCCATCAAAAAATAAGGCAGGTATAGTGTCTAAATGGCCTTGAGATAATGTTTCTTTTCGTATTTTTTGTCTCGCTCGCCGCAATTTTGACTTATCGATTACTTCGTTATTAATTTTCGCATCTTGCAAAACAGCAGAAGCGACAGCAGCGGCTGCTCTGTCGGATATCCCGTATCGGTCACAGATAGTTGACAAATTCTTCAGAGATGCTATTGTACGTTTTTTTTTGATACTGGTTTTAATGGACTTGAGGGCACAGATTGTTTTTCATCGCTACTTTCAGACGTTATTAAGGTATTAGGATTTTCGTGAGAAGGACCTGGTTCACAAACGCTAGAATCGTAATAGATTTTAAGCTTAATTTTTCTATCACTCAGTTTTCTCTTCCTCTTACTTGTCAATAAATCAACAGTTCCCATAATCATTTTTCTCTCCGTTCTCTGATCTATTAAAAAAGCTCGTTCTTCCTTAGGAATCTTTTGGTCCTTGGAACATTTGCATAACTCTAAATCTTTACACTTACATGAACTCAAATCAAACAGTTTTTCCGAATTTCTATGAAAATCTTGAATCTTTCCTTCTGATAAACGCTTCAATGATTTTAATAAATTTTTACACTTTGCGTGGTAACTTTTAATCAATTGCATCACACGATTATGAGACACAGTAGGAATAGACGCTTTTCTCCACAAACATTCAACTTTAGATGACACTATTTCAGATATCTCATTAATAGATGGCTCCTTTTTGGAATCGTTCTCAAGTTTAAGCTGATGTCTTACTAAATTATAATATTTCATAACTTGTTTGTAAGTGGGTAGTTGATTTTCGTTAATATCTTCCGGAGCACCAAAAATGGGACAACTTGTGGATTTTCGGGTGTTATTTGAAATCTCCATGATGCACAACGTCACAAAACTAACAAAAACTACTTAAAATAGCGAAAAATGTAGATGAATGCGTGCGACCTTTCACCCGGAACTAATTAGACGCACTGAGACAATGACGCGTGATCGACAGTTTACGCCCTCTTTCCCGCTCCTTACCCCGCATTGTACGGACGATTACTCTTATAGTTTAGGCTGATTATTGTTTATATTACGTTTATCTCTGAATATAAGAATGTACTCTCATTATAAACCATGTAGTTCATACAATAAACTCTGATAAAATAAATCCGATTTTAACAATTTTTCCGAATTTTTAAACGTCATGCGCGGGTAATTAATATTAATAAATATACAACTTTTTAAGTCTTTACCCAGGTCATCTTTTGCGCACTATTACAAATCGAAATTCGGAAAAAATATTTTTCGACCCACCCTACTGACCAATCTATTGATTTTAATCTACCACTTAACATTGAGGGGGATGTAAGGGGGAAAAGGGATGTAAGGGGGAAAATACTATCTTAGTGCCCCAGTCAACCTCATCTGCTCGTGGTGCATCCTGCTGATTAACGAACGAGGCTCTGGCGACCGACTCATGGCGGTATAACCATAAAATGTAGGCGTAGACAAATTCAGCAGACTAGTGTCGGGCAGCAGCGTCACTAGTGCGAGGAGCTACGCCCTGCGATCACCAACCCGCCTGCCCAGCGTGGTGATTACGGGCATTACCTCTAATGGCACGCCTAACGAAACGGCCCCCAGTTCCCGGTCGCCCCGCTATTCTTGGCCAAGTCGGCGGTCATAGTAACGGCGGGGTAGGGGGTGCTAAGAATCTCCGGGCTATGAAAGGCCGACAACACCAACTGACTCTGGCTACGTATAACGGACGCACGCTACGGCTCGATGAACATTTGGCACAGTTAGAGGTGGAGCTAGAAAACGTGAGGTGGCATATCCTGGGGTTATGTGAAGTCCGAAGACAGGGAGAGGATACCGTAACTTTGGAGTCTGGCCACCTCATGTACTACAGGGAAGGAGACCAACCATCACAGGGTGGCGTCGGGTTTTTGGTCCACAGATCTCTGTCAGACAGCGTTGTTGAGGTCTCCAGTGTGTCAGCAAGGGTAGCGTACCTTGTGATCAAACTCACCAAGAGGTATAACCTAAAGGTCATCCAAGTGTACGCACCTACCTCGACATACTCGGATGATGAGGTAGAGGAATTGTATGAAGACATTTCCAGGGCCTTACACACCACCCAAAAGGCCCATTTCAACGTTGTCATGGGAGACTTCAATGCTAAAGTGGGAGTACAGACTAGCGGCGAGTCGGTAGTAGGACCACATGGTTTTGGAAGCAGGAACCATAGGGGGCAAATGCTCGTTAACTTCCTGGAAAAAGAGGGGCTATTTTTGATGAACTCCTTCTTTAAGAAGCAGCCCCAACGGAAGTGGACGTGGCGGAGCCCCGACGCTATGACAAAAAATGAAATAGACTTCATTATGACGGACAAGAGACGAATATTTAGAGATGTCTCAGTGATCAATAGGTTTAATACCGGAAGTGATCACCGACTTGTGCGAGGCACTCTAAACATCAAATATGACTCCGAGCGTGTCCGTCTCATGAAGTCTACGCTCCGACCAAACTTGCTCCAAGCCGTGGTTGGGTCTGAAACATTTCAGTTAAAACTGGAAAACCGATTTGCTGCCTTGGAAACCACAAATGACATTGATATCGACCAGGAACTTGACCAAACAGTAGGGATCCTCCGAGACGAAGGGACGAGATTATGGCGGAAGCAGAATACCGGCAGGGGCGCCAAGCTTTCGGGAGAGTGCCTACAGGTTATGGAGAGGCGACGTAACAACCCATCAGTCGCTTCGTCAGATCTTAATAAAAAGATCTCAAAGCTGATAAGACGTGATCTCCGAAGCGCCAATACTCGCGCTATAAAAGAAGCGATTGAGCGAAACCGGGGGTCAAAAGTCTTCAGCCAGCAATTAAATCGAAGCCATCTGACGAAGTTGACCACACCGGATGGTAATATCGTCTCTTCTAAGCCGGAAATTCTCGAGGAGGTTCGGCGCTTCTACGGTGATCTGTACACCTCAAAAGCACCGCGTCCATATCGAGACTCGGGGGATCCTAGGGCCACACTTATCCGCCACTTTACCGAAGACATGCCAGAGATCAGCCAAGACGAGATTGCGTTGGCTTTGAAGCAGCTTAAAAATGGAAAAGCCCCCGGAGAGGATGGAATTACAACGGAGCTCCTAAAGGCCGGTGGAAAGCCAGTGCTTGAGCGACTTAAACGCTTGTTTGATTCCGTTCTATTCTCGGGGAGAACTCCAAGGGCGTGGGGCAAAAGTGTCGTCATTATGTTCTTTAAAAAGGGAGACAAAACCCTTCTGAAGAACTACCGACCTATTTCTCTTCTGAGCCACGTCTATAAGCTGTTTTCCAGGGTCATAACAAATCGTCTCGCGCGAAGACTCGACGAGTTTCAGCCCCCTGAGCAGGCCGGATTCCGAGGGGGATATGGTACCGTGGACCACATACATACAGTGAGGCAGATTGTACAGAAAACCGAAGAGTATAATCTGCCCTTATGCCTGGCGTTTGTGGACTACGAGAAAGCCTTTGATACTGTCGAAACCTGGGCTGTTCTGGAGTCCTTGCAACGGTGCCAAGTCGACTGGCGGTATGTTCAAGTGTTGAGAGATCTATATGATGCTGCCACTATGGTCGTTCAAGTACAGAACCAGCAGTCTGAACCTATCCACCTGCATCGAGGCGTAAGACAGGGGGACGTTATTTCCCCCAAACTGTTTACTAATGCTTTGGAGGATATGTTCAAGACGCTGCGCTGGAAAGGCCGGGGCCTAAATATTAACGGCAAGTATCTCTCACACTTGAGATTTGCAGATGACATTGTAATCGTGGCTGAAACCGTGCAGGACTTACAATATATGCTGAACAGCCTGGCTGATTCCTCTGCTCGCATCGGACTCCGGATGAACCTACAAAAAACGAAGGTCATGTTCAATGAACATGTTCTCCCGGAGCCGATCACCATCAATGGATCTCCTCTCGAGGTTGTTCAAGAGTACGTCTACCTCGGGCAAACTATCCAGTTCGGTAGAAACAACTTCGAGAGGGAGGCTCGTAGGAGGATACAGCTTGGCTGGGCAGCGTATAGGAAACTCAGTCGGGTATTCTCGTCAAAGATACCGCAAAGCCTGAAGACAAAAGTCTTCAATGAGTGCGTCCTACCAGTGATGACATACGGAGCCGAGACGTGGACACTTACAGTGCGACTGATCCACCAATTTAAAGTCGCTCAGCGAGCTATGGAAAGGGCTATGCTTGGAGTCTCTCTGAAGGATCGTATTCGAAACGAGGTGATCCGACAGAGAACTAAGGTTATCGACATAGCCCAAAGGATTAGCAAACTTAAGTGGCAGTGGGCAGGTCACATCTGTCGAAGAACCGATGACCGATGGAGTAAACGTGTTCTAGAGTGGAGACCACGTCTAGGCAAACGTAGTGTAGGGCGCCCTCCAGCTAGGTGGACTGACGACATCCGCAGGGTGGCTGGCAGTGGTTGGATGAGAAGAGCTGAACATCGAGCTCAGTGGCGTGCAATTGGGGAGGCCTATGTCCAGCAGTGGACGACAACAGGCTGATGATGATGACTTAACATTTTCTCATCAAAAACTTCGTATACATCACAAATAATACTACTGCTTGCTACATTACTGGGAGGCGTCAAGCTAATACCAACCATATAGTGGTCCGATAAGGTACACTTTAGCATGTGTGAGCGCGCTTCGAACGTCCGGCCACGGCTACGGCTCGCTCGCACGCACACATGGTCAATATTCGAGGAATCCACCCGGCCGCTCACGATCGCCTCACGCGTTGGCTCCGACGTAGGTATTGCACTTTGCAGGCCGTTGTCACACAACACGATTTTGTAAGCCGCACTGTTCGCGTTTGTACTGTCCGACATAATATTGATGTTGGTGTCTCCTATTAATATTATTTCTTCTGTAGATGGGATACTTTTTAGTAAGGTATCCAGTTCTGTGGTGAATATCGATTTATTTATGTTCGGTGGTCGATATATTGCTAAAATATGTACGATTTTATCCCCATGGGTTAATTTTCCGTATATTAATTCTGATGTTGATATTAATGGTTTAGATGTTTCCTTGTTAAATTGCACATCATTTCTAACATATATCACTATTCCACCACCTCTTCTATCTTTTCTAGTCTTGGAACATGCTACATATCCAGGGATTTTGTATAGCGGTACTTCTGCTTCTTTTATGTTAACTTCAGTGAGAATGATGACGCTCAATGTTTTGTTAGATATACAGTCATTAAGCAAAACCAACAATTCATCAAATTGTTTTCGTATAGAACGAATGTTATTAATTATAATGAAAATTGTTGGGACCAGGTGCTGAGATCATGGTATCTTGTATATTGAATATTACTAGAATCTATTCCACTGTCTAAATGATCGAATGTTGCAGTCTTTGGAAATCATATAGTGTGTACTTGTTGTCTTGTTGTTGTGTTTCTATGGCTTATCGATGTTGTTTTCACTCAGCTGTTTAATATCGTTTTCGTTTCTTATACGAATAATTTTCTCATTCTCGCTTTTCTTGATTAGAATTTTAGAGTTTTGTATCCAAATATATTTATATAAATGTTTGAACTGATTTCGGGTTTCCCAAAAAGAGTAATCTCGTCGCTTTAGTAAAGTCTTCGTTAATATAAATTCGTGTGTTATTATTCATCATCATCATCATCATCAGCCTATAAGTGCCCACTGCTGAGCAAAGGCCTCTTCTCACACGGAGAAGGTTTGAGCATTAATCACCACGCTTGCTCAATGCGGGTTGGCGATTTCAAACTTATAATTAGAAATTATAAGTCCAGGTTTCCTCACTTAGGTGTTATTATTGTTGTGATATAAATCTCCATTTGTTAGTTGTATTTTACGTTTTTGAAGCCATTGGTCTCTGGCTTGTTTAGTACGCAGTTTGATTACTATCGGCTGCGGTCGTATTTCATGGCACCTGTTATGATTCGAAGATATTTGGCTTGAATTTTGTCCAATTTACACATAGCGATTTTATTGCATGGCTCCAAAAGAAAGCTGCCATAGTCGAAATGACTTCGCTATGACGACTACGGCATTATATAAAAATTTTTGGGTGGCAGGGTGAGCGCCCCAGCGAACCCCCGAGAGGGCACGTAAGACATTCACGCCCTTTTCGCATTTTTAACTAATGTAATCGAGATGATGGAGGCCAGATAATTTTGAGTCCAGAGTAATACCAAGGAATTTAACTTTGTCACAGATCTTTTTCTCGACCTCTTATTTAAATTTATTTTTTAAAATTAGTTTTAAGTGATTTTATTGTGTAAATTATATACTACTACGTTGAAGTAATTGCAAAAATACCAGAGGCATTGTATGCGTTGTGATTTGGTTGAGTATTAATTTGTCAAGTTGAAAAGTTCCTGTGAAATGTCAGTGGTCAACGGACGGAGCAAAAGTTTAATATAAATAAAACTTTAAACCAGGGGAGTATAAGTGATAACTATTATTTTTATCAATATAAATTAATAGACGCCCTTATTGTGCCCTAAGGAACATATAGATGGTCTCAGTTTGCTTCGCAAATTGTTAAACACGACAATAATACTTTTGTAGATACAATACAAAAAAAGTTTGATACTTTAATATACATATTTAAATTAGCCCAATAAGTAGTGTAATTAGTGTGATTAAGTCTATTTGTACTTTAAATTAATCACAAATTACAAATCTTAAGAAAACTTAAAGTATTAATCCAATTCCTTTGTTTTCCAACTACCTGCATACAATAAATTAAATTCATCATTATAGTACTTAACAGTTAATTTTTTCATCATATTCAATAATTTACAGCTTTATTATTCACTCCTTTGTTTTCTTATTTTTCTAATACCTTATAGATTTCATCCAAACCTAGGTTCAAGTAATTTTCCCTGTTCTTTTTTCTGTCCTTTTTTTTTTCTCTTTCATTTCAGAATACCATCCCTTCATTTCAATATGATGACTCGGTCTAAGGATATGGAGAGCAAACTGAGGGCAGCACTCAAGGAGCTGGAATCTTCTAAGCACCTGTGCGACCAACTGCTGCAGGAGCGGGATGACAGTGAAGTTGAAGTGAAAAACATAATTGACAAAAACACTCAACTTAAAAACGAATTGGCTGAATTACACTTATGTCACACGGACCTGCTAGAGCAACACAATGAATTATTAAAGAATGTTGATACTTTTAAGCAGTGTACCGACACACACGAACATGCTCTTAAACGCATAACTCATCTGGAGCATGACCTCCGAAAAGCACAAAATGTAATCCATAAGTTAGAGGCTACCAAAAACTCTGTGCTGTCGGTCAACACTCAGTGTTTATATGAGGAATTGGTTGGTAGTGGATCCGCTGACATTTGTGAACCAGCCATTACAATTGATTTAACCGGTGATGATACTATCAGTGCTTGCCCTGTATTCAATAGCCACAATAAATTAAAAAAATATATAAAACTAAGTAAAACCATTAAAAAACTGAAAAAGAAGCAAAATCTGTGTAATACAAATATTTACCTACGAAAACAAAAAATTAAATTATATCAAGAACTTGAATCATGTAAAAGTGATTTGAAACAACATCGGGCAGTATATGACATAGATGTTCAATCGCTTAAACAAGAACTTTTACAAAGAGAAATGTTCTTAAATGATATGTTCCAAAAATATGAATCTGCCCAATTGGAAATAAACAAACATATGATTGAGGCAGGTAAACTTGTGGATCTAGTAACTTATAGTGCTGAGAGGTATGAGTCTCTTGCAAATAATCTTTCTTGTAGCTGTGCCCTCACTCCACCTTCTGAGCCAGAAGTTTTACAACAACCAATGAGTAAACCAGCTGTTACATACAGCGCTGGTGTGTTTACGGACTCAGTGGGTGCAGGTATTGGGTCACTTATTGCCAATTGCCTTAACTATAGGATAACTAATTATTGTTATCATAATATAAAATTTGGCCAGATTATTAAAATAATTTCACAAAAACAGATCACACAAAATCAGCCAATAGTGATTTTCATGGGTGATAGTACAGGAGTAAACAAGCGGGATATAACTGATGGTATCAACACCTTATTAAGACTAAACACAGGGAATATAATGTTATGTGCATTCCCATATGCTGACACTTTGTCACAAAGTGAAAATAGTAGAATTCATCATCTGAACAATTTAATATTTTTTTTGACCTCTTGTCATAGTGACAAATTATCATTTTTTGACACTAACAAATTTGTTAGTGGTTTTAAGTTGACCCGGGATTATATGTATATTCCCAGGAAATGTAAATTATTAATTGCTAGTTTGCTAGCAAATAGTATTAATTTATTAATAAGTAGTTTTAGTGACAAATCTATATTGATTAGACAATCTAACAATATAGAGATTAATTGTACATACAATAGTACGAAGGAGGCTCCAGATTTATTGACAAATGTGGATAGTACTCCGGATAGTATTCTTTTAAACTGACTTCCACGACAACAGAAGATAACCAATTAAATTACTCAAAAACCACATTCATTGAAAAGGTTTCTTCTGGCAATATTATTAAGCATCAATTTAAATTAAAACATAAAACTAAATTAGATAACTTGTTGTCATTATACAGTCAAAATATTCAGGGCTTATCATCAAAATTCCTAGAAATTGAATTGTTTTTAGAGAAATTCCAATATGATATTATTTGTTTAACTGAACATTGGTTAAAAGATTATCAAGTAGAAACAATTAACTTCAATAACTATTGTGTTGGCAGCAATTATAGCCGCCAAGCAATGATACATGGTGGTAGCCTGATTTTAGTAAAGAACTCAATAAAATATAAAGAAAGACAAGACATTGCTCTGCTGTCAATTGAACACACAATAGAGTTGTCCTGTGTTGAGCTGGATAGGCATATTGTAGTATGTGTTTATAGGCCTCCTAACATACAGAATCTAAATATTTTTCGCTCTGTAATGGAAGATGTACTGCGGAAAACATGTACTAGTAGTAAATGTACAATAGTATGTGGCGATTTTAATGTTGATCTCTTAGAAAACAATTCTCATTGTACAAACTTGTTAAGTCTATTTCAATCATTTGATTTGTCTAATGTTTTCCTTGAGCCCACCCGAGTAACATCCACCTCGGCAACTTGTATAGATAATATTTTCTGTAACTGTGATTATTTACAAAGTCAAATTGTAAATAGATTACCATCTGATCACAGTGGGCTCACAGTTAACTTTAATACTATAACAACTGTGCCAAAAAAGGAAATATTGTTTAGACAAATCACATACAAAAAAATTGATTCATTAAATAATAAGCTAAAACATAAATTATGCAGCCAAGTACAAGACAATAATTGCCCGAGTGAGATATATGCCAATTTATTATCCCTTATAAAAATACAATTCGATAAACTATTTCCTTTAAAACGTAAAAATATTCAGTGTAAATTTGTATTCTGTGACTGGGCTACACCAGGTATTCGTATAAGTAGAGACAGGTTATTTGAGCTATACGGCCTGAAACCATTTAATAGTAGCGAGGCTTTTCGCAGACATGTTTCCAAATATTCAAAAATATTTAAAATAGTATGTAAGCATGCTAAGTCGCTCCACATTAGTAATAAAATCAGGACCGCGGATAACAAAATAAAAGCTACCTGGAATATAATTAATAAAGAAACAGGTAGAAATAAATCACAAAACACTGAATTTAATTTAAAAACCGAAAAGGGATATACTAGTTCAAATTCGTCAGTTGCCCAGGAATTCGAAAGATTCTTTAAAAATATTCCTCTTAAAACTACGGAAACGTTAAAATCATCTCCAGCACTTTCTGTCGAGCTTCTCAGGGGTAACGTCAAAGAATGTCCTTCTGACTTTAGCTTTCAATACACAACCCCCCAGGCAGTAATAAGGGCGTTCAATGAGATCAAAGTGAAGTCAACTGAAGATCTTTGGGGAATGTCTGTTCGAGTGTGCAGGTCGTTTATAGAGACAATTGCGTCGAACTTAACTTTCATTTTTAATAAAAGTGTAGATCAAGGGGTTTTCCCGGATTTAATGAAACATAGTAAAGTAGTTCCATTATTTAAATCAGGTGATAGTACAGAACCTAATAACTATAGGCCGGTCTCTATTTTGCCAGTGCTCAGTAAAGTGTTCGAAAGGTTGATGCTTACTCAAATGCTGCGTCACTTTAACACGAATTGTATTTTCCATGACCATCAATACGGGTTCACCAAAGGACGTTGCACTACGGACGCAGGAGTATCACTTATAAAACAAGTTTTCAACTCGTGGGAAAAAGCACAGGATGCCATCGGAATATTTTGTGACCTTTCAAAGGCATTCGACTGTGTTGAGCACGAGACGCTGTTACTGAAGCTAGAACACTACGGCATTCGGGGGGTATCCCTAGATTTATTGAAATCATACCTTCAAGAAAGAAAAATTAAAGTACAAGTCAACAAAGTTAACTCACTGGGTGCTAGCGTATCTATGGGCGTACCGCAGGGCTCAATATTAGGTCCTTTTCTATTTTTAGTTTATGTAAATGACCTGCCCCATATGTTCCAAAATGAACCGCATATGGTATTATTCGCTGATGACACTTCATTGATTTTTAAAATAAATAGACGAACAAACAAATATGACGAAGTTAATAATGCCTTAATGAAGGTTCAAAATTGGTTTACAATAAACAACTTATTACTAAATGATAAAAAGACTAAATGCATTAGATTTATTTTACCAAATGTTAAAAGTAACGTATGTGATGATATATTATTAAATGATCAGAAACTAGAATTTGTAAAAGAGACTACTTTCCTGGGGATCACTGTAGATGAGAAGTTGCAATGGGGGCCCCACATCAGGTCTCTAGCAGGACGATTGAGCTCTGCAGCTTATGCTGTCTGGAAGATCCGTCAGCTAACCGATGTAGGCACGGCAAGACTAGTGTACTTTAGCTACTTTCATAGCATCATGTCGTATGGAATTCTGTTGTGGGGACAGGCATCTGACGTTGAGTCTATCTTTATCTTGCAAAAGCGTGCCGTCAGAGCTATATATAACTTAGGTCGTCGCGAATCTCTCAGAGAAAAGTTTAAGGAGATCAACATTCTGACCGTACCGAGTCAATTTATTTATGAAAACATTATGTATGTTAGGAAAAACCTACACTTATTTGTAAAGGTATCTGACAAACATGATTATCATACTAGACATAGGAATAGATTGAGTCAGCCTTTATTTAGATTGGCAAAAGTGCATAAGTCATTCCTGGGTTTCTGTGTTAAATGTTATAATAAAATCCCAGTTGAAATTCAAAATCTAAATGAAAGCAAATTCAAATTATGTATAAAGAAACATTTATGTAAACTAGCATACTACAAAGTAAATGATTATATACAAGATAAAAATGCATGGAGGCTAGCTGGTCCTACTCCACAGGATGTTTAGAGGAATTTTTGATTTTAATTATTAATTTGTACACTATGTTGTTAATTGTTGATGATCTTCTAAGTTTTTGTAAATGTGAGTGCCCTGTAACCTATTATAATTAGGTAAGACTTGTAGAATATAGGTACTTGTGTCGGCTGGGAGCTGTCATGCTCACTTAGAGGTCTCATTGGCGGTGGCACGGGCACTGGATCGCCCAATTCCCTATAATATGGTTGAGTTGGGCGGTGCTGGTGTACGTGTCATGTTCGTGAACGGGCGCCGCCTATTGGGGACTGGTCAGCTCCAGGCTGTCTAATTATGTTGTCCTTGAGGTTCACTTCTTTTTCGTACTTTTTGCCTGAACATTAGTGTTACATTGTTCTCACATATCAGAACCGACTAAATGATGTAACAAAGAAATGTATTGTAAAACTGATTGAAAAAGAGTAACCATGGAGTTTCTTGCTCGTTCTTCTCCATAGGAATCTACACTTTGGAACGAGCAAATAGCTTCACTAGAGGACAGACGGACAGACTAACACGCTTAATTTTAAAGCTCTTGTTATATACTTTTTTTCCTTTTTTGCTTGCTTGACGTTCAAAAGTGCCTACTGTGGTCTAATTGAAATAAATGATTTTTGACTTTGACTTTAAAAAAGATCAAAATGGTTTCATCTTCAATATATAGGTTAATAGGGGGGATGTTACGTTTACGTGAAAATACTACAGCGTTACATTTGGGGACAGATAGGGATAGGCCATGATCATTTAACCATTGGTTTAGGTAGAACAAAGCAGAATTCAAGCGGGAAGAAGCCTCTGTAAGAGAGGACGAACTGAAATAAAGAGAAATGTCATCTGCATATTGAAGTATTTTACAGAAACAGCTAACTGAGGATTCTAAGTCGTGGGTATAAACATTATAAAGGAGAGGGCTTAAGACCGAACCCTGGGGTAGGCCTTTCCAGACTAAGCGGGGTGAAGAGATGGAATTTTGATGTCGAATTGATATGTAACGGGACATAAGCAAACTGCAAGTGATGTTAACCAGCCTCACAGGGACACTCAGCTGATGCAGTTTCTGCCTGAGTATTGGAAGTTGGACATTATCGTAAGCTGACGTTATATCAAGGAAAACGCCCAGGACGCTTTCGTTTTGAGAGAAGGCACTTCGAACATCGGAAGTGAAAATGCTCAGACTGTCTAGGGTACCCCTGCCTCTTCGGAACCCAAATTGGGAAGCAGAAAGTATGCCCTTGGACTCTAAAAACCATTCCAACCTGTTTTTTATAAGGTTCTCTGCGATCTTAGCTAGAACAGAAGATAAAACGATGGGTCTGTATGAAGAAGAATCTTTTGGGTCTTTGCCAGGTTTAAGGATCGGGATAACTATTTGGGATTTCCAAGATTCCGGGATGAGGCCAGAGAGGAAGAAGGAGTTGATAAGGGCAAGGAATATTTGTTTGCAAACAGGAGAGGATTTACAGATGAAGGAATACGGGATGCCGTCTATGCCCGGGGCTGAGTCCCGAAGATGTTCTAAAGCAAAAGACAATTCAGAGAGAGAGAATGGATCATCAAATTTATCAGAGGGAAGGGAAGGAGAGTCCAAAGAGGGAAAGCATTCTAAACTAGGGACAAAGGGGGGGCCAACTTGTTTATGAAGTCCTCTAACCAGCAACCAGGATCGTTGGAAAAGATATCTGGTGAATGGTCGTTGCAGACTCTGCGAAAAGCTTTGATTTTTTGCCAGACTAGGGAAACTGAAGAGGGAGGGGATAATGATTCGCAGAAGTTGTGCCATCCATCTTTCTTTTTCCTTGCCAATAATCTGCGGGTGCGGGCAGAAGTCTTCTTGAAATTTAGGTAGTTGGCCATGTTTATAGAGGACGCATATCTTTTTTCTGCCTCCTTTCGTTTTCGAACGCTGTCAGAGCATTCTGCATCCCACCATGGGGGGAAGGGATAAATTTACGGGTGGAGTTCTTTAAGGGAATGGAAGAATCAGCCGCTCGTATTAAACAAGCGACAAAATCCTCATACAAGGCAAGGCAATTTGAAGAGTTCACCTGGGGAAAGGATTGAAGATCAGAATCTATCAGAGAAGAAAAGGAGACGGGGACTTCTGGGCCCTCACGTAATAAGTTGAAGTAGGGCTTAAAAAAATGGTTATTTTTTTCTATTTTACATAGTGAAAAATCAATTTATTTTACAATCTGGGAAATGAAAAATCCAACAATTTAGTTAGGGTTACGAATTAATAACTCTGTACAACTCTTAACAGAGTTCATACTATTTACGAAAATGATGTCACTGAATGATTTATTTAATTAAAATAATTAAATCAATTAAACTCACAGTATTAAGAGTTTAAACTGAGTTTTGAGTTTTAATATCAACATAATTAAAAATATTTTATCGATTCGTTTTTACTTATCGATTTTTGTATTTTTAATCTGTGCTAGCTCTGACATGTATGACATGACATCGATCGACACTCGTTTCGTATCGTCTATGCGTGTGCGTTCTGAGTGTTTTTATTTTCCTCCCATTTTTCTTATTGGTATTTTCCTCGGCCCGGCTTTCCCACGGACTTTTGATTTTCCTCCTTCTACGACCCTTATCTTGCTACCATTACCACCATACCGGACACGGAGAACTTCGCTTAAACGTTGAACTTGGACTTGCATATTTTGGATTCGACGAACAGCCTACCGATAGGATATTGATCGACATTATGGATCGTTGTGTAAATTGTGGCATAGCGACTAGTCGCTGTAATACACTAGGACGTCGAGCTTTGGATGACGAAATGATATTAGCAGTGATTCGAAAATGGCCAAAGGAGGAGGCGAAAGGAGGAGGCTGACCTCCTCCTTGGCGAGCCTTACTGCATAAACCTTGCCTGCTAAGTAAACTAAAAAGACGAGAAAGTAGGTAAACAAGAAGTAAGCTATGCTGTGCAGTCGAAGGATGCATCTGGTTTATATTTGATATTTGTTTATATACAAACATACATACAAATATACACACGTATACTATTAAAACCATTACCCGCCTCCGGCAATCGGGTAAAAATCACTATCGCACTTCAAAAATTGGCTAATATATACAGATTGTTACTTAACCTCACTTTTCTTAAATCTTTTATATCTCGGCTCTCAGATTGCCAATATCTGCGAAATTTTCAGTAATTGTTTGTTAATATAGTAGCTATCAATGACAGTTTCATCTTTTTACATCTAGCCCCAAAATTGTATGAAAGCGTATCCGTCCCCTTTATCCCAGTCTGCTTGAAGTAGGCGATATTTCTGAAGAGGATTGATGGAAGGGGTAGGAGAGTAGGAATTATGTAAGGAGATTAATATCGGAAAGTGATCACTGCCATATGAGTAAGGCAGAACAGACCAGGAAAGAGTAGAGACTAGGGAAGGAGACGCAAGTGAAAGATCAGGGACACTAACATTTTGAGTAGGGGAAACCCTACGTGTTGCTGAACCATCATTGAGGACACAGAGATTTAGGTCATCTAGGAGATCTAATAAAAAACTGAATGAGGGGTGATTGATGGGAGATCCCCAAAGCGTGTGGCGGCAATTAAAATCACCTAACACCACCAAAGGGTTAGGGATAGCAGAGAGGATGGAGTTAAATTCAGCTAGAAGGTTGGCATTAGGGTGAGGAATGTAAGCAGAAACAAAGGAAATATCCATGGCTCTGATGGCAACAACATGTAGTCCGGAAGAGTGAAGAGGAATGAGGATTTGGGAAAAGGAGATAGACCTACTGATCAGCAAGGCGCATCCCGCCCGCCCATCGTCTCTATCGTCTCGGAGACACGAGAACCCAGGGACTCTGAAGGGGGATCCAGGTCTGAGCCATGTCTCCGACACCGCAAAGAGGACAGGAGTGTAGCGGTTTATTAGATGCAGTAGGTCGTGTTTTTTTTGGCGGATGTTTCTACTGTTCCATTGAAGGATCTTGGCCATTCTTTCGGGACCAGGTTTGGAGCAATTGTTCAATAAGGACTAAGACATTGTTCGGTAGAGCGTCACTGAATTTAGAGAGGATATTAATGAGGGAGCAAAATAATAACTCGATTAGATTGTCATTAGGGGTAGGAAGACGAGTGGAATCCGAAAACGTGGGATCTTTAAGAGCACAGCCGTTGGGCTGGAAGGAGTTGGGGGAAAAAACAATCGTCCTATGAGCTTGGACGTCGTAAGACTTGCCCAGTGCGGGTCTAGATCTAGGGGAACGGAATATGGTCTTGGTATAGGATGTTTTGGAGGGAGAAGTAAATGGAGAGGAAGAAGTTGGGGGAGGAGCTGTAAATAGTTGGGAGAAGTCAAGAGAAGGAGCTTGGGACATTTGGGTTTGTGGAATGTTTGCAGCAGCGTCGGATTAGGACCGTTTAGAACGGGGAAATCTAGTAGAAGCCTCACTATAACTTAAATTCTCTTCAGACATAACCATTTTAATGGATTTCTGTCTGGAGTGCTCGGGACAGAGATCATCTGTAGCCTTACGGTTACCACCTTCACATAAAATACATGTAGCTTGTGAGTCAGGGACATTGCATGTATCACCAGGGTGTGGCTGACCACATTTGAAACAGCGGGGTTTTGATCTGCATTGAGATCGGATATGACCAAAGCGTAGGCAGTTGCGGCATTGTATTGTAGGCAGATGGTAAATTGAGACAGGGAAAGAGGCGTTCTAGCAATAGACCTTCTCTGGAAGTGTTTGCCCAGAGAAAGTTAAAACTACAGTGGAAGAAGGCGACCAATAGGTTGAGTCTTCCTTTTTGTTTTTAAAATTGAGGCGTCTAGCTTTTATTACTTCCCCACAATTTTGAGGAGTTTCTATTCCCGAAACTAAGTCCTCCAAGGTCCAGTCAGTAGGGATATTCCTCACTATACCCATACGAGTTACTTGAAAGCGAGGAATCTTAGCGGTGAAATTGTTGGCGGTAAGGATATCATTATCTGCAAAGGAGTTAGCATCACTGGCAGATTTAAACTCAATAGAGAGCTTGTTGCGGCCTAAAGATTTAATTCCTCCTTCTGTGATTCCCTTGATGTTATTTTTGTGCAGAAATTGCGCGAACTTTAGGACTTTTAGGGTTGAGCCAGCAGCAGGGTCAGGTTCTATTTTCGACACAAAAACAGTAAAGGGTGCTCTGTCACACTCATTGTAGGAGAGCTTGGAGTTTAATTCAAAGCCGGGCTTCGTAAAAACCGATTGAATAGAGTCAGACGGAGGTCTGTTTTTCTTAGACTCAATATTCGACTCAGAATCAGCAGGTCGTTTTAGGGTGGATTTAGTCTGCTGGCTTACACCAGAAGCCAAAGAGCTATTCATTTCTATATCCGGAGGGGTTCCTCCACCCCCATCAGGGGGTTCCTCGGCACTCATTTCGTGAGAAATGAGTATCACAGGAAAAAGAAATCTTATACCTTCCTTATAAATAACCCTCACCAGACAACAAAACAAAGACAACACTAAGAACTAATTAGCAAAAACAGAATTTGAGGTTAAGTAAACACACCGTGTCAAGACCAAACCTCGACCCGTATATTTAATTAATTGTTGAATTTTTTTATCGATTTATTTTTCAATGACAAATGATGTGGCCATTTTGTGAGTGTTGTCATTTTTGGTGAAAATTTTACCCACTTATTTATTTATTGTGGGTTATATTTTTGTCCAATATGGAGCCTATGTCATATTAGATTCCCTGACGTCTAACAAAAAAAAAAATAAAAATCATACAAAGGCCACGGTTAGATTAATTTTGGAAACCATCTAGCCAGAGCATAGTTTGCTCAATTCACTTTGAAGAGATATATTTATGACAAAGGTGGTTTGAAAACAGCATCCTACTAAGATATATCTATACTAATTATAATGCTGAAGAGTTTGTTTGTTTGCTTGAATGCGCTAATCTCAGGAACTAAGTAAAATAAGTAGACTTCTAATCTTTAGTTCCGAGTCTAAAGACAATAAATATTAAAAAAACTAAACCAGCAAAAACGCAATAAAACCTTTGTACTTATTGAAGCTTTGTTTTATTTGTTGTGTACTACTCTGTCAAGAAAGTACCGGGAAAAAGTCAATAATACACAAAATGTTTGTTATTCATCTAAATTTATTTTATCACCTTCAAAGTATGCTCCTTCAGAAACGATACACTTACGCCAACGAATAATCCAATCATCGAAACTTTTTTTAAACGCTGTTTCCGGAATTGAGTTCAGTGCTCGCCGCGAATTCTCCTTTATGTCTTCTAACGATTGAAAACGGGTGCCACGAAGGGGTAATTTGAGTGTGGGAAAAAGAAAGAAGTCGGCTGGAGCCATATCTTGTGAATATGGTGGCTGCTCGATGGTGTTTGTTGAGTGTTTGGACAAAAAATCGTTTACAATGATGGCCTAGTGCGAAGGCGCATTATCGTGATGCAAAATCCAAGAATTTTCTTTCCACATTTCTGGCCTTTTTCATCGAATTTGTTCTCTTGAACGCCGCATAACGCTCATATAATATTCTTTATTTACCGTTTGACCTTCGGGCAAGAATTCTGAGTGCACAACACCGCGATAGTCAAAGAAAACAGTCAACATGACTTTGACTTTTGATCGACTTTGACGTGGTTTTTTCGGTTTTGGTTCAGTTGGAAGGCGCCATTCCGAAGCTTGTTGACTAGTTTGCATGTCAAACTCGTAAGCCCACGTCTCGTCACCAGTAACAATGCGTTTCATGAATGTTGGGTCGGTATTGACTCGTTCTAGCATGTCCTCAGCGACTTCCATGCGATTTAGTTTTTGAAGAAAATTCAGATCTTTTGGGACTAGCCGAGCGGCAACACGTTTCATACCCAAATTATTTGTTAAAATGGTACGGATCGACTCGTGAGATACAGAAAGTTCGGCGGCCATCTCTCTCAAATTTGAATGAGGATTTTCAGTCACTATTTCCTTCACTTTTGCGATGTTAACTTCAGTTGCAGACGTTGATGGCCTACCAGAACGAGGCAAATCTTCCATCACATCTCGACCGCTTTTGAACGCTTTGTACCACTCATAAGCACGTGTTTTTGATAAAGCCGATTCACCGTAAGCCTTCTGTAACATTTTGAGTGCCTCCGAACACGAAATTTCATTGGCGATGCAAAATTTAAGACAAACTCTTTGTTCGATGTTTTGTCCATTGTGAAATTCGCAATACACACTAGATATTATAAAACTAAAAACAGCACTGTTTTTAATATAAATAACAGATGCAACTCAAATTCCGCGCCAAAATGGAAAACAGTTATGCCAATCTAACAACAACAAAAAAAAATCGAATTTGGAACCAAAAAAAAAACATTCATTCCCGATACTTTGTTGACTGAATGTATAGTAGGTAACTAAAATTAACACAGTCAAAAATCGTTAACTTTTATGATACCTCTATGAAATGTGTGAACAATTAGTCTGTTGCATTTTTCGTAAGTCTACCTATTTTGTTGGGTTTACCCATAACTTACCCTCCTGTTGTAAAATTACCCCAAACCAAGGGAATTGTTCCACTGTCGGCAACACTACGCGGGTGGGAAGTGCGGCTGGCGTTTTTGGACACATTTAACGACATGTTATTATGAGTGAACGCGGATTCTGGTTTTTTCTGGATTCTGAGTCTGCGGGTAAGTTATTAATTAAACGAGGAACCAGGTCAGATGTTGTGCGCTCGCCGTAAGTATTGTTGGCACCTACTGTGCAAAGCCGGTTTCGAGCAATCGCTCGTGTGTATACAGGGTGTTGGATAAGTTTTTTTAAATGGTCATTAAAAAATTGTTCTTTAAGTAACACATAATTAAATTGCGTGTGAACGGGTAATACATTACAATGTTTGAATAATCCTTGATCATTGTCCCTGAATTTGTTTTTTATATTTGATGACACAATATTTTTAAGAAATTTTAGTTGTAGTTTGTATTTGGTTGAGATAAATTTTAGAAGTCCTACCGTAACTGCTTAGTCCATATTGGATATAGGATTCAGCTAAGGAATTATACAACATAAGTTTAACTTTGAAGGGTATTCGGTTCTTAAGAATTATAATATTAGCTAAAAATTGCCTTAACCTATTACAAATATGCTCAACGTGCTTGCCCCAGTTAAATTTGTTGTCTATCTCAAGTCCTAGATATTTTTGAGAAGCTACTCTACCTCTATACGAGGACAGTTACATGTCCCCGTACGAATGTCATGCAAACATTTATGATCGTGAGCAATTATATTTTTAGGATAATAGCATTTTAAATATGGCGACTTTATTATTACTAATTTGATTTATTAGCATTGAGTACTAACCCAGAATCGTGGCACCACTTTAATAATGAGTTGAAATCTGATTGCAAACGATCACAAGCACTTTGAGGGTCCTTATCAGCTACTACTAAACACGTGTCATCTCCAAACTGGTAACAAGTGCTGTGTTCTATACAGCTACTCATATCGTTCACATAGGCCAGAAAGTGTAAGGGCCCCAAGACTTTACCTTGTACTGTGCCCTCTGTAACTTCAATTGTCTTACTTAAGGACTCACTAACCTTAACAGCAAACTTTCTGTTGTTATGCAGGTAGTTCCCGCGCCATTTCAGCAAAGGGCCACGTATGCCACTAATTTCCAGTTTATGTATTAGATTTTTATGATTTAATGTGTCAAAAGCTCGAGAGAAGTCAATGAATAAAGCGTATACTATTTTTTTCTGATTAAGGTTTCCATTAACTTCATCAGTAAATTTCGATAATAAGTCCGTGGTTCCTTTGCCCGATTGAAATCCATATTGATTTGAGTAAATTGCTTTATGTTTTTTATAAAAGTTATGGATTTGTTGGCTTACACATTTTTCAACAATTTTATCTATAGAAGAAAGCAATGTAATAGAGCGATAATTAGCGTAGTCGTCTCGTTTACCCTTTTTATAAACCGGTCTAACGCATCCTATCTTCAATTCATCTGGATATAATCCCGAACTTACACTACAGTTAATCAAGTTGGCAATAGCGTTTGATATATCAGAACCTATCATTTTAATATCAGATATTTTAATCTTATCGGATCCAGGTGCCTTATTAGAATTAAGTTTTTTAATTATGTCTAAAAGTTTATTGCCAGAAGTTTTTTGAAATCGTAAACTGGAATTTACTGGTTTACAGTGATATCTGTGGTCTAATATTTTGACACTACAGTTTGGAACAATATTTTTAACTGATTTATCAAATTCAGTTGCAAAGTTATTAGCGATAATTTCAGTCATAATACCATTAACCTCAAATGTCCTGCGTATAGCCTCATCAATAGACAACGTCACTCGTCCTTGCATCTGATTTAGTATTTCGTACTTTTTGTATTTATATTAACAAAATATATATAAATATAATATACATAGTCTGGCCATAAATATTGTTACAATTAAAAATAAACAAAATATTACATTTGAATTTGGAATCTGTAATTTTTATATAATTTTTCATTGTGTTTTCTTATTTTGGCGAAAATAAATTGTTCAATATTTTGCGATGATAAAGAGAACCGAATCGCTGTGATAGCAGTGTAATAAATAAAAAAAAATTGTTTCAATTGCAAATAACATTTATTACTTTTACAGTATGTAAAATATTTATTACATAAATATAAAACAATTTAAAACATAAAAAGCTTATTCGAAGTGGTCTCCATTGGCTGCAATACAGTCCTTTAAACGTTGAGGCCAGTTATCAATAGAAGCACGCACTCTTTCCATGGGAAAATTCTTCACTGCTTGCAATTCTGCTGCTTTTCTTCACAATAAGGTTTTTAAATGTTTAGTGAGAGCTTTTCTGATGAAGACACGACTTTCCGCCTTCTCCTTCGGAACTTTTGGGTCTAGTACTCCTAAGGTGAGACTTTTCGCCTTCCCAGCTTCTACCCACTTTTTCTGTACTACTTTCGTCTTCATCTCCAGAAGAACAGGACCCGGTCGATCCTTGGATCCTTGGATTCGACGTGATGATAATATATCTCCAACATCCATTTCCAGTTTATCAGCAATAACTTGTATAGTCTCACCAAGACTTTCGAGAGTTGTTTCAGGTAAACTAGCGATTTCCAAGGTAGATGAAAGTGATTTTTGTTCAAACTTCTTCACTTCTTGCTCCAATATAGTAACTCTTAGCTCTAAATTTTTGTTTCTATTTTGGAGATCTTGATTTTTTCGTTCAAGGTCTTTGGATCTCATGTCTTGGCTTTTTATAGCCACTTCTAAGTTTTTTATTTGATCCCCATAGAAATCTAATGTAGTTTCAAGGCTGCTTATCTCTTCGCGAAATGTTTTCTTCACCTCTCTGCTTATATCTTGAACTAATTTCCTCGTATCAAGGGGCTGTGTAATGATGGGCGAATCTGTGATGGATTCATTTTCATCACCTTCGTCCTCAGGAATTAAAAATGATGATCTACGAGATAGGTTTTTCATGCAATCTTCACAGCTCCATTCAATACTAGTAGAATTTCGAAGGGTATTTAGCTGTTTGTTAGATAGATGAGAACACGAAGGATCTGCATGTACTATCTTCTCGCATCTGCTACGCTCTAGTCTGGATATTTTTTTGGTAATGTTTTTTTTGCACTAAAAGCACTTTTTTAATGGCATTGCGGGTAGTTTTAGATGACCGTCCGAGGTCGTACGACACAACCAATCACGATGACACCTTGACCCAAACTGAGATAAAACTTGACGCAATACAATAACCCAATCTAGTTTTCATTTTATGTTTGTGAACAAGTGCATTGTTGACAACATTTTTTAAAATATGTCTTTCAGCATTACTTTTAGCGTTTTTGTATGAGTTTGTTATACATTCGCTCAATATTTTCTTTTCAAGAATAACTGTTCTTATTTTATCTTTTTCTAGCGAAGGTACATTTTTTAATTCATGAATAAAAGACTCAGTTTTAGATATTGGAGAAGTTGGCGTTGTTGGTAATGAAGGTTCAACATTTTCATCATTTTCATCTTTATGATTTTGCTGACATGTCAATAACAATTTGTATCTATAAACTCTTTTTCTTAGACAATCTACTTTCTTTTTCAATATTGCTATTTTTCTTTTTTGTTTTTCATTTTCTTTAGTTATTCTGTAATATCTTTATTTATAAATTTTACGACTAGAGTTTTTGTTTGGTTTGTTTGTTTGTGACTGTTTTTGTTTCAGTTAACGCCAAATTTTACGTCTTAAAGCTTTTTCGGTCTCTGATAACTCAAATATCTTTTTATAGTCTTTTCTTTTTATTTCAGCCTCTTTTTTCTTTTGTTCATTCCATTTAGTAGGATTATTTTGCTTTAAACGTTCTCGATATCTCTTTTGTCGTTCCGCTGGTGTCAAAGGCATCTTTTTTCTAAAACAAAAGTAAACATTATCTGTATTTTCATTATAAATACTTTTTGCGGCAACAACTTTTTTTTTCAATTGCAAATATCTGATGATAAATTTCACCACTGGCGTGTCTAGAATCATGTACTGGATCCATGGTATTCGATTGTGCGTCGATGTCAAAAACACCCTGTGTATCTCTAAAGAATAATGGCCACATTTCTATAGGAGTTGGACCTTACTTTTATTTTTGATGTCACTAAATAAACTATAGTGAGAATGTCTTGTTTTTATGTCGTAAATAACTTCCCGTTTGAAAATCTTATATAAATAGCCACAATTTTTTAAAATATCGTCAATAATACTGTTGAGGTTAGAATCAACAAAACCTTTTACCCGATTGTGGCCGTGTCCAAAAGATAGTAGCAAACAGGATAATTGGCGATCTCATAACTATTTAATTCGATGCCTCATAGAAAAATTTTTAGAAAATTTTAAATTCTTTTTTTTCGGCGGTAGGTGCGAAACAGTTACGACGCGTTTTACGTAGCTCCAAAATATTAAAAAGTATTTATTAATAATTAACAAATTAGGAATTTAAAAAGTGCAGTAATTTATAAGATTATTATTTGTTGATCGTGTAAGTGTTTATGTAGCACTAGCACTTTTACATCACCACCTGCCAGCCACTTGCACTAGAAACACTATTGTATTTTTTTTAAAAACACTGCAATAATGTCACTTTCGCAACTTGCTGATGTACAAGCCACCCAGAAGAACTTGGAGGAGCTAATCTTGAACAAGATGGGTGAGATGGAGTCCCAGCTCCAGACAGCAAGTCTTCCTAAGGCAAACACTATTGCCAAGCTCGCAGAGGAATTTCGCTGCTTCCGAGAGCTGGTGTTTGGTATGCTGAGTCTTCTGCGGAGCCAAATCCAGGATTTCTCCAAAATAGTGGATAGCCTCGACATGAGAAGTCGTCGTAAGGCATTAATCTTTACTGGCATTTCTGAAAATGAAGTAGACTGTAAAGCATTTATTGTGGAGAAACTTCATTCCAAATTAGCCTTGAAAGACATCACAATGGATCACATTACTCAGTGCCATCGACTTGGTGCACCCAGCAAGGACCGAGCACGGCCTATTTTGGTGAGATTTATGAAAGTGGATCAAAAATCTGCCGTATGGAGGGCTAAGCAAGGACTTAAGGGCTCTTCAATAGCCATTAAAGAGTTCCTGACTAGAACCAGGCAGTCAGTGTTCAGCAAAGCACGGCTGCATTTCGGAATGCGGGCATGCTGGACACAGGATGGGGTCATAGTGATAAGGACATCGGATGGCAGCCGGCATAGAATTTCTTCTAGTGACGAGCTTGACCCACTTCTAGTAAGGTACCCTAAGGTGGCCAGAGAATCAACAGTTGCAGCTAGGGGGAAAGCCCACAAATAATGAACATTTATTGTTGTGTCCATCGCCATTAAACTCACAATTAATGCACGGATTTGTGGTAGTAAATACTTACTTTACTTTACAGATTTTTATGGATCACCACTCACACAACCATTGATAAATGGTATGTAGGTACTTGCTATAATTTTTCACATCTTTTACTTTGTCAATCTTATTTCTTATTTTTCTTTCAATTTTATTCACGATGACCCACTTTAGATTTTATAGGTAGTTGTTTGGGCAACTACTTGGGCTTAATGAAAAAAAAATTCTTCCATAATTAACAATAAGCTCTTTACTCTCTTAGAACATAATTTACAATGGAGTCCGCGACCGAACCGATAATAATGTTTTTCGAAGAATTCATTCGCGAACGAATTGCGCGCGCATATTGGCGACCGATCTCGCTCGAGAGTTGCACACGCAGTTTGGGTAGATGGCGCTACAGGTATCGGACATGTCAGCCGAGAGTTGCACACGCAGGTTTGGTAGATGGCGCTACAGGTATCGAACATGCCGGCCGCCTTGGAATCCTCTGGTTTCAAAACTAAATAGCTGCGCCGCTGGAGGCGCTGACTTCTCTGTTGTCCTGGCCACCACTCGTCGTCGATGGCACCGGAAGTGGACAGATTTTGGAGAAAGCTCGCTGCACAGAGCCTGTCGTTGTTTGTAGTTCAGCTACACGGCTCACACCATCGGTTCCTGTGAACACCTTGACAATTCTGCCCATACGCCATTTCAGAGGGGGTAAGTGGTCCTCTTTAATGACAGCAAGGGTATTCAAAGCTAAATCTTGGTTGTGGGTCTTCCACTTGGTCCTCGTCTGAAGCTCCGAAATGTAGTCGGTTGACCACCGCTTCCAGAACTGCTGCCTCAACTGTTCAATCCTCTGGAATCGCGTCAGGCGATTGATTGGCTCCTCCGTCAAGTCCTTGCAGGCTGGTGAGAGGAGTGGCCGGCCGATCAGGAAGTGGGCTGGGCTAAGCGGAAGAAGGTCGTGTGGATCTGACGACATAGGAAACATTGGACGGGAATTCAGGACGGCTTCGATCTGTGTCAACACCGTGCTGAACTCCTCGTACGTTAGATTAGCGGTACCCATGACACGCCTCAGGTGGTGTTTACAGGATTTTACTCCTGCCTCCCACAATCCCCCAAAATGAGGAGCGTAAGGTGGTATAAATTTAAACTCGATATTATCACTACTTAGATTATCAATAATTTGATGTGAATGCTCATTAAACATTAATTTAACTTCCTTCATAGCTCCAACAAAGGTTGTCCCATTATCCGAGAAAATTTGTGCTGGTTTTCCACGACGGGATATAAACCTTTTAAGTGCTAATAGGTACTCTTGCGAAGAAAGTGTACTGACCAATTCAAGGTGTATAGCTCGCGTTATAAAACAAATAAATAGGCATATGTACCCCTTTTCAAGTTTAGCCCCCCTACCTTTGCGGTTCAGTACAGATATGGGGCCAGCATAGTCGACCCCGCAGCGAATAAAAGGAAAACCCGGTTCCAAACGCTCCGCAGGCAAGTTGCCCATGATTGGAGAAACAGTCTTTCCCTTAAGTCGCGTGCAGCGGACGCAATGATGAACCACCTTTCTGGCCAGATTTCTTCCCCCTAATGGCCACCAACTCTCACGCACAGTAGCAAGTAGCAGTTGGGGGCCAGCATGGAGAAGCTTATTATGGAAATGCTGAAACAATAATAATGTAAAACGGTGTTTACAGCACAATAAACTAGAGTGCTTTTTATCGTATTCAAAGTTAGGCGAGTTAATTAAGCGTCCGCCTACTCTTATTATATCATAATTATCTAAAAATATATTAAGGTTAGCAATCGCACTAGTAGTTTGTAACGGCAAGCTACCCTTCAACTTAGTGTATTCGGTGGGAAAAGATTCCCGTTGTACGAGTCGCGTTAACATTTGCGTTGACGCGCGCAACTCATTCACTGATAAAGGCCCAATAATGCGATCGTCCCGATGTGTGCGTGAGTTGTGAATGTAACGTAATACATATGCACTTGTACGCCTTATGCGATTATACGAAGAAAACCGATCGAAATTAATAACTATATTTCGTGTGACGTCACAAACCATTGTTGTAGTGTGAGGTTTTAACTCCGGTAGGTCACTGGCGTAGTCAGTAAGCGAGTTGGTGCTCTGTTGCGATTCCATCAACTCATGACACTGCAAGAATGGTGGACCGTTCCACCACAGACTACATTCACTGAGTGTGTCCGAGCTGACGCCGCGTGAGACTAAGTCCGCTGGATTGTTTTTAGTACCTACATGCGACCAAATAGCATTACTCGTAAGCTCATTTATTTCCACTACTCTGTTCTGAACAAAGGTTTTCAATGAGTGCGGGGACATTCGAAGCCACCCGAGGACGATAGTTGAATCTGTCCAAAAGAAAGTTTTATAAAATGTCAACCGTAACGAACTAATTATTTTTTTGTATAACCGTGCGCCGATCAACGCCCCGCACAATTCCAGTCGAGGTATACTAGTCGGTTTTAAAGGCGCGACCTTACTTTTGGCACAAAGTAACTTACAAGCAACAGCTGAGTTATCTGAGTATGTACGCACGTACGCGCATGCGCCGTATGCACACTGAGAAGCGTCGCTAAAAATATGTAATTCTATATATCGTGAGTGCAAACTCATTACACAACGTGGAATGCGTAATGTATGTAAACATTGTAGTGTACTAAGAAAGGTATCCCAAGATAACACGACATCATTAGGAACCGGATCGTCCCAATTTATTTTACATAACCATAACTTTTGCAGAATTATTTTTGCGTTAATTATTACCGGTGTTAACATACCTAATGGGTCGTACACCTGCGCAATCGCTGACAGCATGCCACGTTTAGTTAATGGGTTTGTACTATTACTCGTATCATTATTTACTCGCGATGTGAAATGTAATTCATCATTTTTATTAAACCATCCCATACCTAAAGTTTTATTTTGACACTGATCTCCTAATGCCAATCTTTTTGATATGTCATGGGCAGTAATATCTAAATTAAATATCCATTTACGTAATGGAAAACACGCCGATTTTAAGGTGTTGGTGACCTTATCACACATATTAAATAAACTATTTAAGTCATTATGACCCATCAATACGTCATCGACGAAGAAATCTTCTCTTATCACGGTAGCTACCTGGTCATCCTCACATTCACGCGCCAGTTGATTCAGACACCTCATACTCAGATAAGGCGCTGATGCCGTGCCATACGTCACAGTGTTAAGGCGATATATACCTATTGTGTCCGACGGATTTTTACGCCACAGAATTAGTTGCAGGTCACGTTGATCTGGCTGTACTAAAATTTGACGATACATTTTTTCCACGTCGGCACATGCTACGTATTTATATTGCCTAAAGCGTAAAAGTATGGAAAAAATGTCGTTCTGAAGCGGCGGCCCGATAAACTGTATATTATTCAATGACTTGCCTGTAGTTGTCACTGCGCTAGCATCGAACACCGTACGCAATTTAGTGGTACTACTGTTTTCATTTATCACACCGTGGTGCGGTAAGAAATAATGTGGGGACCCGTACGTATCTACGCGACTCATATGACCTAGACTTTCGTACTCATCCATAAATTTAATATATTTTTCCCTAAATTCTGGGAAACGAATGAATTTACGTTCAAGCGACAACAAACGCTTTTTAGCCGCACCGTAACTTTCCCCGAGAACCGTAGGCGATTCTTTAAAAGGAATACGCACGGAGAATCGACCTTCACGGGTACGTGCTGTCGTTTGAGCGAAAATATTCTCGCACTTTTGTTCGTCGGCACTAAGGATATTCCCAGCGTTGGGAATCTCTTCGAGCTCCCAAAATAGTTTTAATTGTGTATCTAACGTTTGTGAATAGTTACACTGAACCTGATTTATGCGCAGGCCGTTATTATTATTATACAAAGGTCCACACATTATCCACCCTAGTTTAGTATTCTGTAAATAAGGTCCATTTTTTAACCTAATTTTACCATCAATTAATAACTCCCAAAACTTGTCCGCGCCTATCAAGAGATCAATGTCCGACGGCGAATAAAATATGGGATCAGCCAATTGAATATTATCCGGGATAATAATATTTTTTACGTTTATATAAAATGCCGGTAACTGATTTGTAATACACGGCAACACTAAACATTCAATATTAGTACGATAACTCTTATCTTTCGATCGTAATAATATTTTACAGGTGTGGGTAGAATTCGTGATCGAATGACCTACCCCAGTAACTTGACAAGTGGACTTTTTTAAATTTACATTTAGCATATCGCAAAAAGATTTTTTAATGAAACACTGTTGGCTTCCATTGTCAAGAAGGACCCGTGCTGTGTGAGATTTATTATTATTATCTATAATATCCACTAGCGCTGTGGACAGGAGTACGGTAGGCAACCCGCTATGGGTTTGTTTACAAAGCGAGTAGGTACTATCTGAGGAGTGTAACGAAGTTGAGACATTAGAAACGTTAGTAGTTATCGGCTGCGACTGCGTATTATTTGTACCTACTACGTTCACGTTGCCTCCGCTATCGACATGAATCAAACTATTATGTTTTTCAAGATGACACAGTCGACACGGCCCGAATGTACACTCTTGTACCGTATGACCGGAACGTAAACAATTCTCACAAATATTTGTTGTTTTTACAAAGTTAATCCTCTCTTGAACAGGTAAATTAATAAACTTTGAACACGTATAAAGTGAATGATTACCTTTGCACATAACACACACGCGCGAACTTCGCTTGCTTGAAGCGTTATTACTATTATTTTTATTACCGGCGTTCGTAGCGACGTAACTATGCGATTGTTTTTTGTTTTGTTCACTACCTCTGTTTTCGTGTGAATGTTTACTGTGGTTTACCTTAATAATATCTAACATATCCGCTCTGTCCTTGAGAAACTTTAGTAAATCTTCTAACTTTACGAATGGCGGCTTAGTGTTCGCATTATAAAGTGTACCCTGATACTGTTCCCATTCGCGTTCCGTACTGGGATCCAACTTCGAAACAACTAAATAAATAATTAACGTGTCCCACGCATGCGTTTCTTCCCCCAGTGAGGAAAGCGCGCGTAAGTTTCTCCGCACTGTATCTATAAGTTTCCTTAATTGACTGGCCGATTCCTTATGTAAAGATGGAATCGTATATAGGGACTTGACATGGTTATGTTGTAATAACCGTAGGTTGTTGTAACGATCCTCTAATAGCCCCCATGCGTGAAAATAATTTTCGGCCGTGAACTCTAATGCACTAATAACTTGCGATGCACTATTCGTTAACGACGAACGTAAATAATGGAATTTTTGTATGCAATCTAAATCCTGACGCTCGTGGATCATACTACAATAAGAATTTCTAAACTCCAACCAGCGATCGTACGAACCGTCAAAGGTGGGTATCTTAATGTCCGGTAACTTTACACACATTTTACTTTTACCGACTAAATTATTATTATTTACAGGTACCTCTTTCTTCAGCAAGAGTTTAGCAGAAGCTACTGTCTTATAGTACTGTTCTTCGAAACGGTCTCGGTCATCCAACTGTTTTGGAAGATCGAGTTCGTCCACATTTTCTTCAATTAAACTTTGTAACTCGCTGTGATTATCTAATAAACTCGAACTGTTATCTATGCGTAACTGTAACTCTAATATCTGTTGGTCGTCTAACGGGCATTTACATCTTTTTAAATAACTTTCAAATACGGTTAACCGACCTTTGACTACTGCTCTCTTCTTAATAAGTTCCGACATCTTAGCTTCACTCATTTTAAGAGAAAATAAGAACGCAAGAGTACTCACTGTAATCCTTCCTGTGTGATATGGACTTGCACCGCGTGCCGCCCGCTCAAGCCCGCGAGATTACAACTCACGGCGTCGGGTTATCACCGGCAGGGCACCGCCGCTCAACAACTAAGAATACAACACGGATATTAAACACAGACCAAGATGGGATGGGTAATTGGTAGGAAACTCAGACCTGCCACTCCTCTAATCCACTCGGGGTCCAGAAGTTGGTACTCGTTGCACGTGTTCTTGTAATGGCGGGTGAACTTCTTCTTCGTAATAATGCGACGAATGACGAATGCTTCACCACGTATAGAACTCTTCGTTGTTCTTTATAATTTGGCTTCCCAAGCCAAATTATAAAGAACAGCCAAATTAAGCCCAAGTAGTTGCCCAAACATATGGTCCTTTGTTTGGGCAACTACTTGGGCTTAATGAAAAAAAAATTCTTCCATAATTAACAATAAGCTCTTTACTCTCTTAGAACATAATTTACAATGGAGTCCGCGACCGAACCGACAATAATGTTTTTCGAAGAATTCATTCGCGAACGAATTGCGCGCGCATATTGGCGACCGATCTCGCTCGAGAGTTGCACACGCAGTTTGGGTAGATGGCGCTACAGGTATCGAACAGTAGTACTTAAGTCTTTCATATTGTTTATTTAATCACCCACAATTCCTTACGTCAAAATTAAACTTATGTGGGTAATATTAATTAATATAATAGAAATCTGAATGGAATGTGCGGTATTCAAGTGTTAAAACTCGTTTGTTTTTGCTGTCATGTCACACTGTTTATTAATCATGCGTGACAGTGACAGCAATTTGCATATCGTGATAATATGTGACATTTTCAATTCTTGATTGTTGCGCGTTTTATTTTATTTTTTTTGTCGTTCCGTTGCACGTAATTTTCTTTTGTAATTTTCATATTGTTTACCATTTTGTGTTGTTTAATATTGTTTATGCTTTTTTTGTTTTTTTTTCTTCATTTTTAATTTAATTGTGAACTGGTGCTGCTGGCGGGTGGTGCAGCGAGGTACTAATAGTTGAGTAAGTACTGCACCACTTAATAACTATATTCATAAATATTATATCTATTTTTTATTATATCTATAAATATATATTTATTTTGTTTATCTATATATTCATATGTTTTAATGCATTCAGATGAAGAATCATTTCTTTCTGCTAACAATTCCACTGACTTATCGAACGCAAGCTTCTCCTCTTGCACTGAGACACTCGGTGATTACTTGCGTCGTACGTTCGGTAACTCAAAGCGACACTTGATAAATATTTGCCATATTAATGCCCAGAGTGTGCCCAGCCACTATAATGACCTATATGAAGCTTTCTCTGACGGCAATATTCATGCGGTCCTGGTTTCCGAGAGTTGGTTGAAACCTCATCTTCCTTCCACAAGTTACTCTCTCCCTGGGTTCGTACTAATTAGAAATGATAGGCTCGGAAAGGGAGGTGGCGGTGTTGCTATTTATCTGCGCAGTAATTTTCCCTATAAAATTCTAGCTACATCACCTTCTGAGTACTGTGCATCTGCCGAATATCTTTTTCTCGAGGTATGTATAACTGGAGTCAGAACGCTTATTGGTGTAGTCTACTGTCCACCTGCAGTGGATTACTTCTCCGATCTTGAGTCGGTTTTGGAATCTATTGGATCTGAGTATGAGCATCACGTCATCATGGGCGATTTCAACACAAACCTTTTGAATTGTACCCATCGTTCCCGTCAACTTCGTAGCATCCTCGAGTCTGTCAGTCTTCATATCCTACCACTCCAGGCAACTCACTGCAACTCTTCAGGTGAAGATACTTGGCTTGACTTGATCCTTACCTCTAGTCCATCTCACACCGCCTCTCATGGCCAATATCCTGCTCCTTGTTTTTCTCACCACGACTTAATTTATTTGTCCTATCGTCTTAAACCTCCAAAGCCTACTCCAAGGGTTCTGCGCATGCGTTGTTTTGCTAAAATGGATGTCGAAGGATTGCGAAGTGATGCTGCCGGGCTTGAGTGGGAGTCACAGATTTCTAATGGCTCCTCTATCGATGACAAAGTAACAATTTTTAACCGAATGATAAAAGACCTTTATGACATACACGCGCCAATCAAGTCTATAAAAGTCAAGCGTCCACCAGCTCCATGGATGTCGAGAATTGTGCGTATGGCCATGAGACGAAGAAACCGGGCTTTTAGAAAATATAAGCGTGATCGGTCTGAGGAGAATTGGATGCTTTACAAATCGGCCAGAAATCGGTGTAACCAGATGATACGGAACGCTAAACGCCGGCACATTCTTGAAAATATTACAGCTTGCTCTGCGGCCGATATCTGGAAGTTCCTCGGAACGCTGGGTATCGGTAAACAAGATTATGTGGAGCTGCCTAACACGATTGGTTTGGACGATATCAATACCCATTTCACCACTATTGCCAGTTTGGATTGTCAAACCATTCGTCAGACGGTAGACTTCATCGCTGGTCTTCCGCGTGGCAATACTGGCTCCTTTAAGTTTTCTTCAGTCTCCCCGGGCGATGTCAAAAAGATTATCCTATCAATAAAATCCAAGGCTGTTGGCTACGACGATATAAGTCGAAGTATGGTCATCCCGATCCTTGAGTATATCCTTCCATCGATTACCCACATCATAAACTTTTCGTTATACTCAGGACAGTTCCCTTCCTTATGGCGTTACGCTTACGTCCGCCCCCTTCCTAAGATTACTAATCCTTCTCTCCCTTCACACTTTCGACCAATCTCAATTCTTCCTTTCCTCTTCAAAGTGCTGGAAGCTTGTGCCCATAAGCAACTATCTGGTTTCATTCACCGCTATAACCTAATAAGTCCCCTGCAATCTGGGTTTAGGCCTGGGCACAGCACTGCTACAGCACTTTTAAAAGTGACTGGCGACATTAGAGAGGGAATTCGGGATACCAAAGTAACTGCCTTGGTCCTTATAGACTTCTCCAATGCTTTCAATGCCGTCAGTCATGACATCCTTGAATCCATCCTTTCCCATCTTATGATTTCGCCTGGGGCACTGGAATGGTTCCAGTCTTATCTTCGTGGGCGCCAGCAGGCTGTTCGCAATGATGAGACTCTGTCGAATTGGCGTGAGCTTGCAGCTGGTGTACCTCAAGGCGGTATTCTCTCTCCCCTACTATTTTCTATCTTTATTAACCTTATTACTCACAATCTTCAGTGTGCGTATCATCTTTATGCTGATGACCTTCAGATTTACACTCAAGCTCGACCCGAGGACTTGTCCTCGGCAATCGAAAAACTTAATAAAGATCTGGAAGCTGTAAGCCGTTGGTCTGACCAGTTTGGTGTGGCAGTAAATCCCACAAAATGCCAGGCCATTGTTGTTGGTGGTCCACGTATGATGAGTAGGGTGGTGGTCGCACATCTTCCCCCAATAATAATGGACGGCACTGTTATTACCATCAGTCCCAGTATCAAGAACCTTGGTCTGCACCTTGATGCTACGCTAAGCTGGCAGTCACAGGTTTCCAGCGTTTGCCAACGTGTTACTAACACCTTGCGTCATTTAAATCGATTTCGAAATTTCCTTCCATCCAGGACCAAGGCAATGCTTGTGCAGTCCCTAATTTTCCCCATAATCGACTATGGTGACGTGTGCTATTGCGATCTCAATTCGGACTTGCTTAATAAGCTTGATCGTCTTATGAACAACTGCATAAGATTTGTCTTCAACTTGCGTAAGTACGATCATGTTTCTGGGCACAGGTCTGAGTTGAAGTGGATGTCCATCCGACAGAGAAGAGATCTTCGCGTGTTAACAACCCTTTACTCTATCCTTAACTCTCCTACTCCTCCTTTGTACCTAACACCTTATTTTCAGTACCGATACTTGGGACATTCTAGAAATCTTCGTTCTTCCAACAATCTTCTTCTTCACTGTCCTTCTCATAGCTCTGACACTGTTCACTCATCATTTCACATCCAATCTATCCTTTTATGGAATGGCCTGCCCTTGGAAATCAGGAAAGCAAAGAACAAGCAGTCTTTCAAAGCCGGAGTTCGCAAGTGTATCTTGGAGGGAAAGTTGGCAAAATCTTCTTTATTATAAACTATCCTACTTTATGTGAATATCCTATACTTATGTATGTAGTATATGGTTATATAATATATATTATTTTACTTATGTATTTTATTTGTATTATGTATTACTTATGTATTATATGTGCATTCATGCATATTATTATGTTTGTATTTATATTATTATATTATATTTATTGTATTATGCATTTTAATTAATTACTTTTTTTTTAAGTTAGCTCTTGTACTTTTTTGCACCGACCATATTCTTACTGCATCACCCAAAGGTTGGCTAGCAAGAATGCTTGTTGGCATTAAGCCCACCTTTGTACGTTGTGCATAAAGGTTAAATAAAATAAATAAATAAAAAAAACAGGACTGAACTAAAAACCACTAGTAACCACTATTGGGGCACTTTTCTGGCAGACTGGGCCGACTAGATACTGAGAGTAAGTCGTAAGGCGCTAGATACTAGCCTCAGAATACAGAACAAACCGCAGAATCCGCGTTCACTCATAATTACATGTCGTCAAATGTGTCCAAAAACAATACGTCAATCCCCCCGCCAGCCGCACTTCCCACCCGCATAGTGTTGCCGACAGTGGAACAATTCCCTTAGTTTGGGGTAATTTTACAACAGGAGGGTAAGATACGAGTAAACCCAACAAAATAGGTAACCTTACGATAAATGCAACAGACTAGTTGTTCACACATTTCATAGAGGTATCATAAAAGTTGTCGATTTCTGGCTGTGTTAATTTTAGTTACACCTACTATATACAACAAATAAAATAAAGCTTCAATAAGTACAAAGGTTTTATTGCGTTCCCTTTTGCTGGTTTAGTTTTTATAATATGAATTGTCTTTAGACTCGGAACTAAAGATTAGAAGTCTACTTACTTTACTTAGTTCCTGAGATTAGCGCATTCTAGCAAACAAACAAGCAAACTCTTCAGCATTATAATTAGTATAGATATATCTTAGTAGGATATGCTGTTTTCAAACCACCTTTGTCATAAATATATCTCTTCAAAGTGAATTGAGCAAACTATGCTCTGCTAGATGGTTTCCAAAATTAATCTAACCGTGCCCTTTGTATGATTTGTATTTATTTTTCTGTCAGGGAAACTAATATGACAAAGGCTCCATAATGGACAAAAATATAACCCACAACAAATAAATAAGTGGGTAAAATTTTCACCAAGAATGACAACACTCACAAAATGGCCGCATCATTTTCATAGAAAAATAAATCGATAAAAAAAAATTCAACAATTAATTAAATATAACCCACTATTGCAGTCGATGCTTGCAGATGAAATGTAATCTTATCCACTTTTTTCGTAATTCCAGTCGCATTTTTACTCGTAGTAATAACACAAGACGGCATAATGAAATTAAAATTGATACTCGTAAATACGTCACGACATGCCACGTGCCAAAATTGACTAATCGTAGAAATTTCATACTATTCTAGTTAATAATGGTTTTAGTTGCTTCTGTTTGAAGCGCGATGACGCCTTCTGGTTTGTTCTGTATTCTGAGATACTAGCTATCTTTCATTCACTGACAAATCGAGTCGAAGTTATACTGGTACCTATCTTATAGTAATAATGTTGGGGAACCTACCTACCTGGATATGGAGATAAATGAAAGAAAAAAGGCTTGACAAAAATATTTTTATTCATCATCCTCTCTTATAATTACAGCATCGAGGAATGCAGCTGGTGTTGGTATTGATGATTGATGCCTGGCCCACCCAAGGTACCACAGAAGAGTCATTACATGGGCACAACACCCTATCGTTCTTCTACCGACCAAACAATTACAGCAATATTCTACAATTCCTGTCCTTCCAAAGACATTATTCTTTTTTTTTGTTATTTAATAGGTCGGCAAACGAGCAGACGGATTACCTGATGGTAAGCAATCAGCGCCGCCCATGGACACTCGCAACGGAGGAGTTACGAGTGCGTTGCCGACCTTTTAGGGATTAGGGATTTGGAGATTTAGGGATTTAGGAGGGATTGGGGGAGGGGAAGGATTGGGCCTCCGGTAACCTCACTCACACGGCGAAACACAACGCTGTGGTTATTTCACGCCGGTTTTCTGTGAGGCCGTGGTATCACTCCGGTCGATCCGTCCCACACTTTATTAATATTATTTATTAATATTATTTATTAATATTATTCTCTATTAATATATAAACATAATATATTTTTCTAGAAATGTGTCTGGATTTAATTTTGCCTCTTATTAGTGAATTATCTCCACTCCCTCTCAAACGATACTCTGATACATTAATATTTTCTCTGGATATTTCTATCCTATAACCTCCATGAAACCTAATAAGTTCGCTGTAATAAGACCTTGCCTGTCGGATCTGGTATGTTCGTAGGGCAAATAGTATTAGTTCATTATGTTCTAAAACTGGGAATTAAAAAGAAGTATTAGAATTAGCTGTAATATTAGTAAAATCAGATGTTCGTCTATTCATATGTGTGGTGTTTATAAAATCAGATAAATTATTATTTAGTGAAAATCGTTCCCTAATCACATTCACTATCTGTTCAGCATAATTTCTATTTTTCAATCTAACACCGAATTGATTTAAAAGGCTTGCAGCTATAGAAAACATTTGCATCATATTGGGTACGGATTTATTAAAAAAATCTTGGCGGGATATTTTAAAATCTCGTTTAAAATACCCGTTAACAACTTCGACCACCCAACGGCATAAGGTCACACAACGACTCCTGTTGGCTTGATCGGTGGTGAGCTGATGTTCACCCTCCAGCAAGGATTCCGGCATGTATGCTTTATAATTGCAAGCTTCTAACAAAGTAATTGAATCCCTAAACCCTCTGTCTAGAATAAAAATATTGATTTTTATATAAATATTTTTTTATTATTATTCTGAAAGTATTGTCTGAGAGGAGAGTTTTCATCCCTAAAAAGATACTTCATTATATCTGCATCAGATGTGGTAGCTTTGTATGGGCCAAAGCAGTCTACAATGTAACCATCAGGTGTTACCAACAAAAACGGTTTTAACAAGTTTCTGTACTTATGCAAGGAATATGTTTCCTTTTGGAACATATAATTAGAACTTTTATTCAAGTAAATATAAGTCCCGTCACATATATAATTATTGTGTTTTCAATATTTTGATTATAAATTGCATTCGGAATAATTAAATTATGTTGCAACAATTGTTCACGGGATATGTGTTGAATACCCAGATAATATATATATAACCTTATCCATTAACCTTTCTAATGTCCGTCTTGGTACCATTAATAATTGGGATAACCGGTCATCTGAGTCACCAGTTCTCATTTTCATTAAAAGATCACCTAAACCCAAAATGCCACGATGCGTTTCAATAAGTCGTGGCATTTCATATAATAACAATTGAAATTGCTGTTTACCCATTCCCAGCTAATAATGAAACAAATGATCATCAATTCTTTCTACGCTTTCCATACTCGAAAAATCCAAGAATGTGTTAAAAGCATTAATAAAAGATAATGCATGTTCAAGTTGTTCAGCCGTTAATGTTCTAAAACTATTTTGGGAATTGAACAATGTGTCCCAATCACTACTAAATGTGTGCTCTTCACAAATACGAGCATTTCATCATCATCAGCCTATAAATGCCCACTGCTGAGCAAAGGTCTCTTCTCATACGGAGAGGGTTAGAGCATTAATCACCACGCTTGCTCAATGCGGGTTGGCGAATTCAAAATTATAATTAGAAATTATAAGTCCAGGTTTCCTCACGATGTTTACCTTCACCGTATGTCAGTGGTGATTAAATAATCATAGAAAGTACATATAACTCGGAAAAAGTCACATTGGTACTTGCCAGTTTCGAACCCGCACCCTCATGCATGAGAAGCGGGCGCCTTAACCTCCGGGCCACCACGACATTACGAGCGTTTATAGGCAAGTAATACTTGTGTTGGCTTAGTGTTGTTGCTCTTAGAGGGTCCGAAATCCTTTGTAAATCTCTATTTTGGCAACCATAAAAAACACAATGTGATGCAGTATTAGCAGCTCGCCTATACCGAGATAAACTTATTAGTCGGGGTGCTTCATCGGCTTGCTGTTCAACATTTGGAGAGTTTCGATGTTCTTGAAATAGTGGCTCGGGTTGTGGGTCTAACTCTGCTTGAGGTTCTAGCTCTGGTTGCGGTTCTAGCTCTGGTTGCGGTTCTAATTACCTGCCGTGGAGAAATTGTATTTTCAATTTCAATACGTATAGCTTGCTGCAACTGAGATCTCATGTGGCCACGGGAAGATGAGGCACCAGGTTCATTAGACAATCCAGTGTTGACAAGCTGCATTGCCAACTGGTTACATGCATCACATATACCTAGTCTAGCCATAAATACTGTAACAAATAAAAAAAATATTTTTTCTATTGTAAATAAAATTTATTACTTTTACAGTATGTAAGTTTAATACATAAATATAAAACAATTCAAACATAACAAGCTTATTCGAAGTGGTCTCCATTGGCTGCAATACAGTCCTTTAAACGTTGAGGCCAGTTATCAATAGAAGCACGCGCTCTTTCCATGGGAAAATTCTTCACTGCCAATCGTATGGATTGTTTTAGGGAGTCCAAATTATCATGACGTTTAGAGCAAACCCTACTCTCTAACACTGACCATAAATCATAATCCAGCGGATTAAGATCGGGACTAGACGACGGCCAGTTTTCAGCTCTGATGAAGTCGGAAACGTTCGTTTCCAACCAAGACTGCGTGGACCGAGCTTTATGACCGGCGCCGAGTCTTGCTGGAAGGACCATTGTTAGTTATTGAACATGGTGTTGTTAAGGGGCTTAACTACCTTCTTAAGAATGGTATTTTGATACACTTGTGCCGATGTTTTGAATCTTTTTTCGCAAAAGTATGGCTCAGTCACTCCTTCATAGCTAACACCCCACCAAACCATCACTGAAGTCGGATAATGCCCACGTTGCACTCTGTCGACTAATTGAGAAGCTTCCTTAGAGCTTTGAGCATAAATACGGTCATTTTGTTTGTTAATATGTAGAGGCATTCAAAACTGCAAGAAACAGATGCAACCAGATGGTACGCAATGCTAAACGCCGTCATATTTTCAATAATATATATGGTTCGTCTCCTGCCAATATCTGGAAATTCTTCAGATCTCTTGGTATAGGAAAATCGCCTAATTCAGACCTGCCTATCTCAATTGGTTTGGGTGATCTTAATCGACATTTCTCCACTGTTACAACACTAGATCATCCTACCAAGCAAAACACCTTGTCGTACATAAGAGGTCTGAGAGAGGTCTCCACGTCCGAACATTAATAACTTTGGTTTCATGCCCATTGACGCGGAAGAGATTCGCAAGATTATCCTCTCTATTAAGTCAAGAGCTGTGGTTTGTGACTCCATATCTCGAGACATGATAGTAAATGTCCTAGACCAACTCCTGTGTCCAATTACCCATATTATAAATTTTTCCATATTCTCCGGTGAATTTCCATTAGTATGGCGTAAGGCCTTTGTACGACCTTTACCTAAAGTCAGTAATCCTACTCTTCCGACCCACTTCCGTCCTATTTCAATCCTTCCCTTTCTATCCAAGGTGCTGGAAGCTTGTGTCCACAAACAGCTATCCCAGTTTGTTTACAAACATTGTTTGATAAGCCCGTTACAATCGGGTTTTCGACCTGGCCACAGCACCGTAACTTTCTTCCTTAAAGTGACTGGCGATATAAGGGCGGGCATGGAGGACACCAAAGTAACTGTTTTGGTATTGATTGATTTCTCGAACGCCTTCAATATGGTCAGTCACGATATCCTTTTAGAAATCCTGTCTCATCTTGCGATCTCCGACAAGTCACTGGAATGGTTTTCTTCATATCTTCAGGAGCGTCAGCAGTCGGTCCAGTGCGATGACAGTTTGTCTAGTTGGTGTGACTTGAAGGCTGGCGTTCCCCAGGGCGGCATTCTTTCACCACTTCTTTTCTCTATCTTTATTTATTTCATCACTTTGGAACTTCAGTGTGCGTACCATCTGTATGCTGATGACTTGCAGCTGTATTGTCAGGCTGCGGTGGATGATCTGCCCGTTGCTGTCTGCAAACTAAATAGGGACTTAGCGGCTATCCAAAACTGGTCAGACAGGTTCGGTATAGCCGTGAACCCTAATAAATGCCAGGCCTCAATAATAGGTAGTTCTCGAAATTTGAGATTGGTTGATGGTACAAACGTACATCCTCTCTTATATAATGACGTGACTATCCCATTCAGTCAAGAAGTAAAGGACCTTGGGCTGCTTATTGATAGCACATTGAGCTGGCGACCCCAAGTCACCAGTGTTTGCCGGAAGGTGACCGGCTCGTTGAGGGCTATGTATCGCCTGAGGAACTTTCTTCCGTCATCCGCGAAGACGCAGCTGGTGCAGGTCTTGATTTTCCCCATTATTGATTACGCTGATGTCTGTTACTATGACCTGAATGCAGATCTACTCAATAAACTTGACAGACTTCTAAATAACTGCATTCGATTCATTTTCAATCTTCGCAAATATGATGTTTCTGCACGTAGGATGCAACTTAAGTGGCTGCCAATACGTTTGCGCAGACAACAGAGGGCACTTACAACTTTATTCTCTTACCTTGATTCTCCTTCTTCGCCTAGCTACCTCGCCCCTTACTTTCAATATACTTGCGCAAACCATTCAAAATTTCTTCGGTCTTCCCACAATCGACACCTCCAGTGTCTCACCCATCGCACTGGCTTCTTCCATTCTTCTTTCTTCATTCAAGCTGTTCTTCTATGGAATGCGCTTCCGAAGGAAATCAGAATGGCCACAAATCGCTACTCGTTCAAGTTAAAAGTCCACGAGCATTTATTTAAGGATTGGCAGACACAAAACAAATGTGGTAACTAGTCTCGACATGATGTTTCCCATCTAGATAATATTATGTATATATGTATATATGTATATATATATCTATCTGTACATTATAGTATGTATGTTTCAATATATCCATACTTAACATGTATTATTTATTGTATTCGTTAACTTATTTTATGCATATCTATTTATTTATGTGTAAAGAATCGTGTTTGTTTCTTCCTTTTTCTTTCCCCTTTCATCCTGTTCTAGGACTCTGTGTCCTTGCTTCGCACCAACCGCAAGAATTCTCTGCACTGCCCTATGGTTGACTGTTAGAGAATGCTTTAAGGCATTAAGTCCGCCATTCACACTGTTTTGTATGAAGAAGAAATAAATAAATAAAAATGTTGCTCAATTGTAAAAATTTTCTCATCCGTAAACAAAATTTTTCTGTGACCTCCCTTTGCGTACCGCTTCAGTAGTTGTTCAGATTTTATCACCCTATTCTTTTTTAAATTATCATTTAAAAAATGTCCAGTGCGTCTCTTATAAGCTGCAAGTCCTAAGTCGTCTTTTAAAATACGCGACATGGTTCTAGGTGCTATCTTCATCTCCCGAGATGAAATCTTTTGCTTTCGGACAGGATTTCTTCGAATTCTTTCCCTTACTGCTTTGACCACCTTTTTCGTACGAATACTACGTGGACGGCCAGATCTTTTTCTGTCACAAACAGAGGAGGTCTCATTGTACCTATTAATAGCCCGGTACACAAACATTTGACTAATGCCAAGCGTGTGGAGAGTTTTAAAAATTGCATTTGGCTCCATACCCACTTTGTGTAATGCAATCACAGCGATTCGGTTCTCTTTATCACCCCACTTCATTTTAATGAACAATTTATTGGCGCCAAAATAAGAAAACACTATGAAAAAATATATAAAAATGACAGATTCTAAATTCAAATGTAATATTTTGTTTATTTTTAATTGTAACAGTATTTATGGCCAGACTATGTATAATCTTCCTCAGTGATCTAAAATAAGAATTACGAGTTGTGTTATTATTTAGGATGTTTACGTATTGTATCTGTACTTAAATAAGATTAGGTAATAATATTTAAATACGTACTATTATTGAAGAATTCCATTCGCAAATCATAGAAATTACTCTCGTGTCTAGCTCAAAAACGAGATGGCGGGGAAGTGTATCAATGCGTATATTGCAATTTACACAAAATAATCGCAGGGCTGCTTGTGGCGTCTGCATATTTATGTCTCACAAAAATCCAAGAGGCAAAATCGGTGTCCAGAAATCAAAAGCACAAAGTAATCGTCACAAGCGGTAGTTATCAGTCCGTAAAACAATGCCAAGGTCAAAAAACAAGAAGAAGGTAATCCAAAAAAGTACAATCAATAATATTCACAACAACAATCGTAGCGAAAGTGTTAGCGAATAATCACTGTCACTGTCAGATGACAGTCCGAATCGATGGCGCCGATCGATGGCATGTAACGTTCCGTTGTACGCATAGACCATGCAATTAAACAAAAGACTCATACTCAATTGTACTTACTTAATTATTTTGATACAAGTTCTTTAGATACCTAAAAGAACTAGTTGGTTAGATGTGTAAGTATTCATTAAATTACGTTTTATACAAGTTATAAATACTTACTTACATAGTCTATGATTATTAAATCATTTCATGAGCGAATTGAAGCGTCAATGGATGCGTTCTGAATAATATTTTATACTAAATAATTTGAAATAAGTTACCAAAACATAAAAAAAGAAAATCTTTTAAATGTGGCTTAAACCATTTCATGCCAGTAACGCACTCGGGTGCGTTTTAATGTTTTTTATTTGTGTGCAATGAAACAATGAAACAATGAATTTATTTTTGCAAATAGGCCATAAAACGGCACTTTTACACGTCAATTTATATGTAAAACATTCGTGACGCTAAATCGCTCGCTCTCTTCAAAAAACTTGTTAAAGATCATTACCTTTCTTCATGAGTACTTACAGTTACGTTTATTTATATGTGTATCTTATTTATTGTTATTATTATATATTAAGTATTTATATTTATATGATATATATATACATATATTACCTATTTGTTATCGTTAGTTCTTTTTTTTTCACTTTTGTTACACACTGTGTCTTATATTTTAATTACATTTCCTGTCTCAGGTCTACTGGAAGAAATTCCAACAGGAATAAGTAGCACCTTTGTACTCTTATTTTTTTATGTATTTTCCTCTGTGCTGTTTGTGTGTACATAAATTATTAAATAAATAAATAAATAAAAAACTAGATGAAGCCGGCATTTCCTATCTGACTACTCTGAGAAGAAATGCCGAAACAAACTCAGAGGTCACTTTCTTTTCAAGTCCAGACAATGTAAAAATAACATAATGTGAGAGAACCGTGCAAGTTCATTCTGTAGTGGTCTTTTGATGAAAGAACCACACCAGTTTAAGTGGACCCGTTCTGAAGACAGGCACGCAAGTGTCAGTTTGCAACCAGCATAGCAAGTACTGCTGAGTTGTCCGACGAACAATACCGATCTAAAGAACATTTGGTTGGGTCACGCAAGTACTCAAACTGTCAGAACGCAGATAACTGGTAGTCCAAAAGCGCGGCAAGTCTCACACGGTCCTTACACTAACAATAATAGAAAATAATAATAATGTCAATAAATAATTATAAAAATAATAAATAAAATAAAAAATGACAAAAATAAAAATGTCACAATAGGTGATAATGTCATTGTTAAAAAATAATAATAATAAACGTAATGTCAAATTGTATATAAAAGTGTAACTTATGTTACAAACATGTCAACATGACCTGTGCAGAAGTTACAGCGGCTCATTCCCAAGCCTGACTATCTTCTAAGTAGTCTTTTATTTTATAAAATGCTTTACAGTAAAGTTTAGCCTTTATTACACTTTTAAAATTATTGAGGCTCAAATTTTGAATATCCCTAGGAATTTTATTGTAAAAGCGTATACATTGACATCTAAACGAACTACTTATTTTCTGAAGCCTGGAGGCGGGGACAACATATTTGTTTTTCCCCCTCGTGTTAATATTATGTATATCACTATGCTTCTTAAATAAGCTTTTGTTTTTATGAGCGTGAATTACATTTTCATAAATATATTGTGAGGCAACCGTCATTATCTTAGTTTCCTTAAATAATTCTCTGAGCGAATGCCTCGGACTAAGATTATAGATTGATCGAATAGCCCTTTTCTGCAGAACAAAAATAGACTGAATGTCAGCAGCATTCCCCCACAACAAAATACCGTATGACACGATGCTGTGGAAATAACTAAAATAAACTAACCGCGCTGTATCTACATCTGTTAAATTTCTAATTTTTTTAACGGCATATGCTGCAGAACTGAGCTTCTTCGACAAGCCATCTATATGTGGGCCCCACTGGAGCTTAGCGTCCAGGGTTATACCTAAAAAGACAGTTGTATCTACAGGACTCAACTCCTCGCCTTTGACAAGCACACTGGTTTTTACCCGTTTAACATTTGGTGTTGTGAATTTAATACATTTAGTTTTAGTTTCGTTTAGTAATAAGTTATTAACACCAAACCAGTGAACTATTTCTGAAAGAGCACTGTTTACATTGTCAATAACTAATTGTCGTCGTCTGAGTTTGAATAATAGAGAGGTATCATCAGCAAACAGCACTATCTCGTGTCTATCCCTTACAAGGTAAGGCAAGTCATTAATATAGATAAGAAATAAAAACGGGCCGAGGATAGAACCCTGCGGAACACCCATCCTCACAACAGATCCGGCAGAAACCACTCCGTTTACTTCAACTCTCTGAACCCTATTACTCAGGTATGAGGTAAGAAGGTCCAGAGATGCACCTCTTATTCCGTAATGGGATAGCTTCCTGATCAGTTTATCATGAAGTACACAATCGAACGCCTTAGATAAATCACAAAATATTCCCAAAGCGTCGCTTGAGTCCTCCCATGCGTCGTAAATGTGATTAAGGAGTTCAACGCCGGCATCAGTTGTTGAACGACCCCTTGTAAATCCGAACTGTTTCGCATGTAATAATTTATTTCTATTAAAAAATCTTTGCATTTGATCTAAAATAATTTTTTCAAAAATTTTACTGAACGTAGGTAGCACTGAAATCGGTCTAAAGTTAGTGGGGTCAGAAGTACTACCTGATTTAAATAATGGAATTATTTTACTACATTTCATAAGATCAGGAAACACACCACAGTCAATACAGTTATTAAAGATTTGAGCTAATACAGGTGCTACAATAGTTATTACAGAGCTTGTAATATACACAGAATTACCCCATAGATCTGCAGTCTTTTTGTTATTCAAAGTATTAAAGATTTTAACAATTTCTTTGTTGTAGTATACAGCGAAGAGTGGGGGCATTCTGCACCCAACTGTCATAGCGAGCGGGCGTGCTTCAACGCCTGTTGTGTGTACGTAGTAACAGCAGTGTAAGTGTGTTATTGAGCATTCTACAAGTGGCGACGAGGAAAAATGTAACTACTATGCACAAATGATTTGTAAAAAGAAAAGAGAATGAGTTATAGTAAATGGCATAATGTGATTGAGGGTAAAAAATATATATATATATATATATATATATATATATATAAATATACAATATTAAGTCAATATTACTGATTACCTATGTTAATAAGATGGCAATCTTTGAGAATCATCCACTCCCTACCATGGATGAACTCTTACCAAATTTTAGGCATGCTAAGTACTTCTCTCGACTTGATATAAAAAACGCTTTCCACCAATTGGAAATCGATGATAGCAGCAGATATATAACCACCTTTAGCACCAGTAAAGGACTGTTTCGTTATAAAAGACTAATGTTTGGCGTGTCGTGCGCACCTGAAATGTTTCAAAAAGTACTAGAGAGATTATTGTTGGGTTGCGCAGGTACTGCGAACTTCATAGATGATATCATCATCTATGGGTCTGATGGACAGGAACACGACAAACGGCTTAACAAAGTCCTACAAGTGCTTAAAGACAATAATGTTCTCCTTAATGAAACTAAATGCATTTATAAAACGAATAAAATAGAATTTCTTGGACATGAATTAACAGCTGAAGGGATAAAACCGTTAGCTAAATATATCCAGGCGATTCGGTCTGCGCGGAGGCCATCCACTGTCGAGGAAATACAGAGCTTTCTTGGTCTCGTCAATTACGTAGGAAAATGGATTCCCAAGCTGGCATCGCTTACAGAACCTCTTCGACAATTAATCCGACTAAAACTGAACAAATCTGCGAATATTCAAAAATTTTGGACAAATATTCAAGAAAGATCTTTTGAAAGTCTTAAGCAACAGCTGTTGGAGATAAAGACATTGGGCTATTACAATCCAGCGGATAAGACGCAAGTCATTGCAGACGCTTCTCCAGTTGGATTAGGGGCGGTGCTCATACAAATTGATAGCAAAGGTCCTCGGGTGATAGCGTTTGGCAATAAGAGCCTTACAGACTGTGAGAAAAGATATTGCCAAACTGAGAAGGAGGCTTTGGCACTAGTTTGGGCTGTGGAACACTTTAAAATATACCTTTTAGGTAAAGAGTTTGACCTTATTAGTGACCACAAACCTTTAGAGATCATCTTTGGACCCCGATCTAAACCTTGTGCGCGAATCGAGCGCTGGGTACTACGGATGCAGGCTTATAAGTACAAACTTGTTTACCGCCCAGGTAAAGATAATATCGCAGACTCAATTTCTCGGCTTTGTCAGTCAAATCGACCTGTACCATTTGACAGTGAAAACTATATAAACTCAATTATTGAACATAGCAGGCCGGTTGCAGTACCCCTAAATGAGATCGATTCAGCCAGTGCACTAGACATTGAGATAATAGCATTAAAAAATGGAGTTTACGATAATAAGTGGGACGCATCTGTCAATGCTTATAAACCCTTTCAAACAGAGATCTGTTTTCAAGGCAATATAGCGTTGCGGGGTAATAAGATAATTGTCCCAGCAAAACTTCGTGCTAGAGTTCTCGAAGCTGCTCATCAAGGACATCCCGGCATAGTAGCGATGAAGACACGCCTTAGAACCAAAGTATGGTGGCCAAAGATTGACAGGGATGCTGAAAATAGGGTTAGAGCTTGCAAAGGATGTACACTAGTTTCGGCACCAAATCCACCTCATCCCATTAAAAGAAGAGCTCTTCCAGCTGAACCTTGGATTGACGTCGCGATCGATTTCTTAGGACCCTTGCCCTCAAATGATTATTTACTTGTCATTGTAGACTACTTTAGTCGGTATAAGGAAATAAAAATAATGAAGAATATCACAGCCACAGGAACGATTAACGTACTTAAAGAAATATTTTCCCGTCTTGGTTACCCTACTACACTGACATGTGACAACGGGAACCAATTCACTAGTGAGAATTTTAAGGAATTTTGTAAGGAATGTGGCATCACAATAAATAACACCATACCTTATTTTCCACAAATGAATGGCGAAGTTGAACGCCAGAATAGGGATGTACTTAAGCGATTAAGAATAAGCCAGATAGAAAAGAAAGATTGGAAAGAAGAACTATTAGAATATATGATTATGTACAATAGTACACCGCATACTACAACTGGAAAAACACCATCAGAATTATTCTTTCGTCGACAATTTCGTGATAAAATACCAGGAGCAGCTGATATTGAACATAAAATAGCAGATTCAGAAGTAAGGGATAGAGATAAAGAGAAGAAAGATAAAGGAAAGGAATTCGCGAATATGAAAAGGAAAGCCGTGGACCTTAATTTGGAAATCGGTGAAAAGGTTTATTTAAAAAACATGACCAAGGAAAACAAACTTACACCAAACTTTAACCCAGAAGCGCATACGGTAACTGATGTACATGGCGGAGACGTGAGAGTGAGGAACGATCTAACGGGGAAAGAATATCGGAGAAATATTATTCATTTGAAAAGGGTAGAAAATAATAATTGGAAAGTGGTTAATCAAGATGAGAATAGTGAAACAAATCCTGAAGTTGAAGATTGATTGTTCTTTGGTACTGGCATGGAAATAATTGTTTGATTATAATTACAATCTGATTATTTACAATAGTTGTTTTCTTAAAATAAGGAAGGGATGTAGTATACAGCGAAGAGTGGGGGCATTCTGCACCCAACCGTCATAGCGAGCGGGCGTGCTTCAACGCCTGTTGTGTGTACGTAGTAACAGCAGTGTAAGTGTGTTATTGAGCATTCTACATTTGTTATCTATGTGCTCGAAGGAAAACCCTGAATCGCAAGCTACAACATGTTTTTTGAGTAAAGACTCTGCAACAGTGGGAGATGAATTCAGTGACTTAGTAGTGGATACAGGAATGTCGGAAAAGAAATTTTCAAAAGCAGTTGCAATTTCTACATCCGCTTTTATTAACTTATTATCAATTACAAGACTATGTTGATTTATTCTCTTTTTAGACCTTCCTGCCTCACTATTGATAATATTCCAAGTGTCTTTGATAACATTGGTACTGTTCTTTATCTTAGAGCTTAAGAATAGTGATTTAGCAATAGAGCAAACCTTTTTGAATAATTTAGAATAGTTTTTTACATATTCACTGAATTCAACAGTGTTAATATATGTCCGCTCATTATAATATAAAGCTCATAGAGGCGATTTCTACTCTTATAGATACCAGTGGTTGCCCAATCACCGAAAGACGCATTGCTATTAGCTGGTATAGTTTTATCTGTAAAAGTAGACTTAAACTCTGTTAGGTACATTTTAAAAAACTTATCATAAAAAGTGTTAGAATTCTTATAATTCAAAAACAAAGGCAATTTGTTGCTGAGTTTAGCTTTGAAATATTCAATGCGTCTTTTAGTCTTCGGATTAACTGTGATAAATTGTTTTGACACTATATTTATTTCATTTGTTAAAGAAATTAACTGACCACAATGATCGGAATCAAGTACTGAAATTATTTCTTTGTTAACTGGCACAATGTCAGTATAAATATTGTCCAGGCAAGTGGCACTAGTGGGTGTTATCCTAGTTGGCTCCAGAAACAAATTCGCAAGGTTGTATGAAGAAAATAAACTTACAATTTTTGTGCTTAAACTACATTTTTCTAATAAATTTATATTAAAATCACCACATGTAATGATGGATTTCTTTGAATTTGTAAGTTTACTAAGAACTTCATCCATTACTGTTTCAAAACAGTCATACAAACCAGAAGGTGGTCTATACACGCTTAATACAATAAACCGCTCCAATTCCACACATGCTATTTCAACAGTACGCTCAACAGAGTAACTAACTATATCTTTGCGATCTTTGAATTTAAGCTGGTTACTTATCAGTATAAGTGACCCACCATGTATAGCGTTTTCTCTGATGAACGAGCTACCAATCTGGTGCTTACCAAAATTGAACATGAGCTGATGGGGTTTTAGCCAATGTTCAGTAATACACAAAATATCCACATTATTACAATTTAAAAATAACTCTATTTCCAATTCTTTACTCATAAAGCCTTGAATGTTTTGGTGAACCAGATTAATAACCTTATTACTGTTTAATTTGCAAGAGGTTGTCTCTATTGTCTTATTTAATAATTTAAATTATTATTAATGTCAGTATTAGGTGACTCATTATGAATGTCAATATTTTTTGGTTGCTCAATAGGAGTAACCTGTTTAGCCAAGTTATTGGCTGATATATTAAAAAAATATGATAGCGACATTGCTATTTGTCTTAAATAATATTTTGAAAGATAGTACCTATCTTTTGTCCTATATATATTAAGACCAACATAATTGTTGGTGTCTATGAAGTGAATATTAGTATTATTACTTAAGTTATACAATGTAGTGTTAATTTTATATCTACTATTGTTTTCTTCCTGTGGCAATGATTTTATATAAGGCAATGCAAATATAATTATCTGCTTTAAATTAAGTTTGGCAAGTGAATTATGGAAATTGATTAAACTTTTTTTATTTAGACTACCTCTGTTACCACACATTATAATGAGGGTAGAATCTTGATTAAATTTATATTTATTAATTTTATCCAAAATATTACCAAAACTACAGCCGGGCATACAGTGATTAAATATTGACTGTCCAGGTAATTCATTTGTCAACATTGAACCTAAGTTCTTTCCAATCTCATCACTGAAAATCACAATATTATGATTACTAGGATTACAATTATTAAACAGTAAACCTCTACCATGAGGTAAGGTGGTCTCACATGCTGGCAGAGAAAGAGCAGGCAGTATAGCATCAGGCGTGCACTTCTCACACTGTTTCTCCTGCGAGCCTACCAACTCATTCATTGCCAACATGTATTCCCTCATCTGCCTTTCTGAAGCACTATATTTATTAGACATTATTTCTAACTTTGATGTTAATTGTTCTAGTTCTGACTGCAGGCTCTGGGTATCAGTTTCATATTTCCTAGCACTTTGATTTAATTTTGAAGAGTATTAACTAAGTTGTTTCAGTAGCTGGAAACGTTATCTATTTAATTTTACATTTTTTATGAAGAACTTTTGTCTCTTTACTAATCTGTTTGTTTTAGTTATAAATTTACTGATTCTTATGTATTTCTTAAGCTTCTTATGACTAGAACTAACAAATTTCACTGGGTGACATGCATCTGTAGTCTGATTTGAAGTTAATGGATTTAAATCTAAATTTACATCACTATATTGTAGTTGAGAAGCTTGGGCTGACACCAATTCACTGAATAAACTGTTATTCAAGCCGTGCCTAACAACGCACCCGTATGCGTTTCGTGTGTCTTACTAAAGCATATTTTTTCATAGTGCGTCTCATTAAATGTTGCCATTTTTCTACTAAACTCAATTTAGATGATATTTCTGATACAGCAACACTGATAAAGTAGCAATAGACAATGTCATATTTGAATTGACGTCAGTTTTTGTACTGTGAATTTTGCCGGTAATGTGAATCAAGTTTTTGCAGTGATTTAAGGGATAACAAGTAAGTAAATATCATTGTTTAATCAAATTTAATCATTTAATTATCACAAGAACGTTAATTTAAAACTGCCTATAATGTTTTGGATATTATCTAAAATTCAAAATATACCAACGATAATGGTGCGTTCAGTGGCATTTATAAATGACTTTGTCGTGGATGGTGTTATAAATCGATAATAATCAGTCACTAAGGATCGTCAAATCTAAGAAGTAGGTACCGTTTGATAGTTGTAAACGTAATACATTTGAATTTTAATTTGTTGATTAAAAATTGTTTCATAATTCAATGATTTTACGGAAAAGGTAATTTAAGTAAAGAGCTTTAGGAAGCTATCTACATAGAAAACTGTGAAATGTCAAACGGTACTTCTAAAAATTTGTTGTAACATAAATAGTACCTACTACTGCTATTATAATTTACCTAATTATTTTATAACTTGGGATATTTCACTACAGACATCGGATTATATACCGACACACTTTATTCACCGACGGTTTTATTTTTAAATTGAAATGGTTATTTTTTTAAGAAAGTTACTAGTATTTGCGTCTTTTCTAGGTCTTTTGTTTACTGTGCAAGTATGGCAAACAATAATAGAGGTCGTCGCTTGGTTGAATTGTCACTTAACATTGCCGAAGGTACTAATTTACAAGCCAGAAAAAGTACTTCACAAGATAGGTGAGCTATAATACAGACAGTTGATCTTTATATCTATTTAATATCAATGTAATTTTTTTAATATTACAAATCCAGCAAATCAGAAATAAAAAATGTTTTAGGGTTAGAAGTACCACAACAGGTTTAAAGCGGAAAAGGACAAGATCTTTAAGTACAGCAATAGAAGTGGAACCTTAGAATATTCGAAGAAATTCTATTGAATCACGATGCTTAAAATTACCATACACACATTCTTTTCACAGGTAACCTACACATGCATTTCTTACCTACAGTTTTTAGAGAATTTTTAAGTTAAGATTTTCAATAATATTTTGTTGTTTCAGTAAACAACAATTACTCAATCAATCTCCAGTACTTTGCACATCGTCTAGTGGCGTAGTTAAAACTTGGTCTGTCGAAAATATGTCAGACTTAAATTTAACTTCGAAGGCAATTGTTGTCGATGCCCAAGAAGATAGTAAAAACAAGACTTCGCCAATTGAAAAGAGTTAAAACTAGAGGAGGTTCCGCATCTTCTAACAATCACCAGTTAAGAACTGCTCATGACTTGTGTCAAATGCAGGGTGCAAACATGCCTCTTAAGGAGCAGCTTTCGGCAATGTTAAACAGTAATGATGACGGTGAGCGAGAAAATAATGCAAGGGACCATTTTCAAGCGCAACAACTTTCAGATCAACAACTTCTGAACATACTTGAAGCTTCTGATGACAATTTCGATGATGAGATTATAGATGAAGACTTTCTTCGCAATTTTCAAGATTGTGATTCAAATAATGATAATATGACACCAACTGAAAATTTTGTGCCTCCAACTAGTAATGACGAGTGTTTAAATTGGCCAGATCAAACATATCCCATAAAAGATATTGCTTTTGAAGGAAATCCAATAGGATTAAACGTACCACTAGAAGCAACTGAACCGATCAACTTTTTTAACTTAATTATGACTGATGATTTAATCCAGGATATAATTGTAAAAACCAATCGTTATGCAAACAATATACTTGCAAAAAGGTGACCAGGTAGTCGAATACAACATTGGAAAAATGTTACAGTTTCAGAGTTCAGAGTATATTTCTAGGGTTACTTTTTCACATGGGTATGATAAAAATAAATAGAATACAAGATTACTGGAATAAACACAGATTATTTAACCTAACCTGTTTTCGGGAACATATGAGTCGAAATCGTTTTTTACTAATTCTAAGAGCAATGCACTTTGAAAATTTAGAATCAGGAGATAACAAATTGGCGAAAATTTCATCTTTGGTTATGTTTTTCAATAATAGGATGAGAGAAATATACAACCCTTTTCAGAATTTATGCATTGATGAGTCCCTTGTCCTGTGGCGTGGTCGTCGAATATTCAGACAATACATAAAAAATAAGAGCAATAAATATGGTTTAAATTATATATTTTGACCGATGCAAACGGTATTATACTAAAACAAATAGTGTATGCTGGCGCAGGAGAAATTGTAGGTGGAGTGAATCATTCATCAAAAGTAGTTTTAAATCTTTTACATGATTTTTTTGAATAAAGGCTACTCTGTGTTTATGGACAATTTTTACAATTCTGTAGATCTGACAGAAAAAATATTGTCTGAAAATACTTACTGCACGGGAACATTGCGATCGAATAGAAAAAATACCCCAAAGGACGTTACAACTTAAAAGTTAAAAAAAGGCGAATGTGTGTCGCAGTACCGCCAAAATGGTGTTTGTGTAATGAAATGGCGGGATAACAGAGATGTCACTATGATATCGTCACAATTTAATTCGCAAATGATTACTACCTATACAGAGAAGTCAAAGCCTGAAATGGTCGTCATGTATAATCGTAACATGGGTGGTATTGATCATCAAGATCAAATGATAGCGTATTATTGCTGCGAACATAAGCCTATCAGGTGGTACATAAAATTGGGAATCCACATATTCCAACAAATGTTGTACAATTCGTTCACCTTATCCAATTTATTTTCTGGCAATAAATTAAGTTTCTACGAATTCAGGCAATCAGTTATAGAGTTCAAAATTCGGATGAGCCCGCCGTTGAAGGAGTACTTAGCAATATCTATGTAATTCAGCCTTGCCCACGGAAGGGAAAATCAATAAAATACGTAAAGATACGCCATTCATACACTGCTATAATGGAAAACATAAATGAGAATGATAAAGTTACATTTAGAAGAATTCCTAATTTAAATACCTCGACAACAAGTTTTGAAGACAATTCTTTCTTATCCACCGACTCTCATGCCTTGGGAAGAAGTTTACCCGAATTATCTACATGGAATTATCAAGACATTACCGATTTACAGGATACTGTCAGAGATTTAAAGGAAAAGCTAGAGAGTGCGCATAAGGAAATTGAAAACTTAATACTAGAAAAAATAGATTTAGAAAAAAGACTGCAAAGTCGAGAAACCAAAATTAATAGTCTAACTAAAATATTTTCACCAACAATTAGTACTCCAAAACAAAAATCTAGAAACTTAAACGAATCAAAGATTTTAACCACCCTGCAACATGAACCTGGAACAAAAAGGAAATCTAAAAACACACTACATAACGAGTTATGTAGTGTGTTTATGGTTTGATGGTTTTGAGATTGTCCCAGCTTAACCATTGGTACTACTACACCAAATACTGAAAAACAACCAAAAGTCAAGAAGATAAACGCGGAATGTATCACCCACACTACCATGCAGCATAACAAGGAAAAAACGACTACTACTGATGCTTCATATCTCAGAAGCAAAAATAATTATGTGAAAAGGAAAATACATGTCCTTGGTACCCAGCAAATTATGGGCCTAACTACACGCCTACTTGACTTGAGGTCGAATAGCTCATACGAAAGATACTGCGCAGAAGGAATGATAAAACACTATGCAATCGCTAAACAACTGTTAAACACAGAGTTGACATGTAAGACTACAACCCTACTACTATGTTAAATGAATTATTTATGTTTATAAATAAATACAATAGTTGTCCAATTATCGTTCTAAGTGTATTGAATAATAAGTATCTAAATGAAAAGTTACTGAATAACAATTTAGAACTAATATGTAATAATAATGAAAATTGTTATTTCTTACGTACTTATAGTAATACGTGTCATAAGCTGAACGTCCTGATTGACACAATTGATTATAAAAAACAATATCTTTACTTTAACAAAAAACCAACTGCTTATTCGAAATGCTCCGATTTGTCCACATATTTTACGAAAAACATAGACACAAAGCTTACTTACCGACCAACAAGGTCATATGTCTACAAAAACACCCCAAATAATACTTTTTTTCGCACGTACTAGTAATACTTTACCTACAACTAAAACGCTCTGTGATCAACAGTGCGATAATGAGCTAAGTAAGACTAAAGGTATAGATTCCATTAACAAAACTAATTGCCACACATTAAATATTCTGCATCAAAATATCGCAGGCTTAAGAAGTAAAAAAGAACTTTTAGAAATTTCGATCGAGTCGTTTTTAAATGAAGGGTTAATTATTGATGTAGTATGCTTAACGGAGACATTTATTAAAGCAGGTGAGGAAAGCAGCGTTACTTTAATGACTACAAATTAGGAGATTGGTACTCAAGAAAGAATAAAAAGCGAGGCGGTGTTTGTATATTCTGTCTGAATCACATTGAATACAAAACACTGACACAATTAAAAAAATATGCATCTGAAAATGAGTATGAGTGTTGTGGAATTGAACTCATACAATATAACATTATAATAATAGTCTTATATCGTACGCCAAGCTCAAACCCTTTTGTTTTCCTACGAAATTTAGAAGTAATGTTGTGCAACCTTAGAAACAAGTCAAAAAAACAATTAGTGATAGTAGGTGACCTTAACATTGATATTTTAAGCAAAAAAATCGATCGAAATAAAAAATGCATTGACGAATTGACTAGGATTGTAAATAATTTCGGTTTAACACTACATATAAAAAAACCAACAAGAAGGAATTCATGTCTAGACCAAATAATAAGTAACTGTAAGGATGCATTATGTGAGGTTATACCACTGGGACTGTCAGATCATGAAACAGCTCAGATGATATCTATACAAATAGACAATAAATTTCCAGCTCTACGTTTCCGCACTATTTATAAGCGTGATTTCAGCACCGATAATAAAGAAAAGTTCTTGAGCTGCATGTCAAGTTTAAAATTGAGTATTTTCCAATCGGGAAGCTAACAGTGCGTTTAATCACTTTCACGATACACTTGTTTTGTTCTTTGATTTGTGCTTCCCCAAAAATGAAATAAAAATAAACCTTAGGGTGAATTTCAACAAGTCCAAAAAATCCTCATTTCCGTGGATTTTTTAATCTTCAACTTTAGAACAATAAAAAGGAGTGTTTTCTCAAGTTTTTGATAATATTCTTAGATTATTATTCTTGCTTAATATCTAGCAAATAGCTTAAAAATCTAACGAGATATACAAGATTAAAAATTTCGTCCCACGGCGATGAAACATTCTTGCTTAACCTTTTGAACGCCAATGTCGGCTATAGCCGACATGAGCAAGCGTGCCCTGTGCGCCAACGACGGCTATACTCGACAAAAAACAGGTCGCAGAAAAATACAAAATAAACCTATTAAATCATTACTTTTATGTATTTTATTGATACACCTTGAAAGCTGAATGTCTAAACATTATTTAGTTGCATACAGTAAACAAAAATGCATATTCCTCATTTAAATATTTGATGATAAAAAGTAAAATAATTTATGGTTAAAAAAGTAAGTCCCATGACGCCAATGTCGTGCAGAGCCGACTGCTAGTGATGTAGTATCATGTTGACGTATATTATATTCTTAAATTAATTTAGGTAACTTAAGGTATTGTAATATTTGTCATTACAGTTTTTATTGTTCTAACAAAATATAAACGATTGTAAGCACTGAGAAAAAAGTAGTTTTACTTTATTAAAAACTGAAACATAGTTGCGTAAATACATTTTCGATATTCCCTTATCGCCAATCATGCGCATCCCTAGCAAGCTCTCGATAAGCAGTCCCCTCTGCGCCATTGTCGGCAGAAGTCGACTGACTCATGACGTCGTAAGCGTATAAAGTGAATTTTAGTGCGGGAAATATGGAACAACAAGAAGTATTTACCACTGAACAATTATTACGTATCTTGGAAGGTACTGAAGACGATGAGTTTTCTGAATCTTTAGATGAAGATGATTTAGAGGTAAGTTAATTTTAATTTAAAGTTATGTTTTGCTTTACATGTAAGTATGTACATACTTAATTGGTTATTATATTCTAAAGAGTGCTCTCTTATTTCGCCTACTCGCTTACATTTTGTAAGGGTACCTATATAATCATATTCAACTGAGCTTGAGAAATTACGAAAACAATTTTTACCCACAATCAATTTTTACACACAAATTAAAATTAGCTTATGGCACAATTCAAACCAAACGGCCGGCACTGTTACTAGCAAACGATTTTAAGCTTTACCTCAACTGCAAAATGCGCAGTATCGCCTGTGAACTCTCAAGGTCTCGCGGAGCCGCATGCCTTTTTGAATTTTCAAGCGATACTGCGAATTGATCAGTGAGCATTTATAATTGTTGATTGTTGATCCTTTAATGTTTAATTAGGTTAGATACGAGAAACTAAATAATGTATCTATTTTAAGAATATAAATATCGTTATACTTAAAAATCGTTACGTATATACTACGCAATTTCATACGAAAATTTTGATTTATTTTATACATATAATTAATCTGATTAGTGAGAATATTAGAAAGTTCCTGTTATAAAAATTGTTGCTATGTAATAATATCACGTGATAATATTATTCATAAGTGACATGTAAGTAATATGATCTCAAAGTAATTATTAATATTATAACTCAATAATTAAACTAAATGATTGGTAAATAAATAGTTTTATTTGCATTCAATCCATTAACAACCCAAATTGTTGCAATAAGTGTAAATTTCAAGAATAATAAAAACAAACTACTGTGGCCTTTGAATTTAATTAGATACTAACATCGATAAACTGTATGACACTATGGTACAACTCTAATGTACATGCAACGATGTCTTATAAAAGACTCGTCGACGGCGCCAATGTCGGCTATTCCCGACAGTGAAGTACATCAGTACTGAGAATAGTGCTGTACCTAGAGTTATTTTCATTTTAACTGTTGTGTGTCTTAATCATTGTTTTTATGTTATTAACAACTTCGGAACTACTTGAGTGGAACGTTGTAAAATATTTAATATTGGAATGTTCTTTTTAACATATTAATGATCGACCATTTATCTGGCAAGTATTGATAAAAAAATAATAATAATGGGTATCGATATAATGTTGAAATCCCTATTTTTTTGTAGGTATTTAATTAAGATTTTCGGGCTTGGCGTACAGGGCATAGGAATACCGATATGGCGTGGCGGTGAAAAGGTTAATATCTAGCAAATAGCTTAAAAATCTAACGAGATATACAAGATTTAAAATTTCGTCCCACGGCGATGAAACTTGCGTACACGGCAATGAAACATGCTTCCACGGCAATGAAAGAACTGTGCCACGGGAATGATGGAATCAATCCACGGGAATGAAAACTCCAATAACACATGATATTTTTATATTACATACTTACCTGAAATATATACATCTCTATCTCTGAGAGGGAAAGGCACACACATAAACTCTTTTTACCCTTGTCTCAATAACCTTCACTCGTCGAAGTAAAATTAAACAAAAAGTGGATAGAATCAAAGTAATGCATAGTAAAAATTAACAAATAAAAAGATACTTTTCTTAAAATAATTTGCAATACCTATTGCTAACAATATATACTTAACATAATATAATTTTACCATTTGTACATGAACAATAAGAAACTTAGGCTAGCTAAGGCTTACTTAACCCAACCTTATTATCAACATAACATATTTTTTAAATTAATATTGTAAAGATTAAATTTATTCATTTTTATCAATTTTTCATTAACTATTGATTTATAAAATCTTGTATAACAGTCTTACAGTAATGGCCTCACAGAAAACCGGCGTGAAACAACCACAGTGTTGTGTTTCGCCGTGTGAGTGAGGTTACCGGAGGCCCAACCCTTCCCCTTCCCAATCCCTCAATCAGCCTTTTAAGTTCACTCGTCTCATCTTCTTTCCTTTCATGGGATCACAGGATCCCGGACCTTTGGAAGGCATACGAGGAGCCGAAGCCAACTCGCAGAGGCCCGTTGAACAATTTTCATCTAAATGTAATGGGACATCAGCCGGCAATTATCCCTGTATGCACTATAAAAGTGCACTCAAGGACAATCCCCGGTCGATGCAGGACTATTGTAAAATGTGGTAAAAATTTATAGGGGGTATGGGTTGCTATGCACTAGTGGGTGAAAACTATGGAAATACTATGGCCCCTGCCCCTGACCAATATTGATAAATACGGATAAACAGGCAGGGGGTGACTGGCAAACTCAATTAATGGGCCCCCGGAAACGGCCGTTAGCATGTAGCGACACGGGGGCAACAAACGTTAAGCTGCTTGGGGAAGGAGAGGCATCCCACGGCTATCAGAGCAATCCCGGAAGTAGGGTCAAGACCCCTACCAGCACCTTACTGAGATACATCCTTCCCCCGAGTCTTCTTCAACTCCTACTCTTGCGAATCTCCACTCAAGCCAGCCAATTAAGGCAAGAATGAGGTGGGGGGGGGGGCTTGTTCTTTATCAGTGGTCACTACAGCTCGCCACGAGGACTAACCGGAGGTGAAAAACAAGACACTCCCGGGAGTCAGGTCCGTGGGGTCGCCACTGCCCAACTTTATTAAGTATTTATACTTTTATATTAACTTAGATCACATTTTTTTTATTAAAATAGTCCAACTGTTCATAAAATTGTACATTGTAAACTGTAGCAAGTAATATGCATTTTCAAAACGCGTTACTCTTAACGCAGACCTTTTTTCACTAGGTTTTTCTTTCGAAGTGACCGAAGCTTTTGCGAAGTCATTGCACTTCGAGGAAAAACTACTTCTTCAGCCTTCTTTTTGACATATCTTAAATACTAAATAATACATGTCTTAAATACTCTTCTCGCAAAACAGGGTCACTTCTTAATTTTCACGCCGCTTTTGTTCAGCTAATCTTTTTCTTTCTTTTCTTTCCTCTTCAAAAACTTTAGGCTGAGGCTATTTGGCTTTCTAAAAATTAAAAAGCCATTATTATAAATAATATTTTGTAGTTGTCTGAACAGTTCGAGTTTTTTTTCTTGATCATGCCATGGCGATGAAAACATAAGTCACGGAAATGAAACAACTGGTCATGGCAATGAAACTGAATTGTTATAAAGGGCATGGAAATGAAATTTTGTTTCATCGCCATGTCTTTTTTTCATTTCCATAGCAAATTTTGGCCACGGAAACCACGGCAATGAAAACACGGCGATGAAAATCAAGGCAAAAACAGCAAATAAACAAAAATCTATTAATAATTCACAGTAATTAAGACGTCACAAATAAACATAGGGTAAATGGCTTTCTATCAAACCCTTAATCAAGAGAACAAACTTATTCGAATAGAAGTTAGACCTATCCACGGCAATGAAAAGAAAAGTGTCCAGTTGCATAAAATTCGAATACTTACATTTTTTGCGCGAAAACGCAGGCGCGTACGCACGTCCGTTAACGTCGAGTACAAAGTGACACAGTTATGCCAAGGTAATAATATCTACAAGTATTTCAACTTCATAGAAACGGCCGAAACGCGAACTATACCTACGCGCCCGATGTCGGGACGCGCTCGGGACGCAGACAGACGCGGCTGTACCGCAGTGACGAACGGACGGTGTGTTGTCTTTTATTTAGAAATAAGCTCGAGTACATTATTTAATATGACGAATAGGAAATATTGTGCTGTTATTATGTTTGGTTGCATAAATTCGTCAATAACGCATCCAGACATAAGTTTTTTTTAAATTACCTGGAAACTCTGAAAGGTAAGACTATAAAATAATTTTACTTACTAGTAGCCTAGGTAGGTACATAATGTGTGTCTTTATGGATCATTATTTCCAGTTATCTCACGAAAACAGATGTTTGAATTTATAAATAATATTTATGAATAAAGTTATTGAGACGAGTGAAATAGGTTATAGTTATAGGCGGTTCTGGTTCTGAATGAATCATGATACGTTAGGTAGGTACCTACCTACTTACGCTTGTGTTAAAACGGTTCATATATGTTTTGTTAGTTTGTATAATTCAAAGTAGAGAGTGTGGTAATTTATTATTAATAATATTTGTTTATTATCTGCGTTTATGCACAGCTAGACTCATGATATATTTTGATGTTTGAGGGTTGTGATTTTAGAACATTCGTAGTCAGCTGTTCAGTTCGGCATTAGTGGCCAAAGAAATTTTGTTTGTTTATTTTTAAAGCACTTTATTTGTTTATATAAAAAAGGATATTTACAATCACAAAACTAAATGGAAACAGAAAGTAGACAAAGGTAATTAAAATACTGGAGACGAGCAGCCCTAACGCATGTTTACGTACCGCGCGGCTGTAGGTATTTATTTCTTTCAAGCGGCCGAGTTACAATACTGTATGATATTTATACTGTGGTTATGCGATGTTTAGCGCACAAGGGTGGGGGGCGAAAGTGCTTGGATAAAACAATATTCTTAAATATATTTAGGACACGGCGATTAAAGGTAGTTCTAGGACAAGTGCATTTTTATTAACCATTCGTTGTATTGTTTAAATATATGAATAAATGTATTTCGTAACAATACTTTAACTATTCACGTATCTAATAAACCTAGGTTTTAATATTAGAAGCTAATAGATTTTTATCAATGGCGTCTAATAAACATCAAGGTGATGTGGACAAACACAGCAGTGAAAGATTTCGAGGTTTAAATTTTTTTTGAAGCCTCTAATAATGCTATTTCAGGAATATTTGTAGTGACCTACCCTATCTATCTAACCTAATCTACTTTGTCAATAATGTTCTTCATCTTTCTACCTTTGTTAAATTCTTAAATTCTAAACTATTTCCATTATTATTATATACATATTATTTACTCTTAAAAATACTTAAAACTAAATACTTACTCTTGTATAAAAACATCAAATTAATTCTATCAATATTTACAATTTGTATTATATAACTTAAATATTATTATCTGTACAAATCTAATTTTCTTATTAGTAGATAGTTTATCTATGTATGACGCGCTCAGGTACTCGCGCGCCGACTCGGCGCACAGTCTTGCCGCTCCATACTAAGTCACGAACAAAATTATTTGTGATATTAATTTACTATCTAAAGACAGTAATTGTACGAAAAATACTTATCCAATTAAATTAGTTTTTACATGTATCAAATGTTTTCTATTTTATTTTTAGTTGTAAAACCCAATATTGACAAGTTCCATGAAAAAACTGATAAAATAATATTTTCATTTACCTACTCACGTATTCAAAATAAACTTATCTGCCGTCATTCTTAATTAAAATGATATATAAATGATTGCCAGGCTTAAAAATTTATAGAAAAAAATACTATTGTAAAGTTTAGAAATATTTACTCCTAAAAGGATTTGAATCAAATCAAATCAAATCAAATCAAATCAACTCATTTATTTAAATAGGATTTTTAAAAAATCACTTTTGCACGTCAGAGAATTTTTGATTCAAATTTGAATTCAAATACACAAAAGAGATGTATACGTGCGATATGTAATGTGGACCCACTTACTTCCTGTAAACCACTGTTTAAGAAACTTAGAATACTTACATTAACTGGTATTTATATTGAAGAAATATGTAAATTTACTAAATCTCACCCTGAGATGTTTGAAAGACTGGGAGATACATGCAAGTTCAAAACTAGATATCCTAGACTCATTATTCCTAGAATGAAAACGGAATTATATAGGCGAAGTTGCTATCCTATGTGCATACAAATATATAATAAACTTCATAACCAAATTAAAGAACTTCCAATGGTCCGCTTTAGGAAGGCTTTACGCAGGTGGTTAATTGAGAATTCCTTCTATACAATAAAAGAATTCCTTTAATTTAAATAAGCCAAACATGTACCAAAATTTGCATGACATTATGTTATGATTAAATATGTTAAGCTACTATTATAAGAACTTTTGTAACCATGTTTATCTGCAAATAAATCTTTGACTTTGACTTTATAAATTAATTTGAGTCTTAAAAAAAGTACTTTATTTTTTTATTTTATCTTAAAAAATCGATAGTGTTTCATGTACCGGATCGACCCTCCACGGGTTTAAAACTATCAAAAGGACATGGCCAAAAAAGTACATTCCACGTACACGAACAAAATTAATACACTGTAAAATACAAATAGAAATATGAATTATTACGTAGTTTTTAGCCTCTCCAGACCTGACAATTATTATTAAAAAAATGTAAAAGTAATGCAACAAAATCAAGTTCGTTTGTCAAGTTTCGCCATAATAGTCCATAGAGAAAGATAAATAAAAAGACGTTCCAATTCCAAACCACGTGTCTTAAACTACACTCGTAGAAAACGTGTGATATGATCGACAAATGCATTACAATAGGAACATTTTATTCATACGAAACTGTATTCATTGGTTTTAGTTGCATTTTAAAATATACTCATATTATAATAATGTTATGTTTTATTTTTATCCAATTCACCAAAAAAAAAACTTAAACGAAACGGAACGTGTTTGGCACTTTTGACAGCGTATTTTTGTTAACCTTGCTAATAATACTGGGGTAACTGTTTTGCGTTTTGGATTTGTTTTGTGGATTACGATGAGGTGCATCAACTGCGGAATAGGCGTACAAAGGCTGCAGAGGCGCCTTATATCCTCGCTTTCTGCACACCATCAAACAAAACTTTCACGTTGGTTAACCAGCTTAAACCCAGGTATGAAGTCGGAATATATAATACTTAGTCTGTTTTTTTATGTTTTATCATGGTATGCGATTTTAAATAGTGCATCTTTTTTTTAGTTTATTTTATTTTTTTTATTTACACTTTTGCACATACATGTGTGTACAAGGTGGACTTAATGCCACAGGCATTCTCTCCCAGTCGAATCTTTGGGCGATGCAGAGATAGCAGTAGGTGCAAGAAGCAAGCAAAATCGTGATATTACTGATAAATATATATTTTATACACTTACTTACCTAAATCCTATTAGAATAAATAAAATTATATATGAGAAATAAACTTACATATAATATTTACATACACTACATATAATATTTACATATACTACATATGTGCATATAACAACATACATGTAAAAATATTATTGTGACTCGGCTAACCTCTTCAGTAGAAGCTCCCGAACTTTCTGCTTGAAGGTCAGGCGACTGGACACCTTCCTGACATCGGAGGGGAGTGCATTCCACAATAGAATGGCCTGAACAAAGAAAGAAGAATGGAGGAAGTTGGTACGGTGAGTGGGGCATTGGAGAAGACGGTTATGAGAAGAACGAAGATATTTGTTGTGATTAGTGAAAGTGTATTGAAAATAAGGAGCTAGGTAGCTGGGCGAACAGGGTGAATCTAGGTAAGAGAAAAGAGTGGTTAGCGCCCTTTGCTCCCTGCGCTGGCGAATGGGCAACCACTTTAATTGCAGCCGATGTGCAGAAACATGGTCATATTTACGCAGGTTGAAAACGAATCGAATGCAGTTATTCAAAAGTCGGTCAAGTTTATTGAGGAGATCTGCATTCAGGTCGTAGTAACAAACATCAGCATAGTCAATAATAGGGAACAACAAGGCCTGCACCAGCATTGATTTGGTGACCGACGGAAGCAGATTTTTAACACGGTAAAGTGCCCGCAACGACCCCGTGACCCTTTTACATACACTGGTGACCTGTGCCTGCCAATTCATATTGGTGTCGATGATTAAACCCAGATCCTTAACACTGCTACTGAAAGGGATGATCACACCATCGAAACGGACAGCCTGTAAAGAGGAAACGTCAACTCTACTAAGCAAGCGAGAGCTGCCTATAATAATAGCCTGACATTTGGTAGGGTTCACCGCAATGCCAAATCTTTTGTTGCCTCTGGGGACATTCATTTGTCAACCACGCTTCTTATTATTGAATACTGAAGCTGGTGAACATGAGAACTACTGGGGCATAACATGGCTTGCCTTGGTTGTGGAAAATCGGTTCGAAAAATAAGACACCATAATGTCAGTATGGACTCTCTATTGCTAGCTGGCCTAATATCGCAAAATACTATTAATGTGGTAAGCATTTTGTTTCTATTCATTGTTTTATATATGTACTTGTATTTATCTATATTAATCTATAAAAAAAAGTACTCATAGCAGGTATGTGTGATAATAATATCTATCTTTATGTATTTTCCATGTTTGCATAGACTTCTTTAAAATAGGCTTGTGGTAACATAATACTTCTCATTGTACAATAACATAAAACTTGAAAACATGTGTTTATTCTAACTGGGGTTTATTTTCAGACCTCAAGAAGCAACTATGTTTGTCATGTGTGCTGGATGCGGGCAAATAGACAGCTAGTGCAGGATTTATCACGAAACTTGCAGGAATTGGGTTCGGACAACAATGCAGTAGCCCCTTATATTCAAGTGGTTAGCCCACCAGAGCCACCACCATTACCACCTGTTTTAAGCAGGCCGCTTCAAATGGAAAGTACTACCATATTATTACCCAATTATACAGAACATAAATATTAAAGAAGCGTACATTCCATACACAAACATAATAAAATACACTTTATAATAAAAATATAAAAGTGAATTATTACGTAGTTTTATTTTATTTATTATCCTTAATAAATAAATCATTATTCTTTATACATATTATTTTGTTTTATTTTATAATTAAATAAAAAAAAAAAAAAAAAACGCCATGGTTTTTAAAAGCAAAATCTTATTTCGTGCACTTATGGCCAGTAATCTGACTAAAGGAAGGAAGGAATTCAATAACTATGCAAACGCCCATACAAAAGTTGGCCATGTCCTTTAACGGTGTATACTAAGTATTATTATATTCATTAATAGATTGACTTGGCAATCGCATGAAAAAAAATGTAGGTAACTCATAAGTAGTCCGAATGCCAAATCAATCTATGTATTTGTGATTATTCTTGGTATTACATGGATCTCACGACTTTTTATGACAGAAGAAATGATTTGCGAGACTTTACTTTTTTACAAGTTATGTTTTTATACTATCTCAAATCTTTTTGTAAGTTCCTTTATATTATAAAAAATATTTTATAATTCTTTTTTATAGTTATATTATATAAAATATCATCATTTCAGCCGACGGACGTTCACTGTTGGGCATAGGCCTCTCCCATAATATAAAACATACACTGATTCATTCACTGCAAATGTAACTTTGTAATCCTAATATTTATATGGGATTACAAAGTTAGGAGTTTTGATTATTTGTTATAGGGGAAGGCCGGGCAAAGTGAATACCTTAAGATATTTAAGGTTATAACAGAAAATGTATATAATACAAAAACAAAATAATTATCACAAATCAGTCTTTATTTATTGCTCTTACAAATACGAACACTAGTTACCATTAATATTTAAACAATAATCAACTGCAATTAAATTTTTAAAAAGTAAAGAAGTATTCGCTTTGCCCAGTACCCCGGGTAAAGTGGATACAGTACTTGGGCAAAGTGAATACTCATATTGAATCTCTAAAAACATAGAAATAAACTTTGAAAAAACTGAAAAAGAAAAACTAAAATTCAAAAATTAAGATTCGCAATTGTCACAGGTGTACCCTTGAGTGCCATCAAAAGCAGAACAATCTTCGTGACACCATTGTTGACAAATGTCACATTGAATCCAATTTTCAATTGGTTTACCGTCATCTTCAATATACATTTCACCGCAAAAAAAGCATAAAATATCAAACAAACAAACAAACAAACAAAAGTATTTATTCGCGTCTGGGACGCATAAAAGACACAAAACGAACAATAATAATAATAAAAATAAAAATAAAAATAAAAATAAAAATAAAAATACATTAACACGTTCACTGCCACCACAATTTTTTTGAAGTTCGTAGCGATGCCACCCTAAAAAGCCACGTGGACACGCCAGGCGTGTCGGCGGCACTGCATCTTGTTAAACATGGACACGCTAGGCGTGTCCAGTGGCACCTCGATGGAGTTAAATTCTAAATCTGTTTTTTTTTTCGGTTTAGCAATGAGTATTAGTTAGTTTGTCAATCGCTGAGCAAGAATACAGGTGATTTGAAATACGGTAGTGAGAATTTACCTGGAATTATGGCTGAAAATAGAAGTTTAGGTAAATAATTTTCGTAATTTTGTAAGAGATCATAAACATTTTGTGGTTGTTTTGAAATATTTCATAATATTAACTTAGATAAGTCAATTATTACAAGTTTACGGAACGATACCTATTTTAGTTGAAGATAGCATACTTATTTAACAACAATAACAAAATGTTTCATAAAATACTTATGTTTGCCATAATTTTCTCCCCTATACATTTATTTCATTAAATATGAATTGCCAAAAACTACAAAAAAATGGGGGTAAGGGAGACCGAAACCGAAATACATGCAGCCGGCTGCATGGCTGCGAGTAACAGAATAAATGAAAATAGCAAATAAATATTATGAGCGGGGACGATTATGGAAAACAGTATTAATACAAATGATGTTTTGGCAAACAAAACATTACTCTCCTAAATGGTAATTTATTTAATAAAACGATTTTCAAACGGCTTAACTCGCGTATATTCCTTTCGTTTCAGTGTTCGCGGTCGCAAGCAGACCACGATCCCTGAAAAAATTTCGCAACGATTTTTATGTCTAGTGCTCGCGCAAACCTAAGACATTATTATGGTAATTTATATACTTAATCGTAATACCTAGTATATAATATTTGTTTTACTGCAGATAATCAGGAAGAATGCTATGATAACTATCCTGAATGGAAGATAACCGTAAAGAATATGAAAGTTTTCCGGAATGTAGTCAGTCAATATTACAAAACTTTCCATTGAAAAGGAAATTTGAAGGTTCACGTACTTGTCTAGACACAGAATCAACAGACAATAGCTTTGATAAGATTACTGATTCTGATGAACGTGTTGCAAAAGAATTGAAAATAGACAAATTGCCAATGCCACAAAATAATGATTCTTTAAGTGAAACCAAAACGAGTCCTGCATGTTGTGCCGCCAAAAAATATTTTAACGCATTGTTTGCAAAAGATTTAAAAGCCGAACTGAATACAGAAAACGAACTACCTCCAATTTACGCCCAGTTCGAGCATGATTTGGGTATAATGCTTGCTTTTAGACTTAGAAATGTGCCCGCAAACAGGCGATTGGAATGCTATGAAGAATTAATTCGCACAATACGACAGTATGAAGATTGAAATAAAAGACAATGATTAACACAAAATCATTTTTATTCATTACAAAAAAGGAGATCTGACAATCAGACAATTAGACTCGGGAATATAGGCTGTGATTAAGATTAAATTTAATTAAGATTATAATAATTATATATTAAGTACCTAATCTTTAATTTAGGGATTAAGTAACCATCTTTTTTTAATAACTTTGGTATATAAAGCAATCTAGATATACTTAAACCATGAAAATCTGGACAATCTGGGCAGCCAGTTTTTATCAACAATGTCACAGTGTCGATAATTTAGGCTGTGATTACATGTTATGTCATATATGTATGTATACAGTTTTTTCAGTTTTTCAAAACATTAATACTTAATGAATCATATTGTGGTCCACTACATAATAATGAGACTGATTTATGAAATAAAAAAAATTTAATACTTTAAATGGTCTTTCTTTAAATTAAACCTAAGTTATTAATATTTGTGCTTTGAAGCATTTATGCACAAGCCTGGCTGTTGGGGACATTTCTCGCAAGCAAACAATGTTGCTACCCTTTTTCTTGGTTGTCCAGCAGTGGACGCATCTTCTTCGCTTGGTTTTGCCTTTTGTGTCTTTTTGTAATTTCATGATGCAATGAACATTTGTCCCTAATGGAATTCGCAAATCCGGAGGTAAATGAGGCTCTATAATAGATTTAATTACATTTAATCTGAAATCATTTAAAATCATTTTGTTATTTGCCGAGTACTTATTGTACAGGAAGAAAGAATTTATTGTTATTATTTGGATTATAACTTTTTTATACCATCTGAGGGTCTTTGTCGATCAATGGCACTCATATTTTGATTATAATATTTAATTATTTGGGGTTTAAGTTTCATTTGCCCTCTGCGATTTCTGGTACTCTCTAAATTGCCATTGTATTTTGTTGAGATAGCCAACACCTCTCTTTGATCCATCCATTTAATTAGGCAAATGTTATTTTTATGTAGTATGCTCACCTATACACCTATATACCTCTATAACTCACCCTTTTTTAATTTAGTTTTTAATAATGTTTCGGGATTGCCTTTCCTCATTTTTCTTAAAGTTCCTGTACAATAAGTATGTTTATTATATAACTCCTCCAACAGACCCACGCTTGTATAAAAATTATCTATCACCAAATGGTGTCCCGCATTTATATATGCATCCATTAAATGATATACTACTTTTTTAACGTAGTTTGTTCCACCAACAAGCGTATCAGATGCACCACCATAGAAATGCAATTTTAGCACAACCCCTAGCTGATCGGCAAGTGCATAAAACTTCAGACCATACTTATTTTTCTTTCCTTTCATATATTGTCGAAATCTTAATCTCCCTCTCCATAACATCATTGATTCGTCAATCACTATATTTTTCGTTGGATAATAAATTTCTAACAATCTTCTATTGAAATAGTCAATTATTGGCTTTATTTTACAATGGCTTTTAGTTCCTCCTATATTCACGCACAACATTCTTAAAATTAATAAAAAAGTATTACGCGACATTGCTTTTGCAAATATTGGTTGATTAAAATATGAATCAGTTTTCCAATAATCTGATAGTCTATTAATTTTTATGAAGCCCATGTGTAATAGTAATCCAAAGAATAATTTTATATAGCTGCAACTTATAGGTTTCCAAAACTTAGCTCTGCTTTGTGCACTTCTGCTTGCAGCTCTTTCATATTCGCCGTACTCGTTGGTAGAGTGAGTTAATAAACTAAGCAGTTCTTCATTACATATGGCGTTAAAATAGCTTATTGGTGTATCAGCTATGTATTCTTGAAGACCGGTTGTCTTGGTAAAAGGGAGTTCGCTATATTGACCAGGATTCCCTGGTTGCCATTCATCATTAAATGTATCAAGAGGTACCGGTTCTTCTAGCTCATTTAAATCTATTTGGCAGTCGTCGTCATCTGTATCCATCTCGTCTAAGACATTTTCAGAGAGGATTCCTAAAAGCTCAGAGTCAGTTAAAACTGAGGGTGGCTGGTTCAAAGGCGGAGTTGTATTCAAAGATTCCATGGCGGCTAAAGTGTCTTCGATCCCAGGGAAATCCCAATTAGGGCTTTGCCAAGAGCAGGATAGTAGTGGATTACCGAAGGGATCCATAACCTAAAAAAAAAATAACAAGAATAAAACAACTTACACACACACACTACAATAGGGTGGGTCGCTCATGTTTGAAAAAAAATGTGATCGCATTGGAATATAAATATTTTGTTGTCTTATGTGTAAAGAAATAATGTTAGGTAAAAAATTCATAATAAAACAACGTTTAAACGGTTTAACTCGCCTATATTAATCATTTATACATTCCTGACGTTTCGACTTTTCAGCGTTCGTGGTAGGCGAGTTAAACCGTTTAAAAGTTGTTTTATTATGTCTAGTGCTCGCGCAAACCTAAGAAACACTTGTAGGTAAATCATGATTAAAAATGTTTTAAATAAATTGTACTCACCAATTTTGTATAGCAGTTCACTGAAAGTAGACTAAGTTATAGTTGTTGGCGGCAATCTCGAAACACACAGTTCACGGTTAGAAAGAGCATTCATACAGTCCAGAAACACTAACCGATGTCTTCGTAAGAGCAATCAAACAGTCCAGAAACACTAGCCGATGTCTTCGTGAGAGCAATCAAACAGTCCACAAATACGAACCGAAGTCGTCGATAGAGCGATCAATCAATATCCAGTAAACGTAAGTTACGGAAGGAACCGTCTCACACAGGCTAATTCGAAAGCTTCAAACATTGCACTAAACAAATTTAACTGCCGGCGTGAGAAAATATTTGTCAACAAAAGCTTTAACATAAATCAAATTACAAAAATCTTACTTAAGTGCCTTACTGTAAAGTTCAAATTCAAAAACTCAAGTCAAAGCTAAGTTAACAATAACAAACAACACGTGAGCGATCCCGCCGTTTTGTTCAATATTTTTTTATTCTTTCTAACGATCTTATCAAGCGTATCTCGCGTACTCGATCTAAGCTATCCTGGCCCTCTAGTCTCGACATTAGATAGCGACAAAAATCAGTCGCTAAGTCGTATCGTTGTAAAATTCCTTTAATAGATTTTCAACTTTATTTCGAATGCATAAGGTTGAAAATCTATTAAAGAAATGTGACATCGATTACACTTTACGACCGATTTTTGTCGCTATCTATTGTCGAGACTGCAGGCCCTGGCCGCCGCCGCCGCGCCGCCCGGCTGGACACTTGGTAGAACTTGGACGTGCCACGCGCCCACGCAGTGTCGATTTCATAAATAATCCTTATGATGAAAACTTTCGATCGGTATAGGGTAATTATTTTTCTCAAATAACGGGTTCGAACTACGGTTCAACCATGTAATTATTGAAATATCTATGAATGCAGTTTAAATTGTTTTTAAAATTCAAATAATGTATTCTTTTAGTAAAATGTTCTATCTACAATATTCAAGGCATAGCTGTGGGACGCCCTGTATAATAAAATAAGATACATATTTTAATGCTCAAAATACTACCAGTCAAACAAAAAAACAACGGTTTACGACTGATAATACGATAGGTACCCAGTATGCTTGGTCGAAGACCATCACTTCCGAGAAAACAATGCGTCATAATGTTCAAGACAATACAGTCATTTAAGTACAATTTAAAAAAAATATTATTGCAACACCAACTATCTCTCCAATAATAATATAGTACTTACTCATTACTCATTATTACTTTAATTATATAACTTATTGTGTTATTTTACCTTTGGGTTTATGGCCTTCCGACACAGGTGGGGTCCTTCAGCTTGGCCTCTGCGACACTGCATCCTGTCTACCGTGTCCTGCCACGTGTCCACATTGACTTGGCGGAAGAAGTGAGACTTTGTGTCTGCTTTACCGTGGCACTGTTTCCGACCAAAAAAAAAAAATTTTTTACATGACAATGTGATATGTGTATATATTTCATAATTTTATATCTTAAGTTTTATCATAATTTCGTATTATATAATTTTTACATATACTCATATACACCTTATACATCTACACTTCTACAACTCGTACATTTATTTATTATCACTTTATTATTGCTTTTTAGATTTATTATTTGGATTGTTTATACTATAATTGTACTCACAGTATGTGTTCTGCTCCGATAGTGCCGGGCGATGTGGTGGCTTATCAGTGGTGTCCCAGCATTTTGGTTATAACACTTTCTCTCATAAACAATGTTAACATTGTAAATTTGGTAAAACTAATTTGGGTGTAGCTTTGTGTATTGTGTTATTGGGGACGCCATAATTTACCGCATTACCGCGTGCGTCGTCACGTGCTTTTGGGGTAGCTCACTCACAATGTCAATGCCAATCTGTCAGCGTCAACTCTTCAAGTGTCAAAAGCCAATGTTATCATCGACAAATATGTTTTTTTTTTTATATATACTATTATTATATATTAATTTTGTAATATCAAAGAATAACAATACGGTAGTTTCCAACTAGTCAAATTCAATACTTTTATCCAAACGTCAAAAACGATACGTTTCTATGAAATTTGTATGTAAAACTGAGCTATGACGTCATAACTTTTTTGCGTCAAGTAGCTAACTTATTTCTTATTAATTAGCTAAATAAAATGTAAAAATTAGTATATCGATCGATGAATAAAGGTATAGTTATTTTTTAATATTTTATTGTATTTAAACGTCGAAATAATTTATTTTTGACCTAGGAAACTACTCAATTATGTATGTACTCTCATAAAATGTAACTAATTTTTTTATTTTTTTTTTATATTATAGTGTCGGGCTAGTGCTGAAAATCAGCGCCGCGACGCGAGTTATACTCTCGGGTCACGGCATTTTAGCTGAGCACTTGGCCTTTTTGCGCCGTGTATACTTTCCTTATAAAAGTTGTACATAATGTGTCTTTTTTTTTAATTTTTGCGGTGCAAATAAATAATTTTTCTTTCTTTCTTTCTTTCTTTCTTTCATACTGCACGTGTTCAAGGCAATTAAGGATAACAAAAGCTAGACCGACCTCGGATGTTTCGGAGCTTCAAAGTCTTTTGTTACCTGATAACATAACCTAAACAATAATACCAATAATAAATATTTACTGTCTACAAATATGAACACATTTGTTCGTAATAGAGAATGGTATTACACTGTGATGAGAATTTACACTGTATTTTGTTTTTTTTTTTCATATAGAAGAATAGTTAAAATTACTAACGAGCGAATAACAGTATAATACCTACGGTTTTAACAGTACGGTTATTAATCATACTAGTTGTTTGTTTACCGGTCGTAGGTACCTACTGTAAATTATTTTGTACATTATTGGTCTGACAGAGGCAACGCGAGTTCACACAGTAGTTATCTTTCAGTCCTACTCGCCTTTTTATTTCTTGGGCTTCTACTTACTTGACATTCAATTAATTATCTTCATATTTTATTGATTTTTGTTCAAAGGTTGACAACTCCTTAAAATTGACACGCCTGGCGGGTTCTCGGCATTACATAATCACTTTAAAAAAAAAATATTTTTTAAGAGATTTTTCTGGGGGCCACCACAAAAATCATTAGGTTATTGCTAGCGAATTATGTACTGAGAATTCCAAAAGGCAATTTTGGCTAATTTTCGAAATATCACTGAAACATTTAGGACACGCCTGGCGTGTTCGAGGCGTAGTTATAGAAATTCGTAAGAACACGCTTGGCGTGTCGGCGGCATTGAACGTGTTAAGAATTATACTACAATATAACAAAAGTAGAGGGTAGGAGAAAAATATGCGTCCAAGCACGCGAAATGGCCCTCGCTCAGCATTATGCAGCGACCCCATACGAGACAGTGTCGCGGCGCTGATTTTCAGCGATGGCCGACACCAACGCATGACGCCAATCAGTGCAGAAACTTAAGCTAAGTTAAATACAAAAATGTGTTTCATATAATATAATTGTTGGATTAGTATCCTACTATAAAACAAAAAACAAACTACCTATGATTAAAATAAAAGGGAAAAAGTAAAATAAAAATACTAAATATTAGAAGTATTACTATGAAACACTTGTCAGTGGCAACACTGAACGAATGAAAGCGACGCTCGCGCTTCCATTCCATTCGATCAAAAAGTCTATTCTTTCTGCCAGCTGCCACAAACAATTTATTGTAGTAATTAGACAATAGTAATTGTATTACGTAATGGCGACACATATAAGCCCCGCAAGTTGATATTGCGACTGGCGGCCATCTTGGTGACGTAGTCGACGTCGCACCGTCAGTACCGTTCGCAAGGTCAGCCCGCGCTTACGTGCTTACGCGCACCGAGTACTTGTTATAGCGTCCTATTGTTTTTGTTGTCCTGTTTTATAGTTTTTGTTGAGTTTTGTTATTGAGTTTTGTTATTGATTTTTGTTATTGAGTTTTCTGGTTTAGTTTTGTTATCTGTTACTCGTCAAAATGAGTAAGAAATTAATTAACAGTCGTGCTCGAGAAATTATAATTAAAGTGGACAATTATTTTGTAAAAGAGAAAGAGGACTCTAAGTTAATTATACAAAATATAAACAGTGCCTTAAAAAGTGCTTCGGACACTACTGAGGACATTTTAATGTCGAAGCAACTGGTGATAGACATTTTGAATGTTTTGCAAAATTTTACCAAAGTCACGGAACGTGTGGCTTGTGCCACAGGCGTGGCAAAAAATACTGTGACGAAATTACGACGAGAGCATGAGTCAGCAACAGCAAGTGGCAGCAAAATGAGAACGCCTACCAAAGCGAAAAGGCAAAGGAAGGAATATTTTGACGGATTTTCACTAACAGCATTAAGAAATATCATTCACTCAATGTATACGGTTAGAAAGGAAATTCCTACAATGCGCAAAATCTTGGCGGCTGCAAAAGTAGACCTCAGTTATACTAAATAACAACCGATGTAGGAGTGAGACGGAACGACAGCCCCGGCCGCCGATGGATAATAGTTCACGCGGGAAGCGAAATTGGCTTTGTTGACAATGCCCTTTTAATGTTTAAGGCAGACACCAAAACGGGGGATTATCACGACCAAATGAATGCGGAGAATTTTACTAAGTGGCTTACAGAAAAATTGCTACCAAATATACCAAGCAACTCCATAATTGTGATGAACAACGCCCCCTATCACAGTAAGGAAGAGAATAAGCCACCAACTATGAATAATAGAAAACAGGTGATGGTTGAGTGGTTACAAGCTCACAATATTGAATTTCCTAGCGACAGTACAAAACCAGAACTTTATTTATTAATTAAACAGCACAAACCGCCGAAAAATTATAAAATCGACAAATTGTTAGCTGACAATGGCCATGAAGTCGTTAGATTGCCACCTTACAACTGCGATCTCAACCCTATTGAGTACATCTGGAACCTAGTCAAAATGAGGGTGTCAGAAAAGAATGTGGAGCAGTTAGAGAGTCGAATTGAATCTCTGACGTTGGAGGCGTTGGCATCAATAACTCCAGATGACTGGCGAAAGGAAGTAAACCACGTGAAAAGGCTTGAAGAGGAATATTGGCACAAAGATAGAATAACTGATGAGTTATTTATTATAAATACGGCAGACGACAGTGAATCTGAAACAACTGGCGCAGAAAGTAGTTCTGATTCGGAAGATCATATGAGTGGCATTGAAGAAATAGGGTAATATTTTCGTAGGCTATAGCTAAGGTACTATCGACAAAAGCCATCGTTGACCATTTTAAAGGCGATTTTCGTTTGCAAGTCCGTTCTACTGAGTGAGAAGTGATCCCGCCCTTTTAGTTAAAGATGACCAATCACGTTTCATTGCTCAGCAGAAATAAAAAAAATGAGCATTTGTCTATAAACGAAAAGATTTTACTACTTACACGTGTTGTAGAAAAAAGAGTAGGTAGTGAAAGTTACGAATTAGTGTAAGACTATTTAGCAAAAACACGAATTCTCTTGACTTTAACAATATATATCAATTTAAAATTAAATTTATCTTACCATAGTTTTTAGTATTTAAAAAGCTATACTAAGATAAATTTAATTTTATGATAAAAAAACATTTTTGTTTTTCTATACAATACACCAACATTAGGCAAACGCATAACATTGTAGACCTCATCGACACTTTCCATCGAGTGCGATTGTAGGCAAGCGTTAGCCTATTAAATATAATAAAAATTATACATAAACACAATATCTTACTATAGCGACCTAATTAATGTTAAAATGACATTCTTCCCTACGTAAGTAAGAAAATCTAAATTAGGACAGGATAGTCATATAAAAATATCTCGTCTAACGTTCGAGTTCGAATCCCGTGAAACAATCAAGGGTTCCATGAATCTTTCTCGAAAACTAAAAAAACCTTGCCTAATTGTAAACTAAGATAGTTAAGAGATTTTTTCTACCTATAGCTACAACATGTGGTCAATTTTGAAAGAAACAAAGTGCACACTTTGTAAAGTTTTTATGTTTCGTTCCTAACTGACCCCGTTATTATAACAAAGGTTTCAATTACAAACTACAGTGTGTGCTTTATTTTAGCCTTACAGTTAAAGTGGGTGAGAACTGTACCCGATATAAACGATAAATCTGTGATAATTATATACAAGTCAAACATTTTGGCGGCTTGTTCTTTGACAATGGTAAGTAAGAGTTTGTTTATATAAGCATGTTTTCAATTTGAGAGACCGAGTCCCGAATTGTGTTCCTAGTCACGGTGCGGATAACACGATGTGCGCTAGGGGAATATATGAAGCTGTATTAGCTGGAGTGCGGTGAGTTAGCTTAAACAATTTATTTGATATTTTTTTTTTATACGATATTACATGTAAAGCATAATATTTATCCGTCAGTCTTTATCAGGAAAGTGCTTGACAGCTTTTAAGACCAGGTCGACTCCTGTTTAAACTAAATTTTTTATTGTTTTATTTAGTATTTGTTATAATAAAAAATATATTTCCCGGTTTTGCCATGAAAACCAAAAAAGTTAAATATTTTTTTTATATCTCAGTATATAAGTAGATGAGTATTTTACAGATCAATTTTCACTTGCTGCAATCGCAGCCCGGAGGAAGCAGAGGATGCAGTTGACGACTGGTATGATATAATGTTGATAATTATTTTACAAAATATTTATGATAAAAGAATATAATCATGAACTTTACGTTTTCTCTTATTACCTAGACGTTATTATAACTCGTCTAAAGCATAATTTAAAAACTGTTATCTTTCAGGCTGCAGTGCCAACAGCACCAGCAGCCGTGGCCATCATCACCTTCGCTGTCGTTGTCGAGGTCGAGTGGCAGTAGCGACACCGAATCAATGTTTGTATAATTAAGTTATGATTTATTTTAAAGAGAAGTAAGAAACTTTTTTATAGACAAATGTTCAACCCTTATTTAATGCAAATGAAGAATTATGATATTATTTTTAAACTAGACTCTGTTCGCGACTTACTAGATTAATAAAGTTAAACTGTATTTGAATGATTTAGTAATCTGAAAATTAAATATTTTAAATTCTAAAACTGTATTATTTTTTCTTAGGTCGCTGCCGCCGTCATTAGTTGGGTCGGAAATATCCTGCTCGGCGAGCGACCCGGGCCCTCAAGAGGGTGCCCGTGCTCCGCCGCCTTCGCTGCGGCTGTCGCGGCTGCAGCGGCGAAGCCGGCTACAACGGTATCTCTCGCGACGCCGGCGCCGATGTGAATGTAGAGTGTGCGGGGCATGCCACACTTAAAAATATTATATTTAATTAAACTTTACTTACCATTTCTTATTTTATTCATTTGAAGCACATGCTTCACACTCATCCGGGGGAAAGTGGTCATAGACGGCCATTGGACAATTTACACAAAAAAAAAGTTTTCCTCACTGATAACTGCTAAAATATTATTGTTTATGCTAAAATCTATGATAAAATGGCAAATAATCAGGCACTGGATAGTAGCACCCAGGACAAAGTTCCCGTTTAATGAAATGGGTTTCACCCCATGGCCATATTTGTCCGTTTTCGAACATTTCTATAAAGTCATCTACACTTAAAAATCTGTCTACGTCCATAAAAATGTCATCCATTATATAAAACTTAAACCAGATCACTTAATCAAAAACCGCTACCTAATTAATATAAACTACGATACTTAATATATCACTAAATCAAAGAGCACTATCTACTGAAAACACTAAAACTACACAAAGAACATTGAAAGGGTAACTATGACCTTTCAGAGCAAAACCTTACGAAATACTGACAATATTGACCAAACATTTTTAATATTTCTGTTACAAAAGTTATTCTTCTGTTCAAGGGTCAATAATATATGAAATTTATTAGTTGCACTTCAAGTGATTAGGAAACCACTTTTCACCACCTTAAGAAGTTTGTACTCGAAACAATAAAATCTGATAAGTTCGAATTCTAAAATTAATTTGTTATGTGTGAATGAATATACGATAACTTTTTATAGGAAAGTAAAGGAGTTGTTGAAAAAGTTTGCCACAACAATTCCAGAATACTATTTCATAATATTAGGCATGCCATACACATTTACACAATATGGTTTATTTATTTATTTTATTGAATTTAAACTACAAGTAGGTGACATAATACCATTGACATTCTTTACAAGGAAATAAGTGAGTTGCGTAAGCAAAAGAATATACTAATAAATAATGTTATGCTCCGAAAAAGATAGTTAAAGAATATTTTTTCTCAGGGATATTGGCCGAACAGATGTCTTATTTTTTATATTACAATAATAAACCATACTAAAGTTATCCGGTAACGCAAAGTTTTCACTGCATATTTTTTGCGATGTCTAGTATTTTATGATGGTTTTTACAACAGATGTTGTCTGGTTATTGTTTCGGTATTAGAGTTTGTAACTCTTTTACCGAAACAATAACTCTCTAAGTAATACGACAGAAAGGAATAGTTGTGTTACTTGTTTAACATTATCATCGTTAATTGCATCAAAAGCGCGAGAAAAGTCCAGCAGAACCAGGATTGTACCCTCCCCCCTGTCCCGTGCCTCAAGAATGTTCCCCACTACGTCGGCCAGTGCCGTGGCAGTACCCCTTCCCTGCCTAAAACCTGATTGTAGGTCGGGAAGAATGTTGTTTGATTCGAGGTATGCAATGACCTGTGAGTGCACTTTCCAAGATCTTTGAGAGGCAGGGTAGTATGCTGATTGGCCTTAGGACTTTTATGTTGGTTGGACTATTGATTTTAGGAATAGGTCGCACAATAGCGCATCGCCAGAGTTCAGGAAATGTGTGACTATTGAACAGTTGATATCTGTGATGGCCTGTAAGGTGGTTGGTAAAGTGAGGTTAATCATATCGAGACCAATGCCATCGACACCCTGTGCGTTTGATTTCAGGCTTTTAATTATCCTGAGGACTTCCCCGGGATTGGTTGCTGACAGTGTGAATGTAGCATCGCTGTGCCTATGGAACTCAAAAAAAGACGATTGCGAAACATTAAGAACACAATTGCCGGGAACATCCAGGAACGCCGAATTGATTTCGTCAGGATTATCGAAGCTCTCTGGTAGAAGTCTTTGTTTATGGTCAGGCAACACATCCGCTTTTAAATTGCGCAACAATAATTTAGGGTCCCTAATGTTATCATTAATACATTTGTTGAAATAAGCAGTCTTCTCGCTAGCCAGTGCCGTGATGGCTAGATGCTTGAGATCCAGGTAACTCTTATGTTCTGGTAGTTTTGTTTTACGAAATTTGTCCCTGGCCTCATCTCTCAGTTTCGATATTAATCTGATGTTATCAGTGATCCATGGAGTGGGACGGGATCTAAATGTTTTACATTTAACGGGAGCGTGAAGATCAAACAGTTGAATAACAAATGAGTTGAAGGTTTGAACCATTAAATCAACATCATTCATGTCACCCACTATAGACCACGGCATACTTTTTAGGTCTCTGTTAAAGTAATCCTCCAGGATGTCTTTGAGAGGGCGATATACCACAGATCTAGGTTGGCACTTAGGTTTCTTGAAGACTGTCTCGCAAGTAATAAATGCATGATGGCTAAGCTCACTTATATGGTTCACCTCTACATTGCGGATTGGAGCATCAGTGCAGACAACGTCAATGAGCGAGCTACTGTTACCGATAAAGTGCGTAGGGGTTGTGACAACTTGTGTCAAATTGAGGTAACCGAGAAAATCTGTCAGTTCTTTGGATTTCGAGCTGTTAACGTCCGCCATATCGACATTAAAATCCCCCAACAGTATGAGGTTATCGAAGGGAGCCAGACTACCAATGCTTGCTGTCAGTCCGTCGAGAAAAGACTCCAGTTCCAGCCATGGTGGGCGATATGCAGTGCCAATTAGCAGTTTAATTTTATGTACCGTTAGAGTTAACCAGAGCTGTTCGACATTAGGATGTTCAGGGTGTGCTCTGACACGCGCAGGAATTCCATTTCTGATGTAGAAGCCAACACCCCCGCCGCGCCCCCCACGCACAGACAATGGTCGCGGGATGTGCTTAAGTTTGTAACCAGGTACGCTAGGCGCCCGGTCATCCTCACCCCTGCGCAACCAAGTTTCGTTGACAGCCATTATGTCCACCGAATTATTGCCCATTGCGACTAAAAACTCATCCTGGTTTGTTCCCAGGGAGCCCGCATTCAATAAACCAAACTTGATACGTTTACTTCTAGTCATTTGAAGTCCATAAGTAACATCGTTGTAGTATGTAGTGTAAATATAAATTGTACTGTGTGGTATATAATGTAGTAGTTAGAGTATATAATATAAATATATTTGTATAAAGTATATGACGTTGTATGTAGTGCGCGTTGATAAATATTTTTTGCAAGGCATGATTGATGTAAGTAGAATTTATAAAAGAAATATTGATTATGTAAAGGTTTTGTATTTGGTTAGCGTATTTATTATTATTTTGTAGGATATAAGTACGTGTATAAGCAAGTGTCAATTTCAACTCAACATGCGCGCCAGCCAACGTGTAAACCCCACGCTTTATATAGTTAAGACGCATATTCTCCACCCCTGACACCAGACAAATAGTAAAAGTGTACAATCATAATACCTATATATGTACGTAATATGTGCGCAAACATTAATATAATTAAAAAATAAAAGTTGACATTATGCTGTTTCATTGTTAACAGGCCCAAACACCTCCCCAATGTCCTCGTCAGTGCGGATTCTTTGAGTGGGATCACCCGGGCTCCGCCTGGCAAGTATGCGCCCCCGCTTGGTCCACACAAATCTCCAATTGTGGAGGCGAGCGGCATCTCGGGCCATCCGAAACAACCGGCGATTCGTCTTTGTGAGGCGCTCGTTGACAAAGAAGCGCTGCGGCGGGCCGGGCGTGCCGAGGTCGGCGGTGGTCGCACCCCGCCGCACGCGGCCGTTAGCCAGCAGTTCGTCGCGCAGGTCGCGGCGCGCTAGGCGCACGACTATGGCGCGCGGCCGCGTTACTGCCGGGCCAGCGGAGCTAGCGGCGTTGATTTGCTTGCCCCCGACCCGCTCCGCGCTAATTATGTCCCGTTCCTCACACTGCACTCCTAACTTGATGCCTACAGCTTTTATGATGTGAATCGGGTTATCAGAAGGAGCCTCCGGTATATTTGTAATCTCCACATCATTTGCCAAAAGGTCCTGATCCCTATCGTTCAGCTCACGCCACAACTCTTCCACGACCTCGTCTGCCGATGAACGACCTGTAGACGCCCGTTGTTCCAGTGCGCTGATTCTGGCCTCGAGGCCATCGATGCGCACATTGCAGCTGCTCATTGAAGACACAAACTGCGCCATCTCCAACTCCATCTCCTTACGAAACTCTTGAATTTCTGCACGCATCGCCCTCAACTCCACCATAAGCAAGCCCAAGTCAGGGCCAACGATAGGGGAAACTTCCCGTGCCGCGACAGCAGCTAAGAGGCGTCCCCACGCAGCGGCGTAGATGCTGATGGCGGCCCAGAACATTGCTTGCTCACAGACCACGGGTGCTGGTCCAGAGCCGCTGACATCAAACTCATCAGTCGTGCGGGCCACTACGCAAGCTTGACTTGCAGGATCCCCTGCCGATCCAGCCGAACCTCTGACCGGGGTCTCCGCCCTGTTGTCCCTGACCTGGTTCTTTTTGCATTCAGGGCAGCGCCAGGAGGCTGGGACAGCTACATCCGGCTTAAAACCAACACATCCCCGGTGGTATAACCGCCGACACCTGTTATTACCACACTTGACGCCCTCTGTTGCTGATGCAAAGCGATTGCAACCCGCGCACTGAATTCCCGGCATTGTATACACAGAGAGCCAGACCGTGTCGTAAATTGTTCAGTGCAAAATCGCTAGATGGCGCCACCGGTCCGATATCGATCGATGACAACACCGAGAATATCTTCCTCCCGTCAATGTGACGTTTAGACTAATGTCAACAACACTGTCCAAAAAGAGGGTAGAGATTAAATACGTCCAGCCACTGTCCGTATTGTTTTGTTTTAATCCTATTTGCACTCAACTTACTGCCGACTTCAATGTATGTCCTTTTGCGTTGCACTGTGTTCACAATAACGTGAGTAATTATATTAATACTAGGGTTTACGAATTTTTAAATTAAAAATAAGGATATGTATGAACTACACCGACAGACGTCAAACGTCAGATGATATATGATGATATCCTTAAATTCTGTAATTTTCTTTGGCTGTTTAACCTTTTTAGCAGTTTTTTTGTCTTTGTCAGTCTTTGTATTAGTCTTCTTAGGAACATCTTTTAACCTTTTAGTAACATTCTTCACTTTATTTTTGTCATATTTCTGCTTTTGATCTTCCTTGATCGGGGTACTGGTTAATATTTCCGATTTTTGTAATTTCGGTTTACGCGTGGTCATTATTGGTTTGGCAGGTTTTGGAATAGGTCTTAACACCAAAGGACTATAGTGGGAAGCTGAACATCCCGGTTTTGGATCAGGTGAGTTGTCACGGCTAGTATTTGGTCGAATATTTACTTCAGTCTCTGGCAGCACTGTATCACTTCTCTGATCAGCTGTATCTGGTCCAGAAGTGGAGACAATTCGGGAACATCCAGGTTCTGGTTCAGGTGTACATCCATTGCTACGAATCTTTTCAGGCGTGTTAACAATGGGCACAATAAAGTCTTGAAACTCACAAGACGGAGTTCTGTTTCGAGATTGAAATATTTCTGAGAGAGAATCTACTGAATTTGATGGAATCTGTTCTTGAAGAATTGAAGGCGAAGGAGTGGAAGAAGTTTCTGCAAAAGGTCTGGAAATATCGATCGTTGCTGGTGAGTTTGTAGTTTCTGTGGCAATATTCATATTAGACGTGCCTGCAATCACAGCGGCTGGTTCGTAATCTTCGTCACCGAAAGCATATTTATTCACTGGCCAAATACCAGGTCGTTCAAATCCATGAACTGCATTTTGAGCTACTGCACTTTTCAGGAAAGCTGGTGATAAAAGTCTAGCTACATCGTATTGATTTATAATGCGTCCTGGGTGCGATTTTTGGAACAAATTTACCTCCCTTTCAAAGTAAGTTTTCAGCGGACCGTAAACCGCTACATCCATGGGCTGCATTTTATGAGTTGTATGTGGAGCCAAGGATAAAATTACGACATTGTTCTTACTGGCGTAATCTAAAGCTGGGTAATACTTATGACTCTCGTGGTTAACCAATAATAGAAGTATTTTTTTCTCAGGGGTAGGTCGAACATGTTACACAAAAAAAATGCATCCAATCAAAGAACACCTCACCTGAAGTCCAGCCATTTGGAGTACAGGTTCCTTGAGTGCCGGGAGGTGCACCATCAAGTAGTCTGGGTTGCATCTTTTTTCTGGCGAATATTAAAAATGGTGGGAGAAATGAACCAGCAGCATTACAACAACCTATGACAGTCGTTAATTGACCACGTTCTGCACTGGCGATAATGCCCACTTGTTTCTTTCCTTTCGTTGATAGCACTTTAGGCGGCTTATTTGTGGTTGTAGATATACCAGTTTCATCCATATTATATAATCTAGATGCATCAATATCATATTTTACTATTAAAGACTCAAGGTTTTCATAAAAACGTCAACGCCAACTTCATGTCTGTTAAATCCTTTTGCCCTTGCAACCGATGTCGCCCCTGGAGTCCTGAGGGATATTTGATTATGACGAGACAAAAATGAAGATAACCAATCATCTCCAGCTTTTTCGTACTTGTCCCAGTTATTCGGGTATTTCAAATTATTTTTCTTGGTGTAAATGAACGCTAAATTTTTAAATTCATCTCGAGTCAAGCCAAAAAATACAGAATCCATATCTTTGAGATATGTCACCAACTCGATTTCCTGATCTTCAGTGAAAACAGGACGGAATCGACCAAGCTTTGAAACAGCGCTGCCGGTTTTTACATGTCTATACAAGGTTGCATAAGCCAAACCATACTTTTTAGCCGTGCTTTTTATTGATTCTCCTGCTTTGCACAAATTTATCGCCGTTTGCATAGCATTTTCATCCCACGTCCCTTGCGTAGTTTTTTTATATATTTATTCACCATCTGAAACCAATACAACACATTTTTGGATATTAAGTCACCAATGAGAAATGGCGGGCAAAGTGGATACCATATCCACTTTGCCCTATTCACTTTGCCCAACTAGGTAAGATTTGAGGTTAACACATTTCATACAAAAACTAATAATTCTGACTTTCTGTTAAATACACCATAAAAACCTACTTTGATATGCTACCGAATTAAGACATTCCTAAAAATATAGAACTAACAATACAGGAGAATTAATCAATGTACTTACCGCGTAAAATCAATCTTTTATTTACGAAAACACAAATCATCACTCCGCGGACGAGACGCGACGCGGCCCCTCGCTTCGATGTTTGCCGCGTACTAAACCAAGATGGCCGAACGTAACAGTGGTGGCGTGTTGAATGAACAACGAATAATTTAGGAGTAGTGGGGAGTATTCGCTTTACCCGGGGTATTCACTTTGCCCAGCCTTCCCCTAATTATATTTTTCACTAAAGCTATAATTTAAATTATAAATTAAGAGGAGAAATTAAAAGACTGATGTAAATTAATATAAGTGTTTTTATTTTTGTACCTAATTTAGATTTTTGGTTCATTTTTCGAATCGTACATAAAGTCATCCACTATATACTCTCAAAGGTGCGTTCCCGGACCTCTAGGAAATTTTTTTTTTACCTTATGCCACCTACGCACCATATGCGTTTGATGTTTTTTTTCGTATTTATCAAAAAAATTTCTTAATATTTTTATTAATTACATCATAAGTAATCTATTTTCAACCACAGTACATAATAAAAGTTGGTGGCACCTTGTAAGTAGTGTTTAAAAAAATGTGGCATTGAATGGGTTAAAATCGAGATTTTACTTATATATTTTAACACCTCAAAAAATAAGGGATTTTTTTAAATATATGGCATATGGTGACATCATCAGGTCCACTTTGGCCATCCTTCTTTAAAATATTCATCATGCCATTTTACTATTGAAAATAGTATGAAAAGTAATTATAAACATTAAAATTATAAACATTAAAAATTACAGATTTATTTAAAGTTAAAAAAAATAAAAATAATATGAGAATATATTTCGCAAATAGAGTTTTAGGTGCGCATTTTGTTATATACTTAAACAACTTTTAAAAATCTCATTCTATTTTGCAGCAGTAGTGACATCCTTAGAACCTTTGAGTAGGTACTCTTTACTTCGTATTTATGAAATTTGGAGTAAGTCAAAATATTTGATGACTTAATTGTGAAATTTTTTGTATTAAAACCGTTTTATATATGTAGGTGATCCACATTATAATAAACAGGTGAGTAGTTTTTATGTCGAACAATTATATATACGTGCCGAAAGTACTTACCGAATCCAGATAGACCACCTTAACAAATACCACAAATAAATGTCGAACGCACACGAAATTGATTGCAATCGAAATTGATTGCACTGAGTGTAAGAACAAAATGGCGGAATCGACAGTCACGCCACCTGTTTACACTGTTTGTTGTGTAATGTTGCCAATAAATAATTTTATTTTCAAGTTAGGAATAATGTTGTAAAACACTGTAACCGAGAAGAAAAACAGAGATGACTACAATATTGGACTTTCATTTAAATATTCAATAAATATGTTACTTAGTATTGTTTATTTAATTTAATTAAAGGAATATATTTTAATGGATAACCATCCTGAAAGAAAGTTTAAGTTGAATATTAACACCAAATTTTTTTTTTTTTTTAATATTTGCAATGTTACTTAGTAAAGTGGGACATGATTTTCTTTATGGAATTTCTGTGGACACAGTTTTAAAAATTAAAATATTGAAATATCTATATAAACCTTTCGATAATTTTACCGAGTTTAAATTGTAGTTCTATACTTTTAGAATTAGTATGAATAAATTTGAGCTAATATTGAAATAACAAATAAAAAGTAATCAAGCTGGACACGGAGAAAGTAGCAAATGTACAATTTTCGTGAATAAGGGTCAATTCATACTAGCGGAGAGTCGAAGCGCATCGAAGCGTCAATCCGAAACTTAATATAGCAAATTCACCCTTATTTCCACAATGTAATGCACATATTTCTTCCAAGGAAAAAAAAGACGCGCGAATTCACGCACATTCGAGGGAATTCGCGCGCCTGCGCGCGAGTAACTCTGATTGGTGCGTGCGCATTCGCGCGAAGCCAAGCGGCTATTAGGCGAACTACGCGCCGTCTGGTCAGTCGGCAATCGGAATCGGACGGAAACTGTCTTGTGTCGAAGTGAATCACAATGGAAAACGACGAGAAATTAATTTATTTGGTCCAAAAATACGAATGTTTATTTAATTCGAAGTCTAAACATTATAGCGACAAAAATTCAAAAAGTAATGCGTGGGAAAAAGTTAGCAGTGAATTGAAACTACCTGGTAAGTACTAAGTATTTATTATATTACACATGTTTTCGCTTCCGTGCGACGTTGCCAGCTCACATGCTGGCCGTCGTAAAGCGGCGCAAAAACAAACCATTTACGTCAAGAAGTAACATGTAATTTCACACATTTAATATATATAATATTTTATAATCTTGTCCTATTTCTTAACATCGTGTTGTCTTTTCATTTTGCCATGATACTGCCCCATGCTCAGAAATGAAATAGGACTTAAAGATCTCTCTAATCTCCATGGCATCCACGTTTTGATTACCGGTTATGTCCATGTTTTAACTGTCAACGGAATAATTTTGTAAAATGCTGATATTGGGCACGGCAATGTCTTCCGATACAAAATCATCCATAATATAATTATGCAGACACGCGCATGCAAGAATCATGGTATCTAAATACGTTGGTTGCATTCTTATACGTTTTTGAAATACTTCAAATTTTTGTTGTAATATTCGGAAGGCACTTTCCACAATACGCCTTGCTCGGCTTAAACGATAATTATAGATTTTCTTCTGGCTATTGTTTAACAGCTCACTACCAGGATAAGGTCTCATAATATGTTCAGACAAAGGGAATGCTTCGTCGCCAACGAAAACATAAGGAACTGTGTTTGTCATACCTGGCAAGTTTTTATTAGGCGGTATACTAATCATATTATTTTGTAATAGTTGGCCGAATTTGGAACTGCTCAATATGCCGCTATCGTGATTACTTCCATATGCTGCAATGTCTACTATAATGATTTTTTTTTTTTTTTTTTATGTAATAGGTCGGCAAACGGATTACCTGATGGTAAGCATGGTAAGCAATCAGCGCCGCCCATGGACACTCGCAACGGTGGAGTTACGAGTGCGTTGCCGACCTTTCAGGGATTAGGGATTTGGAGATATAGGGATTGAGGAGGGATTGGGGAAGGGGAAGGATTGGGCCTCCGGTAACCTCACTCACACGGCGAAACACAACGCAGTGGTTATTTCACGCCGGTTTTCTGTGAGGCCGTGGTATCACTCCGGTCGAGCCGACCCATTCGTGCCGAAGCATGGCTCTCCCACACTTAAAGCGCTGAAAAACTTTTTATAATTGTAGTACAGACTTCCGCTGTTCCAGGGTGCCCTTATATTGACATGCTTTCCGTCGATCGCTCCTATACAATTGGGAAAATTCCATAGAATTCTAAAATCTTCCTCGATTTTAATCCATGACTCTAGCGTTGGTTTTGGCATAACAAGAGGCTGTAAATATTTCCATATTGCAGCACAAATTTCATGTACAATAGGGTATTACAGTCTAATTCAAAAAGTGTTTTAATTTAATCTGCTATTGATAAAATACCACAAAAAAATATAAATACATTTTTTTTATTCCAATTATTTCATAAAAACGTGTTTTAATTTTACAATTCAAATTTGGGCGCGAAAACGCCAATTCTCAGGCCGCCATGTCTGTGACGTCACGGGCATTGTAAACATTACGCTTCGCTGAAAGAAATAAACATATTTTCGAAATAAATAATGAGTTCTAGTGGCTTTTCTTTTTTTTTTTTTATGTTCATTGCTTGTTTTGTCCCTTTTTAACTATAATCGTGTGTGTGTGTTTCTTGCGTCATTTGTGTGTGAAATAAATGGTTTTTCTTTTCTTTCTTTCTTTCTTTCTTCTTCTATAGTCCTTATCATTGGTGTCTTGTGTCTGAATGTAAGAATACAAGTGTTAAAACACCGGAAAAGTTATGGATACAAGTGCCAATAGATTTAAAAATGAGAAATACGTGGTTGAAATTAGCACGAAGAGATCCAAAGTCATTGTCCACAAAAACGAAATACTATTTTTGTGAGGATCATTTCGATGTAAGTATGCAGTTTAATAGCTCATACAAACATGTGAAAATAAATTCTTGTCATTACAAAACTAATATTTTATAGATTATGTTTTATAGTGTTTCATGTAATTTATTTCATGTTGTAGCTGGAAAATGACATGGAGAACTATACACAATTGAAAATAATGGGCTCGGTCAAACGAATTCGCATGAGACCAAATTGTATTCCATCGAGATTCCACCATTCATTCAACAATTTCCAACAAAAAGTATTAAGCAAAATCTTCCCATTGCTTTTAGACATAATTTTAATAAAGTCACTTGCATAATAGATTGCTTGGAAATTGAAATCCAAAAACCGAAAAAGGCTATGTATCAAGCACTAACCTGGTCTGAGTATAAAAAAACAAATACAATTAAATACTTGATAGCTTGTACCCCAGACGGTGTGGTAAGTTTTGTATCAAAAGGATATGGTATATATTGGTTAACTTTTCTATCAGCTTTACCGAGAGTTTAAATATCTTCTTGTTATTCTTATTAGTTATATTTATATAAAAAATACAAAAAGACGTAAAACTCACCTTAAGCAGACTGATATTCGCTCTTCACCGGAAATGGGTATCGTTAATTTAGTTTCTTGTTTTACAGTGTGTGGCTTCAAAATATTGACCAAGTTTTCAAATTGATCATAGTTCATTTTATAATAGTCGTAATAAATACTTGGGTACAGATATAAATCTGCGCAAAAAGAAATGAATTCACCAGATGTACGTCTTTTCTTCCACAAGTCATGAACTCCAAAATTTCGCAATTTTCTTTTTCTTTTTTCTGCGTTTTCTTCTTCTTCAACTTCTGATATAAGCAACATCATAGCAAGATCAATGTCAACCATTTTATACGAGTTTCAACTGGCAACTGGTGTCCATCACTAATGTCACGAAAAAGCGCGAGAATGCGCGCTAATTCACGCGAATACGCGCGCATTCGTGCGACTTCGCTTTGATTGTGAGGAATTTGACGCTTCGATGCGCTTCGACTCTGCGCTAGTATGAATTGACCCTAACACCCATATGTCTACATAGTCTGGCCATAAATACTGTTACAAATAAAAAGAGTATTTTTTCTATTGCAAATAACATTTATTACTTTTACAGTATGTAAGTTTAATACATAAATATAAAACAATTTAAAACATAAAAAGCTTATTCGAAGTGGACTCCATTGGCTGCAATACAGTCCTTTAAACGTTGAGGCCAGTTATCAATAGAAGCACGCACTCTTTCCCTGGGAAAATTCTTCACTGCCAATCGTATGGATTGTTTTAGGGAGTCCAAATTATCATGACGTTTAGAGCAAGCCCTACGCTCCAAAACTGACCATAAATCATAATCCAGCGGATTAAGATCGGGACTAGACGACGGCCAGTCTTCAGCTCTGATGAAGTCGGAAACGTTCGTTTTCAACCAAGACTGCGTGGACCGAGCTTTACGACCCAGCGCCGAGTCTTGCTGGAAGGACCATCGTTGGTTATTGAACATGGTGTTGTTAAGGAGCTTAACTACCTTCTCAAGAATGGTATTTTGATACACTTGTGCCGATGTTTTGATACCTTTTTCGCAAAAGTATGGCTCAGTCACTCCTTCATAGCTAACACCCCACCAAATCATCACTGAAGTCAGATAATGCCCACGTTGCACTCTGTCGACTAATTGAGAAGCTTCCTTAGAGCTTTGAGCATAAATACGGTCATTTTGTTTGTTAAAATGTTGCTCAATTGTAAAAATTTTCTCATCCGTAAACAAAATTTTTCTGCGACCTCCCTTTGTGTACCGCTTCAGTAGTTGTTTAGATTTTATCACCCAATTCTTTTTTAAATTATCATTTAAAAAATGTCTCTTATAGGCTGCAAGTCCTAAGACGTCTTTTAAAATACGCGACATGGTTCTAGGTGCTATCTTCATCTCCCGAGATGAAATCTTTTGCTTTCGGACAGGATTTCTTCGAATTCTTTCCCTTACTGCTTTGACCACCTTTTTCGTACGAACACTACGTGGACGGCCAGATCTTTTTCTGTCACAAACAGAGGAGGTCTCATTGTACCTATTAATAGCCCGGTACACAAACATTTGACCAATGCCAAGCGTGTGGAGAGTTTTAAAAATTGTATTTGGCTTCATACCCACTTCGTGTAATGCAATCACAGCGATTCGGTTCTCTTTATCACCCCACTCCATTTTAATATCGCAAAATATTGAACAATTTATTGGCGCCAAAATAAGAGAACACAATGAAAAATTATATAAAAATGACAGATTCCAAATTCAAATGTAATATTTTGTTTATTTTTAATTGTAACAGTATTTATGGCCAGACTAGGTATACCTTTTTTTGCTTCATTATAGTCAATTTTAACGTAAGGATTTATAACATCTCCTCTCTTCGTTTTAACCTTTGATGTACTATCACCATGACAGGTCGAGATTATCAGAACGTCTCGCTTACCACGCGATTTTAGAACAGTATATTAGTTGTCTTTCTGCCTTGCCACTTGCTCTCCTTGTTTCAGTTTTTTCTGAATCACGTCTTTAGGAAGATATTTTTTGTTTTTACGTAAGGTACCGCAAAGGTCAGTTTTTTGTTCTTTGAGATACGTTGCCAGCGGAATGCTGGTATAGTAATTATCGGCGACAATAAGACGGCCGGCATTCAGAAGTTGTTCGGTTAGTTGGATTACAGTAGAACCAGGCTTATCAAGACCAGGGACCGTACAACCCCGAATATAAGTTAATTCTTTCGAAAGTGTTACAGGTTATATGGCTACAGTCAATAAAAGTGTTATCTCTTGGTAGTGATAGCCTTTTCAAAACCCTAACGTTAGGGTAACCCTTTCAATAAGTTAACTTGTACAAGATGTTACCGGCTCATGTATGATATCCAATCGAAGTAGATAACCCTTTGAAAGGGTTTGTCAGGGTTTTTAAAGGGTTTTAAATAATTATTTTAAATTACGTTGGAGAAGGGGAAAAGAGTTTGACCTTGAAAGTTTGGAATCATTTACAATTTTTCATTAGTGTTTCTTACTCGGTTTCATATGACAGTACTTTAAGCTTTCTCGGTTTTTTAAGTTTTAAATAACATCTGAATATTGAAGATGAACAAAGGTAAGTGTATTTTAATTAAGTACAGTAAACGGAGTGAATAGAGTACGCAGGGGTGAATCGGCACCTAACTTTGAAAGGTTATTATGGTTAATGATCTCGACAAGGTCTGTTCATATTTAGGTAACTACCTACTTAATAAATAAGTTGCATGTTCGTAAAATTATAATATCCTATAACTTACACGTCTTCAAGGTTAAAATCCCTTCTAAAGGTTGGTCTCTCTATTGTATGTAACCTTTTCTATGTGAGATGAGTGTTGATGGAGAGAATGGTTTGATCATTTTTATATTTAAAATTCTAATTGCAAAAAACGTAAGAAAATTTGAATTTCGCGGGTTAGGGCATATAGTTAGGTTGTAGGAAAGAAACAGAGCTATACAAGTTGTTCCCTGACCGGAACTACTCACGCTTTAAGACACCATGGTAGGTTACCTGAAATTTAGTTATTATAAAAGGAATTAGGTATTTACTTGTTTTTCAGGTCTCTTCAACGGTTAGGTAGGTACTTTTAAAGATCTTAATGGCCGCGTTTCGATGGCGCGGCCATTTAGATCTTATATACCTACACAAACTTTTTATTACTTTTTAACCATTGCTTTAACAAATTTAAAGTTTTGGGAATCGTCTACATTTATATAAAACACTAGCCGTTTTCCCGCGGTTTCATCCGCGTCCCGTGAGAACTACTGCCCGCACCGGGATAAAATATAGCCTACGCTACTCGCAGATAATATAGCTTTCTAATGGTGAAAGAATATTTAAAATAGGTCCAGTAGTTTTTGAGTTTATCCATAATAACCAAACAAACAAACAAAGTCCTCTTTATAATATTAGTAGGTATAGATAATATAAAAGTTCTTGTAGTTGGTTGTGACTTTACAAGGTAAATTGCGGTTTACGATTTATAATAATAATTCTTTTTTTTTTAGAGCATATATATATTTCAGACAGCGACAGAAGCTCAGACGAAAGCGAATCAATGTATTTTAAGGAATTAAAGACAATCGATGCTTCATGCGTGTCAATGCCGACATTGCGCCCGATATTAGATGATAATGCGTCGACTCCCGATTTGTCTTTTGAAAATGACACTAAAGAAATGGAAGATAAGGCTATAAATACGGATAAATGTGACAATAGCAAGGAAGATGATATTCATGAGTGTTACTCTTTTTCTCTACTAATTGCAAAATATCTAAGCAAGTTAGAAGAAGGACGACGTAACCAGTGTATGCATGAAATAGTTCATATAGTCATGCAAAGTGTTCAAGAACAAGAATCAAGACAAAAAAGCAGTAATAATGAGAAATAAAGGTATTCTTAAATAATAAATAAGTATTACGTTTTTACAAGATTTTTATTGATTAAATAACGAGATTATTATTCAAAATGACAAAGTAAGAGGATCAAATAGCAGGCACCGTTACTGCAAGAATAATTACACAAAAATTCTAAATCAACAATTATCAAAATTATGGCTCGAAAGAAATACAATCGGCTTAAATAGCTTTCAAAAAGAAAAAATGATAGGTATGTATTTATTGAAGAATGGGAGACCGCAAAATATTATACTTATACATTATTATTTCTTTTGAAACCAGAGAGACAAAGGAAAATTATTATTTAGAGGTCCCCCGATAATCAAAAACTAGTAGGTATTAAATTATTTTTCACATTTCACATGTTTTTTTCTCATTCGAATAAATCTGGATTTGAACGGATCAACATTATATCCTTTAACAAACTTCCACTCATGTTACTTCTTAGAGGGTTTAATATAAATTTTACTGATGAAAATAACCGCTCCACTGATACCTGCGTTGCAGGAGCTGCAAACACTACATTAACTACTTTCATTAGAGAGGGATCAATTGATGCTCCTTTGCTCACCCAGTGGGTTAATATATTGGTATTCAAGGGTAGCCTGGGTTCAAATCGCAATTTACTTAACATTCCATCAAATGTATTCAGTGACGACCTCCCAGCTAGCCCACGAGTTGCCTCAGTTTCTTTTAAATAATTTTCTAATGCTGATGTTGTTTGACCATGCTGCTTGGTGCTAGAGTAATCTGGTAATTCTGAAGTTTCGGTTGGAGAATCAGATAATGTGAGAGATTGCAACTGCTGGAAAGTCTGCGTTATTAATGTTTTTGCCTTTTCACATTCTTGATCAGACAAAATTACGTTGAGGCGACCATCTAAATATAAATTTTCTAACACTAAATCATTATTTAATAAAACAGTTTCTCTAACTTTCATGGCTTTAACTAAGTCCTCTGCAAATGAGGTTCTAATAGCTTCCAGCTTTATTTTGCAGTTAAGCCATTCCGTGAAAAAGTCACCAATCGTGAGCTGTTCTCGTTGTAATGCTATCGTCGCCTCATAAACAGGTTTAAGGCAAGCAATTAAATTTTGGATTTCAATCCAGAAACTATCAGAAAAAATACTCGTGAGATCCGAGTCTTGAACATCCCTTAATAAATATAACCGGGCTAACATTTGATAGGTAGACGTCCACCTCGTTGGACAGTCAATTACTGGTTTATTTAAATTGGAGGCCCTTAAAACATTTTTTAAATTTGGTCTACGTAAAATTTTAACTGCTCTTCGTGCAGTTTGTATAGCAATTTTTGCATCTAAATTATTATGAAACGCGTCTTTAATAGCTAGCTGTAATGTATGCGCAGCGCAAAACATTGCACGCGGCTTGAATGAGTCATTGTGCTCATTGTCGATAAAACTGTTTAGGTCTGTGTTTTCATTGATTTCATACCTGTCCTCTTCATCGTCATCGTCATCATCATCATCATAATAATTTTCCTCGTACTCACCGCTGGACTCAGTATCAAATTCAGAGTTTTCTATTTGTGCATTTGTGCAGCAATATTCAATGAACAACTTAGTCATTTTTTTAAAATTACTTCCATTGTCTGTGGTTATTGAGTAAATTTGTGCATGTGAAATCATGAATTCATTTAAAACTTCCAAAAGCTTTTCCTTTAAATACTCTGCGGTTTGTCTCTCCAACACTTCTAATACAGCTAGACTTCTTATTATAATCTGACCGTTTTTCACATACTGCATGTTGATACCCAAAAAATTCCTGTCAACGTAAGATGCCGAATCCAATTTTATACTTATCATAATATCTTTAACTTCTAATGAAATTTTTCTTTTTATTTGGTATGCTTTTTGAGGTATCATTCCCTTAACAACATTTAAATTTATCGCTTTTGTTTTAGAATTGGATGGGACTGCAATATTAACGATTTCTTGAAATGCATCATCTTGTAGCAATGCAAATGGTCGTCCATGAGTTGTAACTAATCTGACACACAACTTTTTTACTTTTTCCGAGTTAGAAGAATCTTTAGACGTACTTGGTTGATTTACATTTTCTTTATTTATATTAGTAAGCAGTAAATATTCTTCCGGATGTTTTAAAGACATGTGGTTTTTCAAATTGGTGGTATGTTTTCCCTAAAACAAAAAAAAATATGTTAAAAGCAGTATGATAAAAGGCATTTTCACTATATACCTGGTGTGGTGTGGTCTTGTGCGGAGGAAATGTATGCGGTAGAACAAATAAAACTTGGATAGATGACAAAGTTAATGAGGTTGTGAGAAATACAAGGTGTTGATTTGTATTTGTGCCATAGTTCAGGAGGAGGACATAAAATACGTAAATAATCGATTGGAATTACAGTAGATGGGAAATAACTAATATGCACTGCTTTTTTTGTCATTGTAATGTCGTGGTATTTCCAAAGTTATCCAATTTTATGAATAAAATTTATTAGTGATCTTTGCGTATGCTTTGTGTTTGCGTTTGTGTGAGGGTGCAGCACGGTTTTAACGCCAGTAACATACGCGCCAAGATCAAATAAAAAAAATTAAAGAAAAAAAATTACGTACCATTTTTTTTATTGATTTGGGTCGAGAATCATTATCATAATTACCTCCTTGAATATGGCACGGATGCAAATCAACAGCTTGTATAAAAACCGGCATAGTACGAATTGGATCGGAAATCGCGCACGAAGAATTCCGTAAGTAACATTATTTATAAAAAATAAAAACCACAAAAACACGATGTCTGTTGTATGGAAACCTCCTTAAATATTTATTCCTTTCTGCTTTTATAATTTTTGATAGGTATAGCAGCAACTAAAATACATCATTTGTGATGTTTGTGATGTGATTTGTTTCATACTTTAACTTTATGACTATAAAGGTTCATGAGATACCTACAGCCTGGTGACAGACAGACGGATAGACAGCTGAGTGTAATAGGGTCCCGCTTTACCATTCGGGAACGGAATCGGTTAGACTTAAATAGATTTTCAACTTTAGACTCTAGGCTAGGTACAAAGTTGAAAATCTATTGGGGAGTAGCAAGCGTTTACGATTATCGTTGCGACTTGTTGTGACTTGGCTAGGGGGGCCAGAACTATATCTACTTACACTCGAGATGTGTTTTGAGCTAAAAATCACAATACAGTTCATATAACTAAGTAGGTATCTAAAGTAAAATAAGTACCTAATGATCTCTGTTTTTAAAATCATAAAGTAGATAAGTATTAATTTATTAGAATTACCTACTACATAAGTTCATACATATAAAATGTTTCTAGGTAAATACCCATATTTTTTTACAACAGTCGCATATAAACCAACACAACTCAAAATAATCCATCAGTTTGTGAGGTAGCTTAAAAAACCTAATCAAAACCAACAGCACAACAGGCCACGAAATAAAAATAATAAATATTGTGTTGCGCGCGGCGCGTGTGACTGTTGTGCGCCCTGAGCCTCTTCGGGGCCGCGGCGGCCCAGCGAGCGGTAGGCATTTATCGCGCAAGTACATCGAGTGACAAAGGCCTGCTGCAACCCAAACTGGTTACTGCTAGTGTTAGATAAGTACATTGAGAAAATCACTTCATAATAATAATTATTGTCTTCACCTTACCTTTATACGATTTCCACACAAATTGCATTTGCTGCTCTGAGTAGGTGCATCGTATTCATAATATCTATGTACGGCATCTCGCTTCGGTTGTGGCATTTTTTTAATCTAACAGTTTGACGTAGCTCCTTTCCCTTCGGCGTCTAAATGATGAGTGAGAGTGAAACGATCGAAAACCTTTATGATTCCGTAAAAAAAGACAAGATTATACATGAAACAATCCCGACAACTCCAGAATAAAAAATACATTTAACTTTAAAATCACTGCAATAATAACCATAATCGAATGCCTGTTTGGTCTATGAAATCGCTAGGTTCTAGACTGCGTGTTGCGACTTGACGTGAGACAGTGCGTCTGTGAACACGCACACATAGACACCCGCGAGACTCGAACGCGCTTTGTATGTAGATTGATTTCTGTACCTATTTATTTTGTGGTTCAGACTTGCCAAGATACAAGGGCCGTATTGTAGTTTAGAACTTTAAAGTAAAGGCACTAAATATAAAATTACAATATTTGTAGTCCCAATGGGTAACTCTGTTACAGTCGTTGAAGGGGTAACCCGTTCAAAACGGCTGACGACAAAAAAGTGTAACCCATTAAGAATGGGTTTTTGAATATACAGGTATCAAATCGAAGGGGTTTTAAAGAGGTTATCTATTGATAATGGTTTTCGTAAAAAAGTGTAACCAATATGAAATTGGTTTTAAAACAACACTTTGTCAAAACCCTATCAAAAACCCTTTCAATGGGTAACCAAAATGGTCCCTGATCAAGACCTTCTAATTGTTCTGACACGCCGGAATAAATCTGATAAGACCCATGTATAGCTATTTACAGTACAAGCTTTGTATATCTTCATGCCGTAGCGGTCGGTTTTGGCAGGATTGTAGGTTCGAATAATCAATTTACCATGAAATTTTACCATGGATTCAGCCACAATTATAACGTCACCAGGTAAATAGAGGCTATGGAAATTATCCACAACTTTGTGTATTAGTGGATCAATTTTATGCGTCCTTTGTGCTCCTATAGCACCTATATCAACTTCAGTGAATTGCCAGCACCTGAGTATTGTAGTGAATCTGTTGTAAGACATATTGATTCTGTGCATGAGCGGGTTATAGTACAGTACATCTAGTTTCCAATAATGCTCAATAGAAGGTTTTGGATTGAGACCCATGTACATTATAACACCAAAAAAGTCTTCATCTCTTCTCTAGTTACGTCTTTCCACCTTTTCATCCTGCTAAACTGAGCTGTACGTATCTGCTTCAATAAATGAGCATAATTATTGGTATGAATTATCATATCGTCAATCAAGGTATCGGGTACAAAATATTCATATATTTTTGTCAACGAAACCTGTCCATCATCAAGTATTGCATCCATGTTTTATACCCCTTGACTGCCTGTGAACGTTTCTCTGCCTATCGGTACAACATGAGATTTCCATTCTGATTCAGGCTCAGGTTCAAATGACGATCCTGAAGTTGGCGGTTGTGGTGATACTGCACTTGAAGTACTCGCTATGAAATTCACAATTACCTCTGTATCCTCACTGTCTTCTTCGGCTTCGTCGGGCTGCTATTCTTCATCGCTGCCTCCACTGAATGGGTCTTCGTCGATATCAGAATTTTCTAAGTAACGCACTAATTCTTCCGTAGTGCAATTTTTTCGAGGCATTTTAGTAAATATCCAATGAAAACAAAATTATAAGTAATATAACCTTAAATAGCAATACACTTTCTCTAGATCAGTGACAGTTCGTAATTTGTCAATTTACTGTCAATAGTTGGTGTGTGCACATATGACTCATAGAACGTGGGAAACGGGAATATTTTATCCCACGTCCATGAGTCATATATGAAGCAAATAAATAAAATAAATAAAATAAAAAAAAAAAACACCAATTATTATACCATATTTACGACAATGTGAACGTTCGGAACCTATCAATAATTTTTAACAAAAAAAAAACCGACTTCAAAAGTAAACTAAAAAGCAAAAAATAAAGGACATGGCCAACTTTTGTATGGGCGTTTGCATAGTTATTGAATTCAATGTACATCAATGATTTTTGGTGTTTACATTCGTGAATATTATTTAATTAAATTGCAATAAATAAAACACATGAAGAACTCGTAATTATAACACACAAGACGAAAATAGTTTCACTAACCTTTAGTCAGATTACTGGCCATAAGTGCACGAAATAAGATTTTGCTTTTAAAAACCATGGCGTTTTAATTATTTATTTATTTATAAAATAAAACAAAAGCATAGGAATTGTGTAGGGCTGTCGTTGAGTATGCAAAATGAACCGAAACGAATTTACTTACACTTTTAATTAAGTAATTAGTGTTACAATTAACTATTTCTAAGACGCGACAATCTGTTCGATGTCAGAACAAAAAGTGAATACCAAAAGTCTTAATTATAATTAAATTAAATCGAACGATATAACGCAATCAGTGAATCACAGGTTGGTCCCCACGGTATGATATTTCTCGGTAGCGCTCGATGTTCGGGAGGTCTTGCGAAACAAAGCAGCGATGGTGGTAGCTTCAAGGAACGGATTGCGGTGAATCATACATGGTGTGATTATTTCTTAACAACTCCCTCCGCAGGATCAGCAGCTATTTGGAGACTTTTGTCGAAAATAGTGCTGATAGAGACATAGGATCTCTGGGGCTGTCCTGGACTTCTTGTGTTCTGGTTGTCTCATCCTCCTTCTGGCTGATATTCTTCGAAGGCATACATTTACGACGAATGAGGATGATGCTTGTAATGAGTACTGATGCACCGATGAGCAGGTAGACAGGTATAGTGGTGTGATAGAGAGTGTCTAAATTCGACGATTCCAAAGTCACTGGTTCTTGAGAGGCAATCCTGATATTGGTTGAGTGTAAGTGACTCAAATCTATGCTATTCAATTTCAAGACGTTCTTCGCTGTTGCTCTTCATTACTATATTCTATGTTCAACATTTTCAAAACTCTTCCTTTCACTTGATCATCGTGGTTAGTGATGGTGAGGATGGACGTTTGTAGAGCACACCCTTGAGGTATTTTGGCTAGATAACTTCCGGGAAGATTTCTGTATTGATCTTGAGAACAGGTTAAGTGAACTTTCCTTAGGTTGGGAAAGCTCAGAACGTAGTGACGATCATCCAATTGTTCCATGGCTTGAGACGATAAGATAACTGGAGTAACTCGACAGGTTTCATGAATATGTTGCTGAAGTATAAGATGATGAATGCAGCTCGTTTGCTCTCCATAGTGTCGGTTTAAGCTGTCCTCGCAAAGATGACCGTGACTATACTTCGGACATTCTGTCTCTATATACAGTAGATCTTTCTCGTGGATTGCTACGTATGGATAGGTAGGGATTATAATTTTATTATTACTATTAGGGGCTAAGGACAATTTGTAAAGGACGTAGTTATTAGGATTCACGATTGGGAACTTAATTACCAAGATTATATCATTATCTTTATAATAATATCCTAATCTTAATAGATCTAAATATTCTCTAAAATTAATATCTAACACTACTTCTGAATTGTATAACCCTTTTAGTTTATTTAGCATAACTATATAAGTATCGTTATCGAGAACGGAATAATGGATGCTTTTAGCTTTTATGAATGCCAATAGATTCTGTAATTTTACCAATTCCTGAGACAAGTTGTCTATGTCATCACCTAGTATTGTAAGTAGCTGTGCTAAATGAAAGTACTTAATTGCGTCTTCTTCTTTCCTAGCGTCGTTATCTAAGATAGTTTTAATAATGTTCTCTATTTTCCTCTGGTTTTCTACTATCCTATCTGTAACATTTAAACTCTGGGATGCCCACTGCTTGCTTAAACTTATTTGATGGTTTATTTCAATAGCTAAGTTATTCTCATTCTTTTGTAGTATAGCAATAGCATTTTCGTACTTTAATGCGTCTGTATAGTCTAAATTTCCGGAGATACTTTTGATTATGGAACCAAGACCATTTATAAGGCCTCTTTTTGTACGTTTTCCTTGAAAAGTTAACAATTGATCTGACATGTCATTTAATTTTGTAGCAAGATATTTGATATGTGGAGCGTAAAGTAACGACGTTTTATTATTTAAGTCAGGTGTCAGATCGCTTAACTTTTCTCGAACAGATTCTAATCTATTTCGCACGTTATTTAAATTTATGATTTGAATAAAGGAATGGAAATGAGAAATGATTCTAGTGGGTCCTAGATTGAAGGGGAGGATACCCGGTCCATTTTCTAGGCTTTCAAGTGTTATCTCTTCCGCTTGTCCCAGCTTCAGGACTTGAGCCAGCATCAACGCGATTAGTGTTTTCTGTATCCTGTAACAAACGAGCACTATTAGGTACCCGTTTTAGGCGTGACTTGGGTACGGGCCCTCTCTTTCTCTTTGTATAAATGTGTATAGGTAAATCTGTTACAACCGTATCAAGTGTATAGCGAGCAGCTAGTTTCTGTCTATTGGCCAAGGGATTTTTGACATGGACTCGCTGATCAGGTGCATATATTTGCTCAGGCTCGCGATTTCTATTAATGTTCTCGGTTATTTCAGTACGACGCTGAAGCGCAGTTTCATGAATAATTTCATATACTTTTAACATTCGCTTACGGTGATCTACTATGTATTCCTGCAATAGGTGCTCTGTTATATCCATGTCTAAAGGATCTCGCGGATCTAAATGACCAGTAATTATGTCTATTGGGCGACATTTCGTGAAAGAATGGATTGAACTATTGTAAGCCATTACAGCGTATGGCATAAGATTGCAAACAGATTCATTCCGGTGTTCTAATTTTAAGATACGCAAATGTTCGAGTAAAGTATTATGGAAGCGTTCTATCATTCCATTTTCGTTGGGTGTATTAGGGCATGTTCTATGGTGTTGAATTTTATGTAATTTGGTGAATTCAGAAAATAGCTGATTTGTAAATTCTGGGCCATTATCCGTAATGTATTTAAGAGCCATACCATGATGGGAAGAGAACTTTAATAGAGCCTGAATTACACTAACAGCTGTAGCATCTCTCAAAGAATATGCTTGTGCATATTTCGAGAATGCATCGATAATTGTTAGGTACTTATTACTATCTACGCTAAATAGATCCAAATGTACGACTTCAAAAGGCCTGGTAGGTGGCGGTACAATTTGAAACCGAGGTCTTACAGGATTACGGTCATATTTCGCTTGACCGCAAATAAGACACTCATTAATGAATTTTGAAATTTGGTCTTTCATTTTTGGCCAGAAATAACGTTTAGATAGAGCTAAATAACATTCATTAATACCTCTATGGTTCGTCTTGCCTTCATGATAGTTCTTAATAATTTCTTGTTGCTTTAGGTAATCCTTAACGTCTTCAACTTCTAATTTGGAAAGAACTAGGTTCATTGCTGAATTTTTGAAATATCTTTGTATGACCGGTATAATTTTATACATTTCAATTGAGGGATTAATTGAGATTCCTGTTTTTATACCTGGTGTAACGTATTCTTTTATAGCATCTATTACTTCTTATTCTAGGTTTGACTTGGAGATTTGTATGCAAGTTTTTGTATAAGTTTCAAAAGGATGAGTTATGTGAGGTTTAATTTTAATATCGCCAACAACGTTAAATACGATTTGTCTACTAAATCTGTTGAGGGGATCATCAGTAATAGGTACTTCTAGTATGGGGCTTTCTACATCGCTATGAATATTATCGGTTCTTGAATCGATACTTCTGGTTCTTTTTGAATCGGATTTGTCTTGTGATATGATTGAAAGACTTGGATCTTGGATACTTGACTTTATTTAGGTAGTACACAGTCCTGCAGCTCACTGCACCAGAGTTACATTGTCAATGGCCGACACTTGCTCGGCCACCCTCTTTATAGTGATATGACGACATAGACAATAATAGTGCAACACTGATTAGTAATACTAATCATAGACAATACAACATCCCCCTTGTTAAGTTTAAATTAACCCTTTACAAAACAGACTTATTACTATGACAACTTGACAATATTTTATACGACTTATACTTATATAACTTGACTAGGTACTTAATTTACAACATATAAGATTACAAAATATACTTAATCTATTTCTTCTATTAGCCTTCTTGTGGGCTTTACAATACGACCTGAACGTGTAACAAATTGACTACTTGAGGATCGAGATGAGAGTTCTTGAGGTCCAGCCTTCTGACTGTCACCATCCTCTCTCCCTTGCGATGACAAAGACGACGACGACGATGAGTTGGATAGCATAGGAGAGAACTTATGCCTTAAGTGAATCCTATTTCTCCTATACCTAACTCCATTGACATCCTCAACGACATATGACCTATTATTTGCTAGCCTTTGCTTGACAATAGCCTGTTCCCAATTACAACTAGGTTGTCTTTTGAAGTAGACATGATCATTGGGATATAACAATGGTAAAGGCTTAGCACTTCTATTATAATATTTAGACTTACAATCATTATTCTTAGTTACACATTCTTTGTAATCTTTAAATGTTACTACCTTTGGTTTTAATTTCTTATACGACTTAGGGACATTGTCTCTTAAATTCCTAGACATTAAGAGTTGAGCTGGGGACGGTAAATTATTCTTAGGTGTGTTTCTATATTGCAACAAAGCTATATAAGGATCAGACGAATTTTCTTTGCATTTTTTCAGCATATTTTTGACAATTTTAACTGAACTTTCAGCTTGACCATTAGACTGTGCATGATATGGACTAGTAACAACATGTTCTATGTCCCATTCATGTAAGAAATTTTTAAATTCTAAAGATTGGAAAGGAGGTCCACCGTCAGACACTAATGACAAAGGTATACCATGACGGGCAAAAATCGACTTTAAATATGTAATTACATTTTTGGCTGTACTATTCTTATTTAACAAAGCTATTTCTATGTATTTAGAATAATAATCTGTAACAATTAAATAAGAAAGACCATCAAAGTACATTAAATCAATACCAACTTGTTGCCATGGATATTTGTTAATTTCAAAATTTTGTAATGGCTCTTTTTGGTTAGCAGGTTTAAATTTTGCACATATAAGACATTGTTCTACTAAATTTTTAATATCAACTGACATGTTTGGCCAATATAAAGAATCTCTAGCTAATTTGAGACATTTATTTATTCCTTGGTGACCTTCATGAATTTTATCCAACATTTCTTTATACATAGACTGTGGTACTATTAATTTTGATCCTTTAAATAACAAATCCTTAACTACATGTATTTCAGCTTGTACATTCCAATATGGTTTCACTAATTGACTAACTTTGTTTTTACTTTTTGGCCATCCTTCATAATAATATTTCTTTAACAATTGCAAACTTTCATCTTTATTAGTTTGTTGTGACAATTTTGTACTGTAATCCTTAGTAATTGCTAAATTTGAATGCATTAAATTGACATGACAGGTTATTTCAGACTCATTCTCTGGAATATAATGATCTTTTAAGGCTGCTCTCGACAAAGTATCAGATATGAACATTTGTTTACCTGGGACATGTATAACTTTCAAATCATACTTTTGCAAAGTTAACATCATTCGCTGTAACCTAGCTGGTACATCATGTAATGGTTTATCAAACAGGTAGACTAAAGGTTTGTGATCTGTGTGAACTGTAACTCTGTGACCATATACATACTGGTGAAATTTTTCACAACCAAATTGAATTGCAAGCAATTCTTTCTCTATTTGAGCATACCTTGACTGGGTTGTGGTTAAAGTTTTAGAACTATAAGCAATGGGTTTATTATTTTGTAAAATGACTGCTCCCAATGCTGATTTAGACGAATCTACTGACAAGACTAATGGAATGTTGGGGTTATAGTGAGCTAAGACAGGTGACTTTGTGATTTCATCTATTAAACCCTTAAGACATTTATTATGATTCTCATCCCAAGACCAGACAGAATCCTTTTTCAAAAGATTTCTTAAAATTTGAGTTTTTTCTGACAAATTACTAATAAAGGGACCTAAATAATTGATCATACCTAATATTCCTTGTAATTCTTTGACATTTTTTGGTGTAGGCATATTGACAATTGCTTTAACTTTCTCTTGGTCAACCCTTGCACCATCTTTACTAAAGATATAACCTAGGAAACAGACTTCAGACACTAGAAATTTACATTTAGATTTGTTAAATTTTAAATTAACTTGACGTGCTCTTTGCATGACTTTATGTAATCTCTCATTATGTACGGACTCATTTGGGCCATAGACTAGAATGTCATCAATGAATATTAAGACTCCTTCCAAATCACCAAACAAATTCATCTTATCTCTTTGAAATATTTCTGATGATGCATTTATTCCAAAAGGTAACCTTAAATATTTATATCTACCAAATGGTGTTTGAAAAGTACATAATTTAGAACTATATTCATCTAATTTTAACATCCAAAAACCCGAAAATGCATCTAAATGAGAAAAACAGACAGCTCCAACTAGTTGAGATCTTATCTCATCAATTGACTTAAGTGGATATATTTCCCTTATGATATTTTTATTTAAATTTCTAGGATCTAAACAAATTCGTAACTGACCTGAACTTTTTACAGTTATAATTATACTATTCACCCACTCAGTAGGCTTAGTGACTTTTTCTATGACTTTCATGCTCTCCATGCGATCCAACTCCTCGCGTAGTTTTCCAAGTAACGCAAATGGTACTCTCCTGGGAGGATCCACACATGGTACTGCATCAGGTTTGAGTTTCAGGTGACAGACAGGAGGTAGACAACCAAGACCCTGGAAGACATCATTGTATTTTGTTAGAATTTGTTGACAAAAATTTTGTTTAGACACTGAAAAAACTCTTTTAATTATTCCTAACCTTTCACATGTAGGAAGACCTAAGACATTGGGACACTCTAAATTTGCGACTATGAACACTATGTTCTCACTGACATTGTTATTATTTAATATTAAATTACATTTAATATTGACCTTTCCCATAATGGGTATTGATTTGCCACTAAATCCTGTGACATTTATATGACTTTTGACAATTGACAACTGTTTAAGCTTATGTTTTAAATAATTAAAAGTTTGCTTCGACATAATGTTTAAATCAGCTCCTGAATCTATGATGCAATTAAATTTTAAATTACCTACTTTTAAATTAATATTCCAGGACTGTTTACTTTTGTTAATGTTAGGTTCTGATTGAACTGTATTAATGTTGTTCAATGACTGATGACTTTGATGTGGTGGTGTGAGCGTGTGAGGTGATTCCTCAGACATGTGTCTGTACTCATCATTGAGATACACACTTTGACTATCACAACATTTGTTTAAATTGTGATCATATGACATGAGAATAGATTTCTCAGACAGGTGACTGTTTTCATCACCGAGGTTCTTTTTAGACCTCTTAGACATGACATTATCACCACTATCATCACAGAAATTTGACATGAGAATGATTTTCTCAGATTGACAATGTGTCTGTGTACTGGCTGACTTTTTACTTGACCTAACATTATATTGACTATATTTTGTACTTTTATTTGACTTTATATGACTTTGACAATGACTGTTTAATGTTCCAATGAAATAATGATCCTGACTACTGTTACTATTTGAATTAAACGACTCTAAACGACTTACATTTTTATTTTTAAAGCAAAATTTAGCGAAATGACCAAATGAATTACATGACCTGCATTGGACTCCCTGCGCTGGGCACTTGTATCGATGAGACTGCCCACAGCGGCTACACGGCCTCGTGCGCCTTTCAGGGTTGGGAGACTGCCTCGTACCAGGACCCTGCCGACCGACTGGTGAAGCTCGCTGTCGACGATCTCCTCGACTACGGCTCCTCCGACGTAGATGCATTACATTTTCCTGTTTCTCGCTGGAACCGACGATCTTCTCAGCATCCTGCTGTGCGACGATTAATGTTCTCGCCAGTTCGCGCATCCTTTGATATGTCAGATCAGGCTCCTGAAGCAATCTCTGACGGACATGTGCCAGGTCCATGTGCAGATTGGCAATGAAAATATCCCTGATGAGGGACTCCTTGAGCGTTCCGAATTCACAATCCTGGCTCTTATTTTCCAGGTCTGCCAGGAATCCTTCGATGGACTCGGATTGCTTCTGCCTCCTCGTGAAGAACATGTGACGACACATGGTTATGTTCCTCCGGGGCTCAAAAAAATTATTGAATTTCTGCTTCACTTCGGCAAGCGTGGTCTTGTCGATGTTGAGGTTAAATGTATTATAAATGTTTAGGCCTTTCTCACCTATAAGATGCAGCAGTATGGCTGGAGGTGTTAACGACAATAGAACTAGACTCTTCATTATGGATTTCTATTCGTGATAGAGCGTCGGCGTTGGAATTAATTTTCCCTGGTTTATAAATGACTGTATAATCATATTCACTTAGGCGTAATCTCCAACGTGTTAAGCGGGAGTTGGGTTCTTTCATATTCATTACCCATTGCAAAGGACGATGGTCTGTCATGATTTTAAACTTCCTACCAAAAAGATACGGCCGAAAGTATTTCGTTGCCCACACAATAGCGAGTAATTCCTTTTCTATCGTACTGTAATTTATTTCACTGGTATTAAGTGTTCTCGATGCGTATGCTATCGGTTTATCTGATCCAATGGGGCCTTGTGAAAGAACGGCTCCAATTGCTAAATTCGAAGCGTCTGTTGTGAGTATAAATTCTTTTGAAAAGTCCGGATATTGAAGGATTGGATCATTGACAAGTAGAGTTTTACACTTTTCAAAGCATTGGATATAATTTTGATCTTGAACAATTTTGGAACCTTTCTTCAAGCATTGGGTCAGAGGCTTGGTTATTTTAGCAAAGTCTGGTATGAACTTCCTATAATAACCAAGTAAACCTAGAAAACGTTTTATTTCTGTACGGGTATTAGGCAAGGGGTACTTTTTAATTGCCGATATTTTCTCAGGATTAGGTTTTATACCATCCTTGCTAATAACATGCCCAAGGTACGCCGTTTCTAGTTTTAGGAATTCTGATTTGTCCATTTGTATTTTAAAATTTGACTCGCGTAATTTCTTAAATACTTTTTCTAGGTTAATTATGTGCTCCTGAAGGGATGTACTAAATACTATTATATCATCTAGGTACACTAGACAAATAGTATTCTGAAGCTCTCTCAACACGTTGTCCATTACTCTATGGAAAGTAGATGGACTATTTTTAAGGCCCATAGGCATGCGTAAAAATTCGAAATGGCCATGTTCTACATTAAAAGCTGTTTTTGGTATATCTTGTGGGTTCATTTCTACTTGATAAAAGCCACTAGCAAGGTCTAAGGTTGTAAAATATTGGCAATTACCTAAATTATCTAAGACATCGGCTATGTTGGGAATGGGATACTTGTCGTCTACAGTTTTTTCATTAAGCTTTCGAAAGTCAACTACTATACGCCATTTAGCTTTTCCTGACGCATCTGCTTTCTTAGCTACAACCCAAATTGGGGAGCTCCATGCTGAGTTTGAAGGCCTAATGATTCCCTGTTCTAGCATTTTACCTATCTGTTCCTGTACTTCCTGTCTATGGACATACGGATACCGATAACTTTTTTTGTAAACTGGAACCTCATCAGTTGTTTTAATCGAATGCTTTATTTTGTTCGTGAAAGTTAAAGGCTCTCCTTCTAAGTAGAAAACATCTGCATACTGGGCACAAAGCAGCTCTAAGTTCGTACGTTCCTCGACATTTAAGTGATCAGTGCGTAAGCGCGAAATCACTTCTTTTACGCGGTCTTGCTGGTTATTTGCAGGTGTACACTGTACGTTATACATTTCTGCAGAGATCGCTCGGTCCATAGAGAATATGACGTCGTTTCGACTTGGATTTGTTACTTCAACTATTCCCCTATTATTTGAAACGGTAGTTAAGCATTCGCCAATAATACAGTTAGAAATAGTTTGTTCTTCTATAAATGCATGTCCGTCATGAATATTAATCGAAATTTTAATTAATTTGGAAGTATTTGCCGGTATAATGTCCTCATACAAATTTGCGTTACGTGGATCATACACTTTAATAGGATTTGAAGCGGTTTTAGTTTTTAGTAATTTATTCTTATAAGCTATTATAGCCTCCCACTTGTCTAATAAGTCTGTACCGATAAGCCCATCGAAATAATCATGGAACTTATAAATGTAAAATGTCGTATTATCAGAATCATTAAATTCTTTAAAGCTAGGTAACGTAATTGAATAGTAATTTCTAGAGGTTGCATGAATATTCTTAACTTCAAAAGGATCGTAATTTACTGGTAAGTTACTATAGTATCTTTCCACTACCTCGGGACACAGAAATGATTGATTTGCCCCTGTATCTATTAAGAGTTTCATAGGTGGTGATGCGATTTGAATATATGGAAGCTGACGTTGTGTTTGAAGATTTATTTCTATTTTAAGGTGTCGGATTCCCGGTCCTTCGAAAAATCCTGCTCATTCGTTTTCACTATATCTTCCACCTGGGGCGTTTCCGTAGAGTTTTCTGAAGGTTCTTGTACAGAATATTCATACGGTTGCTGGTATTCTACGTATTCGCTAATATCGTAATAATTATAATCGCCATATTCATCGTATATAGAATTGTCAATGAAACTATTATAATTTACTTCTTTAGATTTAAAGTAGTTCGTAGGGGGTGGGTTCCCTGATTTTGTCCAGTTATGTCCTGTAATTGCTGGTTGTGTAGGTGGCAATTGTCTTGTAACATAATGGCTGACACCACTCATAGGACGAGGTTGATTAAAGACTTGGTGGTTAGGACGCGGACCTATCTGAAAGTTATTTTGTTGAGGGTTATAATTTGGCGGTGGTGATCTGAAAATTTGTTGCGTACGAGTTGGACCAAATTGGCGGGGTTGATACAGATTCTGTCTCCATTGCGGTGCAGATGGTGGAACTAAATGAGGGCGTGAAAAGCCAGGTATATTATAGTTAAAAGGTTTAGGCACAGGCACTGAAAACTGTTGGTTAGGCATTTTATAGGCACTTACAAAATGATTTGGCACGGGCATAGAGTTTATAGATTTTTTGTCAGGTAATCGTTGGTTCCGATTTTGTAGGTACATAGCATTCGTCTCCTCGTGTACAAATTCTAATGCTTTTTCTATGGTTTCCGGGCGCATGCAACGTATCCGCGATCCTAAGGGATCGTTCAGACCTCGCAAATACGCTTGAAGCGTTAATTTACGATAAAGATCTCGTTTAGCATTGATGGTGGTCTCAAGAGTATCATGCAGGCTTACATAAGTCATTATAGTACTGTATAGATTCTGGCAACGCTCATAAAACTCCTGTGCGGTACTAGAACCTTGCGATAAAATTGCTAAATCATTATATAGAGCGGTCTCATCTCGTTGGTCCGCGAAGTTGTTCACTAAAGCAGTTCGAATGCCTTGCCAATCGGATGGAATCCCATTAGAATTGATTAAGCGAGCAGCAGAGCCTGTTACTTTGTTCAAAATCCCATTGAGAAGGGCACACCTATTTAATTCACTACTGCTTGCACTACAAAACTGGCCTACTAATTGGTCACATAATTTTAAAAATCTAGTGAGCACATTCGGGTTCCCGTCGAACTCGGGTACCAACCTTAAGGATTTATAAATGGTATCTAATTCAGACATATCTGTTTCTTCTTCTATACTACTCAAACTAATATTTCTTCTTCTATCTACGAAAAGTTGCCTACTACTAGTAACTATCCTAGGGTCCTTTGATTTTCTTAAATGAAAAATCTTGGCAAATTTTATTAACACAGGTTAGTAAGGCTAGGACTGAGCAACCACTAAAAAGAATCTAGTGTACTCACATGAACATGTTTCGGTCCCTCTGCGCTATCGATGTCTAGATAGACCTCTGATGCTGCACTACTTGTAGATTCGGATGCTCTGGATGCAGCTAGACAAGCTACGGCGGGGCTTCACGCGATTACGGAAATCTTCTACGCGAACCGTTCCGCGAGCATCCTACCGACTGCGCCAATTATGTAGGGCTGTCGTTGAGGATGCAAAATGAACCGAAACGAATTTACTTACACGTTTAATTAAGTAATTAGTGTTACAATTAACTATTTCTAAGACGCGACAATCTGTTCGATGTCAGAACAAAAAGTGAATACCAAAAGTCTTAATTATAATTAAATTAAATCGAACGATATAACGCAATCAGTGAATCACAGGTTGGTCCCCACGGTATGATATTTCTCGGTAGCGCTCGATGTTCGGGAGGTCTTGCGAAACAAAGCAGCGATGGTGGTAGCTTCAAGGAACGGATTGCGGTGAATCATACATGGTGTGATTATTTCTTAACATAGGTATAAATAATAATGATTTATTTATTAAGGAGAACAAATAAAATAAAACTACGTAATAATTCACTTTTCTATTTTTATTATACAGTGTATTTTATTATGTTTGTGTATGGAATGTACGTTTCTGTAATATATATTCTGTATAATTGGGTAATAACATGGTAGTACTTTCCATTTGAAGCGGCCTGCTTAAAACAGGCGGTAATGGTGGTGGATCTGGTGGGCTAACCACTTGAATATAAGGGGCTGCTGCATTGTTGTCAGAAGCCAATTCCTGCATGTTGTCTGAAGCTGATTCCTGCACGTTGTCCGAACCCAATTCCTGCAAGTTTCGTGATAAATCCTGCACTAGCTGTCTATTTGCCCGCATCCAGCACACATGACAAACATAGTTGCTTCTTGAGGTCTGAAAATAAACCCCAGTTAGAATAAACACATGTTTTCAAGTTTTATGTTATTGTACACTGTGAAATTATATTACAACATGCGTACTTTAAAGAAGTCTATTCAAACATGGAAAATACATAAAGATAGATATTATAATCACACATACCTACTATGAGTACTATTTTTATAGATTAATATAGATAAATACAAGTACATATATAAAACAATGAATAAATAACAAAATGCTTACTTACCACATTAATAGTATTTTGTGATATTAGGCCAGCTAGCAATGGAGAGTCCATACTGACATTATGGTGTCTTATTTTTCGAACCGATTTTCCGATAATAATTGTCAGGTCTGGAGAGGCTAAAACCTACGTAATAATTCATATTTCTATTTTTATTTTACAGTGTGTTAATTGTGTTTGTGTACGTGGAATGTACTTTTTTGGCCATGTCCTTTACTTTGTTCAAAATAATACATATTTTCATTTAGTTAAATAGAAAATAAAATTTAATAACTATTTTATAATTTTGAAGTCAGTGCCAAGTAAAACAATAATAGTGTAAAGATATTCCTACATACCTCTTGCTAGTTTGATGATTAGTAGGTACCGATCAATATATTTTTCTAATACTGTTGTTGTTTGGTATGTAGCATTTACTTGGCACCGACTTTAAAATTATAAAATAGTTATTAAATATTATTTTCTATTTAACTAAATGAAAATATGTATTATTTTGAACAAAGTAAATTTATTTTCTGCTTTTTAGTTTACTTTTGAAGTCGGTTTTTTTTTGTTAAAAATTATTTTATTTCACAATTTTAAGTGATAGGCAGAGAAAGCTAGGACGCTTCTCAAAAGATAAGACGACGGCTACTTGAGACCGATAATCAAGGTAATGGCAGCCTTGAGTTAGTCAGCTTTCAGTGCCGTAATTCGTGGAGGAATTCCCTCGAATGTCAATTACCTCCATTATTAGGTATACTACATAATCCATACAGGTGCAAAGTTCTCATCAATATAAATGAATTAAGTCCAAACACATTACAATTACTCCAAATAGTCAAAGAGATCATCACAATTTACTGCATAACTTCACTGTAATCCATAAAGGTGCAAAGTTTTCATCGATATAAATGAATTAAGTCCAAACACGAGGTAGTTACTGTAAACCGTTCAGGAGTTCCCTGAACTGTTCATCGTTCTCATCATCAGTCCCTATCATCCCCTAATGACAGTCAAGACCAATCTTGGTGCAAAGTGCTTACCAATACGAATCATTCAAGCCCAAACACAAGGCAACTACTCCAAATAATCAAGGAGATCCCTCGACTGTCTGACGGCTCCATCATCAGGTCGAGTTCGAACATCGGCAAGTTGTAGCGTTGTCAAAAGCCAACTAAAACCACATGCAAAAGCACCACTCGCCCCTACAAATTTTGAAAGTTCCCCTCGATTTCTCTGGTCTTCCATCATCAGATCCTGATTTCCTTATCATGGGACCATTTTGAGACTGTCTCCTTTCCAACAAAAAAATAATTATCAAAATCGATTCATAAAATAACGGAGATATCGGCGAACATACATAAAATATATATATATATATATATATATACGGTCGAATTGAGAACCATCCTCTTTTTTGGAAGTCGGTTAAAAAAGAAAACACGATGGACTTGGGATAGTTGTAAATTGTATTGTATAGGGACCAATGATGTATAAAACTATAGATACGTTCGACAACATGAAACAATGACGTATTATACAGTATGTATATTTGAACGAGGGACTTATTCAAACCCCCAATAGTTTATGCATAGACTACACCAATAAACATATAAACAATAAAAAAAAACCTGATTAATGACGAACAAAACCGTTCCAAAAAAGTGGTAAAAATTCGCAACGTTTCGACACCCTAGCGCTTATCGCAGAACATATGCGCGGTCAACGACCGACGCCGACGCGACTCGCCACGTAGGTATGAATGCATTTCCCTTCATACTTTAAATCTGCTTAGGACGGAAAAAAATATCTAGGAACATAAAAGAAAAAATATTTTTGGCGTATTAAAAAAAATGAATGTTTAGGTACTCACTTACGCGCGACAGTACGCGGGCGCTCCGTCATGTTGTTAGTACAAGTTCTGGTAGATATTTAAAGACACTTTTTCCAGCATTTCACTCACTATTACATTATTTAAAATGTTTAAATACCTACGATACACTGTCAAGCCGTCTATCAATAAAATAAGGGCCTATTAAATTGTTATTTAAAATACCTGCCCACACAATTACACTAGAGCGATGTTTCGAGGTTTATGGTAATTAACCCCAAGTTCCTGCACGGATCTCAAATGGAAGGGTGCATGTCTTCGTTGTGCAGCAGCTTCCACACAGTCATGTGTGATACACCAAAACGTCTTGCACCATTTCGAGTTTGTCTGTCTGTTGGGGTACATTTCTCTGTACAAATTAATGGCAGCACGCACACGATCATTTGATAGCGCGTAGGCTCGAACCATATCCTTAATATTCTTCATTTGAATACTGGGACAACATTATTACACTACACACACTACTTAACAATAGGAAATGCACTTTACATAAATTTGGTAAACGGGGATGTTTACACAATGCGGAAGCGGCGGCGCGCTCGCATAGACTGGACCGGGGGCGCGGGCAGGGTACGTGCGAGCCGGTACATACGTGTTCGGCACAGTCGGCGACATAACAAAGGAAAGGGGCGGGGCTTGCGCGCTCGCTTCCTTATGGTGGCACTTCACATGGCTATTTGTATTTGTGTATTTGGCATATTTGGCAAACATATACCATGTATGGACAGTCTATTTGACAAAGTATTGGGCATAATCGTCTATTTGACAAATATGGCCAATATCAAATACGCGTTTCCGTGCGCCTGTCGGTTTTTTGAAGGACATCAAAGGGGCCAAATAGGCAAATACGCTAATAAACCGTCCACACAAAGGCCATATTCAGAAGCGCGAGCGCCGCGGACCCGTACGGACGTGCAGATACCTACTGTGTTTGTATGCAGCTTGTGTGTGATACTTGTGTGAAGCAACTACCGAACTTACTATGAATTGGGACAATAACACTGTTCTTAAATTTCTTGAACTGTACCAAGTTAATTCATGCATATGGGACCCTCAAAATGAGTCCCATAAAAATAGACAACGAGTCAATGACGCTTGGAACAACATAAAAGAAAATTTAGGGGTCCCATGCACGGTGCCAAACTTGAAGAAAAAGAAAGAGTCATTAATGTCTGCTTATAGAAGCTACAAGACAAAAATAAAGAAATCCGAAAGATCGGGATCAGGTGCCAACGACATCTATCAACCGACATGGTTCGCGTTTGCATTTATGGATAGTTTTCTAGGATCAATTTATGAATGCAACAAAACTAGAAGTACTGAGGTTTAAAAAAAAATATGTCAAATGTCCCAGGTGGATAATATCTGTGTGAGGAATGTCTACTTTTCCTTAAAAAGTTGTGCAAAACTATACATGCCATAACAACTGTTATTGCTGGTTCTGGTTCTAGAAGTAGGGATTTACGTAGCACTCTAAATACAGAGTACAGGACTCCAAAGACATTTATGACTACAACCCGAGCTGATGACAGCTTCTTGTTAAAAATTCTTTCTTTAGTGCCTTCTTGATGGGCCCCAGGATATAGTTTCATTAAATTGTTGTGTAAGGCAAATGCACCATCACCCAAAAACACATATGGTAGGTCAACAGTTCCATTTTGTAGAGGGCTCGGTGCAGGTAATCTCAATAGATTATTGCTCATTGTATGCCAAAGCAATGAATGTTTTAACACACCACCATCGCTTATCCTCCCTTGACATCCTACATCAGCAAACATGAAGCAGTACTTATTACTAACTAGAGCTAATAAAACTATGCTAAAAGATTTTTTGTAGTTGCAGTATTCAGAGCCACTGTTAATTGGTGCTTGTAAGACTACATGCTTTCCATCTATAGCACCAAAACAATGGGGAAAGCGCTGGTGGAAACCACTTTCTGTGGCTAGCCAATCTTCTTCAGTTGCCGGCAACTGTAAAAAAATACATTAATACATATATCTTTATTCTCAGCTACAAAAACAGGAAATAAGATTAATAAAGATTAGGAAGTATGTATGTTGTTACATATTACAGGTTACTCTGTTAATATTTTTTTTTTATTTCAGGATGAAGAACAGATTGAAAATACAGATACAAATGACACGATTGCAACTGATGAACAGAATGAATCGAACCCAGCCACATCGAATCAAAAAGTTCAAGAACCGACCTCCATGACCCCAACACCACCGGTTAGTAGGAGACAGAGAAATCCACCAGAGCTGGTAGAAGCTAAACAACATATGCAACAAGCATTCAATTTCATGAAACAGGTTTCCCAGCAACAGCATCACCCAAACAATGCAGATGATGAATGCACCATCTTCGGGCAACTTATAGCAAGGAAGATACGAAAACTATCTGAAGAGCGTAGAGATATCATGATGGTAAAGATAAACCAGCTATTTGTAGACGAACATATGCTGAATTCTCCCAGCCCATATACTTCACCAGCAACTTATACAACATCGCCACCGATGACATTCCAAGAAGTGTATTCTCCTCAATCAGCGCTCAATGGGCGCTGTTTGAGGGCGCTGAATGTGAATGCCATAGAAGAATGTTCCACCGTTGGTTTTCCTTCATTTAGTAGATAGTCTAAACCAAAACTTATTCATGGAGCTTCGGCTGATCCCTTGTACATACAAACATCATCAGTACCATCACCCAGCACTTCACATTCTGCAAGGCCATGTAGTACCAGGGAGTTTATACTTTCTAACACTGTTTATGAGGGTCCAGCTGATTCACTGAAAGATTTTATAATATTCAAACCTAAATAGTTAATAGTAGTAAGTAGTAGGTGAGAGTAAAATTATTTCTATATTCATAAATTAAAGTTGATTGAAATTATACTCTTGTTGACCTTCACTTCCTCTTTTAAAATCTGGTACAGGGCAGTGCACACTTCCATGACAATTTTTGAGATGATCTGGCTTGATATTTTAAAGGTAAGGTGCAGGCTTTTGTAACTATCTCCTGATGCTAAGAATCTCAAAGTAACTGCCAGTCTCACTTTTGAAGGAATAGAATCTCTCCACTTTGTGTTCTTTTTATGGATTAGAGGTCCAATTTTTTGCAATATAACTTCAAAATATATAATCGACATTCGACAGCAATTATTAAATTCATTTGATGGTTCTGCTAACATTTCTATAAAAAAATTCTCCATAGATTCCCTGGAAAAGAAATATAGGTATTAGTTTTGCAGATTAGGATAAAACATCTTGAATTAGTTAAATTTTGTCATAATTAGGTAATCTACGAAAATTACTCACTGGGTTCTATTTTTATGCATAGTTAGCATCCACCAACGCCTTGGTCTCCATGAGTTTTTCACTACTTTGTATTTTCTGACGCATAGCATGTAGTAGTAAGATGCATTTAAATAATAAAATCCCGCTGCAAGTTGAAACACGTCCATTGTGTTGATAAACCCTTGCGTTGTGGTGCCAAATGTTTGTGTTTTTGTTATTTGACTGCCACGTGTGGATAGTACTTGCCTCTATTTGAATGTTTGCCATATCATCATATTTTTTGTCAAATATAACAAACATGTCGTGGTGGCCCGGAGGTTGAGGAGCCCGCTTCTCATGCATGAGGGTGTGGGTTCGAAACCTGGCAAGTACCAATGTGACTTTTTCCGAGTTATATGTACTTTCTAGGATTATTTAGACACCACTGATATACGGTGAAGGTAAACATCGTGAGGAAACCTGGACTTATAATTTATAATTATAAGTTTGAAATCGCCAACCCGCATTGAGCAAGCGTGGTGATTAATGCTCAAACCTTCTCCGTGTGAGAAGAGGCCTTTGCTCAGCAGTGGGCACTTAGGCTGATGATGATGATGATGAACAAACACCCAATAGCAAACACAAATAGCCATGTGAAGTGCCACCATTAACGACAGGAGCGGCACGTGTTTGGCGCGTAATTATGTAGGCATTTTACTATCTCCGAGTTCGCTTTGCGCTCTGTGTTCTTGAATATTATTTATTATTTTATCGGATAATTAGATCAAAAATTAAGGTCCTAGTTTTTTTACATATTTGGGACGAGAATCAAATACTGACCGCTCCTTCAATAAGTCCGTCGTTCAAATTTACATACTGCTGTATAAAGGACGAGCCTTTACACATACTGTGTAAAGGCACGTCATGAACCAACATCGCGGCGATTAAAAACGGCGAAAATACTAGATAACTACTTCTACGAGTAAAGAAAGATTAAGAAAATATGAAATCGTATTGGAATGCCTTTGCTAGAGGGAGATAAATATACGTCTTCAGTTACATCACAGGATAAGTAATAGTAAAACTACATTTTCATTGGTCGAGCGCACGAGTGACGTAGCTATTAAAGGCATATGGGGAAAAAAGGACATTCGATTTTCTTGACTTATAAAATAGTTTATTTATATCATTACGATTTTAATAAATAGATTTTTTTTTCTTTAAAATATTATTGATGGAATTCCGTAACAGTAATTATTGTTAAATACAGGGTGTAAGGGACAGCCCTCCACAAATTAACAGGGTGCAATCAGCTCCTTATTCTGAATCATATTCCAGTGAAAATTCTTTCAGGAAAATTTTCAATTTTTTTTTAGTTTTTCCGGTTCCTACACCTCTATTTCAATGTATAATTACATTTTCTGTATGAAGAATAACATTAATGTAAATAACACAGCTAAAACAAAAAAATACGCAATGGTTGTGTGAATTCTCTAAAGAACTACGCATAAAATCAGCTGTTCAATTTCTACCTAGCTAGAGTCGTTTGAACTCACCGCACCGCGGTCACGGCGCAGCGGCCACGGCGCCCACCGCGCCGTAGGTATACCTACGATCCCATCCAACGTACAGAATAGCTGCGTCCCTTTCTGTCGCCCCGCCTCCGCGTTTCCCCGATTTTTTGCACAATGTTTGCCCGATTTAACCAGTGTTGCCAACTTTTAACTTTTGTTACCTCAGGTAGTAAACGAAAATGTTAGAACTATCGAAATTTATCTAAATCTTGAGAACTCCTTTGCATTCATAATTACATTGATGAGATTTTCATTAATCAATTAATGAAAATCTTGTCGCGCACATAAATTGAATAAAAAATGATAAAGAACCTAATTTATTAAATGATTGTTCTTTTCAAGCGATTACTGGCTAGTTTTTAAACCACTTACAGATTTTTACATGGCTTCACAATAGCCATGAATTGATAGTCGAGCCAGAAATTAAACACAATCTCCCCGGAATGAAAGCACAGCTTTCTATCACACTGCACTTTTATTATTCTAAATTTACTAAACAATGAAATTGGAATTAAATTGATTTAATCAATTCATTTCTCTACAAAAAATAACAGAATGATAATTTACGACCATGCATAATTTTTTATTTTTTTCCCCGACATTTTGAAATTTTCGGGTAATTGGCAACAACAGATTTATGTTTGTGTGTGTCTCATCACACGCAGTCGCCATTGTGCCTTGCTGCGATGCAGGTACTGTTTGTGTACCGCGAGCGTGTGTCGGTACGGATCGCTCGCGCATTCGGCTTAAAAGTTTTGTTGTAGGTAGTGTTGTTAAGTTTTATTAGTTATAGGAAGTTTAGTGAAGTTATGTTGTAGAAATTGTGCGAAATTACTACCTAGGTACGTTTAGCGCGCGTGATTATGGGGAGATGATAATGTGTAGTAGTGTAGGTATCCTGATCGTCGGCATCCATCAGACTCCAGGATAATTACTGGTGCCTATCAACGCTTGCTAGAAAACCAGCCCATTGTTCCCAGACAAAAAGGCGCCGGAAGACCAATACCTACGTGGATTTTGGAATTGATTAATACGTCATTGATAGGGACAGTTAAGTTGCTAATATCAGTACATACTTCTATACAGTATGCCCCGGTAAATGTCATGTGCTCGCCATAATATGAGCAAGCTTGCTTAGAATGATAAGTGTCACAAAGTCTTATGGGTAGCTTACCTTATCTATGACTTATTTTCAATATATCTAAAGATTTAAATCGACTTTTCATTTCCAGGGTACAACCATTTCTAATAAAATTAATAAATTTCTAATAATAATCTTGCGTGCCTGTCTTCTTCAGAACGGGTCCACTTAAACTGGTGTGGTTCTTTCATCAAAAGACCACTACAGAATGAACTTGCACGGTTCTCTCACATTATGTTATTTTTACATTGTCTGGATTTGAAAAGAGACTGACCTCTGAGTTTGTTTCGGCATTTCTTCTCAGAGTAGTCAGATAGGAAATGCCGGCTTTTCTAGTTTTTCATATATAAATTGATGTGTAAAAGTGCCGTTTATGGCCTATTTGCAAAAATAAATTCATTGTTTCATTGTTTCATTAATGTGCCAGATCAACCTAACATATTTCGACACCAGCAATTTATACTACGCTAACTCGAAGTTTAGGTAAAAACGTTTTTTTACGTCAAGTTGCTTAAAATGTGTTTTTACATATGTAAGCTGCTTCAAGTGCTTCGGCATCGGTCACACCCGAGCTCTGTGTCCGTCGTCTGCCGAGCGCAAGGAGCTCTGCTTCCGTTGCGGTAAGGAGGATAGGTCGGTCACCTGTAAAGCAACTGCCCCGCATTGCGTCGTGTGTGCCGCTAATGGTCGTCCAGCTGACCACGTGATGACGGGCAGGAAATGCCGTCCTCCCCTAAAGAAGGGCAAAGTGCAGGCGCCGGTGCGACCTGTCACTGCTGCCACCGCCACTGAAACCCCAGTTCCAGTGCCGGCCTCCGAGGGAAGTGCGATGAACACCGATTAATGGCTGGACATCATCGAAGTGTTCTCCAGGCGAACACCAACCACTGCAGAGCGGCCCAGGACCTGCTGGTCCAAACCCTTGCGGAGTGGTTGGTGGACGTGGCGGTTGTCGCCGAGCCGTACTCTGTCCCCGGCAGCTGGCTGGGTGACGATAACGGTTCGGTGGCATTGGTAACGCGGTCTTCCACGGACTCCCCTCCCCTCTCGCTCTTAGAGAGGGGACCGGGATACGTGGCCGCCGCTTGGGGAGATATAGCTCTTATGGGGGTGTATTTCTCCCCAAACCGCCCTCTTACAGAGTTCGAGCACTTCCTCGACGTCCTGGCCAGGGTGGCAGGTAGAGTGGCGCAGCGGCGGGTGCTTATCGTGGGTGACTTCAACGGTTACATGGGGCAACCCGACCACCGACGCACGAGGACGCGAGGTGGAGACCTGGTCTGTCTCATCCGGACTGTCCCTCCTAAATAGAGGCGCAGTCCACACTTGCGTGCGGTGGGACGGGGGCTCCATCGTGGACCTCACCTTCGCCTCCCCTTGTTTGGCGGCCTGTATAGTGCAATGGCGGGTGGAGCTGGTGGAGACGTTGTCTGACCACAGATACGTACGGTTTGACATCTCCACACAGGGCTCTCCAAGGGCGCGCGAGGACCGGTCGCATTTCCCGCGGTGGGCGCTGACCCGCCTGGACCGGGAGGCCGCAGCGGAGGCGGCGTTCGTCCAAGACTGGCTGTCGTCTCCTGTTTACGTCCACGATGTGGATGCCACGGCAGTCCAGTTGAGGGACTCCCTGACCGAGGTTTGCAACTCTAGCATGCCTCGGTCCCACCGCCCACCTCCTCGACGCGCCGTTTACTGGTGGTAGGAGGAGTTGGCGGAGCTACGGGCCGCATGTGTGAGGGCCAGGCGGGCTTACACAAGGAGCCGGCGGCGGCGTATCCGCGACCTAGCCAACGAGGACCGCCTCTACGCGGCCTATGTGGAGGCAAAGAGGGAGCTGACAGCCCGAATGGGCGCAGCACAGCATCGCGCGAGGGAGGAGATGGCTGAGGGCCTAGACGCTGATCCCTTTGATAGGCCGTACAGGGCGGCGCGCAACAAACTGCGCCCGTACGGCCCTCCATTGTCCGAGACCCTCGAGCCGTCGTTGCTGGATGGGGTGGTCTAGTCCCTGTTTCCGCACAGGGACAGCAACTTCGCTCCGCCAGTCATGAGCGCCTCGCGGGGTACGGCTGCATCTGCCGCAGAGGAGGTCCCTCCGGTGACGGAGGACGAGCTTGAGAGAGCGGCCTTCTGCCTCCGGGGGAAAAAGACGGCCCCAGGCCCGGACGGCGTCCCCGCAAAGGTGGTCGCCATCGCCGCCTTCCAGATGGGCGAAAGATATGAGATGGGACCTCTTTAGTGCGTGTCTGACGCGTGAGAGGTTCCCGAAGCCTTGGAAGGAGGGTCAATTGTGCCTTCTTCGGAAGGAAGGGCGGCCGATGGACTCCCCATCGGCGTACCGACCCATCGTCTTGCTCGATGAGGTCGGTAAAATGTTCGAGAGGATCGTCGCCGCCCGCATCAAGAAGCATTTGAGCACAGTTGGCCCAGACCTGTCGAACGCTCAGTTCGGCTTTCGAGCTGAACGATCGACAATTGACGCCCTGTCCCGACTCAAGGGGCAGGTGAGGGAGGCGATGGAAGCGGGGGATGGACTGTTGGCTGTGTCATTCGACATATCCAACGCCTTCAACTCCATTCCCTACTCCACCATCCTAGAGGCGCTCCGCTTTCACGGGGTGCCTCCGTATTTGCGGGGACTTTTGGCAGACTACCTGAGGGACCGCACTGTCCTACTGGTGGACAAGTTTGGCCAGCTGCGAAGGTACCGCGTCGAGTCCGGTGTTCCGCAGGGCTCTGTTCTAGGACCACTCCTGTGGAACATTGGATTCGACTGGCTCTTGCGGGGAAACCTCCCCCGTGGCACGTCCGTAATCTGCTACGCAGACGACACACTTCTCACTGCCCGGGGGAGAAATTTCGGAGGCGGCCAGTTTGGCTTCGGCAGGTGGTTCACGGGTGGTGGAGAGGGTCTCCCACCTGGGGCTGACGGTGGCGCTGCACAAGACCGAGGCCGTGTTCTTCCACGGGTCCCGGCAACGCCAACCTCCTGACGCCCACATTTACGTGGAGGGTGTCCGCATTGGGGTTCAGGCCCAGATGAAGTACCTGGGCCTAGTCCTCGACAGCAAGTGGCGCTTCAGCGCATACTTCAGTGGGCTGTCGACGCGCTTATTGAGGACTGCGGGTGCCTTCTCGTAGCTCCTCCCTAACCTCGGGAGACCTGGTGACCATTGCCGGCGTCTGTACGCCGGCATTCTCAAGAGTATGGCCCTATACGGGGTATCGAAGTATCTGGGCGGACTCACTGTACAGACGGGAGAACGTCGCCGCCATCCGCAGGCCACAAAGGGCCATTGCACAGCGGGTGGCGAGGTCATATCGCACAGTGGGTTTCGCGGCGGCGTGCGCTCTGGCGGGAACCCCTCCTTGGGAACTCGAGGCTTGGGTCCTCGCCAGGGTGTACGACTGGACGGCGGAGCAGAGGGCACTGAACCGGTCCCCGGGCCTTAGAAAACGGGAAAATGTGCGGGATGAGGTGAGGGAGGCCATCACTCGGCACTGGGCTGAGGAACTCGCCTCCGCAGCGTTTGGCCGACGGACGCTGGACGCCATCGGGCCCGTCCTGGACGACTGGCTCGATCGGCAGCACGGCTGCCTGTCTTTTCGACTGGTGCAGGTACTGTCCGGGCATGGTTGCTTTGGGTCATACCTGCACCGAATTGGGAGGGAGGAATCCCCACAATGCCACCACTGTGGCGCCGCGGTGGATACTGCAGAGCACACCCTAGAGGTGTGCCCATCGTGGGATGAACCCCGCCGCGCCTTGGTGGCAGCGGTTGGGGACGACCTCTCGCTCCCCAGCGTAATAACATTCATGCTGAAGAGTGAGGAGGCATGGGCAGCGGTGGCCTCCTTCTGTGAGGACGTCATGTCACAGAAGGAGGAGGCGGAGCGCATGCAGGAAGAAGACCCTCTCGCAGCGCCGCTCCGCCAACGACGAAGGGGAGCACGAAGACGGCGGATACTACGGCCGTCCTCATCTGCTCCAGGGGGTGATCAGCGGGCGACAAGCGCGGGGGCGCAAGCGCCAACATCGCACGTATCACCCGTGCTCCGGCCATCATAAAGGCTCCTCCCTAGTAGGGGGGAATTGAGGGGCCTGCCATGAGGCGGGCAGTCGCCGGTGGGGGCCTGGACGACATGGATTCCCAGACCCGCTCCACTCAGGCGAGGCTGGAGTGCCACTGGGTTTTTTAGTGGGTATACCGGGAACGACTTTACCGGGGAGTCCCACATAACCCTCTCCCGTCCCCCGACGGGAAGGGTATGCGTAATAGCAATTTTCCCAGTGCCGCAAAAAAAAAAAAAATGGTCGGACAACTGTGGGGGACAAAATCGTAATCGGATCGTATACTATATGTATTTATTAACTGCAAAAATGTTTAGAATGAAGATTAGCCACCATTTTATGGAAAAGGGCCATACACAGAATGAGGGCGACTCAGTTCATGCCTTAATCGAAAAGACTGCGAGAGGTAGAGAGGTGTATTCGTCAGATGAATGTATTCACTAGTGCGATGGGCAAAAGTCAATGGGAATCCTTACACTGTTATCGAGGTCAATCAAAACATGATATTTGATTTTAAAAGTGGTATAAGCAAAAGAAATTAGACTAAAAATATAAAAAACGATAAAATTATGTGGAATAAAATTAAACAAATTGATGCTTCCCCTGATAATTACGGTGTGTTGGAATATAAATATAGTTTAGGTGATAGTGAAATCAATCAAATACAATATTTTAAAAAGACAACCAGATTATCCCAGTTGGAGCCTTTTCCCGAAAAAGCATACAAAGCTTTGTTAAAAAATTAATGTGGCAAAATATAAAGATAATATATTATTGTGATACCCGAAAACTATCATACATTTTATAGAAATTTATTACCAGCTGAGCATGATGTGGACAATGCCAGTGATGAAGATTAAGAGGTTTAAAATATTTACATCTTATTGTTTAAATTATGTGATTATCACCAATGATATTCACCAATAGGAAGTTTTTATTATATTTTCTCAGAAAAGCAATATTGAGTGCAGTCTTGATTTAAAAATAATTATGTTTGAGTATCGTTACAACTTATTGTTTAAATTATGTGATTAATACTTAACAATTGGGAGTTTTTGTTTTCTCTTAAAATTTTATCAATATTGAGTACAATCTTGATTAAAATATAATTTTGGGGGATTTGGGAATTTGGCGGATGAACTGCTCGCGTCCGTAGGTATTACTTGGTTCTACCACCCTACACGTATCCCCTGGGTAGTGCTAAACGAGCAGTAAATACGGTGGTAGGCCATAGCACAGTGGTAACTTTAAAGGCTGCCGGCTTTAAAGTTACCATCCACCAGACAAAGCCAAGCGATCCGTCGTGTTCCGGCGTGATGTCTGGTGAAGCCGTACGGTGGAGGTCGGGTCTGAGCTGTTTGTTGTGTTGCGATGTATGCCGGGTATGATACACCAGCTGCTGTCGCGTCGGACGTTTGATCGTGGAGGGTAGCGGGATCCGAAGCACGGTGCTCCGCTGGCCGACTGTAGACAGTTGGGGGCCCAAGTAGTGTGCCAGCCACACACGAAAGGCTGCTCCGCCATCTGCGAAAAATCCCAGGGTGGCCCCATCGTGCCGGTTGGCGTCCGGGCGAGAGGACCCGATGGCGATCCCTGGGGGGGTTCGGGCGTCCCCGCAGTCTCCAGATCAATCCTCTTTTGGCGCGGCTGCACTGGTTGTGTTATGGATTTCATTGCATCACCTTGCCCAACTGCCTTCTTCCACCATCCCTATTCACTCAAATTTATTAAAATCATGAAAGGTAAAAAGAGAAGCAAGTGTCGACAGCGGATGCACGTCCTCTCGTTTAAAGTGCATCTCTCAAATATCCGAGGACTGCACTCCAATCTCGTAGCGGTCCACCACCATCTGGAGACTGATAAGCCACACCTGCTTTTCTTGACGGAGACGTAGATTAGACTCATTTGAGCATCATTTCCTGCAGCGTGCTGGGGTCTGTATATCGATGTAGTACTCGCCATCGGTGCGAGCTGTGCGTCGCTCGCACCCGTTAGCCACTCTGTATACGAACAGCGATGGCAGGCATGCTCGATCTGATGATCTCTCTCCGGCTTCCGCGCCTTGTTCGGGACCCTGGCTGATACCAAATATGTCGCTATCGGTTGTAGCTTTTTTACTGAAAAACAAAACAAACTTTTGTTAATTTACTAATTACAAACCCAAAAATATAAACAAGAATTATTGTTGGTATTAATTTGGCTTATCGCTTAAATAATAATTTAATTTCTATATATTTTGTCTGTATAAACACATAATTTTTTGAATGTTGGTTAGCTTGTAACTGGCTAATGTATATGACTATTTAAACCACTTTGTATACATAAGCTGTGAGCCTTATAATAAATAAACAAATAATAATTCGTTAAGAAATACCTACATAATGCTACTTAGTTTTGTAAGTAGTAAAAGTAGCTGCAACCATCATTAAACTCATGAGACAAACACAATGAAACATGTAAAACAATATGCAATTTACCTGGGACGGGCTGATTTTGATGTGCGCTTTCTGTGATTTTCTGTGGGCTTACGATCAGTTTTCATTTTTGATTCAATGGTTGGTGGTGTTTGATAGTATGAACCCTCAGATTCGGACCTGAAACAAGGTAATAAATAATAATAATAAATAAAATTTATTGAAGAACACATAATCTGGAATATACAGTTTTGCTTAAAGCTATACCAAGTTCATAATATTGGGTGCCTGAACTAGGACAACCTGTGTTTCAGGCGAAAATGGGTAAAAAGATATTATACATTGTTAAATAATCATAAGTACATAAGTGTTTTTAAATTAAGGAAATAATACTACTATTTATATTAAAAATAACAGGATAAAACGATACTTAAATTCTATATCTATGTCTAATTAAATAAAAATTAAACCATAAATAAAAATAAAGACCTTTAATACAGTTATTTAGGAACTAATAATAACTTCTCTGTGTCTTCATAGGACATGTCTTGAAGTGCTTCGATGAGGATTTTTTTACAGGTATGGAGATTGTAGGAGTAAAAGGATAAAGTCGCATTCAGTTTGTTGTATAGGAAAGGTCCGAGGAATACAAAAAAATTTGTTATAAAAGTGTGTTTTGTACTTTTTGCTGGGCAAACGATATCTTTCCTTCTTCTAGTAATTAATTCGGGATTGTAGGGAAGTGTTGAGTGTTGTTTAAGTATAGTGCTCATTATAAATAACTGGCGAACTGTTAGTACATTACAAGATTTGTAAAGAAGATTAGTAGGGTAGAGGAAAGAGCGTCCAGTAGATACCTTGAGGACAGCTCTTTGAGCTCTTTCGGTAGATAACAATAGAGTCTTGTCTGTACCACCCCAAGAGGTGATAAAGTAGGTCAATATTGATTGGCATAGGGCGAAGTAAAACTGTCTGATTATTTTCGGATCAGCAACATAGCGTAGCTTTTTGAAAATAAATATAAGCTTACGCAGTCTAGTATTTAATACATCCAGATGCCGTTTAAAAGAGAGAGTTTTGTCCAATATAATGCCGAGGTATTTAACATGAGTGGCCGGGTTAATAATAGGGCACAAGCATTGGTTCGGAATGTTACAATAATGGGCATGCAATGGTGAGACAATACTTGATTTTTCTTTTCGTATTGAAAATTTGATGAAGTGCGTTTTATCTGTGTTTAATGTCAGTGAGTTACAACGAAGCCAATTATTTACATTATTAAAACCGTTTTGCGCAAGCTTGTAGACATCAGTTTCCGAGTCAGCTGAAAATAGTAGAGCGGTGTCGTCAGCGTATGACACAATCGTACCGTGTTCCAGATTGAGATTGCATAAATCATTTATGTAAATTAAAAACATCGTAGATGATAGTATGCTCCCCTGGGGCACACCGTAAGGGGTAGTTTTTATATCATCGCTGACGACCTTACCAATTCTTACACACTGAGTGCGGTCTTCTAAATAACTTTGAAAAAGTTTGAGCTGAGTTCCTCTTATACCAATAGTTTCCAGCTTGCGCAACAGCACAGGAACAGAAATTGTGTCAAAGTACCTGGCGAGGTCCAGAAAAACTCCCAAAGTGTGGTTACCCTTGTCAAGTTCTTGCGTTATATAGTCAGTCACATAGTGTACCGCGTCAGCTGTTGATAGTCTCGGTCTAAACCCATATTGCCGCTCCGATAGAATTGATCTATCCTCCAGATATTTGAGAAGTCTAATGTTTATTATTTTTTCCAGTATTTTAGACATAGATGGCAGCAGAGAGATAGGTCTATAGTTTTTTACTTGCTCTTTACTGCCTGTTTTATATACTGGAATAATAACGGACTTTTTAAGACACGCGGGAAAGACACCTGATGATAAACATAGGCGGAAAACATAGGTCAGAGGTGGAATCAAAATGTATCTAAATTGTTTCAAGATTTTGTTGGAGATATTGTCCCAGCCAGCAGCACTGTCATCTTTTAAAGTCATAATTATATTGTTAATCTCAGTCTCGTCAGTGTTTATCATTGCAAAGGATGTTAAGGGGGTGCACTTCTTTGGAGTACTTGGTTGAGAAACATATCCCTGGATTTTTTCTGCCAGACTTTTGCCAACATTAGCAAAAAAGTTATTAGTCATATTAGCGGCCGCATGCGGTGTCGAATATCCTTCTAATAAACCTGAGGATGACTCACTTTGTTTGGAAGCGTATGTTATGTTTTAATGCATTTCCAGATTTGTTTACTATTTGTGCCAGCCTTTTCTAGTGTATTTTTATCGTAGTTACTTTTAACTTTTTTAAGCAGATCATTATAAAAATTTCTGTATCGCTTATAAGATAATTGTAGATCCATATTGCCTGGATCACGTCTGGCTTTAGTGTGCAGTTTGTCTCTATGTTTCATACACCTGATAAGGCCAGGCGTAATCCATGGTTTTATGTTATGATTTTTATTACGTAACTGTATAAGTTCGGAGTTTTGCTGGATTGCATGACGCACACTTTCTATAACATACGTCATGCAATACTGCGGGTCGGTAGAATTATAGACTGGCTCAAAATCGATGACGCGTAAATCCTCCTCAAGTTTCTTTAATTGCAATTTAGTAACTAGGCGAGTATTTGGTTTAGGTAAAGTACAATTTAAGGTTAGTAGGACAGCATTATGATCGGTTATAGTTGAGTTAGTAACAAGTGCAAGTGCGCGGTAATCTGATTTTAGTATGATGTGATCTAGGCAGGAACCTTTTTGATGTGTAGGAAAGGTATGCGTGGGGAGTAGTCCATGTAGCGCGCATACATTGAGATATTCCTGAGCAGACGCATCAGCACTTTCCGGCATAATATTAATGTTAGTATCTCCAAGCACAACTATATTTTTGAAGGGTGTAAGATTCTGCAAGGTATCACTTAAAGAGTTGGTAAAATTTTGCGTGCTTTTAAATGATGGTGATCGGTATAATGCTAAAACTGCAAACTCTGAGCCGATTTTAAGTAATAATCTGGAGCAGTCGTGCATATTCGGTTCCACTACAGATATTGCTTACGCAAACTAGAAATGTTAAATATTAAATGAATAAAATATTATATTAAATAAATGGAATATTAAATGTTGGTATCATGTATCCAAACGCGTCTCACACATTAAACATAGAATTCATATTGGAACACAGTATTGAGCCAATCCTACTCCTTCTTCCTTTCCAATCCTACCACCATTCCGCAAAGGGTGCTGGACCGCTCCGCCAATGAGAAGCGTTTCCGCCGCAGCGACACACCGCGAAGACAAAGGTCGCCATGATGATTTTCGTCCTGTTCTCTTCAAGCCGCCCACCGCTCAACATCGCTCAAAAAACTAAACCGCTGTACTACCATCATTATAGTTAAAAATAATTCAACGTGTTGGCCGACACAAAGTGATAAAGTGGGACAATATACTTAATCGATTTAATTCAACGAGCGCGAGTGCAAAGATCCTCCAAGAGTGCGTGTCATCATCCACGGACCACGCCGGCAGTAGGTGCACCAACCTACCCTCCTGTGCTCCCAAGTAAGTTACACCTATTCCTCCCACACTTCCATCTGCTCAATTTCTGTGTCGTCCAATATTCGATCCAACGTAACGTACCTAACAAAAATATATTTTCCCGCTAAAATTACACAACGCTTATTGGTCCTTCGTAAAGCCGCTATTCCTAACTTCACCAACATAGTATCTGGTCCTTTCGAGCCGGATCCGTAGAATCAGCATTTATAACTAGGTCCCATACCTAGGATTTTGGTCAAATACCTACCTAAATTCGTAAAAACCGCCCGCCATTTTGAACGCATACTGTCGTTCTTACATTCCCCGCTAGGTAGATAGGTAGGTACCTAGGTACTATCAGTGTCATAAGTGCATGGATGATTCCAAATCAAAATCGTTTGTACGGCGTTTCATCGCCTTAATTATATACCATGGATGACATAGATGGCGCTAGTATACTAGTGGTATTGAAAAATATACATTTATAGTTTTTATCAGATACAAAGTTATTAACTTAATAATTTTTCATACAAATTAATGCTACGATATTCCAAACCTTTTTAAAGCAAAGCACGCAATAACCAGGATTCGAACTCGGTAGCATAAAATTAACCGATGCCACTAGCCATTAGGCCATTGCGTAACCTTGCAAAGTATTGAAATTATCCTACTGTTTATTATATTGAAGTTGTTAAGCAACTTTAACCCGACATAAATCTCAAAACAGTTGAGGGTAATTTAATATTAACTAGTTAAAAATTAAACCTTTTTGTTCAATCATAACATTCTTTACTATCTTTGAGTGAGTTCAGTCACGATTTGTTTAACAAGTTTTTAATATTTATTTTTATTATGAGTTTGCGTTCAAATATTGATATGGCTACGAGGGCCCAAATAAAAGCATTGCATAATCAAAGCTTAAATTATACTGGAATTTCTAGAGAAACTGGCTTAAACGTAAGTATTCTTATAAATGACCGTTTGTTATTTATTTTATTATCCATGGTTATCGATACATGAAAATAATAAATACACGTCCCTTACAGGTAAAGACTGCCACTTTATGGATATCTAAAGCTGTTTCAAGAAGAGGGTTCATTGGAGCACCGTAGTGGATCTGGCAGAAGACGTGATATTGACTCAGACCAGCTTCAACTTATGGGGCAAGGTTATGAGGGAAATTACTGGAGAATTGTCATCTTCAGTGATGCAAACAGTGAAAACTACATAGATGTGCTGAAAGACGTCATGAAGATGTGCTAGTGATAACGTTCGTGCAGGACAATAAAATTGTGCTATGTGTAATGTTCCATAATTGTGCAAGTGTTTAGTCAACAATCAGACATACGGATTATTCCTTGCCCAGCGAGATAGGAGAAATAGGATCGATAAAAATGGCGGCTACACTAGTTCTTAAAAGAAAAGATATTGTTGACTATAGGATTAAGCAATTACAAGACCGGGGTAGCTATAATTTATTTAATGGATAAATGTTCAAACTTAATGTTAGTAGGATAAATTTATTGACTACTTTATAACCAGCAACTGTTATACAGTAATGATTTTAATGTTTTACTAAATATGAGAAATAAAAATAAAAGCAATATTAATATCTACAGATGCTATTGATTGCAAAATAATAAATTATTTATTTATTAATTACTATAAACAATTCGTCCCATATCTAGTGAATGCTATATCCCGGTATTAGAAATGTTATTGATTTAAGGTCTAGCTTCAATTTCTTCCTTGTTCTGGAACGAATACTTAAGCTATGAGCTTTTGTCATAACATGATGCACAAAATGAATCACTTTAGTCAATACTTTAATTAAATTTTATGGGGAGGTAAAATAGTTGCAGAAGTAAGGTTATAGAATCGTATTATAACATTGTGTTTAAAACTAACTAATAAATGACTAGCACAACACAATTTTGATTTAAAATACTTATTAATCTTATAAAAAGTGTAATAAATAATGTGTCAGTTAGCTGAAAAGTCATTAGGTTAGGGTATATACTATATAAGAAAGAAATAAATATTATGTTTTGAGAAATAAATGTCTGAAATTATAATGTCACTAAAATAGTTTTATTTGTTATCCTTTATGAGAATTAAACTTAGTATTAGTCTTAATCTGTAAGAAAAATTTGTTACTTTTACATTAATAGTTAGCACATATTATAAAAGTTATTTATACTTATATATTTATTAATATAATTTTATTCTAAAATAATATATATATATATTTATTTTTGTTATCTTTTATAAATATTAAACGTCAAATATTTTATTGATATATTATTATTATTGATTTTATATAAAAAAATATATAAAAAAACCATTGTTAAAAAACCTGAATTTAAAAATGATAACCCGGGATTGAACCGGTGCCCTTTGACTTCATTATTCTATCATTCTTATTTATCCGAGCTACCGATCGCATTTTTTATGATATCGAAAATGCGGGTTAGTTTATAACTTTTATTATTGTCTATTATGAATTATTGACGCCATCTTTTAATTGGTTTGCTTGACTTGACTTAGATGGCGCTATATTAAGTCCTCGGAAATGAGAAAATTAACATAATTCATGTGTATTTGAATATAAATATATTATTGTTTCTTAATTATTATTTTAACCATTAAAAACCTTATTGTGTGCCTCTGCAGTGTAAAGTATTCAAGCTTTGAAGGGTTATTTTCATTTAAAAGCAGCGCCATCTAGTTATCAATGGTAGCGTTATGCAAAACCTGTCAGTCAATAGTCGACCTTAAGCTCTCCATGCATTTTTGTCACCCTTAGTACATTATTCATTGTGAACTACCTGTACCATCTTAATAGTTCGCCTGTTGCATTAAAATAGCACAGGTAATTATTAAAACCGCCAAATAACGGGAGTTAGTTCGGCAAACTTGCCTACAACTTATACCTACTTAACCGCAATAATTTCTTACACCCGCTTAATATAAAAATAAATAAAAAATATTATTAAAGTCTACCCACTAGACCTAAATTATTTTGTACGCTGTAATTTTTAGAACTACTCCAATATGGAGGAACTTAAAGTTAAAGTTAAATTACTGCTAGCTAAAAATCAAGCAATCTTTGAGCGTTTATCGTCATTGTACGAAATTTCAAAGAAAATAAATACTGCTAGTATCGAGCTTCGTTCGGCAGAGACGTTTATGGCAGACACACAAATACTCTCAATTATTCGTCAGGAATTTAGTACCAACATAGATAAAATAAATGCATATTCTCTACAAATAGATCCTGATCATAAAATTGATTATAACAGTCAAATTTCATTTGACGGCGTTTACACTCGTGTCGAGAGAATACGTTCACTTATCGAGGCGAAGTCCTCAAGGTCATTGAATAACTCGACGTCTAGCGATACCGCGAGCGCGACGCAGTCTAAATGTTCGGTCAAGCTGCCACCAATTCTGATTCCGTTCTTTGACGGCAGAATTGAAAATTGGCCTGTTTTTATGAATCGTTCAAATCAAATATCCATGACAATTCAAACCTTACAGATTACCAACGTGTGCAATATTTAATAGGTAACCTTAAAGGAAACGCATTACAAATTACCGCCGGAATTATTCCGTCAGGGGAAAATTATGCGTCCATCTGGAATAGTTTGGTTCAAAAGTATCAAGATAAACGAGCACTAGGCTCACACTACATGTCCAACCTATTAAATATCAAACCCGCAAATAATAATTCCGCTTCTTTAAATACTTTTATTGAAAGTTTTCACGCGTCTGTTTCGGCACTAGAACAATTAAAAATTAAAGATTTAAAGGATTTCATGTTATTAAATTTAGCTTTAAAAAGGTTAGATCCCGCTATCATACATTTATTCGAGATGCATATGAGAGATGTGGAGATTCCTACTTATACGGATTTCGTTGAATTTATAAAATCGCAAGTTAAAATACTCGATAGGTCTACTTCTTCTCGGACCGCGTCACTAAGTAATAACAATAATAAAAATAATTCTTATCGTAATCCGACACGTGATAGTACAGTACATACTTTTGTTGCTTGTGAGAATAACCAAACTTGTTTATATTGTAACAACAAGGATCATTGGAAGCTTTACACCTGTCCCAAATTTCAAGCAATATCCGCCAGTTCTCGTTTGGATTTTATTAAAAACAAACGTGGATGTGTAAACTGTCTTAGTGCAACGCATACTGCCTCACAGTGTAAATCTATACACACTTGCAGGACATGTAACAAAAAACATCACTCTCTTTTACATCTGGAACAAAGTTCACAGCCGCGATCGACATCAGCTGACGCTGTATCTAGTTCCGCGCATTCACAACAGGTGGCGCTATGTGCGTGTTCTCGCGTAGGCATAAACATTCCACGCACTACGGTTCTTTTGTCAACAGCGCAAGTCTATGTTGATAACAAATATAACCAATACGTTTCTGTAAGGTGTTTAATTGATAACGCTTCGCAAAATAATATAATTACTTCAGCTTGTTGTAAGAAACTGCAATTAAATATTATACCACTTTCAAATTCAGTTATAAAGGGTGTAGGTACCTCTTCGCGGCCTATCATAGGTTACGTGGAGATAACAGTTACTGCAAAAAATAAAGCAAACTCTTTTAAAATAACCGCTCTTGTTATTGATTGTATAACAGATAAATTACCATCTCACGTTGTTGACACCTCTGCTGTGCAACATTTGTTCGAGTTACCGCTAGCCGACCCCCTGTGGCACGTGCCCGGGGAGGTTGAATTGCTTCTAGGGGCAAAGCTGTTTCCGTATTTATTACTTCATAATAAAATTCTCTCACCTACCGCGCCATCAGCTGTTGAAACCGTGTTTGGTTATATTCTTATGGGTGAGATACCTTCTAGTTTATCTAATAAAAATGACATTGATTTAAATACCGCTTCATATTTTTCTACCGCGTTAAATATAGATGATTCTCATTGTTTTTTGTCGGTGGACGAATCTTTACATAAATTTTGGAATATCGAAGAAATACCTTCAAAATCTTTTATGAGCCCCGCTGATCGGGAATGTGAACAGCTGTACGTTTCTACTGTGTCACGTGACTCCAGTGGTAGGTACTGTGCTGCGTTACCATTCTGTAAAAATCCAGAATTACTCGGAAATTCATATGCTGTCGCTTATCGACGTTTAATTAATTTGGAGAAAACTAAGCTTCGCGACCCTGGTTTGCGCGCTAGTTATAACGAAATAATCCAAGAGTATATCGATCAAGATTATTTAACTGAAACTGCACCTAGTTCTGTTGATCAGACTATAGGATATTATATACCGCATCACCCTGTCATTAGGAATGATAAACAAACTACTAAAGTGCGCATTGTCCTTGATGCGAGCGCTAAGTCTCATAATGGCGTTTCATTGAATGACTTATTGCACGCAGGGCCTAATTTACAGGCCGACATATTTTTATTACTTTTGAATTTTCGTTTGTTTCCCATTGCTGTCACAGCCGATATAACAAAGATGTATCTACAAATTAAGGTTATTGATAATCATCAAAAATATCAGAAAATATTGTTTCGGTTTAATAATAAGGAACCAGTTCGCGAATTTAGATTTAACAGAGTGGCCTTCGGCCTTAAGTCCAGTCCATTCCTAGCCATGCGCACTGTGCGTCAACTGTCAGAAGATGAAAAACACCGGTTCCCACGCGCATCCATTGTCGCTTCTCAGGAGCTTTATATGGATGACTTGGCTAACTCGACCCCTACTGTGGAGGAAGCCAAGACTCTCTCCGCGGAACTTATCGCCTTATTTAAGGCGGGGGGCTTTGACCTTACTAAGTGGGCAAGTAATTCCACGGAATTACTACAGGTTATTCCACCCTCCAACCGCTCTTCAATTAACTTTTCTGACGGGGAAAATTTAAAGATCCTTGGACTCAAATGGATTCCTTCCGAGGATTGTTTCACCTTTACTACATCTGATTTAGATAAAAGTTGTACTAAACGCTCCATTCTTTCCACTATTGCCCGTCTGTGGGATGTTCTCGGTCTAGTGGCTCCTGTAATCTTATTCGCTAAATTACTCATAAAAGAATTATGGAAATTAAACACAGATTGGGATGAAACTCCACCCAATTCTATCGTACTTCTCTTTCAAAAATTTAAAGAGCAACTGCCTCTACTTTCTTCTTTAAAACTGCCGCGTCATGTAGCCGTTGCTATGGGTTGCGTGACAAATATAGTAGGTTTTGCTGACGCCAGTTTGAACGCGTATGGTTGCGTAATATACTTACATGTCACTGACACAAACGGTAACACACACGTAAATTTGGTGTGTGCTAAATCTAAAGTTGCACCTGTTAAGGTCGTATCTCTGGCTCGTCTAGAGCTTTGCGCCGCTGTTCTTTTGTCTAACTTAATTAAACTAGTTTATGACACTTACCGCTCTCGCACCACTATTAATAAAATATTTGCCTTTTCCGATTCTACAATTACTCTTTCATGGATCCATTCCTCACCTCACAAGTGGAACATTTTTGTTAGTAACCGCGTCGCTAAATGTCAGGAAAATCTTGATCCTGAACATTTTTACCATATCAACGGAAAGGAAAATCCTAGTGACTGTCTGTCTCGAGGTCTTCTACCTGAACAGTTACTAAACCATAATTTATGGTGGCATGGCCCAGAGTGGCTTCTGCGACCAACTACTGAGTGGCCTATTACTCCATTTGTATCTTCATGCAGCGAACAATTGCCTGAGTTTAACAATAAATCTTTAACATTAGTATCTACCGTATCAGAAACTAATTTAATATATAGCCTTTCTCAAAAATTTACATCGTTAAATAAAATATTGCACATAATTGTATACATTTTGAGATTTTTGCATATTATTCCTTCTGACAAACCACATAAGATAATCACTGTCCATGAATTAGTTACCGCTGAAATTTATTTAATTCGCTGTATTCAACAATTTCATTTTTTTGACATTTATACCGAAATTAAAGGTAAAAAACTTCGCTCACAGTTTAAGAAACTCGATCTGTTTATAGACGAGCATAACATAATTAGAATTGGTGGTAGGTTGTCAAACGCGAACCTTCCTTATGAAGCTCAGCATCCCGCGCTTTTACCTAAACATGATAATTTTACACATGTTCTAATAGACTATTATCATCGCATTCATTGTCATGCCGGTGTAAGCCTTCTTAGCTCTCTGTTGCGTCAGAAATATTGGATCCTCTCCTCCAGAGGTGTCATCAGACAAAGGGTACACGCTTGTAACTTCTGTTTCAAAGTTTCTCCTTCTCACCCCAGTCCAAAGATGGCTGATTTACCCGCTTGTCGCGTACAAGAGACTAAAGCTTTCGTTCATACTGGTGTCGATTACGCTGGTCCCATTAAAGTAACCTTATGTCGACGCAGAGGCCAAAGAAGTCAGAAGGCTTACATATGTTTATTCATTTGCTTCGTTACCAAAGCAGTTCATATTGAATTGGTTACCGACGTGTCATCGGACACTTTCATTTCAGCTTTTAAAAGATTCATTTCCCGCAGAGGACCTGTCTCTTATTTATATTCTGACAACGGAACCAATTTCGTTGGAGCCAAGGCTCAATTGCAAGAACTTCTTGCTGACCGCTACCGCATAGAATGGAAAATGATTCCACCCCGCGCCCCCCACTTTGGAGGGCTGTGGGAATCAAATATTAAATCTATTAAAACACATTTGTACCGTGTTATCGGTACTCAACTTCTTACTTATGAGGAGCTTTCGACTGTCCTCACTGAAATTGAGGCAGTTCTAAATTCCAGACCGCTTTGTGTCCTGAATGAGGATCCGTACCCAGAACCGCTTACTCCCGCTCATTTTATAATGGCTTCTCCGTTGACTACGTTGCCGGTCGCGAACGTTCCCGAAACGACGAAATCACTAACTTGCCGCAAAAAATTGCTTGACCAAATGGTTTGTAGTTTTTGGAGAAGATGGCGTATAGAATATTTACATAACTTGCAAGTTAGGCAAAAAATGGTTAAATGTCACCGAAAATGTTAAGATTGGTACAGTGGTTCTCATGCATCAAGATGATGTCCCTCCTTTACGTTGGCCAATGGGCATAATCACCGAGATTTTTCCCGGCAGGGATGGGACGACCCGTGTTGCCATGGTGAAGACATGCAGTGGATCTTTCAAAAGACCTGTTGTTAAACTATGTCCTTTACCTTCTCAATAATACCACCGCATAATTAAAATTCTAATTTAGCTGCAGTTCACATACTTTAATCATTATTTTTTTTTTTGTCCGCTTTAATTTAATTTCTTCCTTTTTGAGAATACTACATATTCTCGAAAGCCGGGCAGGATGCTTACGCAAACTAGAAATGTTAAATATTAAATGAATAAAATATTATATTAAATAAATGGAATATTAAATGTTGGTATCATGTATCCAAACGCGTCTCACACATTAAACATAGAATTCATATTGGAACACAGTATTGAGCCAATCCTACTCCTTCTTCCTTTCCAATCCTACCACCATTCCGCAAAGGGTGCTGGACCGCTCCGCCAATGAGAAGCGTTTCCGCCGCAGCGACACACCGCGAAGACAAAGGTCGCCATGATGATTTTCGTCCTGTTCTCTTCAAGCCGCCCACCGCTCAACATCGCTCAAAAAACTAAACCGCTGTACTACCATCATTATAGTTAAAAATAATTCAACGTGTTGGCCGACACAAAGTGATAAAGTGGGACAATATACTTAATCGATTTAATTCAACGAGCGCGAGTGCAAAGATCCTCCAAGAGTGCGTGTCATCATCCACGGACCACGCCGGCAGTAGGTGCACCAACCTACCCTCCTGTGCTCCCAAGTAAGTTACACCTATTCCTCCCACACTTCCATCTGCTCAATTTCTGTGTCGTCCAATATTCGATCCAACGTAACGTACCTAACAAAAATATATTTTCCCGCTAAAATTACACAACGCTTATTGGTCCTTCGTAAAGCCGCTATTCCTAACTTCACCAACAGATATATTAGGTAGGTAATCCCTTGCATAAATTATCACTCCATCATTTTGGTTGTAATGTTTACCACTACAATACATATTATACCCAGGTATTAGTGGTATGTTATTCTGTTTGGCAAGCCAGCATTCTGTTAATACAATTATGTCACAGTTTATATCTAATCTATAAAGAAGTGTGCTAAGACTGTCAAAATTTTTGAAAACACTACGGATATTTTGAGTTAGGATTGTTAGTGGTGTGTTAAAGCTAGACAGATGTCGTTTGCAGCTTTCAATTTCACAAAATTTAGAGTCAGACACAGAGAATTTGTCTAAATCATTAATAAAATTACTTACCATACGTTGTATATCTAAGAGTAGGACTAAAGATTATAAATTAAGTTGTAGCGCTCTTAGGCGCCTCCATAGTCTACCGAGTTTATATACCTTTGTTCTCCCATGGTTTTTGCCGGGCATTCAGTAGCACCTGTCGTGTGGTTGGCGGGCTTTTTGTAGTGCAGACAAGTTGCACATTTGGGTTCATCTGACTTCTTTGTGCAGTCCTTGATGGTATGGCCTTGTTCTCCGCAATGGCTGCAGGTAAAAGATGTTTGGCGACATGATTTAGCAGCATGTCCGTACTGCTGGCATTTATAGCATCTGGTCACCAGAGTGAAGTCTCGAACAGGGCAGGAAGACCAATTGATAAAAACTCGCTCTTGCGACATCAGGGCTTTACGGGTGGCTGCAGTTACCTCGATCACGTAATTACACGTCGCTGCATCTCTTCGGCCTGATTTATGGCTCATCTTAGTCGTGGACAGGAAAGAGTCCAGACTACAGTTCTCCAGTTTCTCTGCCAGATTCTGATGGTACAGACATGTTAGGGCTTCATTGTCGGGCATTGTAGATGGTACACCGATGATGACTACACGCGGATTTCTTTTTTTGGGCTCATCTACGGAAAGACCTGAGCTAGACAATTGTGTTGATTGGCGCAACTTCTCTATATCACCCTTCGATTCCGTGCTGATGACAACGCCACCGTTTTTTGTTTTTCGAAGGCCTCTTACCTGTAGCTTCATCTCTTCAGGGCGGATAATTTTTTGCACCAACGATTTGGTTTCGTCACTCGTCTTCATTTTGTCGTTGGGGTATATGGCAATGGAACTCACATTTATGGGCTGAATAAATTTGTTAGCTCCTTTTTTTACCATATCGGCAAATGAGTTAGATTGGGTAGGTTTTGGGGTGTCCGTGATCCTCTGCTTCAGGCCCTGTATTTGATGGGAGAGGTCAAGCTGTTCTGTTAGGTTACAGAGGCTTTGGTGGTCTAGCATGGCTTTGCACTTTAGGGCTTGATATAAAACTGCCATCTGCGCTGACGCGCTGCTAACTTTCCGGGATAAGGCATTAACTCGCAATTTTTGTTCGGAGTTCATCTTGCCGTCTCCAACAATACTGCAAACTTCGGTAAGGCTCTGGTCGATTACTGTCAACCATTTTTGGATTTCCGGCGTCTGGATTGTTTCAGGGGGATCGGGAAATTGGCATGGTCGTGTGAAGTAGGAGTAGCCGGCGGTAGAGGAGTTCCAGGAGGTGAGCGCGCAACCCTGCTACTCTGAGCAAACGGGCTGTTTTCCATTTTGCAAAGTATTCACTTTTCAGTCACAGTACATTGTTAATTTACACTTATCACAATGTCGCACGATTGCTGTCAGGTTAAAGTCTAATATAAAATCTAGGTCACGATATTTTTACAATTGATTATTTAACATTAATTGTTTTGACGAATTGTTCAATACGTCCGATCCAAACGAATCGTCAAGATATATGTATCATGTAACGCATTGTAAGGTATTGGTACAACCGTTAATATAAAATAAATGAATAAGTGGGTCGGCTGTGGTACTGGAGATTACAGTCAGAAGAGTTTTGAATATTATATGTACATATACTTACATGTTTTCCTTGACTTGTTATGAACTTACTCAACTTCAAATCGGTAGCAGAGCTGGCAGGCACGATGATTTTCTTTGACTGCTGTTGCTGATGGCGGTTGACGACACTAACTGTACTGACTGAGTACAACCATTTACCGATCGCGAATCACGAGTGCGACTGTAGTCCGGAGTCGCAAGTTACTAAGTATTACTTAGTTCACTTGGGATAATTGTAATGGTCATATTGAAAAATGTAGTGACTTATAAGGCTGGAAATGGCTAACATGAAAAGTAATTTAAATTCTTTAGGTTTCTACGGTTTACGGAACATTTTAATTTACTTGTATTATAGACCTTCAAAAATACAAACTAAGGCAAACTAAAGTAGAATCAATTGCTGATGCATCAAAGACACTTAGGGTTTACACACCGTTTCTTACAATTTACATACAACGGTTATTATATAAGCAGCGCAGTGACAGCCCTATGTAAAATAGCTGATTATAAAGTTGCATCGTTGCATGCACGTGTACACATGTTGCAATACTAACTGAAACGCTGAAAGATGATCTACAGTGTTAGTATTACATATTGCGAAACATTGACGTTGTGGAATATTCCAGCAATAAAAAAAAAGGTTTATTTCTGTGCACGAATGTTACTTCTAAATATGTATCATTACAAGTTGAATACTGAAATCATGAGCATTAATCAGGTAATTATTATTTAAATATTTCATTTTTGATAATATTATTTTGGTACTTGTCGTCAATTTGTGATTTAAATAACAATAATTTTATTCTCTTTCAGCTACACATGAATAACAATTCATAATTGTATATAGATGATCAGATTGAAGATTTATTCGTAAGACAAATATTTTAAGCTACACACAATTTAAATGTGATACGGACATGTGGACCTGAACATAAGGACATAATTCTTAGGTAAGTATATTCACAACCGTTAAGTTTTTGTTAAATTATTAATCCATATTTATATCTAATAAATCTTTGCATTTTATATTTCCAGAATATGGGTGTATACAATACGTTCAAAACAGACAAAACCACAAATGAGGAACGGGGGGGTTACAACTGATCAAGATATTCATTTATAATGGTGGTTCTGATGCATTTTTGAAGCTGTAAATCTCTATGAAAGGTACATCTCTAAACGCTGAAATAACTATTAATCTCTGTCTATCAATACTAAGTGATTTGTGCATTCCATTACAATGCCTTACTGCACAGAGTGTGATGTATCTGTAGATAATCGTTTGTGGTCTGGTCATTTACGAAGTAATAAACATAAAAATAATAGCGTAGCTCCTTTTAGTAGTAAAGTAAAAATTATTAAATCATCATTCAAAGGACGTATTGTAAGTTATAGGATTATTGCAACTGAGCAGTTAGCCCCTCAATTTCCCGAGAGTTTTTTATTAAAAATTCGTGAACAAGTCAAGGATCTGATAGATCTGGCACTAAAAAAACATACATCTGTTAAAGTTAACTTTGAACTATTTTTGATTTTTCTATTGTTCAAAAACGATCAGCAAGAAATTAAATCATTTGCTTCAAAAAACTTTATTATTAATTTAAATTACGATTTCGATACAATTTTTAAAACAACAATTACATTGCTTCTTAAAAATATAGAAGAGTTTCAGGAAAGAGATAGCGGCTGGACATGTCTGAATAACTCATATTTTGAAATATTTATGTATATGGATTGAAAAATAATAAGATCGTTGTAGGACCATTATATAAAACAATTAATAAGAAATCTACTAGCATACACTTATTGTATTTAGAAAATGATAAAAATTCTCATTACTGCCTTATTAAGAATTTACCCCGTTTAGTTCGAACTCAAATTTCTAAAAATCATGGTAAATTATATTATTGCGAATCTTGTTTACTATTTTTTCCTACGCTTAATCAACTTGAAACACATCTGTGTGGAGGGGTTGTCACTTAGTTTTGCCAGATAAGGGATCAGTACTAATGTTTAAAAATTATCAAAGAAAACAAGATATTCCATTCGTTATTTATGCCGATTTCGAAACACTGCTAGAACCAATTTCTGGCAATGAATTTGATACTGCTAATACAACATACACCCAGCGACACACGCCAGCCGCTTTTGGTTATAACATAGTATCTTCTGTTGATTATAATAAAAGATATAGAAGTTATCGCGGCGAGGATTGTGTCGCAAAATTTATAGAGTTTCTTACTCGGGATGTAATGGAAATATATAATTTGCTAACTAAAAACAACCCTATGATTTTTACTGTTAAAGATGGTGAGGATTTTAGAAATGCAATTAAGTGTCATATATGTGAAAAAATATTTGTTCATAACTTATCAGGATATGATTGTCATTTATTTGTAAAAAAAATGGGTGAAATACCTGGTCAAATAAAAATTATACCCAAGACCAAAGAAAAATATATACTATATAATTTTCGAAGTTTATTCCCGTAGCAGAAAAAGAATATGAACAATTAAGATTTTTGGATTCATTTAATTTTTTAGAAACTAGTTTAGACAGACTTGCTAAAACAATGCAAATAGAAGATTTCATAAATCTTCGATCCCATTTTTCTGATAATATACACTTTAGTTTGCTGACACGCAAAGGTATTTATCCATACGATTATATGACAAATTGGAAATGTTATGAACAACAGACGTTACCACTAAAGTGTTACTTCCACAATTCTTTGACGAATGAAGACATCAGCGATTATGATTATAATCATGCTAAAACTGTCTGGGATTGTTTTAGTATTAATAACTTAGGAGAATATACTGATCTCTACTTAAAAAACAGATGTACTTTTACTAACAGATTTATTTCAAAATTTTAGAAAAACTTGTAAACAATATTATAAACTTGACCCTGCATTTTATATAACAACTCCTAGTTTATCTTTCGATGCGATGTTACTTAAAACAGGCATTCAATTAGAAATGTTAACAGATTTGGCGATTGTTAAAATGATTCAGGATGGTATTAGAGGAGGTTTGTGTATGTGCTCGCATCGGTATGCAAAAGCCAATCATAAATATATGCCTGAATATAATTCCGTAAAGCCAGATTGTGTCATAGCGTATCTAGACTGTAACAATTTATATGGTTATAGTATGTGTCAGTATCTACCACATTCTAGTTTTAGATTTCTTGATGAAAACGAATTAATACATTTTCGCGTTCAGAATGTTGAAGATAATGCAGAATGGGGTTACATTTTAGAAGTCGATCTTTTATACCCTGATCATTTACATAATTACCATAATGACTTGCCTTTTTGTCCTGAAAAATGCATTTCTCCAGGTGGTAAAACAAAAAAGCTTATCGCAAATTTATATAATAAATACAATTATGTTATACACTACGTTCATTTAAAGAAGTGTCTAGAGCATGGGTTGATATTACGTAAAATTCACAGAGTTATTACTTTTAAACAAAGTCCATATTTAAAAGAGTATATAGAATTGAACACTCAATTATGACAGAAGGCAAAAAGTTCATTCAAGCAAGACTTTTTTAAATTATTAAACAACAGTGTCTTTGGTAAAACGTTAGAAAATACTGAAAAGAGAGTCACCGTTCATTTAGTTAATCAATGGACTGATCAAACAAATAAAACCAACAAATCAATATCCGCTGAGAGGCTTATAGCTAATCCTTATTTTCATAGTTCAACTATATTGACTGAAAATTTTGTTGCTATACAAATAAAACCAGATCGAATAATCTTAGATAAACCTATTTTCATAGGTTTCACAGTCTTAGATCTTTCTAAGTCGCATATGTATAATTTTCATTACAATGTTATTAAACCTTTTTATCATGATCGAGTACGTCTATGTTATACAGATACAGATTCTTTTGTGTATGAAATATATACCAACGATTTTTATTGTGATCTGAAGTACCATTTTTTGCAATACTTTGATAGCAGTAACTATGATAATGATAATGAATTTGCATATCTCTGATTTTGTTGGGTTGAGGTCAAAGCTCTATTCTATAAAAACTTCAAAAACAGTTATCAAAAAAGCAAAGGGAATAAAATCATATGTGCTACGGGACTTAGATACTAAGACTATAAAAGCATTTTATTAGATGGTGGAGTTATTCGAAGAAAAAATATTATGTTTAAATCATTGAAACATGGATTTTTTACCCAAAGTGTTAATAAAATTGTACTATCTAGTAACGATGATGAACGAATAATTTTGAAAGATAAAATAGCAACGAAAGCCTGGGGTCACACATGTATGATAGGTAAAAAAATATAAAATACATTTCTCACAATACTTATATTGTTATTAATTTCTTTTAAGTATTAATTGTATTAGTATTAGTTAACATTATATCATTTAGCTTTAGGTTTTAGAATAAGGGATTTTATGTTATTTAAAATTTAATAAATATGTTAATTAAATGGATTTACTTGTTTTATTTGTCATCATTTATTTAATTAACCTTTATTTATTTCAAAATGAGAAATCAACTTTGGCATGAGGATGAATAAATCGTTAAGGAAGTTTGTAGGGATTCGAACCCATGACCTTTTGCATAGAAGTCTGTTAATTTCATTACTATACCATTGTAGATAATGCACGTAGTCAACCTACGTGTTATAACAAGTTAATACATGTAGCTCAAATGTAATACGACACTGCACACCGTCACATTCATTGTCCGAGCAAAATGCATGGTTTGCATTTTTAGGTGTCGCAATGCAACTGTAAGCTCATCTATTGTTTTAATAATAATTGTGTATATCTAAATCATTGTCTTTGACAATGATGTCATTTGTATAGACTAAAAACAGGAAGTCAACAGTAAAGAAAGTTATTAATTGTTAATGTATATATTTAAGCATTAATTTATTATTATAAATAGTAATTTGTTATAAATGTATTTTTAGAATAATTTAAAGTAACTAAACTCTGATATTAAGAAATTAGATGTCAAATTAAGGTAGTGTATTGCCAATGTCGGCGGCCATGCGACATTCGAATCTGAGAGGTGGAGACGAACGGTCATAATAAAGAAATATTTTTGTAAAGTGATTATACGTGTTGTAAAAGTATACCGATTTTTATTCCCACATTCTGCATATCTGAACTAGACCAATAGTTCAGAAGTGGGATCGACGAAAAGATTATTCCTTTCGATCTACGCCCGAGGAAGACAAATTAAAACGTAAGTACAAATATTCCATCTGTGATTTTTGAAAATAAGTTTGGAGTCGAGTTAAGTACGGTTATTGTGACCGGTTTATGAAATAATATTTCAAGATAGTAATAAGTTCAATGAGATTTGACGCGATTAAGTTGATAAAAAAATGTTTTCATTTTTTTTTCTACCCTCATTTCTTTCATAATGAAAATAAGTAAGTACGTGTAAAACTTCGAAATAAAATTTTGAAATATGGTCGCGTTCGAGTAAAATATTATAGCTGAGGCCCGTTTATCGAAATAACATAAAGAAAAAGTCAAAGGATTATTGAGATTCGGTGCGATGAAGGTACCTATATGTGAAAAGTATCCCTTTATTTTAAACATATTACTTATTTTGTCATTTAGTAAAAATGTGATTGACATTGAGGAATGTATTATTACTGAGTGAGACCTATTTAACGTTTTAATGAAGTTAAAAGATTAATGAGATTTTAAATGCAGCACAAAATTATGCCGACAGTGTATTCTAGCAAACGGAAATATACTGACTAACAATTAACTTCTCGTTTATTGTTTTATTTACGTATTATGTTATAGAATAAAGCAAATTGCTGATATAGAGGTTAGTGGTGTAAAACAAAAGTGTGAGTGTAAATTGCAATGATGGGGCGTTTCATGCAATCGGTTACGTTTAAAATGTTAAGTTTTGTAACGGCGATCAACTAAGTTATATTTTGTCAGTTTCAGCGAAATGGATCGTGAGGAAACTAGACACAGAGTTACTTTGAGTCCAGACCCAGGAGCGCCCAGGTCTGAGGGCGAGGGTCGTGAAGTACTGGATTCGAGAAGGGCGAAACGCCGGGAGACTAGTCACGAGACTTGGCCGAGAGAATTCACTCGCGAGAGGCGTGCCTGGAGGCCATGTTCAGAGCAACCAGGGGTATCACGGGTGCGTGATACTGAGGTTGAATGCAATGAGGATTTTGGCGGAGAGCGCCAAGATCGAATGATGTTTCACATGCGGAGGACCGAAGAGAGGGCTCTTCGTACGCCTGTGAGATCATCACGTCGCCGGTCTCAGAGTGCTGATTCCGTTGGTCATGAGGATCTTCGAGAGAAGAGTTCGAGTTGGAACAGGCTACGACATGAAGATGAGAGGGATTCGCATTCGAATTCTAGGCGTGAGAGGAAGAGGTGTTGGAGTTCAACGAGAGGAGACGGTGAGCAACCAACATCCTCTAATTCTAAGAGATTTAAGCATTTAGACCCTACGAATAACATTTTAGATAAGTTTTTGTCGGTTTTGCAATCAATCAAAAGCTCAGATAAACCAAAGTTGTCATTTAACACCAATATCGTACCGGAATTTGACCCAATGTCAAAAGAGCAGACCATCTTAACTTGGTTGACAAAGGTGGAGGAGTGCGCGGAAATATATGGGTGGGATGATAGGGAGACTATTCATTACGCTCTTCCAAAATTAACTGGGGTAGCAAAGTCTTGGTACCAGAATTTACCGACTATGATGTTTAAATGGAATGAGTGGAAAAGAAAATTAATCGAATCTTTCCCTGTACGCGAAGATTACGCTGAGCTTTTGACTGAAATGCTAGCTAAGAGAGTAAAATATGGTGAATCACTCGAACATTACTATTACGCAAAAATAAACTTGTTAAATAGGTGTAAGATTCATGGGCGTCAAGCTGTCGATTGTATTTTGTACGGAGTAGAAGATAGGGCTATCAAAGTGGGCGCACAAGCTGCACAGTTTTCAGAACCAGAGCAGGTGCTAAAATATTTTAGGACTGTGAAAGTAGGTAATAATCGCGAAAATCGTGATTCAAACTCGAGTTTCCGAGCTGATCGTAAAAATGCGGCTCATACAACAAAATCAGGTAGTTTATTAAAAATTACGTGTTATAATTGCGATCAAGTTGGTCATCCTAGTTTTAAATGTGAGAAACCAGCAGCTAAGTGTACTATTTGTGAGAAATTAGGTCACCTCTCTATTCACTGTTTTAAAAATAAACGCCCAAATAAAGATCACGAAAAGGGTAACAATCAAAGTACAAGTATAAAGGAGCAACAAGTGGCTCAGTTGAATGTAGCTGAGGAGTTGACTGCTAAATATATGATTAATATTAAAGTGAACGGCCACGTATTAGACTGTCACTTAGATTTAGGAAGCCAATGTTCTCTAATCAAGTTGTCTAAAGCCAAAGAATTAAGTTTAGACATAGTTATGCCTGAAGACTTACCTGTGCTCAGAGGTATAGGGGCTAATCTTATTTCACCAGTAGGAATGACTATTGTTGACATTGAGGTACAAGGTTTAGAGGAGACCATAAATTTATACGTGGTTGATGATTATGTAATAAAACAATCAGTTCTCTTAGGGCATTCATTTACCGAGAAACCAGATATTGTGATTACTAAAACACCTACCGCAGTAATATTTCGCAAAATACCCAGTGTAAAAATACAACTCCTCTCAACTAAAGACATTGAGATCCCAACGAATACACTACGAGCTGTTCAAGTGTATGTTAACCCATATATAGATGCACGCGTTTATGTAAATGGGTCCGTGAGAGGTTCGCCGGGGGAAGAATATTACCTTCTCCCTGGAGACTACGAAGTAAGGCATGGTCTTAGCGCACTTTTAATTCATAACGCCTCCCCAACCCAATCACAATACAAAAGGATTCTCTTCTGACGCGAGTACAGTGCAAAGATGCAGTAGACTCGAGAGATTTTTTAGATTCATGTAGCGTTACAATCTCCGAGTCGCAAAGTAACGATACATTAAATTGTAGCGAAACATTAAGTCCGGAGGAAAAGTCTAGTCTACTAGAATTGATAGGAAAATACAAAACTTGTTTCTCAACCGGACTTCACGATTTAGGTTTCACTAATCTAACGGAAATGACAATCGAACTCGAGGATGAAGGACCAATTGTATATCGTCCCTATCGTATGTCTTACGCGGATCGTATACTCGTGAGAAATATGATACAAGAAATGTCTGATCACGGTATAATTAGGGAATCGACCTCGACATTTGCAAGCCCAATAGTCCTAGTGCAGAAAAAGACCGGCGAAAAACGCTTATGCGTAGACTACCGCGCGTTGAACCGCAAGACTAAAAAGGAACATTACCCTCTTCCTCGAATCGAGGATCAATTAGACCAACTGGCAGGAAACAAAGTTTTTACGTCACTTGATTTAGCCTCTGGGTATTACTAGATAGCGGTCGCAGAAGAGTCGCGGCATAGAACATCTTTCGTGACACCAGACGGCCAATATGAGTACAATAGGATGCCATTTGGCCTGGTTAACGCACCTTCTGTGTTCCAGCGAACAATTAATAAAATACTACTCGAGGCTAAAATCAAGTACGCCATAGTATACATGGACGACGTCCTTATACCGGCTAGAGATGTTAGCGAGGGTTTACAGCGATTAGAGGAGGTTTTAGAACTGCTAAAAAGGGGTGGTCTAACGCTCAAATTAAGTAAATGCCATTTTTTCCTAGACACCATAGATTTCCTCGGCTTTCAGGTTAGCTCTGATGGCATTAGACCCGGTCAACGGAAAACTGATGCAGTGTCGAAATTCCCGGAACCCAAAAATCACCACGAATTAAGACAATTCCTCGGCCTGTCGGGGTACTTTAGACGCTTTATCGTAAACTATGCGTTAATAGCAGCTCCATTGACCGACTTACTTAAAAAGGATGTTAAGTGGTCATGGGGTGAAAACCAAGAGACAGCTTTCAAAAAAATCAAATCCTTGTTAGTTGATCGACCTGTTCTTGCACTTTACAATCATGCTGCAGAAACTCAATTGCACACGGACGCCAGCAAGGATGGGTTAGCTGGCATTTTGCTACAAGCTAACTCCGAAGGTGTATTCCAACCAGTTTCGTACTTTAGTCGAAAGACAAATGCGGAAGAGCAGAAATTCCACTCGTATGACCTGGAAACATTAGCTGTAATAGCGTCACTAAATCGTTTCCGTGTTTATCTTATAGGTATACCTTTTAAAATATTTACGGATTGCAACGCATTGCGATCGACGTTAGTGAAGCGTGACTTAATCCCGCGCATCGCTCGGTGGTGGGTGCAATTACAAGAATACGATTGTACCATTGAGTATCGACCTGGATCACGCATGTCGCACGTCGACGCGCTGAGTCGCAATCCCGTAGATATAGTAGAAACCGAACCTTCGACATGCCTTGAGGTCCTAGCTATCGAAAATGGTGAACAGGACTGGATTTCGACTGTGCAATCTGCCGATGATGAAATAAAGAAAATTAAAGAAATGCTATCAGACCCTGACTCTAAAAACATATTAGAAATTCATCGTAATTACAAACTAAAAAACAACAGGGTATATAGGATAGTGGGCGATGAGATTAAATGGCTCGTACCTAAAGGTGTTCGTTGGCAGATATTGAAAATGAATCACGACGACGTAGGACATTGTGGCTTTGATAGAACTTTGCAACGCATTCGTAAAAACTACTGGTTTTCTAAGATGCGCAAATTCGTAAAGAAATACGTTTCCTCGTGCCTTGAATGTTTGCATCACAAAACCCCCGGTGGTAAATGTGAAGGAGAACTGCACCCCATAGATAAACCCAGCATACCTTTTCATACGGTTCACGCAGACCACTTAGGTCCTTTCATAAAAAGCAAAAAGGGCAACTGTTACTTACTTGTTTTGGTAGACGGCTTTACAAAATACGTAAATATTAGACCCGTTAGGGATACAAAAACTGCAACTACAATAAGAGTCTTTAAAGACCACATTAGTTACTTTGGGGTCCCTACAAGGCTCATCACTGACAGAGGCACAAGTTTCTCTAGTTCATCTTTTAAAGAGTTTATAGTACAGACCGGGATTAAACACATAATGAATGCAGTATCGACACCTAGGGCAAACGGTCAAGTTGAAAGATTTAACAGGACAATTCTAGACGCGCTTTCAACATCGACACATGGTAAAGACGACAGAACCTGGGATGAACAAATCTCAGACATTCAATTAGGTTTAAACACAACGACACACAAAACGACTCAAGTCACCATCAGAACTCCTCTTTGGGTTTAACGTTAAATGTAGGACTGAAGGCATTTTAAGCGAGATTTTAGAAGATACGGTTAATATAACTTCCCCGGACGCATTAGTAGATGTAAGACAGGACGCAAGTGAGAAAATTAAGAAAAAACAAAGCGAGGATCGGGATAGGTTTAATAGCCGTAGAAAAGCCGCGAGATGTTATTCCGAAGGTGATTTAGTACGAGTTGAAAGACAGGTACCTAGTGACGGACAATCACAAAAACTAGTTGTTAAGTATCAGGGTCCATATCGTGTACTAAAGGTACTCCCCAATGACAGATATATTATCGAAGACACCCCACTTTCACGCAAAAATAATCGTCGTTACGAAGCTGTAGTCGCAATCGACAAAATGCAGCCTTGGCTAAGTTTTAGCAGAGATTTTAGTAGTTGCGAAGAAGACAGTTCAGGCGATGATTAATTAGGAATATAGAAGATACGTAGGTAATGTTCAATGAATCACAAAATAAATAATTGAAAGTAATATATAATAAGTTAAGATATATAGTAAGTAGAAACTTATTACAGTTTAAGGGTTAATCACTGTTACTTAAAGAATAAGAAAATATGTATGTATTACCTTGTAAAAAAATATAATAATAATTAAATGTAACCTAAATCCTAAATCGAATTAAAACCCTATTAATATTATAAACGTGAAAGTTTGTATGTGTCTGTCTTTCACGCAAAGACTAGGTACTGGACGGATTTGGATGAAGTTTGGTACACGGATGGTTTGTAGCCTGGATTAACACATGGGATAGTTTTTATCTCGATGTCATGTTCCTGTAGGATAATTTTCGAGTTGTAACGGGTGAATCCGCTGGCAGCAGCTAGTACATTATAATTGAATTAAATTAATAAAATACTATGTTTTATTATAATAATATTGTTATACTATGTTTTGAATTCTGAAAATATTGTAAAGATCCAATTTAGGAATTAAGATATGAATTAAGATAAATACTGATTTTATATCTATGAAATGATTACCTTGTCGTTATGTTATAAGCATTTTGGTAAAATAGTTTATTTATACCTAGAATAACATTTTGTTCATTTTTTTTTCTTTTTTATGTGAAATAATGTATTAGGCAAATCTCGTTTTCGGATCTGATCATATTGTGTGTGCATATAACTCGCGAAGGGTCTCGCGCTAACAGGAAGGCCGAGTTGTAAGCTCATCTATTGTTTTAATAATAATTGTGTATATCTAAATCATTGTCTTTGACAATGATGTCATTTGTATAGACTAAAAACAGGAAGTCAACAGTAAAGAAAGTTATTAATTGTTAATGTATATATTTAAGCATTAATTTATTATTATAAATAGTAATTTGTTATAAATGTATTTTTAGAATAATTTAAAGTAACTAAACTCTGATATTAAGAAATTAGATGTCAAATTAAGGTAGTGTATTGCCAATGTCGGCGGCCATGCGACATTCGAATCTGAGAGGTGGAGACGAACGGTCATAATAAAGAAATATTTTTGTAAAGTGATTATACGTGTTGTAAAAGTATACCGATTTTTATTCCCACATTCTGCATATCTGAACTAGACCAATACAACCTATATTTTAATGCGCGATATTTATTAAATTAATAACATACTAATTTCTTCACGTGGGTCTGCTAGTTAACGCTACTAACAATAATTTAGTTATTTGATATTTTCCACTCTAGACACTCGTACTGCGTGACATATCATATTGTAAACATGACTTCGGTAAGTAAATAATGTGAATTAATTAAAATACGTACGTTTATCATGTAGGTTGATTCTTGTGGTTAGACATAAGATGGTGATTTAAGTGTTGTGGGTTCGATCCCACATAAGGAAAGAATTTTAATGGTCTCTAAATGATTATTTATCTGAGTTAGAATTTCATTTGTATTCATTGATTGCATATTTGTAAAACTATTTCTGATATCGGATTACATCAAGTGCAGTGGTTTTAAGTTATCTTATTTAATGTTCTGTTCAATCTTTGTTTCAGATAGCAGGATCTGAAATTGCGTTTAGTCAATGCGCTCAAGATCCATATGAAGAGTTTAATGAGATGCTTCGATGCGAACACGAGGCTAGCAATCAGGTTCCGAAGGAAAAGAAGTCTATGCCTCGTCGCAGGGAAAAATCTAAGAAACATAATTGGACTCAATCTTTTGTTATGAGTAGGGTGAAGAAACATAATTGGACTCAATCTTTTGTTATGGCGCTCCAGTAGTTGACCAATTAAGGCAGATTTCGATACAAAAAAAATGTTTTCTAAATATCTACTAATTTTGACTTGATTATTTTTTGTGTACATTAAAAAATAGTTATTTACCAATATAAACTCATGAAATTTTAATTTAGTTTTACCATTATTTTATTATTAATTAATGAATTAAAATTTCAGCTAATGCGCCTGTAGTTGTCCAGAGGGATTTAATGATTGACCATTTTTTAACTAGTAGTTGACCAGTTCATTAAAAACAACAGTTTCATTGCAACAGTATGTTTTATTTAATCAAATAAGCAACATCTGAATATAAATGACTTATATTTTAAATAAATTATTAAATTGAAACATTCTCCATTATTTTTTCTCTTATTTCACTATTAAAATTTACCAGAAAATAGATCAACAGTTCAAAAGACTTACAAAACTTTGGTTCTATAACCTCTCTTTCCTTAACAAGAAACAAATAAAATTAAGTACTTAAATAGCAGTCTTGTCATGGTTTTTGGTAACTCCACAAACCACTTAAGTAATTTGTTAATAGCTTAACAGCAGCAGTTCAAAAAGTAACTTTGGTTCTATGAACTCTCTAATAATATCTACCTACTTAATATTTTTATTTTTATTTTATTTTATTTTTTTATTTCAAGGAAGGCTTACAGACTAATAACATCTTATAAGTAGTAACAAACTGTAGTTTTAACAAGTTGCTAATAACAAGCCCCCGCATATGGGTAAGCAAACATTAAAATATATTGAAGACTAGTACCTATTATATAAATATTTCATACATCGAAGAAAGATTTGGCCATTAATCGCCTTGCCGTACCTGCACTTGTGCAAAACAGATCTATATTTAAGTTACGTGGCATTGTGTTAAAGCTCCGAACTGCCCTCAATAGAAACGCATTACGTCTGTAGTTAGTCGTTGCAGAAGGTGCCTGTAAGAGTGGTCGTTGACGGAAACCTACCAGGTTTGTTTTCAACGATAAGTTTGCTACTAATTCGGGACAATCAACTGTCCCATTAGCGATATTTAATAAGAAACATACATCATTGATCTGACGTCTAGTTTCCAATGGAAGAAAATGATACCTTTTACATCGATGTATGTAATCCTCAGACCGCTGCTTTGCCCTGAAGTCCAGATAGCGCAAGAATTTCTTTTGGATACCCTCAATACGAGAGGTATACACCTCGTATTGAGGGTTCCAAACCTGTGAGGCATACTCTAGGTGGCTGCGTACGAAAGAACAGTATAAATTCTTGACAGGTTTAAGAGTACGGAAGTCAGCTGTGTTTCTAATTATGAATCCTAGTGCTTTCGCTGCTTTCTTTACAATGACGTCTATATGTTGATCAAATAAGAGCTTGCTGTCTTGTATAATTCCTAAGTCTCTTATACTGCTGACTTTATTAATATTTTGGTGATAAAGTTTATATCCTTCACCTATTATTGTTTTTCGCCGAGAAAAGGTTATGTGAAAGCATTTGGACACATTAAGTTGTAACTTATTACACCTACAGTATTCCTCAAATCGTTCTAGATCCGACTGAAGACATTTGACATCTTCTTGGTCCTGCACAACTTTATGTATTTTCATGTCGTCAGCGTACAGCAGGACATAGGAGTGCCTGAAGCAAAGTTTAATGTCGGTAATAAATATCGTAAACAGAAGTGGTCCCAAAATGGATCCTTGTGGTACTCCTGAAGGTATAGCAACCCAACCTGAACTATATCCCCGAAGCACCACTGCCTGTGTTCGATTTTCTATATAAGAAGAGAACCAACGATATAAACTCCCGTGTATACCGGCTCGCATTAACTTATCCAGAAGGACTTTATGATCTATTCGATCGAAACACTTACTATAGTCGGTATATATGACATCTACCTGTGCCTGCTGCTCCATGCCTTTTGTAATGTATTCATGCGATAATATTAAGTTAGATGTAGTAGACCGATGTCTGATGAAGCCGTGCTGTTCTTCGGAAAATTTACATTTTAATGCAGTGTATACATTATTATGTACAATCCGCTCAAGCACTTTAGCAAACAAACATATTTTGGATATAGGGCGATAGTTGGTGATATCTGACTTGTCTCCTTTTTTATAGATTGGAGTTACAAAGGCCGACTTCCATATGTTGGGAACTACACCTTCTACTAGCGATCGTTCGAATAGAATACAGATTGGGATAGTAATACTCTTTGCACAGCGTACAATAAAAATAGGAGGTATCTGGTCTGGCCCACCTGCCTTGGATAGGTCCAGGGACTTTAGTAACCTAAGAACTTCAGAGTAACTTATTTCAACAGAGCTTATACATGTTGAACCATCATCTCCGGAGAGGTCAGGAGAATCCACGGGTGTTAATGGGTCTGGGTCTTGATAAGTGGAACGGAAATATTTTGCGAATAAATTACTAATACCTTCTCCAGTAGACGCAGTTTCATTACCATACTGCATAACGTTAGGAAAAGTGTTAGTATTATTTTTACTTTTAATGTAAGACCAAAAATATTTTGGGTTTTTTGTAATAGCCGATTCTATATTAGCCATATAAGTATTAAAACAAGACTTTTCCAATTCGATAACTCGGTTACGCAGTAGGGAGAAGGAATGATAGTCGGATATATTTCTATATGTCTTGTATCTACGATGATATTTATATTTTTCCTTAAGCATTTTAACTAAAGCTGAGTTATACCAAGGAGGATGTGAACAGTGAGCTATAGTTTTGGTAGGAATATATTTATCTCTAAGCTCATATAGTTTACTATAGAAAATAGTCACAGCCTCATTCAATGGTTTTCTTATCAATAACTCGTCCCACTCTACTTGATCCAATTCATCTACGATAGCTTCGTAATTGCCTCTTGAATATATAAATTTAGTTGTTTTTTTATCCTCAAGTTTATGGATTTCAACAAAAGTAGCATTAATAATTAATGGCTTATGATGTAGATCTACGGGTAGTGCTAGAGGGTCACTACATTCTGCGACGTTAACGGTGTCATTGGAGAACACTAAATCCAATAGCCTATTGTTGACATTTTTTATATTATTGTATTGAGAAAGATTAGTTAATATAACAGTATCAAAGAAATCTTTAATCTGTTGAGATGAAATATTAATGGGGGTTAGTTCTAAACTATTGGTACTTACATTTATCCAGTCCACATTATTACTAAAATTAAAATCACCCACTATTATGAATTTATCCAACGGGTTTGATAACATTATGTGATTAAGTTTATTTGTGAAATTGTTCAATTGGATATTATATGAGTTACCTTGGTTCTCGTTACAGAGGTAAACAGTGCAAATATGTAGATAATAGGTCACCGAAGGCCTGGACCTTTTGAGAATCAGTGAAATCCAAAGGTCCTCTGCAGAACTACGCCAGTCGTGCCTCTCAATAGCAGTAAGGTCACTTCTAACTGCAATTAAAACACCACCTCCCCTACTTTGTACGGTACGGGAATAGTCACGATCTCGTCGCCACACCAAATACCTACTATCGAACATTTCACTATTATAAATATCATCCGTAAGCCACGTTTCTCTGAGCACAATAATGTCGTAGTTGTTGTTACAAACATTACGAAGAAGGCTGATCGTTTTCGTACGCAGACCACGAACATTTTGATAGTAAATATTAACGGACATATCGGAGCCTCACAATAACCATATTACCCAAAGAAATATTAGAAACAATCTTAATTAGTTTCTTGAATTTGCAATAATAAATAAATAAGCAGTGGGTAGGAGCATAACAAATCAGGCACAGCAAAACACAGTGTATGGCGCAATATAAATGTGTAAACAACATAACTTGAATAGGGACAAAAGGCAACCGGCAGCAAACCGCTAGAAATGACCAGTAACGATTAGTCATAAGGCACACAGTCATGCATTGAAAATAAAGCTCTAAGTTCTTTGACTTAAGGTCAGTAACAAGTTGTAACAAATGGACAGTGACTGGAATATTTTTATAAAAGTTATTTGAACGCACGGAGCACGGACACAAACACATTAGGAAAACGCAAGCTTCACACAGTGTCGTATGGTTCTTAAACTGCAGAATATTGTTTACGTTAATTACAATATTTTTGTTAAATCCTTTTCCGATTTTATAATAATAACTGGACTTGTATCCACTTTTCGTGCATGTATTTTCGCGTGTTTTATCCACACGTATTGAAAATTTGCTTCAGCAGCCGACTTCTTGGCCTTGGACAGTAATAATTTATTTTTTATGGTAAGATGGTCGTTTATGTAAATCTTTTGATTACCGGGTAAACCAAAGAGACTGTTTGTCAGAGGAGCCGTTTTGGCCTCCAGTCTAGCGGCCGCAATGAAATCCTCCTTTACGTATCTGTTACAGAAACAGACTATTATTGATTTTGTACGATCCTTCTCACGTGTTGGTACTCTTGATACGAAATTAATTTGAGATTTTGAGACCGGATAATTAATTTTTGTACCAATTTTTGCGACCATCTCCAAAAGGTTTTCGTTATTTTGCTGCGTTATTCCCTTTATCTCTATATTATTCATTCTCGACCACTGGTCTCTGTCTTCAGACTCCTCTTCCAATTTTATCACTCGAGCTTGAAGTTTCTCCACCTCTTCCTTTATGCCCTCCACCCCCGCTACGCGATCCTCCATATCCCTTAACTTTTCTTCCAGTTTATTTATTATATCCTCAACTTGTCTGCTAAGTGAAGATTTCAAGTCAGCGAATTCCTTTCGCATTGCTGAGACTTCTTCCTTTAGACTTTCTAACGGAGACAATTTCTCGGATAGTGCCCGTATTTCCATTAATACTGCTGATTCAGTGACTGGCGATTTTGGTGTTGGTGAGACGGGTTGATGGGTAGTGCCGGATATCCTACATTTGTTACAACGCCACGTAAGCTTTCTATCCCCCAATTTCCGATAGCCAGCTTCAGTAATACCCGCACACTGAAAGTGCATCGTCAGACAGCAAACGGTGCAGTATACTCCATCCGACATCCGTTCACTACAAGTATCGCAGACTTTATCCATTACAAAAAAAAAAAAAAAAACTTTGAGAAACACTGGTTTTCTTCGAGAATGAAACACGACCGCAAGGTAAGAGAATAGAATAAAATAAAAGGACTTATATATCAGTCTTGTGATGTTTTTTTGGTAACTAATCTCACTTAGTATCTTTCAGGCAAATATTTTGCCATTTCGGCGACTTTGTAGGATCCTCTTTGGTTTATAGGAAGGGGAGGATTTATTTTTTCAATAATATCTTCGTTCTTATACCAAATAGTGTCAGGTTTTTCAGGCCACTTGAATGTATTTGGAGTAGAGAGTACCATGACACTAACCTCCTTGTAGTCATGTTCACTTTTTTGAATAATTCCTGGAAAATATTTGCCCTCGTATTGCACAATGACAAACATTCCTATATCATACCGATTATCGGCTTCCCTTTGTTTATTCTGTTTTGAATTAGTTTTATCCTTTTTTCTTATAATTTTTCCTGCTATATCCGAAATAACTTTATTGTCCTCGGAATCACTGGTATCGGAACATACAACAGGTCTGCGTTTTTTTATAAATGTCTTTTGTTTTGGCTTTGGAATTTTTTCGATCTTATTCTGATCCTTTAATTTTCTCTTTTCAGCTCTCATTACTTTTTTGTTGTCTTTATCTTTTTTTTCTTTTTCTTTATTGTCCCAGTAACTGACCCACGACGGAGAAGATATCGCATCGGGAAAAACGAATTTGTTTCTCTTTTTCTCATGTTTTATAGGTGACTCCGTTGGCCACACAACGGCTCCGGCAAATGCTGTACTTATTTTGACTGAAGGGACTTTCCGAATAATCTGGGAGTTTTCTGGTTTATTAGGCTCGAAGGGTTCTGGAGTCTTTCTATTCAAGATTTCATTTTCCGACAATCCATCGCCGATTTTAAAAATATCATTTTCTGGGTTATTTTGGATATCAACTACAGGATCATCTGGCTGGTTTTGCACATTCTCCTGGTTTTCTATCACTTCATCGGCGGACTTGACAAAATCGTCTTCTGGAATATTTTGTACATCAACGTTTTGTCGAGCTTGAGTAGCAACAGGCCTGATTGTTTCTTGCGCAGAATCCTTTAACTCTTGATTTTCTAGTAAGCCATCTCCGGCAGAATCTATGTTCTCCTCATTTTCTACATTTCCTTCGATATTGTCAGAACATTCCGGCATAACTCGGTTTTTAAGTTTGCGCCATACATAAAACAATTCTTTTGCAGATTCTTCTCCGGTCCAATCTTCTTCGTTGTTTACTGCACGAAAAGCTTCTGCTCTTCCTCTACGCATTAATGACTCTATGTAAAGAAAGTGTTCTGGGCCTATTTCGGTAGGCTTATCAGCAATGTCATGCCTTGTTTGGTCATTAATACAACGACTATAATCAATCGCATCTGCGTTAAATGGATAAAGACCACATTTGCGGAAACCATTGGCTATCGTTGATGGGGTAGCTGCTTTAAAGGCTTCTTCCAGTAATGGAGCAAAAACAGATCGCGTCAGTACTTTTGTGCCTGTTTTGAGTTTGTAGTTTTGCACCACTAATTTCCAATTATTTTTTAATGGTCTGAAAACCGACACATCAGCGGGTTGTAAGATGTGTGTGGAATTGGGGTACAAAGCATATAGTATTATGCCATTTCCCATGCATAGCTTCGAAACTTCTCCACTGATATGGGATCGATGACCATCAACCAACAGCAAAACAGGGAATTTGGTACCATTATTTTGCAAAAAAGGCAGCAGGGTGTTTGCTATGTAGCCGTAAAATACCTTGCACATCATCCAACCATTTTTTGATTTACCGACTGACCATTCTTCATTTATATTTATGGCTATATCTCTAGGAATCCGTTCATACGGGTAAACTACAGCTGGCGGCAAAATTTTTCCAGACGCGGCGAATGTTCCTAATACGGTTATATTTTCTTTCGAGTTTTGGCATACTCCGTATAGATTTTTCATTCCTTTAGGTCCAAGTATGACACCGTTTGAAGGATTGGTTTGAAACCCCGCTTCGTCACAATTAATTATTCGGTCAGGATCATCCAATATATCTAACGCGTTTTCTGATTTTAAATAATCATATAGATTAGAGTGCCATGTTCTTATGTCTGCTTCTGTTACTCTGCTTCGAGCTAAGTCAATATTCTCGGAGTGTCGTTGGCTAATATTGGGATGTCTTTTAAGGAAACTCTCGAACTATGTTCGTCCTGGCAAATTGTCTTTAAATACTGTAGGTCTGTTATCTTTCGAAACAATATCGTGAACTGTATGCATCAGGTTTTGTTTATTTATTGGGAAACCTTTTTTGGCCATAGCATTTATCCAACGACAAAGTAGTTCTTCATGTGGTGTAAGAATAGATGGAGGCCCCATTTTTCTTACAATTGGACTTCTTAATTTAATTTTATTTATTAGCGTGGAATGCGGAATTCCATATTTTCTGGCAGTTTCCCTGATTTTGGCGCCCTCATTTATTTCCTGCACCGCATGCAGCAGACTTTCTTCGCTGTACTTAAAAAACTCTTTTTTGGGGGGCATTTTGCATATTTATCTGAAATAAAAATTGTCCGAATAAAAACTGGTCAAACACTAAAGCAAGCAAAAAACGTCTAAATGTTCAGTAGTTGACCACTGGTCAATTACTGATTACGGAACATTATACAAAGTTTTAAGTGAATACCTAGATAATACTTCAGGAATACACACTGTTTTGATAATAAATACAACTTTTGTTAAAATTTCAGTTGTTGACCAAATTGGTCAATTACTAATTTTTTTTATATTTCTTGTATGTAAAATTGACCACTACATATTTTCTAATAAAGAAGTGAAATATTTTAAATATTATTACGTCACAACAATCTATATTAATATCAAAGTAATAAAAACACAAATTTTGAATAGAAAGTGCACAATAAACCAGGATTTAGTTGAATTTTAAAAACTTACCTCTAGCAGCCTTGCTTACTTCGCGAGCACAAAATGGCGACAAATTTTAAACCAATCTGAAAAATACGCTATAAAAGTCAAACTACACTAGCGACTTCTTTAAATTCTGATTGGTTGCTAGGCTGATTAGTTTTGACACATCAGTTTGTAACCAATCAGAACATCTGCTCGTTTGAAAGCTTAATATCGGCGCTTAAATTTGAAAATGGTCAACTACTAATGCGTGGTCAACTACTAGAGCACTGACCCTAAGCATCATCGGCGGGGCAGTAAACTAATAAAAATAACAGTGATCGATCTTTGTAATAATTGTCCAGACAGTGATAGTGATAGTAATAGTGATAATGTTATCCTACAAGCCCAATACGTGGTCAAAGACGCGGTTGACTTTATTATGGACGAAACGGAGTCGTTAGTTAAGAAAATATCGAAATCGTTAATCGATAGCGATTTTTAAAAGCCAAATACATTATGGTAGTTAAATTTGGATAAATATTAGGTTAGGTTAGTTGTCTAATGTTTTTAAACTTTAATATTGTATATTTTGTATTTTTATTTGTATGCAATTATTATGGAGGTTCAAAGAAAATAAAAGCCTGTTATATGAATAAAAATTTGTTTTATTTATTAAAACTTTACTATACAGGTAACTTACAAACTAATAAAATTACCACTTTAAAAACTTTTTTATACATAACACATTTCTAAGAGCACAATGTTTTGAATGATGATTACAATTTAAGTTAGCTTTTCTATTACAGTACTTTTCAGCTAACACAGATAGTTTAGGGCAAGTTCCTTCGTGAAGCTCAAATACATTACAGTTGGCACACATGTCTTTTACCCATTTCACTTTTTCTGAACCTTTTACATAGATATACTTGTTTTCTAGGTATGGTACGATCATGCGTTGGAATTCTCTATAGTCGATATAGCCTTCGTTCCAACGTAATCCCTTATTTTTTTCCAACCACTCGACTTGTCTCTTTTCATCTCTTGTTAAGTATGTGAACTGGTACGGTGGTTTAATTAAAAACGTTTGTGTATATTCACGTGTGGTAAAAGCTAACTCCTTTACTATAAAATTATTGTAGAGATCCTTAAATCCTTGTACATCTAATATTATAGTATTGGTATTCATGATATTTTCCTTACAATATTACTCAAAGGTTTATACTCAATTATACAATCGTTTAATATAAGACAGTATGCACAGGTTTGATCTGGTATTTCCAATTCACTCTCGATTTCCACTCTCACATCCACCACAGGACCAGTTTTAAGGTTATCTGACTGTCTAGAACAATCAACTACAAATAATGGCGCTAGATCCTTAAATTGTTTCTCACTTAGTAAGGGTTCCGAGCGCCTGCCATAATACGATTGTTGAAATCGTGTGTATTGCTCGTATATTAATGCAATTTTGTTATTTGCAAAACTAGCATTTAGATTTTCGTACGGAAAGTAAGTAGAATTGAGATACACTTTAATATCACGAATATAACAGTGATCAAACTGTGACATGTCCGCACTTGAATTGTTTTATTCTATTTGTTTGTAAACCAATAATGATATATCTTGGTTTCTCTATTTGCGATGAAGTTTTAATAGACCAAGTATGTTTTTATAATAACTATCGTGAGACATACTAAATTAACTAAAAATCGCGGGTTACTCACGTGTAAATATTGAGAAAAGCTCTACTAGTTTCGAACCACAGAGGGGTTTTTCCTCATGCAGCAGCGTGCGCGGACGCAGACCAAGTGTGTTTTGTAGTTTTAGGTAAAGCTGGATATTCATACAGATCCCAATTCCTGAATATCATTTGGAGCGGACGATCTTTTTCTAACAGTTTTAATAGATTTATCTTTTCTTTATCGAACATCATCTATAATCTCGCCGGTATTGAGTTTTACAGCATTTAGGTTTGTGTCATTCGCAACAATATTAGTTCGTGCTTACTGTTTATCACCACTTTCTTAAAATCTTCAGCAAAACCCATGATATTACAAAGAGGTATGGATGCGGAAAAATTTCCTCCATTAATGTTCTTTGTACCTTCAATGTTCCAGCCCCAAGCATTAGATATTTTTGATTCACTCTCATTCATCGAAATTAATGATTTCATTGTGGTAGTAACGCCAGCATTTTTTATTTTATCAATCTCTACTCCATTCAACTCGTACCTTATATCTTGGAATAAGTAAAGGAGAGCATTATTCGTAAATTGAACGCTAGATGTCTTGTCTTTTGAATCCTTTTTGCTAACAATTACTGTTCCTTCCAAATACAGAGTGCTAGCAGATGGTAGTACGTATAGATCCTGTTGGTTGATGGGTATGCGAATTTCATCGTTTATATTAAAACTCGTGACGTAGGGCTTGTAAGAGTGAAATTCGATGCCTTCAACTGTGTTGTCGTAAGTCGGATTAACAAACCGATAGCTTTCAGGAATGCCTTATTATTATCGGTTAATTTTATTTTTTTATTAGAGCGAGCTCTTATTTTCTTGGTTGTTAAGTTGGCACTGATATTTTTGACTTGAGGATGCTCGTATTTATTGTAGTCAATCATTTTTTCGTCTAAGATGTAAATATAGCTGTACTTCTTTGCCACGTAAATTTATAAGACGATTGTTAATATCTAACAATCTGATATGTATACAGCTTATGTTGTTTTGATTGATTGGAAAGTAGATTGCGTTTTTCGGAATTTTTATGATCCTATATCCAGGTGGCACATTGAGTGCAAATTCGTGAATAATGTGACTCGGTTCTCCGTTTATGAAGGATCCACTTATGATATCACATTCAATCCTGACCACGGTCGTAGGTAAAATGTTGACGGGAAACTGTGACACATGCCATTTATTACCTTTTAATATCTGCTTATCAAACGTCTAAAGGTGTTTGCTTTTTCAAAATTGATGTCTTTCGTACAGTGTATAGTAGTTTTTAAAGTATTGTTATTGCAATGTAGTTTAATTGATGCACCTTTTATCTCAGATTTTAAATAATCACTAATATCTTGCAATTCATAGGTTCCCTCCGGTATTTCAATGATTTTGGAACCATAGTAAAACTTGTTATTAGTTTCATCAATGTTTGGAATGGAATTAAATGTTGAGAAATGCAGTAATGCACACTCATACTAACTATTTAGTTGTAATGTATTAGGATAGTACGTAGACAAAGTGGATGAGTTTCTGGTTATCGATAAAGTGAGTGACATCTTGCAAATTATTGAAATAAAAGAAAAACATTAATTTTATACATCTTTATTCCAAAATTTCCACAGATATTCTAAACATAAGTGACCACAATTTACTGTGTTAAACTTTTGATATCTTGTGTAGTTGTAATACCTCCGTACCGGACACTTCCCTTCCAAGTGGAAGCTCGGCAGGGTAATCATGCTGCCCAAACAGGGGAAGAACACGCTGCTGCCGGGGAGCTATCGCCCCATCACGCTCCTGGACACCGTCTCGAAGCTCTTCGAGAAGCTGCTGCTGTTGCACCTGCGACCCCACCTCCAGCCACGCGTCGAACGTTTCGGCTTCAGGGCCGAACACTCCACCACCCTGCAAGTCGCGAGGGTACTGCACGACCTCGCGGCCGCGCGTAACAAGCGTGAGCGCGCCGCGGCAGTATTCCTCGACATGGAAAGGGCCTTCGACCGCGTCTGGCATGCCGGCCTGCTCAGCAAGCTGGCCACATCTACTACTCCCCGACGACTAGTCAAGATCGTGGCCACCTTCCTGCACGGCAGAACCTTCCAAGTGGCAGTGGAAGGCGCCCTGTCGACCGAGCGGACCATCAGAGCCGGCGTACCCCAGGGAAGCTGCATCTCTCCCGTGTGCTACTGCGTGTACACGGACGACATCCCCGTCGTAGACGGCGTGAAGCTCGCACTGTACGCCGACGACGCCGCCTACTACACGACGTCGCTGAATCCCAGGCACGCAGTAGTCAAACTACAGCGCGCCCTAGATGCACTCCCTGAATGGCTGGAGAAGTGGAGACTGGCCGTGAACGTGGCCAAGACACAAGCACTCGCCGTGGGGATCATGAAGCCGACACCCATGACGCTGATGGGAGAGCAGGTCCAGTGGGCGCCGAGCGTTAAATACCTCGGCGTCAAGATCGACCGCTCGCTCTCAATGACGCCCCACGTGCTGCAGGCTGCTGCTCAGGCGCGCGCCGCGCGTCACCTCCTGCGCCCGGTGCTCAACTCGGCGCTGCCGCTCCGTGCGAAGCTCGGCATCTACAAGGCCTACATTCGGACACGGCTCACCTACGCCGCCCCGGCATGGTACGCGCTCGTGTCCGAATCAAACAAGAAACGCCTCCGTGCGCAGCAGTCGCTGACGCTGCGCACCATCGTCAACGCCCCGCGCTTCGTACGGAACGCGACCATCGCCCGAGACCTCGGCGTAGAGAACATCGACGCCTTCGTGCAACGCCTGAGCACATCAATGTTTGACCGCTCCGATCGGTCGCGGCACGACCACCTCCGGGAGCTGGCGCCATACCACCGGCGTCCCCCTGACGGCCTCGGCCTCCCGCGAGATCTGGTCGCAACGACCGACCCATCGGACGCCGCGTGAGTCTCCCGCCCGCCCGCGTCAGGCCGGCTGGTAGAGACTCCGCCCACACCGGACTCGACCACGCGCCGCTGACAGTTCGCTGCTCGCCGGGCTCGCCCAGGCTCGAGCGCGGCTCCTAGCAGCGCCAACCACTGGACACGACCGCGCGCCGTCAACAGCTTGCTGCTCGCCGGGCTTGCCCAGGCTCGAGCGCGGCTCATGACGGCGCCACCTAAAGGACACAACCACATCGGGCCCCGCAAGAGGCCCGACTACTCCAAGGACCTCGCCTGCTGTTGCAGGCAGCGAGCGATACCGCCGAGATAGGCATCGGCCTGGATCGCGCGACCTCACGCCCCCAGCCGGGGGCCGGGGACGGAGAGAAGACCCGAACGAGACAATTCATTTGTCGGTTGGCTTTCGCACAGGACGGTCGTGAGGTGTCGGCGCTATTTGCTGTGAGTTATTTCTTTTCGTGATTATTTTGTGCATTTACTGATTATTATGTTTGATTAGTGGCTGTTTGTCAATTACGATTCAATTTGTTAATTTTTGTGATTTTGGTAATTTAAATAAAATTGTTTAGATATAGGAATAAATAAGTTGTATTTTGTGTGGCTAGTTTGTTTTTTTTTATTTTATATATAAATATATATATATATATATATATATATATTAGCGACGATGATGAACTGGATCGTGGCACCGCTGATGGTAAAAAATTGCACCTATTTAAAGTTATGAAATATTTGAAATCGCCAATTTTTTCAGAAGATGCTCACGCAATCTTGATTTAAAAGACAAACGACTGGTTGCCATCCTAATCTCCGTGGGTAGTACATTCCATAGCATAACAGACTGAATGAAAAAAGAAGAGTGAAGAAAGTCAGTGTGATGGCTTATACATTGAAGATGACGATTATTGGAAGAACGAAGATATTTAGTATGGTTTGCGCTGGTGTATTGAAAATAAGACGATAGATAGCTAGGGGAAAGAGGAGAGACAAGAAAGGAGTATAAAGTGGTGAGAGCCCTTTGCTCCCTGCGCTGGCGTATGGGCAACCACTTTAATTGCAGCCGATGTGCAGAAACATGATCATATTTACGCAGGTTGAAAACAAATCGAATGCAGTTATTCAGAAGTCGATCAAGCTTATTGAGGAGATCTGCATTCAGGTCGTAATAACAAACATCACCATAGTCAATAATTGGAAAAATAAGAGATTGCACAAGCGCTGCCTTTACAAAGGATGGGAGAAAATTTTTAATGCGATATAGAGACCGCAGCGATCCTGTGACCTTTTTGCACACGTTGGTAACCTGCGTACGCCAACTGAGGGTGCTGTCAATGTGCAGACCGAGATCCTTAACATCGCTACTAAACGGTATGACAGCATTATCAAAAATTACAGGTGGTATCGTGCTATTGCCAATCTTACCTAGCATACGGGAACTGCCGATAACTATCGCCTGGCATTTGCTAGGATTAACAGCTATCCCAAACCTATCGGACCAGTTCTTAATGGCCTGCAGATCGACATTAAGCTTGTCAACAGCACCAGACAGCTGCTCTCTGCTAGCTTGACAGTATAATTGCAAGTCATCAGCATACAGATGATACGGACATTGAAGTTCTGTAGTAAGCATATTAATAAACAATGAAAATAGAAGAGGGGAAAGTATACCGCCTTGAGGGACGCCAGTTTCCAACGTGCACCAGCATGATGAATTATCACCAACCTGTACCCGTTGCTGTCGTTCCTGAAGATAGGAAGAAAACCATTGTAGACTATCATCGGAGACCATAAGGTGGGACAGGATGGCCAGGAGGACATCGTGACTGACCATGTTGAAGGCGTTGGAAAAATCAACTAACACCAGCACGGTGATCTTAGTATCATCCAAACCAACCCTCACATCGCCAGTCACTTTGAGGAGAGCGGTTGTGGTACTGTGTCCTGGTCTAAAACCAGACAACAGGGAGTTTTGGAATATAAAATGCGAGAGTTGCGTATGAACACAAGCCTCAAGCACTTTAGACAGGAATGGAAGGATCGAAATTGGGCGGAAGTGGGTGGGTAGAGTAGGATTTGGGACCTTAGGAAGTGGCCTAACAAAAGCTAGGCGCCACAGAGATGGAAAAGAACCGGAGAACAAGGAAAAGTTTACTATATGGGTAAGGGCTGGGCAGAGGTGGTCCAAAACTGTTGTGATCATGTAACGGGAGATGTTATCACAACCAACAGCCTTGGACTTGATGGACAGGATAATCTTTTTGATCTCCGCTGACTCCACAGGAACAAAACGAAATGGAACAATTTTGGAACGCACCAGACCAGCAATGAAAGCTACAGTACCATCTATAGTCAGACGATCCAAAGACGAAGATGTGGAGAAATGTTTGTTAAGATCGTCTGAACTAATCGAGTTTGGAAGGTCTGAGTGTTGCGTTCTGCCAATACCCAGAGATTTTAAAAATTTCCAGATATTGGCAGGAGAAGATGAAGAGATATTTTCAAGGATGTGTCGGCGTTTGGCGTTACGTACCATCTGGTTGCATCGATTCCTTGCAATCTTAAAAGCTACCCAATTTTCCTCAGTGCGGTCTCGCTTGTGCTTACGAAACGCGCGGTCCCTACGACGCATTGCCATTTGAATGCCTCTGGTCATCCACGGCGCAGGCGGGCGTTTCATTTTCACCTTTCGAATAGGAGCATGCCGGTCATATAAATCTATTATAGTTTTATTGAAAATGGTAACCTTTTCATCGATCGAATTCGCTTGCATCAGTGGCTCCCAGTCGAGGTTTGATGCATCATATTGCAGCCTCTCTCCATCCATTTGCCTAAAACAGCGCCTATACAATATCCTGGGCTTAATTTTGGGAGGTTTTAGGACATAGGATAGGTGCACAAGGTCGTGGTGGGAAAAGCCCGGGGCATCGTGTTGGCCATGACTGGAAACAAAAGAGGAATTGGAGGTGAGGATTAAGTCGAGCCAAGTGTCAGTGCTACCAGTATTGTGATGTGTGGGTAGAAGTGGCAACACGTGCAAACTGGCTGACTTGACCAATTCGAGGAGTTTACGGCTTCGATAAGAGGTGGGAGTAAGGAGATTGGTATTAAAGTCGCCCATGACTATGATATGTTCGCACTCCGAACCCAAAGATTCAAGCACTGATTGGAATTCAGTGAAGTAATCAATATTTGGAGGACAGTAAACTACACCCAAAATAACCTTGACCCCCTGGACACAAACCTCAAGGAATATGTACTCCGCAGAACAGTTGGAAGAAGTTACAAGAATTTTATAAGGAAAATCACTGCGGAGGTACACTGCCACACCCCTCCCCTCCACCCTGTCATTCCTTATCAGGATATAACCGGTCAAATGGTAAGCGGAGGACGGCAAATGAGGTTTCAGCCAGGTTTCGGAAATAAGGACGGCGTGAACGCTGCCATCATTAAACGCCTCGTAAAGGTCACTGTAATGGCTGGGGACACTCTGAGCATTAATATGGCAAACGTTCAGCAGTCGATTATCTTTGCTATGAAATTGTTTATGGATAAAGTCTCCAAGAGTTTCTTCAACAGCTGAGCAAAAACTGTAATTACTAGAAGAGTCATCTTCATTGGCAGATTCAAAAACTTCGTCGTCAGACATAAATTAAAATTATAAAATATACTAATACAACTAAATAAACGAAAATATAAAATAATAATAATAATAAAAACTACAAAAAAAAAATTTAGTAAATAATCGGAGCGCGCATCTAGTCTGCACCACCTGCCAGCCTATGTCAACAATACTCAAAATGACATCAATCATAAAAAAAATACACAAAAAAAAAATCAACAAAACAAGAAACGAAACTGCAAGCACAAATACCCAAACTTAAAACATTAAAGAAGATATAAAAAGAAACAAAAAAAGTACAATAACTAGGCATCCGAACAAAACAAAACAAAAATGTTGCTAAGCATTTTCGAACGTTCAAAATATACATTGACAGTTGACAGCAACAAGTTCATCAGTGACAGTCAGTACTAGTAAAAAATAAATTAATACAAATACATCTGTGTTAGCAAGCGTGAATTAAATTAATTTTACGGTCATTTGCAAATTTCAATAGTGAAACTATATATTACTATGAAAAGTAAAAAATAGGCGTACCGTCAATAATTTGACATGTGATTCTAATGACTACCTCTTAAGGAGAATTAAACAAATTACAAAAGTGAATACTGTAACCTTCATATTGACAATAAAATGAAATAAACTAGATAGATAATGATACAGACAAATTTAAAGTTTAATAAGACTACATGACAAGGAATGAAATGATTGGCAAGTGGACAGTTTTAAGATGTTTTGTAAAGATATGCAATATTAAGAAAAGTAAATTATATCATCACAATCTTAACAATTAAATTTATATAGGTACCTTACTTTTTCAGATTCCCCCCAGAGGGTTTATGATCAGACTTGTTACCTGGTGCCCTGGGAAACTTCAACAGCAGCGAATCAAGCGCCTCTATTGAAGTCACTCTGTGCCGGCTTCCATCACCTGCCTTCACATAAATGATGCCGTCCTGTGTCCAGCATGAGCGCATACCGAAGTGCTGCCGTGCTTTAGTGAAAAGAGTTTGTCGGGTCTTGGTCAGAAACTCCTTCACAGAATAAGTTGAGCCTCTAAAACCTGCCTTAGCCCTCCAAACTGAAGCCTTCAAGTCTAAGCTGCTGAATCGGACAAGTATGGGTCTGTGGTGGTCTTTGTGGCCAACTCCTAGTCTGTGACAGACAGTTATTACTAACTCGGAGATATCGAGGCTCATCTTTGAATTTATCACATTGCAGATGAGCTTCCTGCAGTCCTCCTTCTCCGTCTCAACAAGACCCTGGGAAACAAGTGCCTTTCTTCGATGCCTCGTCTCCGCGTGCGTTCGTGCAGCGGAATGTTGTTGAATTTAAAGATTTTAATTATGCAGATATTTAGTGTATGACGTCGTATAATTGTGTATGTTAAAAAAAAATTGTGCACGCAACCATTATGGAGAAATTCACCAAAAACTGATTCCGCTGGGCGAACGTTGTCCTGGCGGAACTTTTTTTAATCCATAGACTTTAGAAGAAAAGAGATGTATCCAAAAATTAGTGTGTATTTGTGTGTAATTGCGTATGTATGAATAAAACTAGTGCATGCATAAACTTCGGAGAAATTCAAGTTTCCGCTACGCGAACGTTTGGCCATTAGCTAGTTTTCATATAAAGCGCTTACATAGAGAGCTGTAGATTTTTACATACGTTGTTTTGAATTTGTTTATATTTGTTTAAAAAACAGATTTAGAAAAAATCGTAGGGTTTAAAAGATAAAAATATAAACGTAAAATACGCTTATTAGGTCTTAGTTCTTAAAGTTTGCACTTTGGGGTCTAGATTTCACGTTTATACAAACCTTGTAAGTGTCTGCAACATGTTGCCAAGTATCAATGATGTTCCGTTAGTAATTAAATAGTTATAGGACAAATTTACCATGAATAGATCACTGTTTACAAAGCAGTCAAATATCACGACTTTCTAAATGAATTGCATGGTAAAATGTATGCCAATAATTAGTGTATTCATTCAACTATTCACATGCAAAATTTCATGTCATTAAATTCAGTAATTAAAGAAAAACAATTATAATACTGACGAAGCATCGAAAACCTACATAACCCGACCAAGTTCGGATGGCTACAAAAAAGCGGCCGTGCCATATATCTAAGAAACGTTCTTAACTTTCCAATATAGCATTTATTAATATGGTACAGTATCGTACACAAGCGTTAGGAAAAAATAAAACACAGTATCGTACACACGCTCGTGCATGCCTAGTCTATTGGTTAAATAGTGTTATAAGCTACAATATGATAAATATTTACCGAAACAGAAAGTAGGTACTATTTACGTAGGTATTTTATTTAAGTATGCGCTTGAGACTTGAGATATAATCTAATTATATTTAAGACAAATAAAATTCATACAGCTAATTTCTATTGAAGATTTCACGGATCAGGATTCTAACTAACCCCTAAGGAAAATTAAATATTTACCACATGTAAGTATGTACCTACTACTGTTGTCGATGTCGTTATATTCGTCTTAATTGTGAGAATGACACAGGGTAGGTATAGGTACCCATCAAAAACATTAAAAATAAAAATAACTAATTCTTGGCGTCAAGTAATTAATCGTTTTCTTTTCCTCAAAGCCTATCTAGTGGGATAATATATTAAATAAACGAATTTCTAAGTGGACTAGTTTTAACTTACGGTTCGGCTCGCGTGGTAGAAATAAAAAATATATAAAGCGTGCTTATAACCTTCCCCTAGAAAAAACACAACTTATAATATGTTTAAATAAATGTTATTCAGAATGAGAAATGCTAAAAAAAACAAAATATTCAATGTTTCTCAAAGTTTAAAATTAGTCCGCTATTGGGTAATTTATTTAAATAATTATGTGTTTATTCATTACATCTTAAAAAATAATCATTAAGTATAATAATATATTATCAGTTAATTTTGTCGTGTGCGATCGCTATTAGTTCACTGACGCTACCGTAATTTTTAATGTGGCGCTGGTGTCGCGGTTACTTCATGTTGCGCTTGAGTGTTTATTGACAGTCACATCTCTACGCGCATAACAGACAGTAGTAAATATAAATACTGCTCAAATAATATGAATAATGGGTCGTGTGTTTGTGCAGTGAATTCTATTTCAAGGACGAAAATGGATTGTTAAAATAAACGGGTAAGAAAGTTTTAAGTTATAATATAATTTATTTGTATTTAAAAAATAGATTTGATGTAAGTATATCTAGGTAAGTGCATGTAGGAATTGAACTTGACCAATTTAAAATTTTTCAAACTTGACTAAAGAAGATTGCGTAAATATTAAAGTTACACGTTGTATGCTCATAAGATAATGCAAAGCACATTAAATCAGTATGCTAGATTTATTTAATGTTATATAAAAATACCAAAATGTATGAAGCACCTGCTTACGACACAAATCTTTGCAAATTTTCTTTTTTTACAAATCTTTGCATGAGTAGTAGACATGCGCATAACAGTGCATCGAAAGTCAATGCCATATGATATGCACCGGTTCCAAAGTACATCAACTTTCTTTTGATATGCACTTTAGTACATATCAACCGGCCATGAGGGCGGTCGATAAATACGATTTATACACTATGCACTGCGGTTGATAATAGCAACCGCAGTATATAATATATACTGCGATTAATAGTACATAGGCATCGATCACTAATAAAGAACTAGATACACAATTAGTGACAAAAAAATGTCCTAACTGAAAGTCCACCAAACTCAACATCGCGGTGTAGTTTTAGTTTAGTACCACTCGAATGCTCCGACGGTAAACACGCCTCAGTGCTCGTTTCAAAACTGCAAAAAACACACATCTAAGACGCAAAAAAGGATGGAATTTCATATTTTCGTTAAGTACTAATATTATCATTATATAATTGTCATCATTCTATTTTAAATATTGATATTTTATTAAGAAATCAACTTTAAAACTTTTTCCAAATGAAATCGTATTCAAAAACCGGGGTTATAATGCACACAGTTTATAAAGACACTTATACTAAACGTAAAATCATTCTCTAGCATGACCACTTAAGTTGTTCGGTTTACGTGGATTGATTCTGTTCCGTTTAGCGGAGACGCTATTGTTTCTAATTTTATTTATTGTTTTTTTTTATTAAAAAATAGTTTTTATTTAATATTATACTTCTTTACTGTGTTTATTAAAATATGGGATAGGCAGATATAATGGATTTAATTTTAACTGCAGTAAAGACATTTTTTTTTACTTTCATCATAAAACCCGTGCGATATGAAAAATTGACAACAATAACGCCAACATTTTCAGTACTTACTTTAGATATATATTCTTTTTATTATTTTACATCTTTTTTATTTGACTTCGAATTTGGAAAATTTTTCAAAGTATACATATATACTTTGAAAAATATTCCAAATTTAGGAAGGATTAAGGAGGACGAAAATAATAAAAAAAAATTATAACTATATGCATTAGTTTCATTGGTAAATAAATGAACAAACCTATAGAAAAGAATACTAAAAGTAATGCGTTTTAATTTTCGTATTTTTTTTTATAAATTATCAAAAAAAATTTGAAAGAAATATATTTATTACGAGACAATTCGACTCCAATCATTCTTTGTCCTAGCGGTGAGCCGAAGTCGTTAAATTTTATTGCTCATTTTTGACACATTGTAAATTCGACTTAAGAACATGCGAATATGGTTCAATTTCTTATGATTTATGCAAAAAATGTTTAGATTTTGTATATCTATATATCACTTTGTGAAAACAACTCTATGAGTTGGATTTAAGGTTTAATTTACATTAATGCATGTTTATTTCAAGTATAAGTACCTAAATACAGTTGACGACAGTTTTGAAGCGAACTTTTGTATGGGATTGTGTATCTAGTTCTTTATTAGTGATCGATGTACATAGGGCATACCCATGTCACTTACAGACATGTGTATACACTATGCAGAACATCACTTCTTGAGATATAAACTGTAACGCAATGGAATAGGGTTCATTTTAACTTGTTGTGGCTAAGCTATGCTTCGGTCTCATTCACTCTCATTATAATTTGTATTAGCTGTCGCGGGTAATGCGTTTCACGTCAGAGTTGGCGAGCCATACATATTACATGCACTCTTTCTCTCACTAATTGCCCGTGTGATACGAATGAATGTGATGCCATAGTCAATGCGGTGTATAGTACATATCTCAATATCTCGGGCAATGCGAGTGAATGTATACACTGCTCAGTGAATATGTACTTTGTGATATCAACCGCAGTGCATATCGATGTCTAATGAGTAGTTCTATTATTAATTATTTCTTACATTAAATTTATTTTGCTAACCATAATATATGATAGCAAACTGTGTAATGAGCCTACGATTATTATGTTACCTTACATAATTAATCATAGTTTTTGTTTAATTGTGTTCTGTTCATTTACAAGCAAAACCCAAGAGTGCTTCGTAGTTATATAAAAGAAAATACTTGTGTATCTAGTAGTATTAAGCCTTTACAATTATTAGGAGTTACATTTCTGTTGATTTTACGCCCAGAGTCCATAGAAATTTACCTACCATCTTTTAAAATTTTAAGGAACTCTTCAATATAGTGGAAATATACCTACTTTACCCACTATACATATATAGAGTAGGTAAATGTGACACGCAAAGGTTGAGATATACAATTTTCGGACGCTATTTTAAACTTAAAGCGGCCCGTTGGCAGCATCGTTCATTCATTCAGCATTTTTCACTTAAGAATTGGTGTAATCATACTGAGCAGTAATTATAAAAAATGTTGAATAATTAGGGTATCAAAAATAATTATCTCTTTATATTAACCGTTATTTATTAATATATTTAGTAAATAAATAGGTAGCAAAATTATATATAAATCTAAAAAGAAGTTACGTAATTCACTATAAATATTTGTACAGATTTTTTTTCTTCAGATTGATACAATTAATGGTGAGGATGGGCAAGAGAAGTGATGTAGCATTAGATGTACAGAAACAACTATTTATGAAAAATCGACATCAGCTCAAAGGACCGAAATATGATAGAAATGTGTACCAGAAACTAGCTGAAGAGCTTAATTATGCTATGTCTCCGAAAGCATTGTACCTAAGTTATAAAAGAAATTTTCTGGACACTAATGACCTCACACCGGAGCCAACAAAAATTGATGACAAACTAGGAAACATTAGTGTTGGAACGACACCTTTGAATTCTTCTAAGAAATCGACACCTTTGCCTGAATCATCCGAACATAGTAAAAACGAAGATAGAAATAGAGTTATTTTTAAATTTCCTGTGGATATTCACGAGTGGAAAAAAATACAGCCAATACGCAGCACTTTTCGACGAAACGATAAAAAGAAGCCATACCTGAGATATGAAACATACAAAACCATTCCTAAGTATAAATGGTCCTGCCTTTTGAGGCAAAAGCTTTGGAAACATTTTAAATTGCCATGTACAATATCTTTTAAAAATTATAACATTAATAGCAATGGAATTACCTTCCACGGAAAATGTACTCAGTGCAACGCAAAAGTGCGTATTCATGACACCGAGAAGACAGACAAGGTCGTCGAATTTCTTTGTGAAATTATCAACTTAGACAATAACTTTAAGCATGACCCACGAAAGAAAGTTCGTTGTACTCCGTACTTGAGACGAAAATTATCAGATAATTTAAAAGAAAAGCCAGCAGCCGTTGTTCATAAAGATCTGGCACGTCGCACAATGACATTCGGAGATACAGAACCACCTACATTGCCATCTCTTGGAGCACTCAGGATAATCCGTTATGAATCTAATAGTCAACATTGGTATCACAAAAATGAATTAATGTCTTTGATAATTTTAGCTGATAGCGTCGAGTTCTCTAATATAATTCAAGAAATACTTATAAAACCAACATTTCATGTACACTATTGGTTAGAAGAACAACTCAATTATTATAGACACTATTCTAAAGTAGTTGACAGAATAACTATTTCCCTAGATGCTACTGGTTCTATTTATAAAACTAACAACCTAACCAAGAAATTATTTTTATACGTAGTAATGTTAACTGCTAATAATAGCTTGAAATCTGAACCCGTCGCCCAAATGGTTAGCAATTCCCATACCAAAGAAACTATTGCGGATTGGTTATCTAAATGGGCAAAGAATATCACTTCGCCCGCAGAAGTTATAACTGACGACTCATCGGCTTTGATTGCGGCTGTAATTAATTGTTTTACAAAATTTAACTCAACCAAGGATTATTTAGAGGCTTCTTTTAAAGCATTAGAAGGCAACTTCATTGTACCTAATTTATATATGAGAATTGATACGAGCCATTTTATTAAATCTATTCGTAAAATTTCTTTAGAAAGCGCACCAAAAAAAGTGAATTACTTATTTGTTCAGTGTATTCTTTACATTAAAAAAGCAGAAAATATTAATATCATCAAAAACATCATCGATAAACTGCTAGCTATAATCCTGTCTAAATATCATTCCAAGCATTGTACTGAAGCCCAATATTACCTGAGAAGTGTACTTCAAAATGTAAATATTAAGGAAATACATGATAATATAACTGAAGACGACTCTTTATCAAGTGATGACCGTTACTGTTTACACGATGACGTTCATGTTGATACAACGTTTAATGAGCTGAATTTCGCGAAGTGGTTTGAGGAAACTGTTACACATCATAAAGAAGAAGTTTGTGTAACTGGCCCTCTAAATGATTTTTATCATCCGCCCTTATTAACGACGATAAAACGACTACTGCGAAAATTGCCCCTGTGGTCGAATGTCATGATGCCATTATATAAATCAGATAATAAAAATCCTTCGTCGAGTGCATCAGAGGATAATTTTAAAACTTTAAAACACTTGCTGCTGAAATCTAAAATAACAAAACATAGAATTGACGTTTTCCTGCAAAGACATATTAATTATTTAAAAGGAGAGTTAAATATTGCAGCGAGTAAATTTCATATAGAACCTAACACTGTAAAAAAAACAAATCGCAGGACGACAAAACCCATAAGTAAAAAACAACAAAAACCGAAACGACAATTTGTTCAAGACTCAATATTTAGCGATCAACCAACATTTGTAGAAAATTGGGGAGGTCAAGCAGACAAGGCCGTTAATGTAAAGCCACATACCGGTATAAAATTTATAAAAAATGGTAACATGATTAAAAATTCAACAGTCGTTAACACATGCGGTTTTGATGCAATAATCTTTTTGATTGCATTTGGCTTTCAGTCGTTTTCCAATTTCAAAATGGAAATTGAGTCAAAGGATAATAAACTTCGAGACTATATAAATCTCATCTTAAATGAAAATGTTGACAAAGGTACTGTGTATGAAATGAGAAATTACGTTTGTCATGAATATTTTGACCGGCCAGCGCATGTAAAGATAATAACAGATTGTGAATGCAATGTCGCTAATTTGTATGAGCAAATGTTTACCAATTTATTTTACAGTGCTCAGTTTATAAAAGTTTGCACAAAAGAAGAATGTCAATATTATGTAGAAATCATAAGACTTTTTATAGCTTTGAATATTAACATAATTAACACGTTTGGTATTTTGGCATTAGAAGAATCACTTGCTATCGAAACTACTTCTCAAATCTGTAAAAATAATTGCGGTGGAACTGTCATTTCAAGTTATAAATTACAAAGGATTATACCCTTTGATTTAAATGGAACAGATGCAATAGTTTTGTGTAATATCCCGGTCACTATTAATATTCAAAATCAAATTTATGGTGTCGTTGGTGCCATTGAATATGTAGGGAATTCAGAGGGAACTCTGGGCCATTATAAGTGCCATACGCTTAGCCATGATCTGTGGCTATGTTATGATGATTTGGCCTTGAAAATTAACAACAGTACAGTGGAGTCGATATTTTTACACACTCTTACTTACGTTTTAGTGAGTGATATGTGATATTTAATACAACTAAAAATAATAACTTTTACGAATATTCCGCTTTCACGTCGGAGCGGAGCTCAGGGTTTGCTGAATATGATCCTATGAGTGACGGCTCTGGTAATTACAGTGAAACCAGAATATGTTTTTGAGCCATGGTTTTTAAATACATGTATTTTGTAATAATTTAAAGTTAATTTTACACTATTTAAGAATCTGGTAAAGACTAGTTGCTAAAAATATGCATATGAAACTGTGAACTGTTTAATAAGAAGTCAATACTGTTGTAATGTCATCTGTGATTACTTTTAATAAGTTAATTTATGTACTAGTTTTTCTATGATTATTCCATAGGTAACATAATATTAGTAACATAAACGAACAATATTCTAATTGTTATAGTCATTGAAAAACATCTGTGATTACGTGGATTTAATTAATTGCCTGTGATTATACCAAATAATTAAAGCGATTCATGCAAATTAATATTAGTGTAATGTAAGGTTCAATCAATATGATTTATTGAACGCGTATCTGTGATTTTTTAAGATTTTTAAGCTCTGTAGTGTTATTGAGACATAGGTTGTTATTCCATGTAAACGAACTAATTTGTGAAATGTAATGAATCTGTGATTTTATTGTAATGTATGATTTTTAAGACTTTGAGCTATGTAGTCTTAGCGACACTAACTTGACACTTGTACGATTATCGACCTATTATGTATAAGTACCTAGTTATCGTTTATATAGTTTACCATATTGTTGATTTGTTTATTTTAATAAAGATTTACTCAATTTAAGCAGTATTTTTTATCCTATTTTCATGTAGAATCATGGTCACCCCATCAGTTTTAATGTATGTATATTTTAGATTGAATTTATCTTCTAAAGTATTGATACAGCAGAATTGCAATTTAGTTGAAAGGAATGTACTCCTATATATTATTCAGGAAGTCGAATTTTGTAAACATACATGGCTTATTTAAAAAGATATAGGCAACTATAGAGGGCCGTGCTGAATGAACTAAAATAGATTTATTTTTCACAATATAACAAGTTGTATGAGAAATCAATGCGGTACATATGTTACTTGCTAAACTTCAATTATTTTTTAATAGTTTTTGGCTAAGTATGTTTTGTCTTTTTTAGATATTTCTTAAAATGATTTTTTCCAGCACGGCCCCTTATCCACATCTATATATTATTTGTTATTATGAATTCACAATAACTGTTGCGGCACATATAACGTATTAATAGAGTACATTTCTTGAGTTATAGACATTTGTTAATACGGTATGTATTATTCAAGTTACATGGGGGGCCGTGCTGAAAGCGTTTGGCTGGCACGGCCACCTTTTTTTGCATATTACTTCAAAAGTATAGAGGTACTATCAGTGTCATAAGTGCATGGATGATTCTAAATCAAAATCGTTTGTACGGCGTTTCATCGCCTTAATTATATACCATGGACGACATAGATGGCGCTAGTATACTAGTGGTATTGAAAAATATACATTCATAGTTTTTATCAGATACAAAGTTATTAACTTAATAATTTTTTATACAAATTAATGCTACGATATTCCAAACCTTTTTAAAGCAAAGCACGCAATAACCAGGATTCGAACTCGGTAGCATAAAATTAACCGATGCCACTAGCCATTAGGCCATTACGTAACCTTGAAATGTATTGAAATTATCCTACTCTTTATTATATTGAAGTTGTTTAGCAACTATAACCCGATCATAAATCTCAAAACAGTTGAGGGTAATTTAAAATTAACTGTATAAAAATTAAACCTTTTTGTTCAATCATAACATTCTTTACTATCTTTGAGGGAGTTCAGTCACGATTTGTTTAACAAGTTTTTAATATTTATTTTTATTATGAATTTGCGTTCAAATGTTGATATGGCTAGGAGGGCCCAAATAATAGCATTGCATAATCAAAGCTTAAATTATACTGGAATTTCTAGAGAAACTGGCTTAAACGTAAGTATTCTTATAAATGACCGTTTGTTATTTATTTTATTATCCATGGTTATCGATACATGAAAATAATAAATAATACACGTCCCTTACAGGTAAAGACTGCCACTTTATGGATATCTAAAGCTGTTTCAAGAAGAGGGTTCATTGGAGCACCGTAGTGGATCTGGCAGAAGACGTGATATTGACTCAGACCAGTTTCAACTTATGGGGCAAGGTTATGAGGAAAACTACTGGAGCATTGTCATCTTCAGTGATGCAAACAGTGAAAACTACATAGATGTGCTGAATGACGTCATGAAGATGTGCTAGTGATAACGTTCGTGCAGGACAATTGTCCTATGTGTAATGTTCCATAATTGTGCAAGTGTTTAGTCAGCAATCAGACATACGGATTATTCCTTGGCCAGCGAGATAGGAGAAATAGGATCGATAAAAATGGCGGCTACACTAGTTCTTAAAAGAAAAGACATTGTTGACTATAGGATTAAGCAATTACAAGACCGGGGTAGCTATAATTTATTTAACGGATAAATGTTCAAACTTAGTGTTAGTAGGATAAATTTTTTGACTACTTTATAACCAGCGACTGTTATACAGTAATGATTTTAATGTTTTACTAAATATGAGAAATAAAAACAAAAGCAATATTAATATTTACAGATGCTATTGATTGCAAAATAATAAATTATTTATTTATTAATTACTATGAACGATTCGTCCCATATCTAGTGAATGCTATATACCGGTCTTAGAAATGTTATTGATTTAAGGTCTAGCTTCAATTTCTTCCTTGTTCTGGAACGAATACTTAAGCTATGAGCTTTTGTCATAACATGATGCACAAAATGAATCACTTTAGTCAATACTTTAATTAAATTTTATGGGGAGGTAAAATAGTTGCAGAAGTAAGGTTGCATATTATATAGAATCGTATTATAACATTGTGTTTAAAACTAACTAATAAATGACTACCACAACACAATTTTGATTTAAAATACTTATTAATCTTATAAAAAGTGTAATAAATAATGTGTCAGTTAGCTGAAAAGTTATTAGGTAGGGTAGGGTAGGGTATACACTATATAAGAAAGAAATAAATATTATGTTTTAAGAAATAAATGTCTGAAATTATAATGTCACTAAAATAGTTTTATTTGTTATCCTTTATGAGAATTAAACTTAGTATTAGTCTTAATCTGTAAGAAAAATATGATACTTTAACATTAATAGTTAGCACATATTATAGAAGTTATTTATATATATTTATTAATATAATTTTATTCTAAAATAATATATTTATTTATTTTTGTTATCTTTTATAAATATTAAACGTCAAATATTTTATTTATATATTATTATCTATTATTGATTTTATATAAAAAAAATATAAAAAAGCCATTGTTAAAAAGCCTGTATTTAAAAATGATAACCCGGAATGGAACCGGTGCCCTTCGACTTCATTATTCTATCATTCTTATTTAACCGAGCTACCGATCGCATTTTTTATGATGTCAAAAATGCGGGTTAGTTTATAACTTTTATTATTGTCTATTATTAATTATGGACGCCATCTTTTAATTGGTTTGCTTGACTTGACTTAGATGGCGCTATATTAAGTCCTCGGAAATGTGAAAATTAACATAATTTATGTGTATTTGAATATAAATATATTATTGTTTCTTAATTATTATTTTAACCATTAAAAACCTTATTGTGTGCCTCTGCAGTGTAAAGTATTCAAGCTTTGCTGGGTTATTTTCATTTCAAAGCAGCGCCATCTAGTTATCAATGGTAGCGATATGCAAAACCTGTCAGTCAATAGTCGACCTTAAGCTCTCCATGCATTTTTGTCACCCTTAGTACATTGAAAAAGAAATCGGTACATATACTGCTAGAGGCGAGTACATTGCAATGGTGTACACCATAAATGCAAATTCTGAGGGGCCGTGCTGGGCAAACGTACATAGAATATAGGTACTTGTGTCGGCTGGGAGCTGTCATGTTCACTCAGAGGTCTCATTGGCGGTGGCACGGGCACTGGATCGCCCAATTCCCTATAATATGGTTGAGTTGGGCGGTGCTGGTGTACGTGTCATGTTCGTGAACGAGCGCCGCCAATTGGGACTGGTCATCCCCAGGCTGTCTAAATATGTTGTCCTTGAGGTTCACTTCTTTTTCGTACTTTTTGCCTGAACATTAGTGTTACATTGTTCTCACATATCAGAACCGACTAAAATATGTAACAAAGAAATGTATTGTAAAACTGATTGAAAAAGAGTAACCATGGAGTTTCTTGCTCGTTCTTCTCCATAGGAATCTACACTTTGGAACGAGCAAATAGCTTCACTAGAGGACAGACAGACAGACTGACACGCTTAATTTTAAAGCTCATATTATATACTTTTTTCCTTTTTTGCTTGCTTGACGTTCAAAAGTGCCTACTGTGGTCTAATTGAAATAAATGATTTTTGACTTTTGACTTTTTTTAATCAGAGTTTGAACATATTGATATAATAGCTACAGCATTTAAAAATAGAATAATGACTTATCGCTTAAACCCATCAATAGAAGACGAGTACCTCCTACCAGAGGCGTTCTTGGATGGTAAGCGAGATGATGTTTTCATACTAGTTGAGCTATCATTAATAAAGAATACATGTATTAAAGTTAACTTTGAGCTGTTTGCTTATTTCATTTTACCTAAATCAGGTGAGCAACAGCTAAAGTCGTTTAATACAAAATATGAAGTAATTTATAAAAGTACTGATTTTGATGAAATTTATTTGAATGTAAGAGAGACTTTCAAGATGAAATTAACTGAATTTGAGCACTGTGAATCTGGGTGGTTTTTAACATCGTTGAGTCATTTAGAAATAAATACAAATAAGTATTCTCCTATGAGAGGTGGGTCTTACATAGAATTACCAGAAGTTGTTAAGAAAACAAAGAGCTGTATTAATATGTATACAAAATAACGATGAATATTGAGATAGGTTGCTAGTGTTGCAAGCGAACACACGCTTTTTGTGTTGCACTAAGTTCCATAAAAATAATTAAATTAAATTTTAAATTATTTTCCAATTAATTAGATAATATACACTAACCAAGTACTCACAGTGCAGCAAACTGGTTAAATAAAACAATTTTGGCACACCACCTGCCAGCACATCAAAATTTTTCTTTTAATTATTCAAAGAAGCACAAACACTGCACAATGTCCCAGCTGGCTGAGGTACTGTCCGCACAGAAGTCACTGGAGGAAAGCTTTATGAAGAAGATGAGCGCACTTGAGGCGCAAATCCAGACTGCAGGCCCGGCTAAGGACACGGTGGCGAAGGTGGCGGAGGAGTTCCGGGCTTTCCGTGAGCTGGTCATCAGTATGCTGGGACTACTGCGACGCCAGATCGGTGAGTGTTCCCGGCAGCTAGACAATATTGAGACCAGAAGCCGTCGTAAGGCCCTTATCTTCCAGGGCATAGCTGAGACAGCGGGCGAGGACTGCACCAATGTCACTCTGGGGGTGATCAATAATAAATTAGGCCTCAACTTTACAAAGGCATCTATAAAGGTCTGTCACAGATTGGGGCAGGCTAATAGTACCCACCACAGGCCAATTCTGGTAAGATTTGCCAGCATGGATGCCAGGATGTCGGTCTGGAGAGCCAAAACTGGCTTGAGGGGCTCCAAGGTTTCAGTAAGGGAGTTCTTGACTAAGATGCGACAAAGCGTTTTCGGGACTGCACGTCAGCATTTCGGTATGCGGTCGTGTTGGACCCAGGAGGGTGCAATCTTCATCAAGGCCCCTGATGGCGGTAGGCATAAAGTAACATCCTTGGATGAGCTGAATCCTTTGATGTCCAAGTACCCAAAGGCGCAGGGTTCCTCAGTTGGCAAGCGGTCTCCGGAGTCAACAGGTGAAGGTCTGAAAGTAGCCAAGAAATAACTTAATTGTCGGGATACATATTGTGCGGGTTATTCAAAGTATTAATTTTAATGTTTCTAACTATTACTCACTTACTTCTATTCTTTCCTTGATCCCTTGAACTGAGCAAAATATCTTAAATTTCTATATATCTCTCTAAAATTGTATAATTATTCTCTTTGTCCCTACAGTTTTTCTTTGTTCCGTCCTTTTTAGATATTATATTACCCTCACTTTTAATTATATTTTTTCAAATTGTTGTCGGTAGTCTTTTGCCCTGCACAAGTTAATGTATCACAGATATTTGATAATTTTACTTGTAGTGGTTGCTATACACAAAATTAATATTTAAGTGACTCATTCGGCAGGATAAATTGTTTATGTAGGTTTAGTTTTCTTTTTGTCTATCACTTTTAACACTACTAGTTTTTTTTTTTTTTTTTTTGTTGTTGGCAACTGAGTCTCCAATATAATGTTGTCGACTATACTGCCAGTGTCGAGTGGTGACGGCAGAGTACTGTACAGTCGACTTTTAACTTTGTGGTAGTATTTACTTGTTAGTAGCTGAAAAGGACAAAACATTTGGGTTAGTAAACATCATCTATAAACCTACAGTTACTATACTTACCTTACGCTTAATAGATAATTAGATATATATATAATAATTATAACACATACAATATTTACATTATTACACACCGCTACATTTTTGGGAAAAATTAGTTAGAAGGGAGTGGAAGTTGATTGGGCGTGGGATTTGGATTTTGGGAAGGTTTCCAAATAGGTCAAAGGACTGGGAATTAAGAGGGCATGAAAAAAATATATGGTCTAGGGTACCCTCATCAAGACCGCATTCGCACAGTGAGCTGTCACGTACGCGTATCTTGGCGAGGAATACCGGGCTAGTACAGTGGCCGAGTCTGAGTCTGCACAAAGACGAAACAGTGTGTTTGGGGAGTTTCTTGTGCTTGGAGAACCAAGGTTTCCGCTGGATATCGGTCTGGATACTAGCATAGTAAGCTCCTTTCCGCTTAGAGGAGTCCGCCCACACTGTAGCCCACGAGTCGAAGAGCTTGAGTTTAGTATCGGCACGTATGTCATACCCATACACAATATAGTGGTGACGTTCAACGTTATTCACGGCCGCAAACTTTGCCAACCTGGCAGCACGCTCGTTACCGCATATACCAGAGTGGCCAGGAATCCATGCGATCTCAATATTTAGTCCGTCTCTTTGGCAGGATAAAAGTAAAGATTTTATTTCCACTATCAGACTACAATGCGTCCGGGAATAAAGCTGATCTTGACCGAGCGCTTGTAGACTGCTTCGAGAATCTGAGAAGATAACTGAGTTGCTGAGGTTGTGCGATTTAATAAATTTGATGGACTCCAGAATGCCAACGCATTCCCCAGTGAACACGGAGGCTTCAGGGGGACATTTGGAGAGCAGAGCAATTCTTGAGTTCTGGTAATATGCTGCCACTCCTGTGCATCCATCTCGGGACAATTTGGATGCATCCGTGTAAAACATATTCCAGCCGTGCCAGTAATTGCTCAGCGCGCGCTCAAAATCACCCTTGGCGTCCACTGATGACTTTGAAATGCCCAAACTCAGAACCAGCTTTGGCCTAAAGTGAATAAACGGAAATATGCGGAAGAGAAAACCGGAAGGATATGGTATTGACTGATGGGTGCAGAGAGGTTTTTAAGTCAAAGTCAAAGTCAAAGTCAAAGTCAAAATTATTTATTTCAATTAGACCCATACAGGCACTTTTGAACGTCAACACAACTTTAAAGATACAAAGTGTCAGTCTGTCGGTCAGTCCTTTTAGTGAAGCTATTCGCTCGTTCCAAAGTGTAGATTCCGATGGAGAAGAACGAGCAAGAAACTCCATGGTTACTCTTTTAAAATCAGTGTCACATAAACATTCTTTGATACATTATTTAGTTAGTTTGAATATGTGAGAACAGTGTAACGCGTGTATACAGAGAAACATAAAAAGAAAATAACCTTAAGGACAATAGACAGTCCGGAGCTGACCAGTCCCAATTGACGGCGCCCGTTCACGAGCATGACACGTACACCAGCATCGCCCAACTCAACCATAATATAGGGAATCGAGCGATCCAGTGACCGTGCCACCGCCAATGTGACCTTTGAGTGAGCATGACAACTCCAAGCTGACATATGGACCGACATTCTGCTAGTCTTAACTAATTTTAATAGGTTACAGGGCACTCACATTTACAAATTTATCAAGTTTAACAATAAAAATAGCATGGTTACAAATTTACAAAATCTAAGAACTTCCGTTCAAGCAAAGATCCACTGGAACATTATTTATATTCGTGTAGGTATATTATCCTGTGGAGCAGGACCAGCCCGTCTCCAAGCATCCTTATCCTCAATATAATCACTCAGTTTGTAATATGCTTTTTTACACAAAGTTTTCTTTATACATAATTTAAAATTTCTTTCATTTAATTGTTGTATTTCGCCTGGGATTTTGTTATAACACTTAACGCTGAATCCCATGAACGACTTGTGTACCTTTGCCAATCTAAATAATGGCTGACACAATCTATCTCTATGTCTAGTTTGGTAATTATGTCTGTCTGATACCTTATCAAATAATATTAAGTGTTTCCTAACATACATTATATTTTCATAAATAAACTGACCGGGCACAGTCATAATATTGATCTCTTTAAATTTATCTCTAAGAGATTCGCGAAGCCTTAGGTTGTAAATTGCTCTGATTGCACGCTTTTGCAAGACAAATATAGACTCAATGTCAGCAGCCTGTCCCCACAACAAGATGCCATACGACATAATGCTATGAAAGTAGCTGAAGTACACCAGTCTTGCAGTGTCCACATCTGTTAGCTGTCGGATCTTCCAGACAGCAAATGCTGCAGAACTCAACCGTCCTGCCAGAGATGTGATATGGGGCCCCCATTGTAGTTTTTCATCTATGGTTATACCCAGAAAAGTAGTCTGTTTTACAAATTCCAATTTCTTGCCGTTTAATAATATGTCACATTCGTTACTTTTTACATTTGGTAAACTGAATCGTATACACTTTGTCTTTTTGTCGTTTAGAACTAAATTATTAACTGTAAACCAGTTATGAACCTTCGTAATAGCATTATTTACTTCGTCATAATTATTTGTCCGTCTATTTATTTTAAAAATCAACGATGTGTCATCAGCAAATAATACCATTCCCGGTTCTCGCTGAAATAAATGAGGTAAGTCATTTATGTAGACCAAAAATAGGAAAGGACCTAATATCGAGCCCTGTGGTACGCCCATAGATATGCTAGCACCCTGAGAATTAACTTCGTTTACCTGTACTTTAAGCTGCCTATCCTGGAGGTATGATTTTAATAAATTGAGTGAAGCCCCTCGAATACCATAGTGTTCCAACTTTAGCAACAGTGTCTCGTGTTCGACGCAATCAAAAGCCTTGGACAGGTCACAAAAAATTCCAATAGCGTCGTGCGACTCCTCCCACGAGGCAAAAACACGCTTAATTAAAGTTACACCGGCGTCAGTTGTGCATCGACCTTTGGTGAACCCATATTGTTGATCATGAAAGATGGAATTCATGTTAAAGTGACGCAGCATCTGAGAAAGCATCAGCTTTTCAAACACCTTACTAAGCACCGGTAAAATAGATACCGGCCTATAATTATTAGGATCGGTATCATCGCCAGATTTAAACAGTGGAACTACTTTGCTATGTTTCATCAAATTTGGAAAAACTCCCTGATCTACACTTCTATTATAAATTAAAGCTAAATGAGGCGCTATAGCTTCTATAAAAGCCCTACACACTGCAACAGACATTCCCCAGAGATCCTCTGTAGACTTAACTTTAATGTCTTTAAACGCCTTTATTACTGATTGGGGGTTTGTGTACTGAAATTGGAAATCAGAACGGCATTCTTTAATATTTCTTTTGAGAAGACTAATTGAAAGTGCCGGAGATGATTCTAAGTCCTTTGTAGTTTCAATGGGGATATTCTTGAAAAAAAATTCAAATTCTTGTGCAACTTCCCGATTTACACTAACATGTCCATTTCCGGTATTTAAATTAATTTCCGTGTTATGCAATTTATGTCTGCCTGTCTCATTGTTAATTATTTTCCATGTAGCCTTTGTTTTATTTTCAGCGTTCTTAATCTTACGGCTAATGTAAAGAGATTTTGCTTGCTTACAGACCATTTTAAATATTTTTGCATATTTGGACACATGCTTGCTAAAGGCTTCGCTTGTATTAAATGGTTTCATACCATATAGTTCAAATAACTTTCCCCTACTTCTACGAATACCGGGGGTAGCCCAGTCACAGAATACAAATTTACATTCAATGATTTTACGTTTTAAGGGGAATAATTTATCAAATTGGGTTTTAATAATGGCCAGTAAGTTGGCATAAATCTCACTTGGACCTTCATAATCCTGTGATGGGCTGCATAATATTTGCTTTAAATTATTATGTAATGACTCAACTTTTTTATCCGTGATATGTCTAAACATTATTTCCTTTTTTGGCACCGTTGTGATGTTGTTTAAGTTTATTGTTAACCCACTGTGATCTGATGGTAAGCTATTAACAATATTTTTGTGCAAATAATCACAGTTACAAAATATATTATCTATACATGTAGCCGAGGTGGATGTTACTCGGGTGGGCTCAAGGAATACATTAGACAAATCAAAAGATTTAAAAAGACTTACTAAATTAATACAATTAGAATTGTTTTCCAAGAGATCAATATTAAAATCGCCACATACTATTGTAAATTTACTGTTCGAACACGTTTTCTGCAACACTTGTTCCATAACAGAGTTAAAAACGTTTAAGTTTTGTAAGTTTGGAGGTCTATAGACGCATATCACAACATGCCCATCCAGCTCTACACAGGACAATTCTATTGTATGTTCAATGGAAAGTGAAGTTATATCTTGTCTTTCTTTATACTTAATTGAGTTTTTTAATAAAATTAAACTACCACCATGAATCATTGCTTGACGGCTAAAGAAACTACCAACACAATAGTTTTTAAAACTCATAAATTCTACTTGGTACTTCTTCATCCAATGCTCTGTTATACAAATTATGTCAAATTTAAATTTTTCTAAAAATAATTCCAATTCTAGTAATTTGGATGAAATGCCCTGAATATTTTGACTAAGGAGTGTAATATTTCCTTGTTTGTGTTTATTATATAATATGCGGCGAGAAGAAACCTTTTGATAATTTGTAGTATGAGAATTCATTAGGTTATCTTCTGTTGTCTCAAAATTTATTTTTAAAATTATCTGGAGTGCTACCCACATTTGTCCCTAAATGTTGAGTCTCCGTCGTACTATTATATGTACAATCAATCACTACATTATTAGAATGTCTAAATAATATAGTTTCGTCACTTAATACTAGATTAATAATATTTGCTAGAAGGCTAGCAAGTAATACTTTACATTTTCTAGGAATTAACAAAGACTTCCTAGTCAATTTAAAACTACTAACAAATTTGTTAGTGTCAAAAAACAATAAATTGTCACTATGACATGTCAAACTGAATATCATATCATTTATACTTTGTATTCTCTGATTCTCAGACACTGACAGAGTGTCTGAATATGGGAAAGCACATAATACTATCTTTCCTGAATCTAGCTTTAATAAGGTGTTGACACCATTCAGAATGTCCCTCTTTCTAACACCTGTACTATCACCCATTAGTATAACTATAGGCTGATGTCTTGTGATAGGTTCCTGCATTATTTTGTTAATTATCTGACCAAATTTTATGTTGTGGTAACAATAGTTAGTTATACCAGAATTTGGATTTAGGCCATTTGAGATAAGTGACCCAATGCCTATGCCTATTGAGTCAGTAAAAACACAAGTGTTATATTTTATAATTTCTTGTGTTATTTTAGGTGCCAGAGGCATAGGCCCCACATCTGAATCCGGGGCACAGGCACAGCTGCATGAGAAATTATTTGCTAATGACTCATATCTTTCAGCACTGTATGTCACCAAATCTACAAGCTTACCTGCCTCAACCATATTTTTATTTATTTCTAGTTGAGCAGATTCATATTTTTGGAACAACTCATTTATGAACATTTCTCTTTGTAATAGTTGTTCTCGGAGAGCTTGAATATCTACTTCATACAAATTTCTACTTTTATCAAACTCAGTTTTACAATACTTTAGTTCATTAGTTAACAATAATTTTTGCTTTCTTAAGTTTACACTGTCCTTTAAAAGATTCTGCCTCCTAATAGTTTTCTTTAATTTTCTTATTGTTTTATTTAACCTAATATACTTTTTTATTTTATTATGACTATTGAGTACAGGGCGAGTGGGGATAGTGTCATCACCAGTCAAGTCTATGGTAATGGCCTGCTCACATATGTCACCAGACCCACTCCCAACTAACTCATCATATAAAGAAAGAGTATCAGCTGACTGTACTGATTGTTTACTAGCCTCTAGTTTATTTATTGTATTATGGGCTTTTCTTAGATCATGCTCAAGTTGTGATATGCGTGTCAGAGCATGTTCATGAGTCTCGGTGCACTGCTGAAAAGCACTGACTTCGTTAAATAATCTATTATGTTGGTCTAGCAGGTCCGTGTGACATACATGTAGTTCGGCCAATTCAGTTTTGAGTTTACTATTCCTATTAATAATGTTCTTCACTTCCACTTCATTGTCTTCCCGCTCCTGCAGCAGTTGGTCACACAGGAGTTTGGATGACTCCAATTCCTTAAGTGCTGCCCTCAGTTTAATTTCCATTTCCTTTGCCCGGGTCATCATATTGGCAGGTATGTAGAAATGAACACTGAAATAAAGGAAAAAAAAAAGAAAACAGCAAAAAAAAGAAAGGTAGGTGAGTAAGAAGGGAATGAGTTGAATTTAAAGTACAAAAGAGGTAAAGAATATGAAAAATAATAATTTAGTTAAGTTTGGATGTTCGATCATAAGAATATTTCTTTTTAATATATGTAGGTATGAGCAAAATATTGGAATACAATTGGTACCTGATATAGTCATATACTACTGAGAAAAGCGTACAAATTATGTTTTTTAACATTAACTATACTGCTTAACGATGTAATTTACACAAATTCTACAGCACAATAGCAATATAGTATAATTTTTTATTTTTGTAAGTTTGTTTCTAAGTAGTTAAAGTTTACCCGGTTTTGTGTTAATCAGTCCAATATACAAGTAACGGGCGCTATGCACAGGATTTTAGTTAGTATTTTGGTGTTTTTGTTGTTTAAACTAATAACAGTAATTACTTATCACATATACTCCCCTGGTTTAATTATTCGAATAAGACGATATCTTCGTCCGTTGACAGCCGCAACAACTTTTCGGTTTTGTGGAAGAAGTATTATTAATATCACTAGGCACACACTGCTTGTAATAATTACGTATGTATTCTAACACAAATATACGTATTTGGAACTTAAATATCACTTAAAACTAATTTTAAAATTAAATTAAAACTTGAGGTCGGTTTTTGGCGACCGGCTACCAGTGTTGCCAACGTAAAAAAAAAAAAAAAAAGCTCCCTATACCTAACAATCACGGGTGGGACAGGTTTATTGTTCCAATATGGAGAAGAACCATAGGAACAATGGATTTGCTCAAGGATAGGAAGCAGGGGATGAGAAGAGCGGGTCAGGACTTTAGAAACGAAACGGTCTGCCAGGTATTGTCTTCGAAGGTCGAGGGGGGGCTCTGCACATTCAACCTGAAGAGCGTTTATAGGGGAAGACTTCATAGCTCCAATAATTATTCTTAGGCATTTGGCCTGGATGGAATCTAGCTTTTTAAGTGCTTGCTTATTGCAGGGCGCCATAAGAAAACAGCAATAGTCCATTACACTTCTGACCAATGCATTGTATACGAGTTTCAGCGTGTAAGGGTGAGCACCCCACCATACCCCAGCTAGTGCTCTGAGTACACACACTGAACACTCGCATCTTCTAACTACGGCTTCTACGTGGTCTACCCCCGACATCCTAGAATCGAGGATGACGCCCAAGAACCTAGCCTTCCTCATAACTGGAATGGGCTGACCGTCTATTTCTATATGAATGTCTGGAAGGCGACGTCTGCGGGAAAAAATGACAGTTGAGCTTTTTGGGGCGCTTAAAGACAAACCATGATTGAGAAGCCATTGGTGTAATGAGGACAAAGAGACATTCATGGAGGTGGTAGCATCTTTTATAGAGCTGCTAGTGACCATTAATGCGATATCGTCAGCATACTGAAGGACTCTGCAATCATAATTTAGACAGGAAGGGAGGTCATAGGTATAGATATTATACAGGATGGGACTAAGGACAGACCCCTGAGGCAAGCCCCTCCAGGATGTTCTCTGTAAAGGCTCATCCCCAGGAGTCCTCAATTGGAGGGTGCGGTTGGAAAGGATGCAGCCTATAATTTGGCAAATCCTACTCGGGATTCTCAGCTCTTGCAGCTTTTGCCTGAGAAAGGGTAGGAGGACCGAGTCATAGGCGGATGAGACGTCCAGAAAGACCGCCACCAACGACTCATCCTTGCTTAGGGCCAGTCGGATGGCTGACGTGAGGGTACCCACACTGTCAGCCGTACCCAAACCTTTCCTAAAGCCGAACTGAGTCGCCGGGAACAGCCCCGGCCTTCCATCGACCATTCCAACCGGGTCTTTATGAGATGTTCTAAAATTTTTATAAGTATGGACGATATTGCAATAGGTCTATAAGACGAATGGTCACCAGGATCCTTGCCAGCTTTCAACAGCGGCGTAATAACCTGAACCTTCCAGGTAGGAGGAATATAGCCGAAAGTAAAACAGAAGTTGACTAAGTCAAGGTAGTACTGTTTGGTTTTGGGTCCTGCTTTCACCAAGAAGGAGTAAGGGAACCCATCAATTCCTGGAGCGGAGTCTTTTACATGGTTTAGAACCATTTGGAGCTCATTCATGGAGAAATTCCTATCAAGCGGGTCACGCGATTCTTCATAATGTCCCAAACAACATTCTTCCTCACCGGGAACATACAGAGGAGCAATTTTGGTAAAGAAACTGTGACTCAGACCGTCAGGCAAGATAGAAGTTGAATTAGGCTTAATGGAATTTCTGAAGCTCTTCACCCTTCGCCAAACTATTGCTATCGGTGTTGATGGGCTCAGGGAACTACAGAATCTCTGCCAGCCCTGCCTCTTCTTCTTTTTAAAAAGTTTCCTTGACTTAGCCAACACCTGCTTGAAATTAAGGAGATTTTCCAGGTTAATGTCTCGGTTATATGCCTTTTCGGCCTCATTCCTGGCTCTTATCATGGCAGTGCATTCACTATCCCACCAGGGAGGGGAGGGGATTTTGCCTTTTGGTGTGTTTTTCACAGGGAAACAATCTTCAGCTGTAGAGGATATCAGTTCCGAAAACTTTGAAAAACATTCCATGGCATTCTCAATGTTAATAAGTGGGAGGGAAGAAATGCGGAGATCTAACAATTTAGAATACAGGTCCCAATCTGCTTTTTCTAAACGATATTTTAAAAGAGTCTCTTTTAAAATTTATCGGGGACAGATTTAGAGAGGTGTTTGATTATTATGGGATAGTGATCACTACCATAGGCCATATTCAAACAGCTCCAATTCAGCACGCTTGCCATATTGGGTGAGCAGAGGGTTAAGTCTACACAACTGCTTCTTTGCCCAAATTCAGACCTACGGGTTGGGCTGCCGTCATTAATGGCACATAGGTTAATGCACGCTCATCTATCATTTCTACAAACTCGCTACCTATGTTGTCGCAGGTATCGGAACCCCATCTATAGTGGTGACAATTGAAGTCACCCATTACAAGTAATGGGCCACTCACTGACTGTTTGAATGCCAAGCTCCAGGTGTGTTGCTGGTGGTCTTTTCTAATAAAAGACTTCGATATATGCGAAATAGACTATATTCAATAGGTACTGATTGTAGTCAGCCGTTATGTGCGTACGGTGTAGTGTCGGGCGAGCGAGCGAGCGAGTGAATGAATGACCGCCGATCGCAGCGGTCGCGGACCACGACGTATGATGGTGAGCCCGATGTGACGTCAGGAACATACTCCCCGGGTTGAAGAGAAGGCTTCAAGTTGATGTTACAACACCGGGAGAAGGAGGACAAATGTTGTTGTAGGCACGTGTGATGATGCCTTTCTTCGTGCGGACGTCAGCGACTCGATAATATCCGTCCGAGCCAGTTTTAACAGCGACTACTCTGCCCAGCAGCCATAGAAGAGGAGGGAGATTGGCGTCCCTCACTAAAACCATGGTGCCAGTCTTCAGGTCTTGGCCAGTTGTCTGCCATTTGGTTTTCTGCTGCAGGAGAGACACATACTCATGAGAAAAGCGCTGCCAAAATGTTGCCGCAGTTTCTCAACGCGATCGAAACGCTGCAGTCGCTGGATGTTCGCGTCGGTCAATAATGGACGAGGGACTGAAGTGAGTGGGCGTCCGATAAGGAAATGTGAAGGAGAAAGATAAGATAGATCAGAAGGATCAGAGGATAAAGGAGTTAAGGGTCTGGAATTTAATATAGCCTCTATCTGAATCAAACAAGTGGAGAGCTCCTCATAAGTAAGGTGAGTTAAGCTCATGACTCTACGAAGTAAATGTTTTGTGGATTTTACTGCTGCCTCCCAAATGCCACCGAAATGGGGGCTGTAGGCTGGTATAAATTTGAATTCTATGCCTTTTTTTGCAAGATCTGACTCTATATCTTTGGATGAAACCTCAAAGAAACGTGACAGCTCATTGAAAGCTCCCACAAATGTTGTGCCGTTGTCGGAGTGCACGCGCTGAGGCTTCCCACGACGGCTAATGAATCGGCTGAAGGCCGCAAGGAAAGCCTCCTTGGTCAGGTCCGAAACCAGCTCCAAGTGAACGGCTCTGACTGCAAAGCACACAAACACACAAATATAAGATTTAAGTAATTGATATCCTCTACCCCTACGATTGGCTATCAGCACTGGCCCGGCATAGTCAAGCCCTGTGTTTAAGAAAGGATACTCGAGATGGGTTCTATCCTGTGGCAGGTCGCCCATGACAATCTGTACAGGCTGAGCCTTGATTCGAGTGCAACGAATGCACTTACGCACTATATGTTTGGCTAAGTTCCTGCCTGCCAGAGGCCAGTAAGACAATCTTATGTGAGCTAACAGTAATTGAGGCCCTGCATGAAACAGTAAAATATGTTCTTTTTCAAATATAAGTTTTGTTATATGATGTTTGCTACATAATAGTATGGGATGTTTAACATCGTAGCTGTAATGAGAATTGCTAAGACGTCCACCAACGCGTATTAGATTGTCTGAATCAATAAATGGAGAAAGACTTATTAATCGATTCTTTTTATGTAAGGGCTGATTAGATTTAAGACACGTATATTCCTCAGGGAACATTTCCTGCTGGGAAATATGTAATAAAAGATTTTGTGATGATTTCAACTCTGATACTGTTAGGTAAGATGATTGTTTATTATTCGGTTTTTTACAATTATTTATAAATCTTTTTATATAGGCTACTACTCTGATCAATAACGTAAATGAAGATTTGTTATGAATTCAACTGGAAATTAGGTTAACGTTAGTTATGTTATGTATGTCAGCTGTTGTGTGTAAAGTTAATTCTGGTAATAAATGCGTATTTTCATTTTGTAAAGTAGGAAATTGAATCTCACTTTGATTAATAAAATCAGGACCCGACCACCAAAGAGTGGACTGCATCAGCTCGATTCCCCCCGAGAAGCGAGATCGGCGGGGTTGCTCCTAGAAGGCACATAACTTCATGTCTGGCCTTTCGTAGCTTCTTGGATTTCACTCACTCTATTACGAACAAATTGGTCGAGGCGACTTGGCAATGTTTTCAGCCATCCTAGAACGATCGTTGAATCGCACCAAAAATAACAATAATTAAATTTTAGAGTGAGTGATTTACGTACCTTCAGAAAAAATCTTGTACCTAACAAAGCACCACACAACTCTAATCTGGGTATAGTTGTGGGTTTTATCGGGGCAACCCGGTTCTTTGAAGCTAACAGGCGAACGCAAACTACTCCATCGACTGTTATCGTTCCTACGTAGATACATGCACCATAAGCACGCTCGGAGGCGTCTGTGAACGTATGTAATTCTAATGATGAAGCATGATTACACGAAACCCAGCGAGGAATGTAAAGAGAGTTAAGTGCTGAAAGTGATTGTATAAATTCAAGGAATTGTGATTTTATTTCTGCAGGAACTTCATCATCCCAGTTACATTTAAGTATCCAAAGCTGCTGTAATATAAGTTTGACCTGGACTATACATGGTCCAACTAGACCTAGAGGATCAAACACTTGGCTGATTAAAGATAAAATATTACGCTTTGTGATTTTTGTACTTGGTTTAACATCGATAAGATAAAATAATTTGTCTGTATTGCAGTTCCAATATAACCCAAGTGTCTTGTGGCAAGTATCACTTAAGATTAATTTTTTATCACTGTTGTATGTGTTGATGTTTGTGACGGATTTTAATATTTCGGGGTTATTTGATTGCCATTTCCTAAGATGAAAGCCAGCGGATTCAAGAGCATTGACCACTCCTCGACATACACGTATAACTGCTTCGATTGAATCCGCGCCACTAAGAAAATCATCGACATAAAAATCGCGTCTGATGGACTGACTAACTTCTAGATTTGAACATTGATCTGCGAGTGACACAAGACATTTAGTAGCCAAGTATGGGGCTGATGCTGTACCATACCTCACGGTATTTAGTGCATACGTTTTTAAAGGGTCTGATGAATTTGATCTGAAAACAATTTGTTGCAACGGGCGTTGAGATGGTTCGACTAAAATAGCTCGATACATTTTTTCTATGTCGCCCGTGATGACATACTTGTGTTGCCTGTATCTTAAGAGTATGGATAGTAGGTCTTCCTGTACGGTTTGACCCACCATCTGAATATCATTAAAAGACTTGCCCGAGGTACTGGAGGCAGAAGCATCAAAGACGACACGAAGCTTTGTCGTAGTACTTGACTCCCGTACGACCCCGTGATGAGGCAAAAAGTAATGAGTTTCTGAATGAATTGGTTTTGAGTATTCTGTCATATGATGAAGATCTATATATTCTTGCACGAATGCTAAGTATCTGCTTTTAAAAGTCGAGTCGCGCTCGAATCTACGCTCTAGGGAAAGGAAACGACGCTTGGCCATCGCATAAGAGTCACCTAAGCACTCGGGCGAGTCCTTTAAAGATATAGTGACCACGAATTGGCCATTGGTATCCCTACGTGTGGTTTCAGAAAAGAGCTTTTCACAAGCTTGTTCTTCTGCAGAGAGGCAGCTAGCAGACGACACAGTATCAAGTTCCCAGAAGTGAGTCAGCTGGTCAGACTCCTCACGTGAAAGGAAGTGGCAAACAGATGGTTGTGAACGAACACGAAGCTGACTAACGTAGCCCGAAATAGGCCAACCAAGTTTGGAAGATTGTAATTTAGGTTGTTTATTGCCTAAATTTATAGTATTGGAACCTAGGACGTTCCAAAATACCTCAGCGCCAACGAGGATGTCAATAGCAGCGGGAATATTATAAGTGGGATCTGCTAGTTGAATGCCTGGCGGTATGGTAATATATATTTTATCGACGTAAGAATTTGGCAGCGATTGCGTTATCTTTGGTAGAATGTAACAGCTTACCCTCGCCTGATAACTACCGTAACAAGATTGCAAAATAATACTGCAGCTTTCTGAAGTAAGTTTTCGGAAGTTGTCCAACAGGAGCCTGACGGTATGAAGTTCACCATTGATATCGGACACCTTTGCCAAGGCTGTGGATAGTAAAATTGTAAAGTTGTTAGTATCTGAGTAGGGTAAAGGAACATTAGTTGATAATGCAACATTGTGTCCTGCCTGTTGTTCTGTAGATGAATCTTTGTGTAAAAGGGTATTGTGTTTCACTTTACAATATTTGCAATGTGATAAACTGCAACGCTTCGCTGTATGTTCAGGTCGAAGGCAATTTAAACGAACATTGTTTTCTACTGCTTTTTGTAATCTTGATTCAATATCTAAGTTTCTGAATGTTTGACAGCTAAATAAAAAGTGATTTTGAGAGCATGCTGGACATTTAATGTCGTCCTTATTATAATTAGGTTTAGGTTTTGTTATTGTATGATATATTTTTGATTTATTGTTGTCGTTAGTATATTTAGTGTTTGTATTATTTGAATATGTTGTATTTCTGTTGTAATTTAAGGAATCCAAAAAGTCAGCTCTGTTACTTAAAAATTTAATATATTCCTTTAAAGTTGGAAATGAATCTAAATTATTTTTATATTCCTCCCATTCCCTGCGTGTGGCTCTGTCAAGTTTTTCAGACATAATATAAATTGTAAGGGTTTCTCCAAGACTCCCATGCTCACAAGACTGTCCTAATGTTAACAAAGCACGTATGTTTTTATTAGTTACATCAATCATATTACGTAATTGGCTACAAGATTCTTGTTTTATATGTTCAAAATTAAATAATGCCTGCACGTGATTATTTATAAGTATTTTTTCATTATCGTATCTTTCAATTAACAATTGCCATGCCAAATCGTAATTATCAGCTTTAAAATCAATGCTTTTTATAATTAAAGATGCACTACCTTTTAGGGCTGCACGTAAATAGTGGAATTTGTTTATATTCTGTATGCTAGAATTAACATGAATTAGGGAAATATACGTATCTCTAAATTCGAGCCAGTGCTGATAGTCCCCGTGGAAATGAGGCAAGTCTATCTTAGGCAGACGAACAAAGTCATGCCTGCAGTCAGGTCCGCGGTGCCGAAGACCTTCAGTGGAAATAGCAGACTCGAGTGCAGGCGAAGACGCACGCACAGGAACCAGAATGGTTTGCGCGCGCGCCACCTGCGCATGGAATTGCGCCTCAAACTGCTCCCTTTATATACATGTCGTCTGCGTTCTCCGACAACATTTCCAGCTCGGTCTGTAATACGTCATACTCCTTATAAAGCATTTGCATTAGGCTAAGACGGCTTTGTAGCTCTGCTGTTTGAAATTTGTGTAATTTCGTGGCAGGCAGAAATTTTAAAAAGTTACTTAAATGTGTAAGCTTTGCTTTGAAGCTGCCACACCTCTTTATCAGCTCCTTAACCTTTGCATCGGACATACTGAGTAACAAGAAAACTGTATAAGTTGAAGCTAAAGATTGGAATTACAAAAAAAAAGGCAAAGAAATAAGAACGTAAGCAAGTTACAGGTACCTGTACTAGAATACGTCAATAGTTGACGAAGATAAATAAAAGCTGATTTAGCTAATAAGGAATCAATAAAACCAGTTTGTATAAAGTATTAAAATTGTTTTTCAAGGTTAAGGAACCAGATGTTCAAGCGTGCGATAAGCGAACAAAAGAAATGTCTATAGGTACTTTATAGCGAAGATTGTTCGATGCAATATGATTTTTAAATTAAATATTAAATATTGATTTGTGATGATGAATGATTATTAATTACATATGCTTTAGCTAAGTATGTACTAAATAAGCTATAACTATGAAGAGATCAATCCATGTTCGATCCGTATAGCACTAATTAAATCCTTGGAATGGAAATAGATAAAAGCACAGGAAATAAGGATAATGGAACGGACTCACTCAGAATATTGACTCTCTGGGTAGACTGGTCTTGATGTGTCTTCCACGTTGCAAGCTACCACGCGTCCGAACGGCCAGTCCAAAGTCCACAGAAGGCGTGCGCAACTTAATACGGCGACTTTCTTAATTGAAGGACCAATGTTTGAATGCCAAGCTCCAGGTGTGTTGCTGGTGGTTTTGACTCTAATAAAAGACTTCGATATATGCGAAATAGACTATATTCAATAGGTACTGATTGTAGTCAGCCGTTATGTGCGCACGGTGTAGTGTCGGGCGAGCGAGCGAGCGAGTGAACGAATGACCGCCGATCGCAGCGGTCGCGGACCACGACGTATGATGGTGAGCCCGATGTGACGTCAGGAACACTGACATAAGTAAATTTTTAATTATGGCCAAATGATTAATATTAGGGTGCGCAATATAAAACATAAAAATATTTATATCCTCAGCCTTAACAGCGACAACATTTATGTCATCGCCAACGAAGGGTAGAGGGATCTGGGTGAAGGGTACTTTGTTATTAACTAACAAAGCACATCCTCCATAACCATCAGATCTGTCATGTCTGACAACACTGAAACACGGGATCCCGAAATTGATATTCGGTCGGAGCCATGTCTCAGCAAGTCCACAAATTGATGGTTTGAATTTGTTAATTAGGTGTAGCAAGTCACTCTTCCTGGGAAGAGTACTCCTCACGTTCCACTGGAGAATTGTTAGTGGATGGAATTTTATAAATATAATCTAGGATGGTGGCCTATGGGCAACGTGGTCAGGTACGGTCTGGGCAGGGTTGGATAACACTGCCATGAGCATGCTGGAAATTATGTCTAAAATGTTTTTAGAGCTATGGGTTCCGGATTCCACAGGGAAAGCGCAACCATTTTGGGATGGGGAAAAGGAGTAATTATGGATAAGGGCCTGGTGGGCCTTCTTATCATAACTGGGAGAAAGAGGAGCATGGGATTTGGGTGTGACATGGACAGTTTTTTTATAGGATAGTCTCTGCGGGGATGATTTTTTGGTTGGGGTCAATTGCATGTAGTTGGTGGATTTGGGTTTAGATACCTCGGCATATGACTTTTTGACTGAGGGAAATACCTGGCTTGCTTCCGCATAGGAGATTGCCTTTTCTGCCATTAGAGCTTTAATGCTCTTTTGGCGACCTAATTCAGGGCAAGCATTATAATTAGCGAAATGGTTGCCATTGCAATTAATGCAATGTGCAACCTCCTCAGCTACTAAACATCCATCACCAGGATGTTTGTGACCTGGCCACATCTAAAGCAACGCGGCTTGGAGCGGCACAGAGTGCGGGTGTGCCCGAAACGGCAACAGTTGAAACACTGTATTGTAGGGTATGTGTATTGTTCCACAGGGAGTGCCGAGTAAAAACAAAAAACTTTCTTTGGAAGAATTTGCCCATCGAAAGTGAGAACCACAGTCTGAGTAGGCTTCCATTCTGTACCATTTTCTGTTGAAAGTCGTGGTGAGCTGCCCCGTCTCAGCGGCGAAAATATTGTCGGAGGGCAAGAGACTCCTGGTGGGCTGGGTCTCGGCGCAGGTGAGGCTGCTTGAGCCCCGGCCTCTGAGGTGCTATCGCTGCCTTATTGGTCACCATGTAGGTGCCAAATGCACCTCGGAGGTAGACCGTAGCGACCGCTGCTTCCGCTGCGGTCAGCCCGGTCACAGGGTACTGCACTGCGTGGTATGTGCTGCGGCTGGCAAGCCGGCCGATCACCGGGTTGGGGGCAAAACCTGCTCCCCCCCGCCAAGCCCAGGGGAAAAGTTAGGCCCTCTGCCACCTCCTCTGCCCCCGCTGTTTCCGCCGCAGCCGCCACCGCTTCCGCGAGTGCTCCTGTCGCTGCTGCCAGAGAGGAGGTCGTGATGGACTGTCAATAATGGCTACATTACGCCTCCTCCAGGCGAACATCAACCACTGCGTCGCTTCTTAGGATCTCCTGCTCCAGAGCATGGCGCAGTGGTCGATCAATGTTGCTGTGGTCTCCGAGCCGTACTTCGTTCCACCCAGGGAACACTGGTTGTCAGACCTGGACGGCTCGGTGACCATCATCTCGTCGGCCGCCGCCGGTACCCCAACCCCCGAGGGGCCTCAGCGAGGCAGGGGTTGCGTCGCGGCTCGGTTCGGAGAGATCGCCGTGGTGGGCGTGTACTTCTCTCCGAACCGAACTCTCGTCGAGTTCCACAACTCCCTCAGGGAATTAGTCACCGTCGTTGTCGGGTTCCGTCCCCTCCCCGTGCTCGTCCTCGGGGACTTCAATGCCAAGAATTTGGCTTGGGGTTCTCGGCTCACCGATGTCCGGGGAAGGATGGTCGAAGACTGGGCTCTGGAGACAGGCCTAGTCGTGCTGAACCGGGGTTCTGTCCCCACGTGCATACGGATGCGGGGCGAGTCAGTGGTGGACATTTCGTTTGCTAGCCCCGCTCTGTCATCGCGCGTTGTCGACTGGCGCGTCATGGAGGAGGTGGAGACGTTTTCGGACCACCGGTATATACGGTTCGACGTTTCCGCCGAGTCCGCAGACCCGCCAGTCAGACAGGCCCCGTGTGGCCCGCGTTGGGCGCTTAGGCAACTGGACCGGGAGCTTTTCCTGGAAGCCGCAGTCGTGCAGGCCTGGGTGATACCACCGGTCAGGCCTGCCGACGTTAACGAGGAGGCGAGATGGCTCCAGGACGCCATCCACCAAGTCTCGGATGTGCGACGTGGCGATGCCCCGGATCCGGGCGTACCAACGCAAGCGCCAGGTGTATTGGTGGTCGCAGGAATTGGCAGACCTGCGCGGTGAGTGCACCGCGGCGCGACGCCGATACACCAGGCACCGCAGGCTCCGTATCCGCCCTCTGGACGCTGAAACCAGAGAGGCGGAGCCATACGAGGAGTACAGGGCGGCGAAGGCCACCCTCAGAGATCCGGCGGGCCAAAGATCGGGCCCGCGAGGAGATGTTGGAGACTCTGAACAGAGACCCGTGGGGACGCCCCTACCGGATGGTGCGTGATAAGCTCCGCACCTGGGCGCCCCCACTGACTCAGAGTCTCCGGCCGGAGGTCGTGGACGAAGTGGTTGGGGCGCTATTCCCCCGACCACAGATAGGTTACACGCCTCCCACTATGTCTCCGCCCCCTGCGGTGCCCAATGCGGGCTACAACGACGACGACGGTGAATCCGCTCCGGAAGTGACCGAGGTAGATTTGAGGGTGGCGGTGCGCCGGCTGAGCGACAAGAACACCGCCCCAGGACCTGACGGGCTGTATGCCAAGGTTTGGGTCCTGGCCTCGGAGGCTCTCAGGCCTCGACTAATTGGTCTTTTCAGGGCATGCTTGGAGAGAGGCCAGTTTCCGCTGTCGTGGAAGACGGGTAAACTGGTCCTCGTGAAGAAGCCGGGGCGTCCTGCGGACTCTCCGTCCGCGTACCGGCCCATTGTGCTGCTCGACGAGGAGGGAAATATGTTCGAGAGGATAATATCAGACCGCCTCGTCGGGCACCTGTCTGGAAGGGGGCCGGATTTAGCGGACGGCCAGTTCGGCTTCCGCAGAGGGCGGTCCACGGTGGACGCCATCATGCGCGTGAGGGACCTCACGACGGGGACTGCGTTGGCCAGGGGGCGAGTCGTCGTGGCGGTGTCTCTGGACATCGCCAACGCCTTCAATTCGTTGCCCTGGAGCTGCATTCTGGAGGCACTCCGGTATCATCGGGTGCCTGCCTATCTCCGTCGTGTCGTCGAGGCTTACTTGACGGACAGATGCGTCATCTACCCCGCTCACCGGGGCGTGTGGAATCGGCGAGAGGTGTCGCGCGGTGTCCCACAGGGATCGGTCCTGGGACCTCTCCTGTGGAACATCGGGTACGATTGGGTGCTACGCACCGACCTCCCGAGCGGCGTCAGCATTGTCTGTTATGCTGACGACACGCTGGTGCTGGCGAACGGGAGGTCGCATCAGGCGGCGGCCGACCTGATGTCACAAGCGGTTGCGACAGTCGTTGCAAGGATCCGGCAGCTGGGACTCGAGGTGGCGCTCCACAAGTCCGAGTCCATGTGTTTCTATGGCCGTCGGAACGCGCCACCTACATGTGGCGGTGGTCCCCAAATAACAGCAGGAGGAGTTAGCATCGGCGTCGAGTCGGCGATGAAGTACCTGGGTCTCGTCCTCGACAGCCGATGGAACTTCACGGAGCATTTTCGTCGTTTGGCCCCTAAGTTAGAACGGTCTGGGGCCGCGCTCAAGCGGCTCCTTCCCAACCTCGGGGGGCCAAACGCCTCCTGCCGGAGGTTGTATATGGGGATTGTGCGATCCATGGCCCTCTACGGTGCCCCTGTGTGGGCGCCGGACTTGAAGCGGCGGCCGGCTCGTACGCGGTCGCGTCCCAGAGGGTCATGGCCATCCGAATAATCCGCGGATATCGCACGATCTCCGGGGAGGCGGCGAACCTCCTTGTCGGATCACCGCCGTGGGATCTAGAAGCGAAGGCGCTCGCGCGCGTCTACAGTTTGCGCGCAGACGCGCGTCGCCGGGGCGAAGATCCTCTACCGCGCCAAATTAGTGCGTGGCGGAATGAGCTACGGTGAGATCTCATGGCAGAGTGGAAACAACGACTGTCGCAACCGAGGGCCGGGCACGCTACTATAGCAGCGGTAAGACCCCTCTTTGAGGAGTGGCTTGAGAGACGCCACGGCGTCCTCACCTTCCGCCTGACGCAGGTGCTTACCGGGCTTCGGTAGGTTCCTGTTTCGGATCCAGCGGGAGGAAACGCCCGAGTGTCGTCATTGTGAGGACCACCTAGAGGATACGGTGGAGCATACGGTAGCGGTATGCCCTGCCTGGGCTAAGCACCGCCGTATCCTCAGGGAAGTGATCGGCGGCGGCGACCTCTCGCGCCCGGCCTTAGTCGAGGCCATGGTGCGGAGTGAGAGGAACTGAGACGCCGTCTCCTCCTTTTGTGAAGCAGTCATGCTCGCAAAGAGAGAGGCGGCCCGCGTGAGGGAGCTATCCTCCTCCTCACGCCCCAGCAGCCGCAACTGGCGACACTACGGGCGTCGGGGATCGAGGGACGATCTCCAGCCACCGTAAGCACGGGCCTGCGGTCAGCGAGTAAGGGCAGCTCGCCGCCCGACCAGAACCAGGCCCGAGCGTACGGCGCGTAGCGTTCCGCGCGCGCCTCAAAGAACCATTAGACCACCACAGACGGGGCTCTAAAGGGCTGATGTTCAGCCGGGGTTGCGGGGTAAGCGCAATGAGGCACCGCGACCTCGGCACAGAGCAGGAGAAGGAACAGGGGGGTTTTTAGTCAGTAAGAGTCTGACACTCCCGACCCTGGGCGGAAGAAGTCATTTGATGATTTTCCCCTCACAAAAAAAAAAACCAACAAAATCAGAGATACATTTACCACCCATTTCATCCTTAAAAAGACCTGGATTGTTTTTATTGTGTAGCGGTATTGCAAATTCATTCTCATTATCATAGTTACTGCTATCAAAGTATTCCAAAAATGGTACTTCAGATCACAATAAAAATCGTTGGTATATATTTCATACACAAAAGAATCTGTATCTGTATAACATAGACGTACTCGATCATGCTAAAAAGGTTTAATAACATTGTAATGAAAATTATACATATGCGACTTAGAAAGATCTAAGACTGTGAAACCTATGTAAATAGGTTTATCTAAGATTATTCGATCTGGTTTCATTTGTATAGCAACTAAATTTTCAGTCAATATAGTTGAACTATGAAAATAAGGATTAGCTATAAGCCTCTCAGCGGATATTGATTTGTTGGTTTTATTTGTTTTATCACTCCATAGATTAACTAAATGTACGGTGACTCACTTTTCAGTATTTTCTAACGTTTTACCAAAGACACTGTTGTTTAATAATTTAAAAAAGTCTTGCTCGAATGTACTTTTTGCCTTCTGGCGTAATTGAGTGTTCAGTTCTATATACTCTTTTAAATATGGACTTTGTTTAAAAGTAATAACTCTGTGAATTTTACGTAATATCAACCCATGCTCTAGACACTTTTTTAAATGAACGTAGTGTATAACATAATTGTATTTATTATATAAATTTGCGATAAGCTTTTTTGTTTTACCACCTGGAGGAATGCATTTTTCAGGACAAAAAGGCAAGTCATTATGGTAATTATGTAAATGATCAGGATATAAAAGATCGACTTCTAAAATGTAACCCCATTCTGCATTATCTTCAAGATTCTGAACGCGAAAATGTATTAATTCGTTTTCATCAAGAAATCTAAAACTAGAATGTGGTAGATACTGACACATACTATAACCATATAAATTGTTACAGTCTAGATACGCTATGAAACAATCTGGCTTTACGGAATTATATTCAGGCATATATTTATGATTGGCTTTTGCATACCGATGCGAGCACATACACAAACCTCCTCTAATACCATCCTGAATCATTTTAACAATCGCCAAATCTGTCAACAGTTCTAATTGGACGCCGGTTTTAAGTAACATCGCATCGAAAGATAAAACTAGGAGTTGTTATATAAAATGCAGAGTCAAGTTTATAATATTGTTTACAAGTTTTTCTAAAATTTTGAAATATATCTGTTAGTAAAAGTACATCTGTTTTAAGTAGAGATCAGTATATTCTCCTAAGTTATTAATACTAAAACAATCCCAGACAGTTTTAGCATGATTATAATCATCATCGCTGATGTCTTCGTTCGTCAAAGAATTGTGGAAGTAACACTTTAGCGGTAACGTCCGTTGTGGATAAATACCTTTGCGTGTGGATAAATACCTTTGCGTGTCAGCAAACTAAAGTGTATATTATCAGAAAAATGTGATCGAAGATTTATGAAATCTTCTATTTGCATTGTTTTAGCAAGTCTGTCTAAACTAGTTCCTAAAAAATTAAATGAATCCAAAAATCTTAATTGTACATATTCATTTTCTGCTACGGGAATAAACTTCGAAAATGATATATATTTTTCTTTGGTCTTGGGTATAATTTTTATTTGACCAGGTATTTCACCCAATTTTTTCACAAATAAATGACAATCATATCCTGATAAGTTATGAAAAAATATTGGTATGAATTTAGGTACTTTATGTTGTAGGTTACAATATCGATGAGCTGCACCACGGTACTTGCCTGTGATGTGACAGTGATCCCTTACTCTGTCAGACAACAGCAGTTTTTCACATATATGACACTTAATTGCATTTCTAAAATCCTCACCATATTTATCAGTAAAAATAATAGGGTTGGTTTTAGTTAGCAAATTATATATTTCCATTACATCCTGAGTAAGAAACTCTATAAATTTTGCGACACAATCCTCGCCGCGATAACTTCTATATCTTTTATTATCATCAACAGAAGATACATGTTATAACCAAAAGCGGCGGGCGTGTGTCGCTGGGTATATGTTGTATTAGCAGTATCAAATTCATTGCCAGAAATTGGTTCTAGCAGTGTTTCGAAATCGGCATAAATAACGAATGGAATATCTTGTTTTCTTTGATAATTTTTAAACATTAGTACTGATCCCTTATCTGGCAAAACTGTGACAACCCCTCCACACAGATGTGTTTCAAGTTGATTAAGCGTAGGAAAAAATAATAAACAAGATTCGCAATAATATAATTTACCATGATGTTTAGAAATTTGAGTTCGAACTAAACGGGGTAAATTCTTAATAAGGCAGTAATGAGAATTTGTATCATTTTCTAAATATAATAAGTGTATGCTATTAGATTTCTTATTAATTGTTTTATATAATGGTCCTACAACGATTTCATTATTTTTCAATCCATATACATAAATATTAATATGACGATTATTTTTTTCAAAATTGGCTATGTCCGTGAATGTCATGGGAAATGATAAATCATTAATATTTAAAACATCGTCAAAACGAGGATATGATGAAACTCTATTGGCATGCAGGATACAAGGCAGCCACAACACACCATAGAAAACAATAGTTGTCGTTGTTCTTAATATTCAAGCAAGCTTTTTTATTTTTTATAAAATTTGGTAACGGAATAAATTTGGATCCACTGAGAGGCTGATATTTATTAATGTTAATTTCAAAATATGAGTTATTTAAAAATGTCCAGCCGCTATCTCTTTCCTGAAACTCTTCTATTTTTTTAAGAAGCAATGTAATTGTTATACTAACTTTTAAACTTTCGCGTTTCATCTTAACAACATTATATTAACGCGGAAAATTATAATTTGAATACCTTGGTAGGCTTGACGTTTCGACCCGGTTGCACAGGTCGTGATCACAAGCAGACTGAAGACGCGATGTCACAGCTCCCTGCATTCGGGTGATGAATCTTCATCTACCCCCTTATTTTAATTTTCTACCATATTAGGCCGTCTACACACTACGCTGATTATATCCACAGATGTGTTAACCGACTTTGAAAGAAAGCGAGGTTGTGTTTTGCGAAGCACTGGATTCCACGTCGACGACAATTTAAAGCCGTCCTCCCGATTGAAATTATTTGGGCATTTCTTTATTTCAACCGCTTCACGCACAAGTCTTGTATGGTAGTGGCGATCAGTGGAGAGAATTTGCGGTCGGTGGAATTCTACCCAGTGATTAGAACCAGCCTGGAGCAGGTGTTCTGCTATCGCTGATTTGTTGCTCTGTCGGTTTTTGACTGCGGCGATATGTTCTTTGAGCCTCTCAGCAATGGTCCGCTTCGTTTGCCCAATGTGGGAACTACCGCAGCTGCAGTTGATCTTATAAACACCTGGGCTTTGTAGCGGCAGTACATCCTTCGCCGTGCCTACCTTATCATGAAGTTTAGCCTCAGGTGTGTAGATCGTCGGGATCGAATTTTTTTTAAGGACGGATCCTATCTTGTCTGTCACACCTTGATATAAGGCATGAAGGCAGGTTGTCTGCTCACGTTTGGATGTCTGGCTCTCTTCAGCGGTCGCAATAGTCGCCCATCCCCTACACTATATCCGTTCTTTTTAAGTACCTCCTGAACATGGTCTAGCTCTTGCCCCAGATGTTCAGGGTCACAGAGGTCATATGCTCTGTTTTTTAGTGATATCATCACGGATTGTAAGTGTCGGGGGTGGTGATGTGACTTTGCATGTAGGTACCGATCAGTGTGAGTTGGCTTTCGGTATACACAGTGCGATAAGGACCCATCTAATCTCGCGGTTATTTTAATGTCCAAGAATGACAACGACCTGCCCGTCTCCAGCTCATAAGTGAAACGCATTTTTGGGTGGATGCTGTTTAGGTGATTTACATATTGACGTACTTCTTGTTCACCTCCCTTGATAATGCTGAAAATGTCATCCACATACCTTTTCCAAAGCCTGATGGTATTTGGGCCGAGGCTCAGTGCCTGTTTTTCAAAGTGTTCCATCCAAAGATTAGCTAACACAGGGGCCACTGGACTTCCCATGGCTACGCCATCGATTTGAAGGAAATGTTGGCCTTGAAAAAGGAAGTAATTTCCATCCAGGCAGTGTTTCAGCAAATCAATATAGTTGTGGGGCATGTCATTGTCACTAAGTACATCTTTGACAACATCCAGACACTCCTTAATTGGCACATTGGTAAATAACGACTCAACGTCAAAGCTCACCATGAGTTCATCAGATTCCAACTTCAGGCTCTTAACAATCTGGATGAAGTCGCGCGAGTCCTATACAAAAGAAGATGTTTTTCCTACCAATGGTTGTAGTACTGACGCAACTTGCTTTGCAAGATCATAAGTCGGTGAGGCAATTTGGCTTACAATAGGCCGCAATGGCACGTTGGACTTATGTATTTTAGGTAGGCCATACAGTCGAGGCGGTTGGTGTGCCTTAAGTTTATATAGCCTTTCGTACTCATCTTCTGTAAATAGGTCCTTATGTTCTTGAATTAGAGCTCGTATTTTCCGTGTTACTCGGGCCGTAGGGTTATATGAGACCGGCTTGTAAACTTTGTCATCACTCAGTAACTCCCGTATTTTATTGTGGTAGTCAGACGTATTAATCACTACAGTGGCGTTTCCCTTGTCGGCCTTAAGCACTAAAATATCCGGATTATCCCTTATAGTTCCTAGTGCCTGACGCTCTTCTGTAGTGACGTTTTTCCAATTTTACATGTTTCATTGTGTTTTTCTCATGAGTTTAATGATGGTTGCCGCTACTTTTACTACTTACAAAATTAAGCAGCATTATGTAGGTATTTCTTCACGAATTACTATTTGTTTATTTTTTATAAGGTAGGCTCACATTTTATGTATACAAAGTGGATTAAAGTAATGGTTATAGGCAGTAGGTCATATCTGTACCTCGGAGGTATACAATAGTAACTCCACTTTTTTTGAAAATATGTTTCTTACACCATTATAATCGCAAAAACCAATTCCACTTAATGGTATACGACATTAAATCCTATTACATCTAAAAAAAGAAATATTCAATCGTATATGACATTAAATCCACTAATGCCTAACTGGTAAAGGACCTCAAATGACCATAAGATTATTTACTTCTACGCTTTGCGCGAACTTAATGTTATTCATTGGAGTTAATGTCCTTTACCTCTGAATTAAAACTCGCGCGCGCCTATTCGTACGAACGTCACTTGCATCAGTGCGTCAGTTGTCGTGCGTGCAAAACTATCCGCGTGATTTTAAAAATTGTATAAAGTGCTTTAAAGTCATGTTTTCACGCGGAAAATTACTGTGTGACCTGGTGTATAACGAGGATCAACACGACACAACTTCAGGATATGGTAAGTACTTTATAATTATAATAAAATAGTTTAAAGACAACACAACGAGAGGTAAACAATAGCATCTCCATTAAACATCTTATGCGATTGATCTTTATTTCTTGGTGTTAAGATACTTTTTACAATAACAAAAATTGTTAGTAGTTTGGTTTACATCATTCTTGTGGTAGTATTAACTCATAGTCGGGTCTCTTCTACAGTACCTAACAAAATATGTATTACTTCAAGTGGATTCTTGTTTACATGTCATGTATGTTTCTATATTAAATACAAAATAATAATTGCATTCTTTTATCTTTAATACTTTGTTTTAAGTTACATTTTTAAGTGTCATAAACACAGCGGGTGGTCAGGTACGCAATGTTTAATGTAGGTCGTTCTGAGACTACTGAGTGGATTTTGATGAAATTATAATATTATTATATTCCACGACTGTTACACAACGTCATCTAGTCCCATGCTAAGCGGAGCTTGTATTATGGGTGGATAAAAACTATCCTATGTTCTTTCTCAAGGTCAACTCTCTCTCCGTACCTAATTTCATTAAAATCATTTCAGTGGTTTAGACGTGAAAACTTAACAGACAGACATACTAAATTAACTAAAAATCGCGGGTTACTCACGTGTAAATATTGAGAAAAGCTCTACTAGTTTCGAACCACAGAGGGGTTCTTCCTCATGAGCAGCGTGCGCGGCCGCGGCGACGTCGCGCAGCCTACTCAGGAAGAACTACGCAGGAAGAACCCCTCTGTGGTTCGAAACTAGTAGAGCTTTTCTCAATATTTACACGTGAGTAACCCGCGATTTTTAGTTAATTTAGTATGTCTCACGATAGTTATTATAAAAATAGACAGAATTACTTTCGCATTTAGAATATTAGTAAGGATTACGAGCTATTGCCCACAATCGTTCTTTATTATATGCATTGATAGCATAAGTAAGTAACTAATGTAGAAATTTTTGTCTTAGGATCACAGAGAGAAGAACAGCTTTTCCTGGAAAAGCCCGAAGTTTCGTTTTCAAGGCCACCTCAAGACATAGACGTGGTTCCGGCTCCAACCGAAGTAATGCATACTATCAATGATGTTACTGACCATGATACACAACCGTCAACTTCTGCTTCGCTCACTGACATTTCAAATAATCTCCTGCCATTGACTAGCTTCCACCACATGAAATCTGACAATGGTATGAACTCAGAGGAGGATTTTTTTACTTTGATAGCTTAAGTTGAAATGTAATAACTAATGTAGAAGCATTTTTTTTTTAGGTTCACAGAGAGAGGAAGAGTTTTTCCCGGGAAGACCCGATGGTTCATTTTCAAGGCCACCCCCAGATCTTGATGTGATACCAGCTCCAACCGAAGAAATGCATACCGTCGGTGATGCTAATGATGATTTGCTCACTGAGATGTCAAATAATCTCGTGCCATCGAATAGCTTTCATCGCATGAGAACTGAAGATGTGAGCTCTGAGGAAGATTTTTCACCATCAGATAAAGAGTATATTCCAAACAGTGATGAAGACTCTATAGATCGTGAATTTGAGAAACGAAGACAGATATATATACCAGAATCAGATACGTCGTCCATCAAAGAGCTGGAAAATATTAGACATGACGGAACGACACAATCATTGAACAATTCTCCCTCAGATATTCAGCCAGAGTTATCACCTCAAAGGAGAATGCCAATTTTAGGCCCAGAGCTGCACAAGAAATTGGTTTCGGTAGAAAAATGCCTTATTATTTTACTCATGTCTTTCATATATTCATAAGTCTGTGCATGATGGGATATTTTTTCAAAAACATTAAATAGATATTAAAATGACTCATCTTAGGAAACATAAAAATATTTTCAAGATGTTGCCTTTACAAAAAAAAACTACCAAGAATAAATCGGAACAATAATTATAGTGATATTTTTTTATTAAACAGAGATATTTTTCCGAAAAGAAAATGAATTAATAAATATCATGTAATGGAAACTAATATTATTTCCATTATGGAACAATTGTTTTGTGAAAAAATGATATAATGGATCTATCGATTTTTTCTTCTTATGGCAACATCAAGTCAACTTTTGACAAGCCGCCGGAAAAAGTTAATGTCAAAATCATTGCTTGTTTGTTTACTTGAAACTTATGCTTACTTATCGTGGTTTAAAATGACTATTTTCACTCATTAACTTTGAGGATTCTCCTATTCTTGACGACCACAGCCTGATTATGGATTCTGCTCCTGCTACTCATGACGACACTGGTGATAATTTGGATTTAGTATTAGACGCTTTGGCTTACGAACCCGGCATTCAGTCTGGACCTAGTATCGACAATTTTGATTTGGTATTACACCGTACACGCTGCGACCGACGACGAACCCGGCATTTACTCTGGACCTAGTTGTTCACAACAGTCATCTACTGCTGTGAGTGGTGATCTACGTTGTTTATACTGCAGTTTGAATGTATCTAGAATTCAAAGACATACTTTGGAAATCACTGAAGTTCGAAATCTTATACAACGATGGATTAGCCAGGTAATTAATGATCGTATATATTTAAAATCTCTTAGTACTTAATAGTATTTTAAAAGTACTTTATGTGCTGATTTTGTAACTGCTCTCATCTTTTCTTGTAGGTACAAGTTTCCAGTGATAGTCTAGTGTGCCATGCATGTAAGACCAATGCTTGGAATGAAATACGACATACAACAAGATTTGAGCCAATTGTTGTATGTATATGTCATCACTGTGGCACATCATTTTTAAGGTAACAATCACATACATGGAATACAAACACTACTTGTGAAGCAGATTTTCAAAACATTACTGTTAATAATGAGATATAAGAGAATTCCCTGGTATAAATATAAATAAGTGATTTAATATTAATTGCTTGTGACACTTATCAACTTAAGCAAGCTCGCTCATACTATGGCGAGCACATGAGATTTACCGGAGCATACTGTATAGAAGTATGTATTAATAATAGTAATAGAACAAACAATCACTATATTTGCACAAAACTTCACTGGTAAGGGCAAGAATCGCTATTTGTCATGTTCGTCGCAAAAAGCTGTATATCGGTTTTAGTTGGCACTGTTGACACAGGCCATGCAGCAGTAACTGTATTGGTGGCTGGCGTACTGTAGGATGCTGTGCTTAAGTCATGACCATGATAATAATATCATGGTATTTAGGTTGGACAAGGCATCAAAACAATGTATTTCCACCCGCACAATTTTTTGATGATGTTTTACTCATATATGGTGATGATCAACAAGAATAAATATGTAAAACTAAAGGTGTTTTGTGTTATTTTACTCCCAGTTATTATGCTTTACACTTCCACACTATAAAATTAAAATAATTATTATTTTGTTTTTAACGTTACTAGTGTTGATGAAATAATAAAACCTTTAATAACTTTGAAGTGCCAAGTATTTTTGATATAATTTCTTTTACCAGTTGATTATTGGAATTACCCTCTATTAAAATCATGAACTTTTATATGTGTGCACAGTGGGCCTAAATTACTATGGGGACTTGGCATTCCCCTTTCTGTAAAGAAGAGTCGTAAAAGAACTTTAAATAAATTAAAATGGAAATGCAATTTAAGAAAGCAAGGCGCAATCACAGGCAAATCTTATACTTCTAAGAAAGGAAAAGTTGTTCCAGAAAAGAAGATGAAATCAGCATGTGATTGCAGATTGAAATGTAATGAACGTATAAACGACTCTATTAGACAATTCATTTATCAGAAGTATTACGCGGAAGAGATGACATGGGATTTAAAAAGACAATTTATTATATCTAGAGTCTCAGAAGTTCACACTGCTAGATCCAGACGCCGTGACCCTGATCAACCACCTAAAAGAGTATACACATTAAATTACACATTTTTAATTGATGAAAAAGTCGAAAAGGTTTGCAAAAAATTTTTTTTGAATACGTTGGCTATTTCAGAAACTATGGTGAGGAATGCGGTAAAAAAATCTACACAAGGATTTGTTCAAGCAGATAGACGAGGAAGACATCCACCGCCTAATAAAACAGCAGATGTAGTTAAAGAAACAGTACGAAAACATATTAGCAAGATACCTAAATATGAGAGCCATTATAGTCGAAACAGAACAGAAAGACAATATCTTGGAAGCCACCTAAATATTGATAAATTATATTCTTTGTATTTAGAGTTCTGTACTGAAGAGGGTATACCGAAAGAGAATATGGCAAAGGCGTGGCTATACAGACATATTTTTAATACAGAGTTTAATCTCGGTTTCAATCCTCCTGCTAATGATACTTGTGATGATTGCGATACGTATGTTACCAAATACAAAAATGCCACAGATGAAACTGAAAAAAAAATATTAAAGCTCTACATCATAAACACCTTGAGGAAAGCGGTCTACGATACACTATGAAAGGATTTGATAAAGTTGCAGCTATGGAAAGCCACGGTGCCAAAAAAATGCTGACAGTGGACCTCCAAAAATGTTTACCCACACCCTATTTAACTAATGGGCAGAGTTTCTATTACAGGAAGTTGTGGACTTTTAACTTCACAATTATGGATTCAGTTCCCAAAGAAAGTTGGTGTTTTATGTGGGATGAGACCGTGGCAGGACGAGGCGGAAACGAAATGGCGTCAGGAATAGTTAAGTTTTTTGAGCAGCTAAACGATAGCGCATTGAAAGAAGTAACAGTATGGAGCGACAACTGTGCGGGGCAAAATAAAAATATTTATTTAATGATGGCTTATATGTGGATATTGTCACAAAACGAAAATATAGAGGTAATAAACCACAAATACTTATTAAAGGGCCACACACACATGGAAGTGGACGTTGTTCACTCTATAATAGAAAGAGAAAAAAAGAAAATGCAAGAGTTTTCTATCGTGACTTCCTGGGACTGGCAACAGTTTATAAAAAGCTGTTCAAGGAACTGCAAAATTAAGGTGGTGAACATGGAAACTATGGATTTCATGGATTTTTCAGCCTTCTGCAACGGGTCATCAGCTCCTTTTGTGCATAGAAAAAAATCGATTGCGGGAGAGTGTGTACCATATTCTGCTATTGTATGGATGCAATTCCGAAAAAATGAGATTGGTTCGATGTTTTACAAAACTTCTTTTGACCAGGAAATATTCGAAGAAGTTAGCTTCGTAAGAAATAAACGGAAAAGATTTTCTATACCCACACCGAAACCTATACGAGAAGACCCTAGACCTATTTCGAGACTCAAGTATAACGACTTACAAAAATCGTTGCAGTGGATACCAGCCATGTTCCATGACTATTACAGGAATCTTCCATGTGCAGATGTCCCGGACTTACCTGAAGCGTGCGAGTAGCTGTTTTGGTTATTTAAAATAAATTGTATTTTGATTTTAGTAGTGTGAAGTAACTTTTGTTTCATTTTGCTATTAAACCCCTAAGAAATTCCTTAATAATTCCATTACGCTATATACTGACAAGAGACATAATGCTTTTAAATGCCAAATTCCAATAACATCCACAAGGTTTATTTAGAGGTAAACAAAAGTATGATATCTTAATGCTATTTTAAAACACTTTAGTTAGTATATGTGGCGAGGTAAATAACCTCAAGTCCACAAAATCGGATAAAAAATAACTATAGTATAATATTATGTAAAACAATATAATTCCAACAAATAATAATAAAAAATTATGTAAAGTTTGTTGCAATATCTTTAAAGCTACTATGTCAAAATTGCATTCAAAGTTTCGTTCCGCGCATTTTTACCTGTCCTGTAAAATTTTTGTTTTATCAGTTAATGTTGTATACCTCTCAGGTACAGATATACATTAGCCAGTTACGAGCTAACCAAAATTCAAAAAATTATGCGTTTATACAGACAAAATATATATTATTATATATATTTATTTATATATTCTTTATTGTACACAACATTAAAATTTAACACAAAGACCAGACTAACAATCACAGAGTGTACAATGGGCGGTCTTATCACTCACGGTGATTTCTTCCAGACAACCTTTGGATGGAAATTAAAAAGTGAACTGGAAATGGGCAGACTAGTGCACAATAAATACGGGGGAAAGAAAAAAAAAAAACAATATAAATAACATATAAACTTACATACAGACTAATACACATATATACATACATCAATAATAATATATACACATGTGTGTGTGTGTGCGTGCGTGCGTGTGAGAGAGAGAGAGAGAGAGAGAGAGAGAGAGAGAGAGAGATAGAAAGAGAGTCTCTACAATGACAGGTAGTACTCCTTAACCATTCTCCTAAACTGACAAACCGACTGAGCACGCCTGACCTCCAACGGTAGGGCATTCCACAATCGAGCCGCTTCAATGGTAAAAAGGCGATAAGCCATTAATACCAACAATAATTCTTGTTTATATTTTTGGGTTTGTAATTAGTAAATTAACAAACGTTTGTTTTGTTTTTTCAGTAAAAAAGCTACGACTGATAGCGACATATTTGGTATCAGCCAGGGTCCCGAACAAGGCGCGGAAGTCGGAGAGAGATCATCAGATCGAGCTTGCCTGCCATCGCTGTTCGTTGTACCGAGTGGCTAACGGGTGCGAGCGACGCACAGCTCGCACCGATGGCGAGTACTACATTGGTTGCAAGGTGTACCATGCTAACGACGCGCGCAACACCGACTCGTTGGAGCTGTGGAAGAAGGCAATCGTACGTATCAAGCTCCAGGCTGACGTAGATTCTCCTCAGTGGCGGAAACCGCAGGAGTTTGTGCGTTCGGCACATGTTTTGTTCCTCGAAAAACTCATGTTTTATGACAAATAAATAAATTATTTTCTTATTTCATTGAATGATTTTTATTTCCCTACTACACATTACTACACATACATCAATTTACACACACCTGTCATACAGACTCAATTAAATATCACAAAACGATAGATAGCGATAGATAAACAGTTACACACATTCTATGTCACTGTAGCTAGAACACGATTCAACCGTAGAACGTACGTTGTACGATATAATTAGGTAACGATAAAAATCGTTTACCTGTTTGAACGCTTTGAGTTCTGTACTATCACACTGCCATCGCGATGTAAGCGATGGTAAATTGCGTTTGAAAAAAGTCGAGACACATATCATTCCGTTCGATGGTAAAAATGCATCGCATATCTATAGGTAAAACCGAATTAACCGTTTCATTATTAGGTTCTCTTTCGCGTTAACATCATTGATCGAGTCGACCGTTGACGATTGGGCATTCTAGACCACCGCGATGGCGAACTTGTTTCGCCGAGCGAAAAGTGGTCTAGAATGCCCAATCATATACTACTCTTGTAAACTATGCACCTTAAAAGAATATAGTTTATAGTTGATATCATGCAAAGGAGAAAAACTTAAGAGCTATATTAACAGAGCTAGACCTCACTGAATGCAATAAATATCTTAAAATAGCTTTCCTGTAAAATAATAAAAACTGCAATTATGCCCTTGTTCTACCGAAGGTGCGAGTTGTTATTTTTATTGAAGCACAAATTGATGCCACAATTGGTACAGCTACTAGTGGTATAGCCTGTACATTGTGGATACTTGCACCGAAGAGATACTCCAACATATGGCCAATGCCCTACACCATCCGGTCGTACATCCTTTGGGGGAATTGGTTTTGACTGGGCTCTTTTCTTTTTGACTTGCAATTCATGGTCAAGGCTGGAATTGCTGGGTCGACCTCTTTTATTACTAATTCTTTTATTGCATAAAACATAAGCCAACTCATTTCTGAACTCCCCCAAATATAAAATATCTTTCTTTGCGACACCATCCTTTATTGCAATATTTTTATATATAATCCATGCGTTGATAACAGCCAGATCTAGGAGGTGGAAGAAGATTCGTATATACCATTTACGACTCTTGACTCTTATATGGTAACGACCAAAAAAACTATCAAGTAAGTCGACCCCGAGTGTGATACGTGACTTCGAAAAGTGTAACACCGAATAACACGTCCCCGTAAGTTTACGCATACGAAACACTTAACAAAGAATGCACGCTACCTCGAAAAACTTAACGCCGTAGCCATGCGATCTCAAATAACTGAATCTCTAATTCACCTATTCGAAACACTTAACAAAGAATGCACGCTACCACTAAAAACTGAACACCGTAGCCATGCGATCTCGAATAACAAAACCTCTAAAAGTCATCGTAAACAGTCTTTATTCATAGAACAATCAACTACATAGAGAAAAAAAGTATCATAATTATGTAAAATAACCAAATCAATCGTTATTCCATGACAATCGAACATTAAAAAATCAATTAACGTTTAAAGTAGCACAAGTATGCAAGACCATCTAAAAATGTGGTTAAGTCCATTGTTTCCTTTTTTTCAAAATGTTTTTTAATTTTTTCTTCCCTATTTTCTTTTTTTCTTTGCTCTTTTGGTTTCTTGAGACTGTGAATTTAATTTTTCAACTATTAATTCTGTATGTTTTTGTTCCTTCTTCAATTCTTCAATGGCCTTATATAAATTCCATTTCTTTCTGCCCAATAGGGTGTTCCAGCGGTGGTGCCAGGATTCCACCTCATTTTGTGTGATTGGAATAGTGGTCCCTATCGAGCTATTTACGACCAGATGTTAGGCGGAAACAAAGGAGGCACTTTTTGCAAGTTTGCCTTTAATGTTTCGAGGTTTTGAGTAGTCCTTTTCTTATAAGTACCATTGACGTAGTATTTGGAAAACCAATCTGTGACTTTCACTGCATCTTTGGGTAATACTTTTTCTTTTAGTATTTCAAAAGCCTCAGGTATCTCATCTGGCTTTAAAAAGGCTAACGCGGCCAAATGACGCATTTTGTGAGCAAAAGATGTTGATTCTGAGTATTGTTTGGAGAGACCAGTAGACTGGATATGCTTCCAAATATTTTGAGCCAAATGGAAGTAACAACACTTGTGTTTGGTTTCAGGAAACACTTGTTTCACCGCATTTATTGACGCCTTCTCGAAGTCAGTAATTACTACATCAGGTTGCAAATTGGTTCCAAATTGAGATGCTCGCGACTTGAGAAGCTCAAAAAATAAACGATAAATTCTCTCATTTTTGTTAGACAGGAGCCCAAACACCAATGGTAACTTTTGCACGGTATCGTGCACTCCAATTAATCCGTGCACCGTATAAATTTGATAAAAAACTGTTGGACAGGTACGAAATGTACCATCTAGGATCCAAAATGGTGACAGCTGTAGAAGTCTTATATTTTCTGACGTACCAAACAATAAAATACAATCTTCTTCAGTACTGTACTGTAGTGAGCCAGCAGAAAATTACTATATTTATCTGGAATGACTAGATTATGGAGCTTTTTTGGAGATGTAGGAACATCATTCATCCTTGCTCTATTTACCACCATTCTCATCGCATTTAAACTGGGTAAGTAGGAGGCACTTCCACTAGGAATATCTTGAATCGCCGCCTGTATTACCTGTGCCGGTCCATCCATACTATGCTTCGCTCGTCTTTTCAATCTAGCTCTCAATTTTAAGTCATCTATTACTTCTGGTTCAGGACTGTGATAATGCTCATTATTATATTTTATTATTTCCTCAACCCCGCTGTTGTTTTCCTGCAATTAATTACTGATATTAATACAATTACAATATAAAATTACAAACTGGACTACCTTTACAAAACACTTAACATTCTTATCACTAGCTTTTGCCCGCAGCTTCGCTCGTGTAAATTTAGAATTTGACTGTTAAATTGGTTGTTAAGTTAGACTTAAGTTGGCGCCATCTATTATCATAAGAACGTTATTGCTGTTTTCTTCGGCAACAGTACTTGTTTTTGGGATGAAAGATACCTACCATATTTTTTTTCTCATTTATAATATTAGTTAAGATTTTAATTGTAAAGGTTATGTAAAATAAAATTATGAAACTTGTATGTACATACAATACTTAATAAATACTTCTTACCTGAGTTATTATTCGCGATCCACAACAGTATGCCCACTTTTTTACACACTGCCAATAACATTTTGTATTTAAAACGTCTGTCTAAAGTATACAAATATCCTTCGTGTAGCAATAGTCTTTTATTCTTTTTAGATAACAGAAATTGTAAGTGCGCCATCATCACTGACCACAAATTCCCGTAAGAAGTATTGTAAGAACGGGTAATACAGTTAATATTTTTTCCAATGTACCCTCGAAGGAAAAATATATATAATTATATAGTTGATTGACACATAATTAGGACACATAATTTTTTTTCTCTATGTAGATGATTGTTCTATGAATAAAGACTGTTTACGTATTATTTATTTATTTATTTATTTATTTATTTATTTATTTATTATTTATTTATTTATTTATTTATTTATTTATTTATTTATTTATTTATTTATTTATTTATTTATTTATTTATTTATTTATTTATTTATTTATTTATTTATTATTTATTTATTTATTTATTTATTTATTTATTTATTTATTTATTTATTTATTTATTTATTTATTTATTTATTTATTTATTTATTTATTTATTTATTTATTTATTTATTTATTTATTTATTTATTATTTATTTATTTATTTATTTATTTATTTATTTATTTATTTATTTATTTATTTATTTATTTATTTATTTATTTATTTATTTATTTATTTATTTATTTATTATTTATTTATTTATTTATTTATTTATTTATTTATTTATTTATTTATTTATTTATTTATTTATTTATTTATTTATTTATTTATTTATTTATTTATTTATTTATTTATTTATTTATTTATTTATTTATTTATTTATTTATTTATTTATTTATTTATTTATTTATTTATTTATTTATTTATTTATTTATTTATTTATTTATTTATTTATTTATTTATTTATTTATTTATTTATTTATTTATTTATTTATTTATTTATTTATTTATTTATTTATTTATTTATTTATTTATTTATTTATTTATTTATTTATTTGGATTTCCAACAAGAAATACACATTACAGACAAGTTTTTAAAAAACAAATATTAACTTTCCTTGTGTTTCCTTAATTATAGGAAATCACAGCATGCATTAAATTATAATTATACAAAAAACAAAATGAAATGATTTAAAAACATTTCAAAAATCAATTAAAATTAGCATTATTGTAACAAACCAGTTGAAATAAATTAAAACAAAACAATGCAATAAAAACTGGAATGATATAAAATACAATAAGAAATGAAATAATATAAAATACAATAACAAATATTCAAAACAAGACAATTAAAATAAATTCAAATTAAACATATATGAATAAGTCATTTAATGAGATCAATTATACAGGGTGTCCAAGAACCTGGCGTCCAACTGGATTCCCACGATGCCCCAAGTTCTAACAGTACTCAGAAAAATATTTTAAAAAATCCACCCCATGTACTTACAGAATTATACTGATTTCATAAAAAAAGGGGAAATGAGCACCCTGTGACATACTTTTGAATGCTGTGACTGCTAATGCTGATAATTTCGATATTTCTTGGAGGTTTTGTAATCTAGGGTATTGCTGTGTCTAAATAGAATGTAAAAATAAAGTACTTATTGTACCATTTTAAAATAAAATATTATTTTAACTAAAGGTGATATGGAAAACTATTGAATTTCGTAACTTTGACCGACTGTAGTGTAAAAAAAATGTACCAAAATAGTATGGCAAGTGACGTCAAATTTTGACGCGTTTATTCCTCTTTTTAAAAAGGTATAATACTTACACATTAATTTGAAAAAAAAAATTTTTGATAATATTTTTACTCAACAACCCAATTTTTACGAAGTGCCTACCTACTAACGGTAACTGTCGGACCCTTTCTTATCTTAGAAACTGTTATGTTACTACTATTATTTACTTCGGTTCCAAGAGTGAGCAAGAAGGAAATACACACAGGTAGATGGGTTCCCAGTAGAATAAAAGCAAAGAATGTTAGTTTAAAGATATTTTATTACAATAAATGTTCAAAATGTTGACCACCCGCGGCAATACAAGCTCTCACTCTCCTTAAAAAGGACCGCTTTATGTTTCGCGAGTAACTTTTTGACGTATCACCTGCACTGCTTGTGTTATCTTCTCACGAAGGTCAGCGATGTCATTAATGGGCTTCGCATAAACGAGCTCCTTCATAGTTCCCCAGAAAAAAAAATCCAGCGGATTTAAGTCAGGTGAGCGGGCTGGCCACGGGATTGTTCCTGATCGCCCAATCCACCTGTTCGGGTATTGCTCGTCCAAAAACTCTCTAACGGATACGCGAAAATGTGCTGGACAGCCGTCGTGTTTGAACCACATATCTGGTGGGGTCTCTTCTAGTAAGTTTGGCAAATCATTTTGAAGAAAATTTAAATATGATTCGCCAGTCAAATTCTCGGGCATCTCAAATGGACCAATAATATTCCCACAGAGAATACCGGTCCACATGTTCACTTTGAACCGGTACTGGGATCTATCTTCTCGCATCAAGTGCGGATTTTCCACATGCCACTCGTGCAAGTTGTGTAGGTTCATGTAGCCATCCTTCTTAAATGTTGATTCATCTGACCACAAAATTTTGTCGATAAAGTTTTCGTCTTCTCGATGTTTTTGCAGGATTGTTTCACAAAACGCGACTCGGCTCGGATAGTCTCGAGGTAAAAGACTTTGCACTCGCTGTACGTGGTACGGATGATATTCTTCTTTTCGGAGAATACTGTGTGCTGTGCTCTTCGGTATCCCCGTATCAGCTTCTATTCCTCGCACAGAGATGCTTGGATTTGCCGACACCGCCTCTAAAACTTCATCGCGTATGAAGTCATTTACGGGTCGTCCTTCACCAGCTACTTGATTGGGGAACCGCCCGTCACATAGTGATCTGTGCACATTAATGAAAACTCGATGGTCGGGATATCGCGTAGCCCTCGGATACCTTTCTCTGTAAAGTCTCGCTGCAGCTCGTCCATTACCTATACATTCTCCATAAATGTAGTGCATATTTTCGTATTCTTGCGGAGTGTAGGTCGCCATGGTAGCACACACAAAACACAAACTGTCCAAACACAGGCAAAGGTCGTCGTAAAGAGTTCGTTTTAAAGTCCAGAGCACAAAGAGTAATCGAGTCCAATAAACAAAGCTTTAAATCGTAGTACGTGATCAATGGTAACAATAAGAGAGAGGTGCGTAGTAACGGCAGGAGGCAGTGACGCGTACTGACCGTACTGTTATCCTAAATAGCACGATCCCAGATAGCGTCACTATCTATCTCACTCGCACCTCTAACCTTTTTCTCCCTCACTCTTACCTGAATAATGGGGTACCATAAAGAAGAACCAGCAAATCTCAAAGATAGTTTCTGTCTTGCTCCCTCCTGTTGTAATAACGAATCACTATGGTGAGATGCATGCACATACCGTCCCCTACGGTCTAACCTGTTTTTTGAGAGGCCTGTTGTTATTTTTATGAGCATACAATAGTAATTCTTTAGAGGTTAGATTCAATTCGTCGTAAATTTTTCTTTCTAAGAATTCTGTACGACATCGTAAAAATTGGGTTGTTGAGTAAAAATATTATCAAAATTTTTTTTTTCAAATTAATGTGTAAGTATTATACCTTTTTAAAAAGAGGAATAAACGCGTCAAAATTTGACGTCACTTGCCATACTATTTTGGTACATTTTTTTTACACTACAGTCGGTCAAACTTGCGAAATTCAATAGTTTTCCATATCACCTTTAGTTAAAATAATATTTTATTTTAAAATGGTACAATAAGTACTTTATTTTTACATTCTATTTAGACACAGCAATACCCTAGATTACAAAACCTCCAAGAAATATCGAAATTATCAGCATTAGCAGTCACAGCATTCAAAAGTATGTCACAGGGTGCTCATTTCCCCTTTTTTTTTGAAATCAGTATAATTCTGTAAGTACATGGGGTGGATTTTTTAAAATATTTTTCTGAGTACTGTTAGAACTTGGGGCATCGTGGGAATCCAGTTGGACGCCAGGTTCTTGGACACCCTGTAGATTAGAAAAAAAGCATTAAATTGCAAAACAAATAATAATTACTAAAAAACATAAATTGTCGTGACAAAAAAAAAAAAAAAAACTTAAAACTTAACGCGTGACGCCGACACTCACACTTTTAAGTGTTTCAATATTAGTACTTTAAATTCATTTAATTTGTTATGAAAAATGTCTATGTCCCCCGAGCAACTGGATAACTTATTATATTGTTCCGACAGTCTTATAATGGGTGAGTGTTTGCCTAGATTTCTACGATGTTGAGGAATACTGAACAGGGAGCAGGGATAGCGCGGTAGTCTATACGAGGTACTTTGATACAGATCTTCCTGAGTAGATCAGGAAAGTCGATTTTACTATTAACTAGTTTGTAGAGAAAACTTTGGTCTAAGATTGTACGTCGTGATTCCAGTGACCTAAGTTTAAAGTGCGAGAGTCTTTCCTCATATGACTTTAGGACCTGTTTAACTTTAAATCTATAGAATGCAGCCTTTATATAATTTACCAAATGTTAGCTAAAATTATACAAAACATGTAATTTGTGAAAATAGAATGATCTGTATACTATTTCTTACACAATTAGTACTTATCAGAATTTCACAATCACCTCAACGCCAAATTTAAGCATACAAAAAACTACAATTATTTTACATTATTTACAATCAAACAATAAATTTTAAATATGTAATAAACTATTATATAGCATTATAGTAATATCATACTTTTACAATTAGTACAAATTTCGTATATACACACAGAAATAAAAGTAAAAAGTATTAGGTACACTTAACGTAATTTATAATATCAATGTTGTTGTTCATAATACATCGTTTGGTATCATTATATGATAAAGATGTTTTATTTATTTTTTGTGTAAAAATAGTGTGTTTGATTGACTTGAATCGAAGCATATTACAATATAATACATTTTTATTAAACAAACACGATTTGTAATTTTCCATTTTCATTTTTTTGGTAACACTTTTGTTAACTCCTTTTGCCTTGGCTATAAATTTATCTTCTATTTCTAATGCATACATTTTTAATCGCAACCCTGCAAATTCCTTCAATACTTTACCATTATTCTCATCTTTAAAAAAACCCAACTTTTTTTATTTATTTTTGGATATCCATAAATATTATTTTCCGGATAATCTGATGTATGGAAATAGTGAAGTAGATCTGGTTTTATATCCTCATAAAATTGTCTGTAAAAATTTGATATATCAAACTATCGGTATCGGTGTACAATAACTTAATTTTATTATGAAACTTTTTAATCATGTAGTTATAATGAAATTCATACATTAGGGTCTTAGATAAATCTAAAATACAAAATCCTAAATAAATCGGCTTATCATTAATTAATTTTGTTTTCCGTAATTGTATTGCGACTAAATTTTCTGAAAACATTGATAAACTGTGGAATTCTGGTTTTGCAATCCAATCCTGAGCACCTAAAACTTTACCACGATTATCCCAGTGAGTTAGTAGTTTAACGTTTACTCTTTTTTTCAATATTTTCCATAGTCTTACCGAAGACAGAATTGTTTATTAATTTAAAAATGTCTTTTTCAAAGTTTGATGTAGCTAACGTTCTTAAATTAGTATTTAAGTCTATGTATTTCTTTAACCAAGAACTCTATTTAAATTTTAAAATTCTATGTACTTTAATTAATTTAATCCCCTTATTTATTTTTATTATTTAAATTAGGAACTAATTTAGTTTCTTTAGTATTACCCACACATATGTTTTCAGGACACAACGGAAAGTCAGAATGCAAATTATGAAGTTCATCAGGATATTCCAAATCAACTTCTAAAACATAACCGAAATCAGAGTTATCCGATACATTGTAATCTGTATTAGAATCAATCCATTCGAAACTACCAACAGGAAGAGATTGAGACATTGCCCAACCGTATAAATTATTTGCATCAAAATAGGTTAGGTATGAATTAGGTTTTTCACCATCATTATCTTCCATGAATTTAATTTTTGCTCTAGCAAAACGATTGCTACATTGAGATACACCCCCTCTAATACCAGCTTTAAAAAAAGCAATTTTGTCATAGTCCGTTAACAATTCTAATTCTATTTTGGTAAATTTTAACATTGCATCCCAACTTAAACCTGGGGTAGTATAGTAATGAGCAGGATCTAAATCCATAAGTTTTAATACAAAGCTTTCTAAAGTTTTCAAATACATCAGTCAAAAGTAAAACATCAGTTTTTAAATATAAATTGGAATAATCAGACATACTACTACACTTAAAATGTTACCAAATATCTTTTGCATGATTATAATCATCATTTGAAATATTTGAATCTGTGAGTGAACTTTAAAATTGGTGTTGATCAGGAAGTGATGGATGTTTCAAGCAATCACTATTACACATAAATTCATAAGGATAAATACCTTTCCGTCTTAAACGTGAAAAGTCTTTATTATTAGGATAGTTCCTTTTTAGTTCTGTAAACTGATCATCATTAAGATTTTTGGCTAGTTGATCTAAACTAGACGATAAAAATTTCAATGAACCTACGAATCTTAAACTTACCGGTTGATTATTTATTGTTAACTGTTTTGAAAATGATATGTATCGTTCTTTATTTTGTGGAATAACTTCAACTTTGTCATCATCGAAGTTTAATGCATGGACAATGAAATGAGCATCGTAGTGACTGAGGTTATGTAAGAATATTGGGATATGGCGAGGGGTTCTGTACTTAGAACTACACATTTGATGTGCAACACCCCTAAAACTGCCAGTGTGCCAATCAAAATCGTAAAAAAGATCTTCATTTAACTCAGTTTCACAAATATAACATATGTTTGAATTTGAAATTTTAATTTTATCTTCATCTGATAATGGAACGGGGCATTTTTGGAAACTATTTTTTTTAACTATTGTTTTCACATCTTCACAAAGGCGATTCATAAACACTTGTGCACAGTTTGACCCACTATACGTCTCATATTTTGATAATCTGTTATCATATGAACATTTGATGGGGGATGAACTGCTCGCGTCCGTAGGTATTACTTAGTTCTACCACCCTACACGTGTCCCCTGGGTAGTGCTAAACGAGCAGCAAATACGGTGGTAGGCCATAGCATCGGCTGCCGGCTTTAAAGTTACCACCCACCAGACAAAGCCATACCGCCAAGCGATCCGTCGTGTTCCGGCGTGATGTCTGGTGAAGCCGTACGGTGGAAGTCGGGTCTGAGCGATTGTGTTGCGATGTATGCCGGGTATGATACACCAGCTACTGTCGCGTCGGACGTTTGATCGTGGAGGGTAGCGGGATCCGAAGCACGGTGCTCCGCTGGCCGACCGTAGACAGTTGGGGGCCCAAGTAGTGTGCCAGCTACACACGAAAGGCTGCCTCGCCATCTGCGAAAAATCCCAGGGTGGCCCCATCGTGCCGGTTGGCGTCCGGGCGAGAGGACCCGATGGCGATCCCTGGGGGGTTCGGGCGTCCCCGCAGTCTCCAGATCAACCCTCCATTGGCGCGGCTGCACTGGTTGTGTTATGGATATCATCGCATCACCTTGCCCAACTGCCTTCTTCCAGCATCCCTATTCACTCAAATTGATATAAAGAAAAAAAAATCATGAAAGGTACAAAGAGAAGCAAGTGTCGACAGCGGATGCACGTCCTCTCGTTTAAAGTGCACCTCTCAAATATCCGAGGACTGCACTCCAATCTCGTTGCGGTCCACCACCATCTGGAGACCGATAAGCCACACCTGCTTTTCTTGACGGAGACGCAGATTAGATGTCCGTCAGATACGGCGTACCTCAACTACCCGGGATACTCATTGGAGCATCATTTCTTGCAGCGTGCCGGGGTCTGTGTGTACGTCCGTAATGACATCTGCTGCCAGCGTCTCCGTCACCTTGAAGACACAAGTCTGTCTTCGTTGTGGCTGTTGGTGGACACTGGTATGGACAAAATTGTTTACGCCTGTGTCTACCGATCGCACAGCGGCGATCAGGAGACGACTCGACTTTTTGACCATCTCAGTCAGGCCGCCGATGAGGCTCTGCTTTGGCACCCTAATGCGCAGTTCGTCGCTCTGGGGGACTTTAATGCTTGCCACCAAGACTGGCTTTACCCATACCAGAGGACCGACCATGCTGGGAGAGAGGCGCGGAACTTTGCGGTTTCGTTAGGCCTTTCCCAGCTGGTTAGGCAAGCGACTAGGGTGCCTGATGTGGTTGGTCATACTGCCAATTGCCTGGACCTTCTGTTGACCACCGATCCAGACAGATGTATCGTAACAGTTTCTTCGCCCCTTGGAACTTCAGATCACTGTCTGGTGAAATCTTTATCGTCCTTCTCCCCACCTGACTGCGTCTCACGCGGTGAGCGGCGGATGTGGCGTTACAAGTCAGCAGATTGGGATGAGATGCGGCACTTCTTCGCAACTTATCCTTGGCAGCGGGTCTGCTTCTCTTCTGAAGATCCGTCGAGCTGTGCGGATGCTGTTGCCGATGTGATACGTCAAGCTATGGAGTACTTCATCCCATATACCGACGTACCCATCGGCGGCTCGGCTCACCCATGGTTCAATGCTGAATGCGCTCAAGCTGAACAGCGTAAACATTCGGCTTTTCTCGCCTGGGTTAACGCTCGTGACCATAAAGCTCCGGATCTGAGCTCAAAGAAGAGAGCCTTTAACCATGCTGCCAAGTCCTACAAAAAGGCACTGAGGAAGGCTCGCTTCGACCGCATCACCTACATTGGCACAAAACTCTTTGCACAACCTTCCGGTAGCAGAGCATTCTGGTCCCTTGCCAAGTCGGTCGAAGCGAACTTCTGTCGGCCTACACTGCCTCCACTGGTTAAACCTGATGGAACACTGGCTCATACCGCGAGGGAGAAAGCAGGTCTCTTTGCATCACTCTTCGCCCATAATTCTCGTCTTGACACTTGTGGTGCTACTCCACCGACTCTACCTATCTGCGACACATCGATGCCCGAAGTTCGCTTAAGGAACAAAGAAGTTCTGAGAGCACTGTGTCGTCTAGACGTGAATAAAGCTAGTGGGCCTGATGGTATACCAGCGATAGTTCTCAAGGCTTGTGCGCCCGAGTTGTCTCCTGTATTGACGCGCCTGTATCGCCTCTCATTTAGGACTGGTATTGTGCCAAAGTCCTGGAAGCTCGCCAACGTGCAACCCGTGCCCAAGAAGGGCAGTCGTGCCGATCCTGCCAACTATCGGCCGATTTCGATAACCTCCATACTCTGCAAGATTATGGAGCGAGTGTTGAATTCGCGCCTCATAGCATATCTAGAAGGTAACGATCTCCTCAGCGACCGACAGTATGGATTTCGCCGCAACCGGTCTACTGGGGACCTACTAGTTTATGCCACTCACTTGTGGGGCGAGGCCCTCGAGAGGAATGGGGAAGCTATTGCCGTGTCCTTAGACGTGTCGAAGGCCTTCGATAGGGTATGGCACGATGGCCTTTTGTACTGCAGCCACATATGGGCTGGTGCTGCGAAATGCCACCTAGCGGCTTTGGATTCGGTGGAAAGGCGTGCAATGAGGCTGATTGGAGATCCAGATTTGGTTGGGTCCAATATTCAAAGTCTCGAGCACAGGCGCAGAGTAGCCAGCCTTGCGGTTTTCTACAGGATACATTTTGGAGAGTGTGCCCAGGAATTGCACGATTTGATTCCGCCATCCCAATTTCACCTTCGGACATCCCGGCGTACGGCGACTATCCACCCCTACGTTGTTGAGACACCTGCGGCCCGGACTAAGCGTTTTGCCTCGTCATTTATACCGCGTACATCGAGGGATTGGAACAGTTTGCCGGCTGCAGTCTTTCCGTCCGAATACAACTTAGGTGTCTTCAAGGCTAGAGTGAATAGGCTCTTAATAAACTAGTGCGCCTTACCATCAACGATTGCATCACTGCTTAACATCAGGTGGGATCGCAGTCAAGCACTGGTTTATTGCAAGTAAAAAAAAAAAAAAAAATTTAATATAATATCCAAAACTATACACTTCATGTTTTTGAATATTAATCGTACTAGGCTGAGATGGATCGTTACTACATGATTCTATTGGATTCAAAAATGCCTCAAAGTCTGCATAAATCACAAAGGGCATTTCCAACTTTTTCACGAATTTGTCAAATTTTAATTTATTATTTGAGGTCGGTTTACCAAACCAATCCTTTTTGGAATACTCGCCGTTTGGTAATTCCGTACAAATGTGAGCGCAATCATATTGTCGATGGCTATTAAGTCTTTCCTCTGATGGGAAATGAAGTAAACATGAATCACATATATAAACTCTCAATGTTGTCTTGATATTTGTGAACTAACTAATCGCGATAAGTTTTTAATATAACAGTAATGATTTTTAATACCATTCGATATAGATAGTAGGTTAATATGATTAGGTGTACGACATTTTGTTCAATATAAAGGACCTAATAACTCTGTTGGAATTACACTTTTTTTCTTTATTAGGTATACTCTAAGCCAAAAACATTAATACTAATATTGTTTAATTTCTCAACTTATGATATATCTGCAATTTTAACCGGAAAAGAAATACCAGTAAATTTTAGTTTATTTCCATGAATTGCGTAAGATGCTACCCGATCTACACTTTTACATACAAGATATAAACCAGAGAGTAATGCCCATTTGCTGGGTCAAATGATGTAAAGTTTAAAGTTTGCATTACGAACGCAACTCTTATTGTTCGAAGAGCACGAATTAATCCAAGTGTATTACTCGCTCATCAGAAAGTTTTAGCTTCTACCACTGCTAAATATCCTATTACTCGTGCTGAAGTTAAAGTTTTAACAATTCCATCGGGTGTTCAAGGAAAAACTCTTGATAATATATTATTCTTAGGACAGGTACCCAAAAGATGTATTATAGGTTTTGTGAATAATTCTGCATTTAATGGTTCACTAACTAAAAATCCATTTAACTTTGAAAATTATGGTATTGACTCTTTCAGCTTATATATTGATGGTCAACAAATACCATCCAAAGCTTTGCAACCATTTTTTATTAATAATATATTTACATCATACTCTATTCTCGGGGACTGGTATTCACTTTCTTAATGAAGGAAATGCAATCTCACGTGAACAGTATGCCAAAGGTTACTGTCTTTTAGCATTTGATTTAACTCCTGATTTATCAGCTAACTCATCAGCCCATTGGAATCTCATAAAGCATGGTAGTGTAAGATTAGAAGTACGATTTGAATACTCACTAACACAAACAATTAACTGTATTGTTTATGCTGAGTTTGATAATATTATTGAAATAGATAAAAATAGAAATGTTACTGTAGACTATAGTAGTTAGGATTATAATGTGTATTGTGTTTTAGATATATGTGTTACGCTTAATGCATTTTGTGTGTGTAACTAAAGGTAACATTATAAAATTTAATAAAACAAAATGTATGCAATGTACTATTTTTTATTTACTTATAAACCTTCCCTATTTAATCTTATACAATATACTACTTATAATTAAAGTAGAGAAGAGAGTATCCGAGCATCACCATACGATGAATCGAACAGTTCACGCTTCTCCATTTCATCACAAACTTTTATATCATTAGTTAACATATACTATTAGTTTATCTATGATTAGTTTATAAACATCTTTAGAATCCTCAATTTGTATTAATATGACTAATCCACTAATGAGTGAGTGTTATTGTTAAAAAAGTATTTTTTTACTTTTTCACTTTCTGCTATTGTCTTTGTAATATTGTATACGAGACCGTTTGTGTTGTCGTAGATGCTATCCTTATAATTCTTTACGTAATATTTAATCCTCGTGGTAGCGTGCTTCCAGTGATCACTAGTTGGAATCTTGGATAGTTTCTTCATATCATACATTTCAATTTTTATGAGATGCGTCGCTTGGTCTCCGTCGTCAGAATTTGTAGAGATGTATGATACGCCATCTTTAACAGCTCGTGCCACAGTCAACGATAGCAGCTTCCTCCATTTTATTTTTGGTGCCACTTCAAAAAATTTATCAATCGGTTGCGATTTCCTTTATCCACCATCGTCTGTGTTATTAACGACGATGTCATCACTCTCTTCTTCGTGTTGGGGAGAGAGAGGCGAGTAGTAATACTGTTTATAGGTATTTACATTATCGTCTGCGAAGCTGAATGATCTCTGCAACAACAGAGTTATCACGTTAATATCAATTTGATTAATCTGACACGCACACACACATACACACGTAAGGAAACAACAACAGAAATACAAGTAAGTTTGTCAATAGAATAAACACTTACCTCCATGATGCGTTGAAGTAGGTAACACAAACGTAATATTGGTAGACGTATACAATTCACTGTGGTCAAACGACCATACACTGATTGCATGACTGCAATTGTTCCATCATATATAGTCCATTCTTATCTAAACATGACACACACATACACATCCCTAAGTACAACGAAACTCTATGAATCAATAAACTTATCTCACATCACAACAGGCATGAACCTGTTTTGTGACTTACACAAAGAATGCGATTTTTTATTTACAAATCACTATCATTGAACATTCCTATGACAACCATTTTATAGATAGGTACTGTAATAATCTGCTAATAACAGTAATATCATGGATACACTAGAATTACAAAAACATATGAAAAAGATTCATTCCAGTCTAGAAAATAATGTTTATGCTGCTAATAGACTACCTATGTACACACATGTACCAACGTATATAATATGCAATTTGGATGCGGATGATAAACCAGGGTCACACTGGGTAGCCATACATATCAATACAAATGGTATCGGCCAATATTTTGATTCATATGGACGAACACCTGAGCGATATCATCTTCAGTTTTTGAAGAGGAATTGTAAGAGGTGGGACTGGAATGTTGATAGGATTCAGAATGATTGGACTTCGGTTTGTGGCGAATATTGCTTAATGTATTTGCTATTTAAGTTTCAGGGATGTTCAATGCATAGTTTTACGAACATATTTACAGGAAACACGCTGTACAATGATAATTTTGTGGATGAGATGTTCCACTCATATTTTGTAAAAAAAAGTAATAAAATTTCGAAATAAAAATGAATGATTGTGTTTTATTGATGATATAGAAAATCAGACAAAATGAAGTTAACAATGAGTAATAGATAAGAACGCCAAAGCAACCGTAATGAGAGAGTTCGAAGCACAATAGATAATGTAACGATAGACGAACAATGTGACGTTAAGTAATGTAACGATAAGCAAACAATGGAACGTTAATGAGGGTTCAGAAGCTTCAGTGATTTTCATAACTCCAGAACCACGCACCCTACGCTAAAACGGACTGCAGAAACGTGATCAGAGCATGCCAAAACCTAGGATAGCATACCAAACTTTTTTTTTTTAGGTTTGGTGCCACTCAGATTTTAGATTCCGGGTGATTAGCTGGTTCTGGCGCCTGCGCCAGAACCAGCGTATCACCACTACTAGATCCCTTTAACCTCCTAGTAGAATGTTTACTGAGCAGCGACATTATGAAATGTTAAATAAAAGTGCGATTACACGTAAACAACAAAGATAAATTACTCAATAGAATGAATAGGCACAGCTAACCACACAAGTTTTGTTTGAATTTGCTATGACGCACGATACATGTGCGATCCAAAACTTTTGTGGAGCGGTGTACACGGTCGGCCGCTACCAAGAAATCGCCGCCGATTACGAATGCTCAACCATCGCGTATGATGTGAAGATACCCACAATATAAAAAAAATAAAACCAACTTTTAATAATTTTATAATTGAAATTAAAATATTTAGAATGGAATGGAAATGGTGAATTTAATATTGGTGGTAAGTAATTATCGTAAGCCGATGGAATTAGGCACCGATAGAAAAGTGATTGCCTAATTAGATCCCACAATAATTACGATAAACGTGTGTGACAATGGATAATTCCTGTTCGATGGGGGTACTCTTGGAACGATTGTGATTTTACGTAGGTTTAAACAGTTATTTTATTTCTATAAGAAATGTTAAATATAGCTCGGAATGCAGCCGGTAAACGTTTTTTGTAATAGGTTTGTTCTGTATACCAAGTTATATGACGTTTCTAACCAGAAAATACCATTAACGTAATAAGAATAGGTGAAAGTTTCCCGGGTTTCGGCACCAAAACATGTAGCATGCGCACCAAAGCCGAAATAGCAGGGGTGGCGTTCTGCTACTAGGGAAGACAACGATGACGATTATAAAACGATGTTCAAAAACTCCACAGAATATCAACAGCAAATACAGTGCATACACGTACCTTGGACTGCTACGACACACGTTGAGCCTTCCACCTTCGATGATTCCAAGAATACAAAATTCAACAAGCTCCTACAGATTTTCGTTGACAGCAAGAAGGGACTTGGCTTCATCGAAAAGTTCTTTCGATATTGTTTCTGAAGTATTTCTCAAACTTGATATACAAGTATATGGATCAGAAGTGTATAATAAGGTATGGGACACGTCTGTATTGGTAGCCGCTCTTGAACACTTTCTAGACTGATGAAGTCTAAACTTTTTGTAATCCTTGTTGTGGGATTTTTGAGCGTCTTCGGACAATTGTCCTATAGGTAAAATAGCATAGTACTCAATGATTTTTTCTCCGTGAATAAGTATTTTATGTACGGAGGAAGGCATATAATACCAATTATAAATATTTACGTACAGTTGGGCGGTACTATATGCGTATTCACCGAACTTTTTTGAATCAATAGCCATTCCAGATGACATAGTTTGAAGTATAATGTACATACGTTTTATAAGTTCTACGTCTACACCTGTAATGTCTGCAGAGCAAGAGTAATTCTGAAAAAATCTCCTAGCTGTGTATCCGTCATTACTATTTCCAGTGCCTTGTCAAAGTTTATCGATATGCAGTCCCATTGCCTCCCTAAACCGGTTTTGTACCAGTTTTTTCTTTTCGTCTTTGTTTTTTTTATTTTCTGGTGTAGTGGCTGACCACTTTTGGAAAGACAAGTTATAGGAAATGTGTAAAACCATCTCCATACTTCTAATCCAAGCGTGTAGTGTTGACAGTCCATATTGAAATGAACTTTCATTCACATCTCGTGTCCTAATTGCCTCTAAGTTATTCATTTGCCGAGGAGTAGCACCTCAAATTGTACAAGAAGCGCTCGAAGGAGTTTCAATTAAAACTTGTGCTACTTTACCATCAATCATGGTTAAAAATAGGTTTTAAGTAATTTCAATTACTTCACCATTCTTATTTATCAAGGAAGGAGACAGGTTTTTAATTTGATTTTTGATATCAGCCACAACAGAAGCGGTTTTTTCAGGAGTTTCTTTGGCAAATTCTATCAATATAGGTCTGCAATATGTTACGGATGAGCAAGTTTCATTTTTCCAAATAACAATATTAGTTGTCTCATCTGTGAGTTTAATGGGTACAAGTGAAGCAATAAAAAGGTTCGCATCTGATGTGAAATCGCTTTCTTCGGGCAAAACTTGCTTGTATTCACTTTGCCCTGATGACCCATCACAACCCCATTTGCAGAATAGTTTCATCTGTCTTAAACCGTTTTTGTAAACTGAATCAATTAGTAATATACGTGCCACAGTATGATCCTATAAGTCCTTTGACTTTTGCACTTATGTTAGTAATGGTTATGCTCGAATCTGGTGGGTAACACATCTTCATCGCTTCGGCTAAAGTTGGATAAGAAGGAAACACTGAGCAGTGTTTGTCCGCCAAACACATTCGAAGCTTCCCATACTGTTCTTTGTTAAGGTCTAGTCAATAAATGTCCGTAGTGCTTCTTCCTTTGTAAACGGTGTAACGTCTTCAGGGTTCTCAGTTATGAATTTAAGAAACTTTTTCTTATCATTTTTTGGCGCAGTTCGTATAATATTAACAATCGTGGCCTCCTCCGTCTCACCCATAGACCGCAACTCCTGAGCATATGCATTGAGCACACAGTCCAATCCGTACTCTTGTATTAATTGCATGTTTTTTCGTTTCTTTGTTTTTTCTGAAGATGCTTCGTATGGTTTCGATGGTTTGCCACCTGCACTGCTTCCAGACACTCTATTGGAACACGAAAAAAATAAAAATAAAAAAAAATCATCTCGCGATATGTTTTGGCTCCGTGTCAGAAAAGGCGCAAGTATGCGCAACTATTTTTTTTCTCCTTGTTTAAACTAATGTATAAAGATCGTAATACAACAAATATCTCGACAGCGGCAAACAGCGGCAAACGGGTAATTCTCGTTAAAAAAAAAGTAACCCGAAAATTATACCATCTTAAACTACATTGGTTAATTTTAATTAATTTATTATACATAATAATAATTTATTATTATACATAATATTATTTAAGAAACATTAAGAGGAGATTATAAGCATTTCAAAAATGTATAATACTTATACATTTATATCAAAAACTTTCGAGTAATGTGGCGTTGAATTGTAGTAATGTATTGTGTCAAAATCACATCATTGAACATGAGTTAGCTTTGATGCTTTTTTATATACATCACGATTAGCAAAAAATAATTTAAAAAATATAGAAAAGAAAGCTTATTTATAAGACTAAATTAATTAATTCGTTTTACTCCATAACAACGACTTTCACGTGAAAGGGTTTTGAGACGGCCTTGTATGGGGCTTTCCCATAGTGCGCAGCACCGGCGCCTCAGCTGAGATCAATGGAACCGTCACCGACTGCACCTCAGCCTGACTATTCCGGACAGGCGTCTCAGATTTGTTGTCCCTACGGACATTTTTTTTGCATTCTGGGCACTGCCAGAACGACGGTAAGGCGCCTCTACCAGTCAGGGCCACACATACGCGGTGGTAGTGCTCGTTGCATTTCGTGCATCTAGCGGCGAAATGAACTTACCGCATCCCCCACACTTGATCATCGGCATTATTGCTGGGATCAGAGCAAGACGTTACAACAAGCGAAGAAGTCACAACCTGGTCAGCTGTTTCCATAAAATGATTTAAAAAAAAGGCTGTTTTTTTTTTTCGGAGGGTAACAAGAAATAAGTCTCACTCAAGACAATTTTATTATTGGGTTTATTTAATAAACAACAATATTATGGGCCCTGTTTTAGCACTCACTGTCTGTATCTTTGTATGTTTGAATCACTTCATTAAACTGTACTCAACACTGTTGTTTTATTTCTATGCGCAAGAATCTGACAACAGGTCCGACCGGTACGAACGCCGAAACGTCACTCTAATGTAATAAAGGCTTCAGTGCTTAGGGCAGAGACAACCTCTAAGTGTACAGCCTTGGTAACGAGGCAAACAAATACGCACAGGTAGGCTTTTATCACTCTAGCATTTCGCATTGAGGAAACCTTTATTAAGAAGGGACCTGCAAAATCCGTACCGACACCAGAGAAGGGCTGGAAGCCCTTACTCGATCAGGAGGCAGATCTCCCATTTGAGGTTGCGTAATAGCAGCCTTCAACCGGGAATAAATAACTTAACAGGGAATAAATACACTGAAAGATGACATTACGAATAGCTCTCCTAGCCGATAATATCCAAAACTCCTGGTGAAGTATAGCCAGTAGGGTATTCAAACCTGCGTGAGCATTATTGACGTGCCGATCGGTGATTATCAACTTTACCAACGGGCAGCCTTCCTTAGGCAGTAGGAGGGGATGTCGAGTTCCATACGGCAACGCGGATTGCCGTAACCTACCTCCGACCCGTAATAAACCCTTTTCGTCAATGAAGGGGGTCAGGCGACCGACAGCACCTTTCAACTTTACTCGTCCATCCTTCAGAGTTGTCAACACCGTCTCGAAGCATATACCCTGAACGAAACGAACCCAAAACATTAATGCTTCCTGTCTTTCTTCAGGGGACAGCACTGAAGAAGATCGTCGGGCAGATAAGTGCCTAGAATTATGAACGAACCGTTTGATCCAACCGGTTACACCCAATAACTTATCTAAGGAGCTAAACCGATTCAGGAGGAACGTTAAGTCCTGCGAAACCTCCTTTAATACAACAAGAGCCCTTAATCCCGGAAGAGGCTCAACTAAATCCACAGCAGCTTGAGGCCAGCTACATTCTGGCTGAGATAGCCAGGCTGGTCCCCACCACAGAGGATGATCCAGCAGGACCGAAGAATCACAGCCACGTGATGCACAGTCAGCTGGATTCCATTCTCCGGGGACATGTCTCCAATCTAACGCGGCAACCGATTGCTGAATTTGGGAGACGCGATTGGCTACAAAAACTTCTAAAGAGTGAACAGATGCTCTCAGCCAAGAGAGAACAATTTGACTATCTGTCCAAGCAAACACCTTTTCAATTTCAACCTTCTGGCCTAAGGTCGACATCAAATTTATTTATTTATTTATTTATTTAGGTTAGCCAACAATTGTTTACACTTTACTTAGACAATTAGCAAACAATATTTATATTACCAAGTGTAACAATTACTTATAGACTAACACCACATGCACAAGAAACATAAACGGTAGACAATTTCAAATAATCACAAAAAAAAAAACTTTTACAACAAACAACAAAATTATTAAGAAAGCAATAAATCAGATACAATTCAGGAATTAATTTGAGAATTGAATAAATTAGATTAAATAAATACATGTAAAATTTGATGTTTTTACAAGTACTACAAAAAAATATTAATTAAAAATGTTTGTGAAAAGTATAGGCGGATAACATTATTAAAATATAGGAATTAAAAATTAAAAATTAATACCTTACAATATAAGATAATTAAAACAAAAATATGTCTGTGTAATCTAAACATTGATGCAATAAATATACTAAATACATAATATTAATTCAATTATAGATTCAATTATAGAGGCTGCATAATATTTTTATTCGTGGTGATTAATAATTGCTCTGTGAAGTTTATTAATACTGTCATGGTGAACATCCACTAAGTCACTATAGCTATTGAGCATCTTGCATAATCTCGGTACCGTTGAGTTCGAACCCAGTATAGATCTTCTCAATGGAGGACATAAAGGGGTTATGCTATGCCTAGGATATCTAGATGGAGCACGAAATCTGATTAGCCCTAGTAGGCTGGGACAGTCGATCTTATTTCTTAGTAACTTGTACAAAAAAGTGGCATCGATAAGTTCTCTGCGTGTAGATAAGGAATGTACCTTGAAGTACTGCAGACGAGCTTTGTAAGATGGCAGGCGCTTGGCCTTCCCTTCACTGAAAGCTAGGTGCCACATAAAACGTTTCTGTACTCGTTCCAATTTTAGCATGTGAGTGGCGTAGTGAGGTCTCCATATTACGCTGCAGTACTCCAAAGTACTTCTTACAAGACTGTAATATAGCATTATTTTAGTGCCACTTTTTCGGAAGTCTTTGCAATTTCGAAGTACGAACCCTAACATTTTAGACGCTTTTTAATAGTGTTTTCCTTGTGCGGTATAAAAGTGACTTTTCTGTCAAACGTAACTCCCAGGTCTTTAACTATTTCCACTTCTTGCACTTGGTCATTGTTTATGTGGTATACAGAATAAATGCAGTTGTTTTTTCTCGTATATTTGACATGGTAACACTTTTTTGAATTTAACTGCATTTTATTCGTGTTACACCATTCTATAACCCGGTTTAAGTCACTTTGAAGCAGCTCAGCATCTCTAAAAGATTCGACTTTACGCGCTAGCTTTAAGTCGTCTGCATATAAAAAAGGTTCAGAGAAGTGCAAAATATAAGGAAGATCATTAATAAAGATATTAAACAAAATTGGAGATAAATGGGAGCCTTGGGGAGCGCCAGAGGTTATTCTGTGTGCTGAGGATTGGAAGCCATTTACAACGACATAGACTCTCTTCCCGTTAGGTATGATTTAAACCATACAAGCAGGGATCCTGTTACACCATATGCAGCCAGTTTCTCTAATAATATGCGATGCGACATTTTGTCAAACGCCTTACTGAAGTCAGTATATATTACATCAAATTGCTTATTTGTATCTACAGCCTGGATCAAAGACTCTGAGAATGTGGCCAGATTTGTTGTTGTAGACCTCGATGTTACAAAGCCATGTTGCTGATCGCTTATAAACATTTTAAAGTATTGCTGAATGTGGGAACACACAAACGATTCCAAAATCTTAGCAAATATAGACAAAATAGAGATGGGCCTGTAATTCGAAATGACATCTTTTTTATCCGCCTTGTATACTGGCACCACCTTAGCTTTTTTCCACTCTAACGAAAAAATTCCTGATGTTAGCGATAGGTTATATATTATCAGTAGGGGATTCACTAAGGCAGTCGCACAGGAAGATATAAAAATGGGTGGAATGCCATCTGGACCTGGTCCCTTTGTTATATTGACCGCTTTCAATTTGGTAAGTAAGCTGTCATGGTCTATCTCCAGACTAGTCAAATACTGACTATTCATTTGAAATTTCTGGAAACAAGATGAGTTCACAGCAGTTTCTTCGGCGTGAGATTCTGTTGTGTATACCGAAGAGAAGTGACTGGCAAACAGATCGCATATCACTGAACCATTAGTTGTAATTATTTGTCCATCTGTCATAGTAAGGGGGTAGGTGTCAGCTCCTCCGCGTTTAGCTTTAATGTAACTCCAGAACAATTTAGGGTTTTTCTTAACGTCATCCTCTACATTACGCAAATAATTATTGTATAAATTCACTGCAAATTTTTCGCATCTCTTGGAAATTAGTTTCAATTGTATTTCGTCCAATGGATTTTTATATTTTTTAAAGCGCAACCGTAACTTATTTTTCTCTTTTAAAGATCTGATCAATGCTTTATCAAACCACGGCGGGTACTGACTGATTTTTGATTTTCTAAACGGTACGAATTTTTTTTATGGCGTCATTCAAATGTTTGTAAAATATTGTTAACGTTTCATTTACATCCTTTGCATTTTTAAAAAGCTCGCTCCAATTCATCTTACTCAAATAGTCATTAATTTGTGAGTAGTTTGCTTTATAAAAGTAAGGCCTATGGCTAAGGTTTTATTATACGGCAGATTGCTATCTCTATTTAGAGATAGTGTTATATCGAGGGCCGGATGAAATTTATCAATAATAGTGAGGGAAAAGTTTGACTCGCTTACGGAGCATGAAGGTATAGTCGATAATACTAAATCTAATATACGGCCGGAACAGTTCTGTACACGATTGTATTGCACTAACTGACTTACATTAAGAAAATCCAACAGGTTTTCACAAGTCTTGGGCAAGAAAACGTTAGCAGCTTTGGAGTCCCAGTTAATTTTACCCAGATTAAAGTCGCCCACTACACAAATAGGGATATCCGTCGAATCAAGAACCTTGTTGTAGTGCTCGATGAAGCAATCAAGATTTGATAGGCACACAGGTGGAGGAAGGTAAATTGCACAGAGAGCAATTTGATGTGTCGTGGAACTGCCAATAGTGACCCAGAGATCCTCGCAATTACTTTGCCAATGTTCCATATGTGTGGACTTAATTTTTTTCTTAACGGCAATTAGTACCCCGCCCCCGTCCCTATCAGATTTAAACCCTGAAGATTCTCTGTCCCTACGATAGACTTCGTACCTATCATCAAACAGCTCACTGCTCAAGACATTGCTTTTGAGCCAGGTTTCCGTTAATATTACAACATCATAATTCATACAACACAAATTACAGTAGAAAATATTAGTTTTGGTTCGCAGGCCTCTACAATTTTGATAATAAATCGAAATAACCTTGAATTTTACAACACTTAAACCTAAAACATGCATCACATTGAAATATTAAAAAGAACAACATACCAAACTATTACACAATTTTACTTAGGCCATTCTTGCTTTTGATTTGTATGGATTCTGCACCATCTGTTTTTTTAACAAATATTCTTCCGTTTCTGATCCACACGTTTTTGTAGCTCTTCTCCTTAGCTTTGACCCTCGTGGCTGCGTGAAGAGCTCTGTTAGTAGGTGACAGGTGTTCTGCTACGTAGACCGGAGACTTGGGGTCAAATGATTAAGAAGCCGAGTCAGGAGAGCAGCTCCAGACAACTCCAATTTAGGAATAGTTAGTCTTGATCGTATAGGAGCAACCTTGCTCTTAGCCATAACTAACTTAACAGTTATTGCTCCAGTTGTATCGTTATTATTAGTGTGAATATACACAACAGCGGCATATCCGCACTCTGAAGCATCACAAAACCCGTGAAGGGTAACCTTACACTTGCCAGGGGGTAAGAAAGCCCTGTCAATTTTTATAAGCTGAATGTCAGGGAGGGATGACACGAACCTATTCCAAGATCATAACAAATCTCCCGTAAGAGAGGCATCCCACGTCAATCCTTCTAACCAAAGCTTCTGTAGGAAGCACTTTGCCCAGAATACGACTGGAGTCAACCACCCATTGGGGTCGAATATCCGTGCAACAGTCGAGAGTAGTGAGCGCTTTGTCCATAGTCTGGCAACGTTAATATCTTGCACTCGAAAGGTGAATACATCAGGTATTGGCTGATATTGAACGCCTAACACCGCTACTGCATCAGGATTGTCTACCTTTTGGAAAATATGAGGAACCTGCTGATGGTCTTGAGGCAATCCCGCAAGAACAGCTTGCGAGTTCGACAGCCACTTCCTTAGCTCATAACCACCTGCTTGCAGGATACCTTGCAGCTCGTTACGCAGCAGGACTGCCTCATCTTCGCTATTAGCACCCGTGCAAATATCATCAACGTAAACATCACTAGACAAAATAGCAGATGCCCTAGCAAAACGCAAACGTTCTCGATCAGCCAATTCTAACAAAGTGCGAATTGCAATAAAAGGGCTCGACTTAAGTCCATAGGTATTAGTGTTTAACTCAAAGACTGTAATAGGACTGGACTGGTCTTCCCGCCACAAAATGAGTTGATATCTACGATCATCTGGATGAATAAGTGTCTGACGAAATTGTATCCTAATGTCCGCCACAAACACAACCTGATGTCAGCGGAAGTTTGTTAAAACCTCGCAAATATCCCGATGGAGTTTCGGACCGGAATGTAAACAATGGTTAAGGGACACACCATTAGATGTGGGCGCAGAGCCATCAAATACAACCCTAATTTTCCCAGCCTTAAACACCGCGTGGTGGGGAATAAAGTAGTGCTCTTGAGAACGCCAATCAAAATTAGAAACCGACATATGTCCCAGTTCTAAATATTCCCGCATGAACTCAATGTACTTCTGTCGAAACGTTGGGTCTCGATTCATGCGTCTTTCCATAGAAGACAACCTTTTTTCCGCAAGCATTCTGGAGTGACCAAGACGAGGCCGAGACGGCAAAAAAGGTAATCTTGTGACAAACCGACCAGAGCAGAGACGACAAACGCTCCACCAGCCATGTCGACGCTATACATCCCTGAGCACCCGAATCCAGCAATGCACGTGCGGTCACCTTTTCACCCGAAGGGGAAACTACACTAACCTGAGCAGTGGGCAATAATACAGTTAAAAGACAGGTATCATGCGCCGGTGGAGGATGTGGATTGGAGAGTCAATTCTCCGAATTAGCATTGTTAATATCATTTACAGAGGTGTCATGAGCAGCATAAGGAGTCCAATGCTGGTGTGATGGATTTCTACTAGGGGGCACATATACCTGACTTGCATATTGAGGTTGTCGATCCAAACGAAGCCAATCCATATAGTGCAGTGGCACCCCAAAGCCACATCGACGTTCCTGATCAACAGTTGCATGACAAACACGAGGGGGAACTCAGGCACCCCCGCCCTTGGAGGACTGAAACTGACACTGTGTGTCACGAAGAGGGGTCTTCTTCCTATAAAGGTGTGGTATAATTTATAGAATCAGGCGTTACTTTGCGGAAATCCATGACATTAAATGTTAGGGAAAATATTTAGTTTTAATTCCGCGACAAAAATCCAGGCTTGTTGCAGGATGCAATCCTACTCCTATGCAATCAAATCCTCCTCCTCACGCCCCAGCAGCCGCAACTGGCGACACTACGGGCGTCGGGGATCGAGGGACGATCTCCGGCCACCGTAAGTACGGGCCTGCGGTCGGCGAGTAAGGGCAGCTCGCCGCCCGACCAGAACCAGGCCCGAGCGTACGGCGCGTAGCGTTCCGCGCGCGCCTCAAAGAGCCATTCGACCACCACAGACGGGGCCCTAAAGGGCTGATGTTCAGCCGGGGTTGCGGGGTAAGCGCAATGAGGTACCGCGACCTCGGCACAGAGCAGGAGAAGGAACAGGGGGGTTTTTAGTCAGTAAGAGTCTGACACTCCCTCCTGCCCGGCCCTGGGCGGGAGAAGTCATTTGATGATTTTCCCCTCACAAAAAAAAAAAAAAAGACCACGGTTATCCCAGAAATCGCTCGAAACTTTGGTGGTGGATTCAGAAATGGCTTGTGTTAGAAGTAAAGTGGATAGCGCCGTTAAACATCAGGTGGCAGTTCAAATTAAAAAAGTTTCATCTACCTCATTTCCTAAAAATAATTCTGAATTACAAATATATCGGTCATTGCAAACTAAAATTAATCAAAATAATTTAATAATTACAAAAGCCGATAAAGGCAATACTGTAGTCATTTTAGATAAAACTGCTTACCACCAGAAGGTTAACGACGTTATCCAGGGGGAGGATTTCGAATGTCTTAGTTCCGACCCCACCAAAAAATTTACCGTTGAGTTGAAGAATGCTATTAATAACATGTCATGTATTTCTCCAGATCAGTTTAAATATAAAATCCCTATGAACCCGCGTTCTCCTTTTTTGTATGGCTTACCCAAAACTCATAAAGATAACATCCCAATTCGCCCCGTTGTCTCTTACATTGGTGCCCCAACATACGATGTGGCTAAATATCTCAATAACTTATTAAAAATTAAGTCTTCTTTTTCACCAAAATATAGCTTAAAAAATAGTTTAAATTTAATTGAAAAAATAAAAAATGTCAACATTCCTCCCAATTCAAAATTATTATCATTGGATGTTGACAGTTTATTTACAAATATTCCATTTGAAGAGTGCCTACGTATTTTGGGGAACCATTTGGAGAGACAACGTTTACACCCTGGAGAAATGCATGACCTTCTTGACCTCACACGTATTTGCATGCAACAAAATTATTTTTGTTTTAACAATGAATATTTTCGCCAAAAAGAGGGGTTAGCAATGGGATCACCATTGAGTCCTTTAATGGCGGAAGTATTTATGGACTACTTTGAATGTAAATATGTGGTGGGCGAGCCCAACATTCTGTTTTATTATAGATACGTAGACGACATAATTATCTGTTGGACGGGTACTATTCGTCAATTAAATATTTTTGTTAATAAACTTAACACTTTCCACCCCAAAATTAAATTCAAATTAGAATTAGAGTCCAACCAATCCCTCAATTTTCTCGATTTAACAATCACTAGAGTTAATAACAAACTCGATTTCCAAATTTACCGTAAACCCACTCATACCGACACAACAATTCCCGCTTCTTCTTGTCACCCATCACAACACAAACTAGCAGCCTTCCGCAGCTATGTCCATCGCTTAATGTCAGTCCCACTTTCCACAGATAATTATGTCAAAGAACTTAAAATATTATATCAAATCGCGATTTCAAACGGGTATTCAAAACAAGTCATCGATAATATTATTCAGAAAAAACAGAATGACAGGGCTCGCTCACTACTTTATGCATGTACCCCCGAACGAATTAACAAGTATGTCGGTAGTCTGTCTTACATAGGCCCCATTTCTGATAAAATCGCGAATATTCTTAAAAAACACAATGTTTTCGTTACTTTTCGATCAGATCACAACTTACGTAATCTTTGTAACGGTAAAGATAAATTACAAAATTCAAAAAAATCCGGTATTTACAAATTAATTTGCAACGAATGCAACGGGGTCTATGTGGGTCAGACAGGCCGTAATTTTGAGGTTAGATTTAAGGAGCATGTTGCCGCTTACAGGAATGGCCATCCGGACAAATCACATTTCGCTAAACATTTAATTGACACCGGCCATTCCTTGAGCGACAATAACACGTATACTATTCTGCATGTTTGTGATAAAAAATTCCGGTTGTGTGTGTTTGAGCAGTTAGAAATCTCCAAACATAATAATAATAGTAATTTTACACTGTTGAATGAGCAAACAAACTAAATTACATCCCCTCTTTTAAGTGTGATTACAGGTAGATCGTAGTCGATGCAGGCGTCACAATGACGTTTGTATCGATTGTATCGATTGTGTAGTCGATACAGGCGTCACAAAGACGTTTGTATCGATTATGTGTCATCACGACACTATATTAGAGGCGAGAGCTGTCGTACTAGCTCATTCGCAGCCGAGCGCTCGTCGAGTCAACATCTCCTGAGGATGCCCTGTGGAGGGGCGAAACACGTGTCGAGTATAGGTTTGGTTGCGTGGCATGTTTTTCCGTTATGCATGTGGGCGGGAGGGTGGGACCCTTGCTGCATGTGCATATGCATGATTGCATAGGAGTGGGATTGCATCCTGCAACAAGCCTGGATTTTTGTCGCGGAATTAAAACTAAATATTTTCCCTAACATTTAAGGTGTGGTATATTAGGACAGCCCCGAGGGAGACCAAACCGTGCACGACCAGTCCATTGGTCATTAATGTTACCAATAATTCGATCTCGTGGGGCAACGGCCTTTGGTGCCGAAGCAGCCGGCGGAGGCGATCCGTTTCGATTGCCGCACAGAGGGAGATGATGATTACCACCATATTGAGCACATGGCCGAGCTATCTGGCATTGTGATGCAAGATGATTACCCAAGCAAGAATAACACCAGTTGCGTTGACGAGCAATATTACGCCGAGCCTGCCAACGCAGTTGACCAAATCTAAAACATGTCGGAGTACCATGACCAGGCTCCTTACAATACATACAACGAGAACTCGGCTGCTGCATTGCAGTTGAATTATATATCCAATCATAAGACACTGTTGGGAATAATCTATTCCGAACAGTGTCTTTTGTATCCTTCTTGCTAACTATAACGGTTCCTTCCAAATATAAAGTGCTAGCTGATGGTAATATGTACTGGTCCGGTTGATTGATAGGTATGCGTATTTCATCATTTCTATTAAAACTTGTATTCGGAATAGATTGCTATTATAAAATATTAATCCTAATGTGGGTACTTCGTAATATCTTGATAACAAATATCTTATGGTGTACCCGCAAATTTAGATATATTTCAATAACGTCCGAGCCGAGGACTTGGGGAGTCGGTTTGAATCGTTGATTCGGAACGTTCGTGTTGTATATAATATCCTCCGATTCAATACTTTGGAAACGTGGACCGGGATTCCGTACTTTTAATAATTTTGGTTGCTGCGCCCGCGCTTATAGTAGATTGTTCGCGAAGTTGGTATGCGCATAATTCCTGGTGTGAAGTGCCGGAGGCTGGATCACAAGGTCTAAGAATTCCTTAAATATCCCCTTCACATTCCCTTAAGTAGGTCATCAATCCTCCTCGCGGGTACCCTAATCCCTATAGACCATTGACTGACTGACTGACTGTGATAGCATCGAGGTGCACCAGTAGCAGTTTCAGTAAGTGGAACATTCACTTTATGTATGTAGGTATCGCGTAGGCTAGAACTTAACCTAGGGTCTCAGAATACAGAACAATCTGTATTCTGAGCCTAGGGTTTGTGTCGCCGGGCCACCGATCCCGCTGTTTTCGATACAAAAATTTGGTAGCAGAGCGTGGTTTTGGTTATTTTCCGCTCCGTAATCGGCTTTATATAATATTTTATATTATAAAAGTTAGGTTCTCGGGTTCTCGATACCTACATTACATATTTTTGCGTCTGCGCATTGTTGGTTAACCTATATTTTTATGCACGCGGTAATGCAAGTCATGCAACCAGTTGTTAAATAAATCTTTTGTTCGTGGATTAATATCGTATCGTATCGTGCAATATCGTATTGATGACACAGAATTTTATATAAGAAGTTATTTAGTATCGTTCGGCTGATCCGATAATTATGTCAAGGTTATTAATTGTTCTCGTATAAATAACTTAGTTTTATAACTATTTGAATAATAATGTTATCAACTGTAAATTATATCACATTTTATCCAATTGGGTTTGTTAAATTATGTTCAATTTTAATATTAAAAGTATTATTTTGACTACTATAGTACCGACTGAGTTCGTAGATGGCGCGACATAACAATCATAGCACATCGGTTGCAATGTAGGTAGAATGGTGGGAGAAAAATAACTTTGGTAGTCGTGCCAATCTTTCGAGCTCAGTCGTGTACCAGACGTCGAGCATTCGACTACAAAATTAAGTGTTGTGCTTGAAGTATACCTGGTGCAGATTGTGAAGTATATTGTATTTTTATTTTTTTGTATCTTGGAGAATACAAGTAAGTATCCTAATAAATGTCTATTATTTCTTACCCCGTTTTTGGAAGGTGTGAACCTGACCAGTGATTTAAATTGTATAATTAAACTACCACTGGATACTTTGTACGGGTACAGAGTCTACATCTCAGAAGTGGGATAAAGATTCCTGTTTGGCCAATGACAATTTTTTTTATGTGTCTTTCTTTCTCTTTATCCTTGATTGTGTAACTGTAAAGTATACTTATTAAGCCATTGTGGTGTTTTTTTTGTTTTAACTCGTTTTTTTTTTGTTCCTGTACCAAAAAAAATAAAAATAAAACAAAAACGTACGATACGGTAAGTTGTTTGATCACTTAATATATTGAAATCCACTGTATCAGATAGGTATTTAATCACTTGGAATATGTATTTTAAACATGGTTGCAAGTTGATTCAATGGTATTTAACTCATCTTCTTTCAAATTGGATTTTCTTAAATGTAAAATCTAATAAATAAATACTGACAGCATAGCCGGTGTTAACTGGTTTTCATACAACTGATACAGCAACACATTTAAACAGTGTGTGGGTGTGTTGCTATTGCGGCCCTTTTATTTAAATAAAATAAGATATCTTTATTGTCAGGTATCGGGGTCCATAGCATTACATCAGTATTAAATAAAATATAGACATAAAAATAACAATTTAATATCCAAATTAAAATAACGTCCTACTTACAAATAAAATAAGAAATTACATAATGAGAAATGAAATTGAACTAAAAACACTACAAAATTAAAATTTGAAAAAAATAAAAAATAAAAATAAAATTTTCGTGTTTATTTGCGCGTTGACTAATCATTACCTTTACAATTATTACATTAGCTGCTCAAGTGTATGAGCTTACATATGGATTAATCATGCTAACGTTGGCTGGATAAAATCGGTAACTGACTCTTCTGTAACCATTTATTAACTTAATGATGATGCGTAAGGTTTATTATAAGTTTAAATTCTGACGTTATCGTTTCTTCCGACTTTGTTATATAGAACGATTTCTTGGGGATATAATTAACTTTCCAGGTTCCCATGGAGAGTAACAAGCGTGGACGTATCCTCTAAACACCGACTGATCCGACGGGGTCACCCAGTGCCAATCAGAGGTTACGCAGTCCTGTACGGCGTCAAACCTGCAGCCGGGACTTGAATTGGTCACGCAGCCGGTCGGACCGTCAGTCAGGAGGACGCCCAGATTGCTGCTCGCCAGTTGAATCGGCGCATCATCGGGCTCGGGATCGCTCCAGCGCACGCAGTAGCCGCGCATCGGGCCGCAGCCCGGATCGCCGCGCATCAGGCCGCAGCCCGGATCGTCGCGCATCAGGCCGCAGCCCGGATCGCCGAGCATCGGGCCGCAGCCCGGATCGCCGAGCATCGGGCCGCAGCCCGGATTGCCGAACATCGGGCCGCAGCCAGGATCACCGAGCATCGGGCCGCAGCCTGGATCGCCGAGCATCGGGCCGCAGCCCGGATCGCCCCACATCAGGCCGCAGCCCGGATCACCGCACATCAGTTCGCAGCCCGGGCCGCCGCACGTCAAACCGCCGCTCGGACTGCAGGGAACCAAGACGTCCGAACCTGAGCTGCCACCGTTTACGTAGCCCAGTAAGACAGCAGGTCGCCGGTGCGGCAAGAAGCGTGCAAGCCACCACTCGGGGTAAGATCGCAGGTGAGCAAACTTCTTCACTGGAATTATCTACTCTTTCGGACCTTGTCAATGTTTTAAAATCGATGTCTAATAATAGTGCAGATAAGTTAGGTTCCTTGAACAACACAATTCCAGAGTTCGACCCAAGTAAACGGGAACAGACAATGACAATGTGGTTGCATAAAGTCAATGAATGTGCGACCATTTATACGTGGTCAGAAAAGCAAGTTATTCATTTTGCATTACCAAAACTAAAGGGTATAGCACAAAGATGGTAGGAAGGCCTTCCGTCAGTCCTGTTTACTTGGGCTGAATGGCAGGAGAAACTTTTGGCTACCTTCCCATCAGAAGAAAACTATGGTCAAATGCTGAGCGATATGTTAGCCAAACGGGCTAGGTTTGTGGACTCCTTAGAAGAGTATTATTATGATAAGCTGTCTCTAGTCAACAGATGTGGTATAAGTGGGAAGAGGGCAGTAGAATGTATTTTACATGGCATCGACGACCGGTCGGTTAGATTGGGTGCTGAGGCGGCTCAGTTTGATGACCCTAATAAGCTTCTTTCATACTTACGTAATGGTCGTAATACAAAATTCAATAGCGAGCGTAAATTAGTTAAAAGACAACCTCAAAAACATCAAAGTAGCTCCAACCTAAGACCAACGCGTTGTTCTAACTGCAAGAAAGATGGTCATGTCACGTCTCAGTGCACCCAACCCATTAAGAAGTGCAGTCGATGCAATAGAGTAGGTCACGAGGTGGAACAGTGTTATGCCAAACTGCCATCGACTGAAGAGAAGAAGGTTATGCGAGTCGAGGATAGGGGTGATGTAGGCTTGGTTGACTCTTCAGAAGTAACCACTTCAGTATCGGAATCCAACAAGAAGTATTTCAAAACTGCTACTGTTAACATTTCTTCCGTTACTGCATTTATAGATTTTGGTAGTGAATGTTCAATGATTAGGTTGTCAGTATTTCGAAAAATAGGTTCTTGTTATAATGTCAATAATCTTCCAGTATTAAGAGGTTTCGGTAATTCGAGTGTCCAATGCGTCGGAAAACAGATAGTCCAAATTGTTATCGATAACGTGGAGGCTAATCTCGAGTTGCTGATAGTCCCAGATGACGTCATGCATGTGCCTCTCCTAGTAGGACAGACGTTCACGGAACAACAACACGTGATCATTCGAAAGACTAGCGACTCGTTAGAAATTTCTGAACTTCAGCTCCAACATGTCATTTAAAAATAAGTTTGTATTGTAAGGACTCTGTCGAGTTTGTAGGACTCGCCATTGTAGATGTTTACACAAACCCGCCATATGAGGGTGAAGTTTTTGTCGTTGGAGGTACTAGATTCAGAAAGAGTGTTTGCTATTCAGTAGCCAGTGGATTGTTCCTGATGGGAGAAGGAGGAATAGGACAGATCGTTGTCAGTAACACCTCTTTAACTCCTTTAGCGCTCCCAAAAGACTTTCTTATTGCTCGTGGTCGTTTGGCTCAAGAAGAACCCTGCATGCACGTTTTGAATATTTCACCAGCTGGTAACGATAAAGTTAAACCTATTTCTGAGGCTGAATTGAATCTCGAAGCCGGATTTTCTATTGAGCATAAATCCCAATTGTTGAACTTGCTCAATAAGTATCGATCCTGTTTTGCTTTCAACTTATCAGAATTGGGGAATACCAAAACTGGTTACATGACGATAGATCTCCATGACAACGAACCTGTCGTCTACAGGCCCTATCGTTTGTCGATCAGCGAAAAGGAGAAGGTTCGAGAAATGATCTCAGAGTTATTGGAGAATGATATCATACGGCCTTCAACGTCGTCTTACGCTAGTCCTATCGTAGTGGTTAGGAAAAAGATGGGCGAACTTCGTTTATGTATCGATTACCGGGCCCTTAACAAAAAGACGGCTCGCGAAAATTATCCTATGCCACTAATTGACGATCAGCTAGATGCTTTGTCCGGTAATAAATATTATTCGACCCTAGACCTTGCGTCTGGGTATTACCAAATCCCAATACGCGAGTCAGACAGACATAAAACTGGGTTCGTAACGCCGGATGGCCATTACGAATTCAATCGTATGCCATTTGGCCTTGCTAATGCCCCGGCTACGTTTCAACGGATAATGCATCAGGTCCTTGGGTCACTGCGACATAAAGAAGCCCTGGCCTATTTGGACGATGTCATTATCCCTTCAAATGATATAAATGAAGGAATGTCAAGATTAGAGTCGGTTCTGTGCCTTTTCGCTGATGCTGGCCTTACGTTGAAGCTTCCCAAATGCTTCTTTTTCCGTAGCTCTGTAGAATATTTGGGCTTTGAAATTTCAGTTAATGGCATCCGTCCTGGCGAAAGAAAAGTGGAAGCTGTGAAGCTTTTTCCCACTCCTCAGAGCCAATATAATGTTAGACAGTTCCTTGGGCTGTCTAGCTTCTTTCGTAGATTTGTCCCAAATTTCTCAGTCATTGCGAAACCACTTACACAGCTCTTGAAAAAAGACTCTAAGTGGTCATGGGGTACAGAGCAAGAAGCCGCGTTCCGTCGTTTACAAAAAGAGCTAGTACAACGTCCCGCCTTAGCTTTATACAATCCGAGGGCGGATACCCAACTTCATACAGACGCTTGTAAGCTTGGAGTGGCAGGTATATTGTTGCAAAAAGATAAAGACGATGTACTTAGGCCGGTTGCTTATTTTAGTAAGCAAACAACGCCCGAGGAACAAAATTACTCGTCTTACGACTTGGAAACACTTGCCGTGGTTTCCTCCTTACAGAAGTTCCGCGTTTATTTGATAGGTATCCCTTTCAAGATTATAACCGACTGCAACTCTCTTCGTGCAACTTTTCAGAAGAGAGATATGATCCCTCGAGTCGCTAGGTGGTAGCAAATGCAGGAGTACAATTTTTCCATCGAATATAGAGCCGGTCATCGCATGGCTCACGTCGATGCACTTAGTCGGAATCCTATGCGACAGACGCACAATGTTATGGTTGTTAGTGATTCAGATTGGCTAGCTACAGTCCAAGCCGCAGATAGTGAGATACAAAGGATAGTTGGCATTCTCAAAGATCCTCAATTTGACGTATAATAATTTGACGTATGATCCGTAATTGACATAAAATCTAATTATAAGGTGAAGAACGATAGGCTTTACAGGGTAACTAGTAATGGAGATAAATGGGTTGTGCCTAAAGGGGTAAGGTGGCAGATTGTCAAACAAAATCACGACGATATAGGCCACTTCGCACTTGACAAAACTTTGGAACGTATCAAAGCGACATACTGGTTTGCAAAGATGCGTAACTTTGTAAAGAAATATATCGGTTCATGTCTAGAATGCGCTTATTCAAAAGCTTCTGGAGGTAAGAAACCTGGTACTTTACACCCTATACCAAAAGTTGATGTTCCCTTTGATACAATCCATGCCGATCATGTTGGCCCTTTTGTACGTAGTGCGAGAGGAAATATGTATATCTTGGCTCTGATTGACGCATTTACTCGGTATACATTCAGTCAACAAAGTATCGGGAATGAATGTTTTTTTTTTATGGTTCCAAATTCGAATTTTATTTTTTTTTTTTGTTGTTGTTAGATTGGCATAACTGTTTTCCATTTTGGCGCGGAATTTGAGTTGCATCTGTTATTTATATTAAAAACAGTGCTGTTTTTAATTTTATAATATCTAGTGTGTATTGCGAATTTCATAATGGACAAAAACATCGAACAAAGAGTTTGTCTTAAATTTTGCATCGCCAATGAAATCTCGTGTTCGGAGGCACTCAAAATGTTACAGAAGGCTTACGGTGAATCGACTTTATCAAAAACACGTGCTTATGAGTGGTACAAAGCGTTCAAAAGCGGTCGAGATGTGATGGAAGATTTGCCTCGTTCTGGTAGGCCATCAACGTCTGCAACTGAAGTTAACATCGCAAAAGTGAAGGAAATAGTGACTGAAAATCCTCATTCAAGTTTGAGAGAGATGGCCGCCGAACTTTCTGTATCTCACGAGTCGATCCGTACCATTTTAACAAATAATTTGGGTATGAAACGTGTTGCCGCTCGGCTAGTCCCAAAAGACCTGAATTTTCTTCAAAAACTAAATCGCATGAAAGTCGCTGAGGACATGCTAGAACGAGTCAATACCGACCCAACATTCATGAAACGCATTGTTACTGGTGACGAGACGTGCGTTTACGAGTTTGACATGCAAACTAGTCAACAAGCTTCGGAATGGCGCCTTCCAACTGAACCAAAACCGAAAAAACCACGTCAAAGTCGATCAAAAGTCAAAGTCATGTTGACTGTTTTCTTTGACTATCGCGGTGTTGTGCACTCAGAATTCTTGCCCGAAGGTCAAACGGTAAATAAAGAATATTATTTGAGCGTTATGGCGTTTAAGAGAACAAATTCGACGAAAAAGGCCAGAAATGTGGAAAGAAATTTCTTGGATTTTGCATCACGATAATGCGCCTTCGCACAAGGCCATCATTGTAAACGATTTTTTGTCCAAACACTCAACAAACACCATCGAGCAGCCACCATATTCACCAGATATGGCTCCAGCCGACTTCTTTCTTTTTCCCACACTCAATTACCCCTTCGTGGCACCCGTTTTCAATCGTTAGAAGACATAAAGGAGAATTCGCGGCGAGCACTGAACTCAATTCCGGAAACAGCGTTTAAAAAAAGTTTCGATGATTGGATTGTTCGTTGGCGTAAGTGTATCGTTTCTGAAGGAGCATACTTTGAAGGTGATAAAATAAATTTAGATGAATAACAAACATTTTGTGTATTATTGACTTTTTCCCGGTACTTTTTGACAAAGTAGTATTCTTAATCTATTTCTTCCATAAGCCTTCTTGTGGGCTTTACAATACGACCTGAACGTGTAACAATTTGACTACTTGAGGATCGAGATGAGAGTTCTTGAGGTCCAGCCTTCTGACTGTCACCATCCTCTCTCCCTTGCGATGACAAAGACGACGACGACGACGACGATGAGTTGGATAGCATAGGAGAGAACTTATGCCTTAAGTGAATCCTATTTCTCCTATACCTGACTCCATTGACATCCTCAACGACATATGACCTATTATTTGCCAGCCTTTGCTTGACAATAGCCTGTTCCCAATTATAATTAGGTAGTCTTTTGAAGTACATATGATCATTGATATATAACAATGGTAAAGGCTTAGCACTTCTATTATAATATTTAGACTTATTATCATTATTCTTAGTTACACATTCTTTGTAATCTTTAAATGTTACTACCTTTAGTTTTAATTTTTTATACGACTTAGGGACATTGCCTCTTAAATTCCTAGACATTAAGAGTTGAGCGAGGGACGGTAAATTATTTTTAGGTGTATTTCTATATTGCAACAAAGCTATATAAGGATCAGACGAATTTTCTTTATATTTTTTCAGCATATTTTTGACAATTTTAACTGAACTTTCAGCTTGACCATTAGACTGTGCATGATATGGACTAGTAACAACATATTCTATGTCCCATTCATGTAAGAAGTTTTTAAATTCTAAAGATTGGAAAGGAGGTCCAACGTCAGACACTAATGACAAAGGTATACCATGACGGGCAAAAATCGACTTTAAATGTTTTTGGCTGTACTATTCTTATTTAACAAAGCTATTTCTATGTATTTAGAATCTGTAACAATTAAATAAGAAAGACCATCAAAGTACATCAAATCAATACCAACTTGTTGCCATGGATATTTGTTAATTTCAAAACTTTGTAATAGCTCTTATTGGTTAGCAGGTTTAAATTTTGCACATATAAGACATTGTTCTACTAAATTTTCATGAATTTTATCCAACATTTTTTTATACATAGATTGTAGTACTATTAATTTTGATCCTTTAAATAACAAATCTTTAACTACATGTATTTCAGCTTGTACATTCTAATATGGTTTCACTAACTGACTAAGTTTATTTTTACTTTTTGGCCATCCTTCATAATAATATTTCTTTAACAATTGCAAACTTTCATCTTTATTAGTTTGTTTGACAATTTTGTACTGTAATCCTTAGTAATTGCTAAATTTGAATGCATTAAATTGACATGACAGGTTATTTCAGACTCATTCTCTGGAATATAATGATCTTTTAAGGCTGCTCTCGACAAAGTATCAGATATGAACATTTGTTTACCTGGGACATTTGCAAAGTTAACATCATTCGCTGTAACCTAGCTGGTACATCATGTAATGGTTTATCAAACAGGTAGACTAAAGGTTTGGGATCTGTGTGAACTGTAACTCTGTGACCATATACATACTGGTGAAATTTTTCACAACCAAATTGAATTGCAAGCAATTCTTTCTCTATTTGAGCATACCTTGACTACCCAGTCAAGTAGTGTGTAGTTAAAGTTTTAGAACTATAAGCAATGGGTTTATTATTTTGTAAAATGACTGCTCCCGATGCTGATTTAGAAGAATCTACTGACAAGACGTAAGCTCTAGTTTTAGTCTTAGGTTAAATTATTGTTTTGTTTGTTATTTCCTATTTCTCTTTTTCCTGTTGTTTTAGTTTATCACACAGTGTCTTATGTCTCTTACATTTTTCCTTTCGAAGGAGTGCAGGAAGAGATTCCATATAGGAATATGCAGTACCTATGTACCTCTGTCTCTGTATTTGTTCTCTATTTACTGTATGTGTGATGTGCATAAATAATAAATAAATAATAATTATTTTGAACACAAAATCTGTTATTGTGATTAAACCATGAAAGCTAGATATATGCTCTCGCTTACTTTTTTGTAGGTTTTAATAGAATCTACAAACCCGTAGTACATCATTTTGTTCTATTATCAATAGTTTTTGCAGCGCACGCAAAAATAGGTTTTCGATTTTACTCCTTGTGTTACAAAATAGCAATTTTATTACAGATCCCCAATTTTGCATTAAACAAAATATAGCTTATAGCCTTTCTCGATAAATGGACTACACAACACTGAAAGAATCATTCAAATCGGACCAGTAGTTCCAGAGATTAGCGCGTTCAAACTAACAAACAAACAAACAAACAAACAAACTCTGCAGCTTTATAATATTACAAAAGATTTTATCTCGGGAGATGAAGATAGCACCTAGAACCATGTCGCGTATTTTAAAAGACGACTCAGGACTTGCAGCCTATAAGAGACGCACTGGACATTTTTTTAATGATAATTTAAAAAAGAATAGGGTGATAAAATCTAAACAACTACTGAAGCGGTACGCAAAGAGAGGTCACAGAAAAATTTTGTTTACGGATGAGAAATTTTTTACAATTGAGCAACATTTTAACAAACAAAATGACCGTATTTATGCTCAAAGCTCTAAGGAAGCTTCTCAATTAGTCGACAGAGTGCAACGTGGGCATTATCCGACTTCAGCGATGGTTTGGTGGGGTGTTAGCTATGAAGGAGTGACTAAGCCATACTTTTGCGAAAAAGGTATCAAAACATCGGCACAAGTGTATCAAAATACCATTCTTGAGAAGGTAGTTAAGCCCCTTAACAAGACCATGTTCAATAACCAACAACGGTCCTTCCAGCAAGACTCGGCGCCGGGTCATAAAGCTCGGTCCACGCAGTCTTGGTTGGAAACGAACGTTTCCGACTTCATCAGAGCTGAAGTCTGGCCTTCGTCTAGTCCCGATCTTAATCCGCTGGATTATGATTTATGGTCAGTTTAAGAGAGTAGGGCTTGCTCTAAACGTCATGATAATTAGGACTCCCTAAAACAATCCATACGATTGGCAGTGAAGAATTTTCCCATGGAAAGAGTGCGTGCTTTTATTGATAACTGGCCTCAACGTTTAGAGGACTGTATTGCAGCCAATGAAGACCACTTCGAATACGCGTTTTATGTTTCAAATTGTTTTATATTTATCTATTAAACTTACATACTGTACGTGTCATGTATCGCATTCGATCAACATCACAGGGCACGAGCTCATTCACATCAGCACTTTTGCATTTACTTTACTCAAATCGCGCTATAACGCGCTAGTACACATTCAGCACTCATATACAGCAGTACTCACCTCATTAATATACAGTATGTAAATTTGAACGACGGACTTATTGAAGGAGGGTGGTCAGTATTCGATTCTCGTCCCAAATATGTAAAAAAAGTCGCTATGGAAGCGAGCGCGCATGCCCCGCCCCTTTCCTTTGTTATGTCGCCGACTGTGCCGAACATGTACGCACCCTGCCCGCGCCCCCGGTCCGCTGACCGCCAGTCTATGCGAGCGCACCGCCGCTTCCGCATTGTGTAAACATCCCTGTTTACCAAATTTACGTAAAGTGCATTTCCTATTGTTAAGTAGTGTGTGTAGTGTAATAATGTTGTCCCAGTATTCAAATGAAGAATATTAAGAATATGGTTCGTGCCTACGCGCTATCAAATGATCGTGTGCGTGCAGCCATTAATTTGTACAGAGAAATGTACCCCAACAGACAGACAGACTCGAAATGGTGCACGACGTTTTGGTGTATCACACATGACTGTGTGGAAGCTGCTGCACAACGAAGACATGCACCCTTCCATTTGAGATCCGTGCAGGAACTTGTGGTTAATTACCATAAACCTCGAAACATCGCTTTAGTGTAAATGTGTGGGCAGGTATTTTAAATAACAATTTAATAGGCCCTTATTTTATTGATGGACGGCTTGACAGTGTATCGTAGTTATTTAAACATTTTAAATAATTTAATAGTGAGTGAAATGCTGGAAAAAGTGTCTTTAAATATCTACCAGAACTTGTACTAACAACATAACGAAGCGCCCGCGTACTATCGCGCGTACGTGAGTACCTAAACATTCATTTTTTAAATACGCCAAAAATAAATTTTCTTTTTTTTTCTTTTATGTTCCAAGATATTTTTTCCCGTCCTAAGCCAGATTTAAAGTATGAAGGGAAATGCATTCATACCTATGTCGCGAGTCGCGTTAGCGTCGGTCATTGACCGCGCATATGTTCTGCGATAAGCGCTAGGTTGTCGAAACGTTGCGAATTTTTTACCACTTTTTTGGAACGGTTTTGTTCGTCATTAATCAGGTTTTTTTTATTGTTTATATGTTTATTGGTGTAGTCTATGCATAAACTATTGGGGGTTTGAATAAGTCCCTCGTTCAAATATACATACTGTAGATAGATTTAGTTAATTGTTAGCGAAGTATATAATAAACGGATATTCTTTGACTATCAGTGATTTCTTCCTATCTACAACTCAAGTTGTGTGCGCCACATCCAGTCAGCAGCGCATACATCTTTGTGGTCCTTCGAGCCGGATATGAACCAGCGACCTATGGACAAGTGAATTCAGAATCCAAAGATGGTACAAGAGTGGTGAGCAAGACACTATTCAATTGCACGGCTTTTGCGATGCTTCACTCAAGGCATATGCATGTGTCGTGTACTGTAAAATTGATAACTACGTTACACTCATTGCGGCAAAACTAAAGACTGGTGCCAGAGAACAAGAAGCCAACTCTGCCACGTCTAGAGCTGTGTGGAGCGCATCTACTATCATTACTTAAGCAAAAAATTGTGCAAGCCCTCCACGGACACGAGATCAAAATATTCGACTGGACTGACTCAACGGCAGTTCTCGGCTGGATTCAAGGCGATATTAACCGCTGGACACCATTTGTGGCGAATCGAATAAAACAAATCAGAGACGTCATAGTATCAGATAATTGGTATTATATAAAATCAGCTGACAACCCGGCTGATTGCGCAAGCCAAGTGGTATCACAACAACACATTTGAAGCAGCATCACCTGTGGTGGAATGGCCCTCCATGTCTGCCAGGATTCGATGAGTCATCGGTGGCGGAGAAGTCTGTCTACGTCACGAATCAGGAGAAGCGAAAAATAAAACAGAGCAACGTCATAGTTCGACCTCATAGCAATGATGTCATTTTTTTTTTATGTAATTGGTCGGCAAACGAACAGACGGATTACCTGATGGTAAGCAATCAGCGCCGCCCATTGACACCCGCAACGGAGGATTTATGAGTGCGTTGCCGATCTTTTAGGGATTAGGGATTTGGGATTTGGAGATTTAGGGATTGAGGAGGGATTGGGGGCGGGGAAGGATTGGGCCTCCGGTAACCTCACTCACACGGCGAAACATAACGCTGTGGTTGTTTCACGCCGGTCTTCTGTGAGGCCGTGGTATCACTCCGGTCGAGCCGACCCATTCGTGCCGAAGCATAGCTCTCCCACACATTTTATATTTAACACATACTGCATAGAAACAGCGATATGACACGTGCCATACGGATACTTGCCTGGGTGTTACGTATCACGCGACGTCAGCGCAATCACTCTGGTTATTTGCATGCGAAGGAATTGGACACCGCAAAACATATGATTATTAAATACGTTCAAGAAGAGCATTTTTCTGAAGAAATTAATAGTCTACAAAACCAGAAGCCGGTAAATTGCAAAAGCAAAACTGTATGCGTCAACCCATTCTTGGACAAAGACGGCCTTTTGAGGGTAGGGGGCAGACTCAAGCACGCAAATATTGACGAAGAAATGAAACATCCACTGATAATACCACACAGCAGCCACATTACTGACCTTATTATCGACCAAGCCCACCGCAGCATGTCTCATGCGGGGGCTCGGATGATGCTCGCACACATCAGACAGGGCTATTGGATAATAGGCGGAAACAGAGCTGTGAGGAAGCGTTTGCTTACATGCATTACTTGTAAGAAGCATAAGGCAATTAAGCAGAAACAAATGATGGGAGACTTACCTGAACCTCGAAGCAATCCTTCGCGCCCTTTTCAGCACACTGGCGTAGACTATACAGGATACGTTGACGTGAAACTCGATAAAGGGAGAGGAGTCAAAACGAACAAAGGATACATTGCAGTGTTCGTGTGCATGGTGACAAAAGCTGTGCACCTCGAGCTTGTATCAGACCTAAGCTCAACAGCATTTTTGGCTGCCCTAAAACGCATGTCATCACGTCGGGGCAAGCCTCATCATATTTATAGTGACAATGGCACCAATTTTGTTGGTGCCAATAAGGCACTGCAGCAAGAACAGGTAGAATTACGCAAAACGTTTAACGACGAGTTCTATGCAGAGATCAGTGAGATGGGAATTCAGTGGCATTTTAACGCCTCCGCTTGGCCCAGTGCTAGAGGCCTATGGGAAGCAGCTGTTAACGCATCCAGTGCCCCCGACGCGTATGTGCGTTTCCTTACGCTACTCTGTGTGCCCTCGACGCACCTGTGCGTTCTATACATTAATTATAGAACGCACAGGTGCGTAAGGAAACGCACATACGCGTCGGGGGCACTGGATGCGTTAAAAGCCTAAAACATCATCTTCGACGTGTGGTTGGCGAACAAAAACTCACGTTTGAGGAATACAGCACTTTACTGGCCCAACTCGAAGCATGCCTTAACAGTCGACCGCTGTGCACAATTACAGAGGATCCAGACGATTTGAATTATCTGACGCCTTCACATTCTCTAAGCAGCGGCCCCATATTCACCATCTTGGATACAGACAAAGATGAAAGAACTAGGTGGAAGAGAACTCAGAACATCTTTGAAAACATCTGGAAAAGGTGGCAATCTGAATATCTCGCTCAACTCTCAGCGAGGAGCAAATGGCAAAGGCCTCAAGAAAATGTACGAGTTGACGACGTCGTCATCATTCATGAGCCTAACCTTCCCGCAGGAAGATGGGCTCTAGGCAGAATCACTGAGCTACATCCCGGTTCTGATGGACTAGTCCGGGTAGTTACTTTAAAAACAAAAACTGGATATATCAAGCGCCCGGTGATTAAAATATCAGTGTTGGTTACTAATCCGAAAGCAACCGATCAGACGGAGAAGATATCAGACAGTCAAACAATCGAGAAGAGGGACGTCCCATCGAAATGTCGACCGGAAGCGGCATCCAATATGATAGCAACTATCATTATGCTATTCCTCTTCATGACGTCCGTTTTTGGCCACCAGCAATCGGCATCTCCGTATAGTGTGACAACGATTCACAAAGCACTATATTTTGACCGAGTCACGAGCATGCAATTGATACGAGATGAATGGAAACTCATCGTGTACGATGAGCACGACATGAGCCCTTATTGGGATGGTTCAGCAACCTTTGAAAAATACCTCCAACAAATAACAAACGTGTGTGAAAGAGAAACAAAGAAGGCAAGAAGGAATGCTCACGACGAACTAAAATACTACAACGAAATGTTAATGAATCAACATGTCGAAGAACGCACACGGAAGCAACGAGGCCTCATCGACGGTGTGGGCTATATAGCTAGCAGTTTATTTGGAGTATTAGATCAACGTTTCGCTGAGCAATACAAACAGGATATTTCTCTTATAAAAAGAAATGAAGAACACTTGGCACTCCTGTGGAAAAATCAGACTTCAGTTGTAGAAGCTGAATATAATTTACTCAAAACACCTGAGGCATCGATAAATCGGCAATACAAGATCATCAATCAACACCTTAACAATTTAACGAAGGCCACTAACATTTTGAACAAAAATCTGCAGGAACAAGAAGTTATGAATGAGCTAGCCCTCTCCACAATCATAGCTACAAATATGCTCGCGAAGTTGAAATCGATACAGGATACAATAATCAATATGATAACAGATATCCATCATGGAATGTTCAGCGTTCATTTACTATCTCCGAAACAGTTACTAGATCAACTCAGCATTATCTCCGGACAATTATCGCGAGAGCTATTTTTACCGATAGAAAACATACAGACTGAACTACCCAAAATGTATCATCTTCTGAAGGTCAAAACAAGGGTAACACACCAGTACCTTATATTTGAAATCAGAATACCACTTGTCGGCAGGGAGAGTTATGACCTATATCAATTGATATCAATACCACAACAACATGGGAACGCTACCGTAGCCGTCGTGCCAGTATCAGATTACATCGCAAAAAATTTACGCGAAGATACTTACTTAGCAATGACGGCAGGAGACATACAACAATGTGTTAAGTACGACGATTTAACTCGTCTTTGCCATTCTCGAAAACCTATTTTTTTTTCAATTTAAATCAGAAGACAGCATGTGCATCAAAGAGAAGAGCTCCAACCAGTGTCTTATAAACACTGCAGCATGCCGCAATAATTGGATGGAGTTGAGTAAAACAAGTACTTACCTTTATTATTGTTGCGGGCAATGTGCACTCCGAGTCATATGTGGGTATCAGATTACTGTAATACAAGTCTCTAAGGCCGGGGTCATTACACTGGATTCCGATTGTATAATTAAAGGAGAAGACTTCACCGTTTTTTCACACAAACTGCTGCACTCAGTGGTTAAAACTGCGACAGACTTGGAATCACCGCAAATAGCACCGATCAACCACATCATCACCGTCTCTGTGCCGCCGGGGTTGCGGGGTAAGCGCAATGAGGCACCGCGACCTCGGCACAGAGCAGGAGAAGGAACAGGGGGGTTTTTAGTCAGTAAGAGTCTGACACTCCCTCCTGCCCGGCCCTGGGCGGGAGAAGTCATTTGATGATTTTCCCCTCACAAAAAAAAAAAAAACCGTCTCTGTGCCAGAAATTGAAATCAACACTACCGATCACGCAGCTTCATTTAGATACGTCAAGGAACAGATTGAATAGATGAAGTCAGAAAAGGCCTTGTACTCTGAAATATCAAGCCATGACATACATCAGTATACTGTAATCTACGTGTTGGTTTCAGGTACTGTGTTGACAGTGCTAATTTTTCTTGGTCGGTGGTTTAGTCGTTGTCGGCAGAGGAGCGCCGACTTACATTCGGACTCCAAGAGGCAGCCTCCACAGGTGCTGACAGCAGCGCCCAGAGAGTTTGCCACCCCCGTTGTCAGACCGCCGCCACACACAAGAGACGCATGTCATCAGTCGCGAAAAGAAACCGTTGAATTGAGGAATTTCAACAGCATACTTAGCAGCATAAAACGGCACAAGAAGACACCTCTAGTGTTCACCAAACCAGGAATTAGTGACAGTGACTGATTCAATTTATATTTAAGCATAGATTTAAGTCATGCATTGTAACTTGAGTGAAATTTATAAGTTCATTAGCATTTAAGCATTTTTGTGAACTCATGATCATCCACTCGCATCTCTCTCGCCCGGGAATATGTACGTGTCATGTATCGCACAGGGCACGCGCTCATTCACATCAGCACTTTTGCATTTACTTTACTCAAATCGCGCTATAACGCGCTAGTACACATTCAGCACTCATATACAGCAGTAGTACTCACCTAATCAATATAGATAGATTTAGTTATTTGTTAACGAAGTATACATATAATAAACGGATATTCTTTGACTATCAATGATTTCTTCCTATCTACAACTCAAGTTGTGTGCGCCACATCCAGTCAGCAGCGCATACACATACTGTAAAAGTAATAAATGTTATTTGCAATATATTTTTTTTTATTATTTGTTACGGTATTTATGGCTAGAATAGGTAAAATGGAGTGGGGTGATAAAGAGAACCGAATCGCTGTGATTGCATTACACAAAGTGGGTATGGAGCCAAATGCAATTTTTAAAACTCTCCACACGCTTGGTATTAGTCAAATGTTTGTGTACCGGGCTATTAATAGGTACAATGAGACCTCCTCTGTTTGTAACAGAAAAAGATCTGGCCGCCCACGTAGTGTTCGTCCGAAAAAGGTGGTCAAAGCAGTTAGGGAAAGAATTTGAAGAAATCCTGTCCGAAAGCAAGAGATTTTATCTCGGGAGATGAAGATAGCACCTAGAGACATGTCGCGTATTTTAAAAGACGACTTAGGACTCGCAGCCTATAAGAGACGCACTGGACATTTTTTTAATGATAATTTAAAAAAGAATAGGGTGATAAAATCTAAACAACTACTGAAGCGGTACGCAAAGGGAGGTCACAGAAAAATTTTGTTTACGGATGAGAAAATTTTTACAATTGAGCAACATTTTAACAAACAAAATGACCGTATTTATGCTCAAAGTTCTAAGAAAGCTTCTCAATTAGTCGACAGAGTGCAACGTGGGCATTATCCGACTTCAGTGATGGTTTGGTTGGGTGTTAGCTATGAAGGAGTGACTGAGCCATACTTTTGCGAAAAAGGTATCAAAACATCGGCACAAGTGTATCAAAATACCATTCTTGAGAAGGTAGTTAAGCCCCTTAACAACACCATGTTCAATAACCAACAATGGTCCTTCCAGCAAGACTCGGCGCCGGGTCATAAAGCTCGGTCCACGCAGTCTTGGTTGGAACCGAACGTTTCCGACTTCATCAGAGCTGAAGACTGGCCGTCGTCTAGTCCCGTTCTTAATCCGCTGGATTATGATTTATGGTCAGTTTAAGAGAGTAGGGCTTGCTCTAAACGTCATGATAATTAGGACTCCCTAAAACAATCCATACGATTGGCAGTGAAGAATTTTCCCATGGAAAGAGTGCGTGCTTTTATTGATAATTGGCCTCAACGTTTAAAGGACTGTATTGCAGCCAATAGAGACCACTTCGAATAAGCTTTTTATGTTTTAAATTGTTTTATATTTATGTATTAAACTTTGTTGGCTGTGCGGAAAACAGTCTTGCCGTAAATCTAATCTATACTAATAATATAAAGAGGTAAAATTTGTAAGATTGTAAATTTATATGTTTGTAAGTTTGTATGTAGGGGGTAATCTTTGGAACCACACTGGTCGGATTCCCAAAAATCTTTCACTTATTGATAGCTACAATGTTTCCGAGTGCTACAGGCTATAAAACATCGCGCTACAATCAAATGGAGCCCAGCAGCGACTGAAACCGCGCGAGAGTAGCTAGTCCTACATATTTAAATGTTTGCTCCTGTGATTTATTTATCGGTACGGCAAAAGATAATTAAATTGGAAGAAGGACTCTTTTAGAATGAAAAGGCAAATCATTTGGAATCATTAGGGTCCGAGGTATAAGTAATGTTTGACCAACCGTTGGACCAGTCAAAACTGTTGCAATGATCACGTTATTGCGAAGAAATTTAACCTGAAGTCGAGTCCCGTTACATAAATTTGGTGGCTTAAGATTTCAAAGTAAAATAATTGGGGTACCAATTTTTAACTTAAGAGAATGTGGTAGTAGGCCACTCGGGATTAAAGAATTAAGAAATTCCTGTAGATAATGGACTGCATCTTCTTGATCCAGAACATTATCAATGGATGTTTAGGTGACTATATCCCCTGGTTTATAAGTTTAGTTAAAATTTCATCAACACTAGTGTTTCTCGACGCCAATACTGCTCGTCCATACACACACACACACACATCGTACACATTCATTGATAATATTTATTTTCTATTTCGACGATATCTAGGTTAACTTTTGATATTAATGCTAGTCACTTTTACTCCTAAATCTTGATCAATAGGTATTTTATTTTCAAAATGAGGTACTTTTCCTTCTCCAATTAAAAGTAACTTCGAAGGAAAATTTGAACTAACTCCTCCCAAATGTGCTCTCATATTCGTACATAATTTTAAGGTATGAACAAATTTCCAGAATAGAGGACTTTTGAGGCAAATTTTTACAATGTCTGCTCCTGTTCCTCTTTCTAGTATTGGTAAAGTTTGCCGAAAATCCCCAGCAAACATGACAGTAATCACACATGAGCTCTATGAATCATGGTAAGTATATTCATCCCAGATTATTAAAGTGACCTCTTGCAAAACCTTTCCTAAAGGGCCATTTTTATTTATTTATTTATTTGAGACTTCCTGCACAAAACACTGTACATAGGCGGACTTAATGCAATAAGCATTCTCTACCAGTCTACCTTTGGGTGATGCAGAGATAATCTGGTGGCAGGTGCAAGAAGCAAGCAAATTGAGTTAAATATACCAAACATATATATAAAATTATATATGATACACTTTACATACATACATAATATATACATACATTATAATACATATTTATAAGGCAGTAAACATATATATATATATTATTATATTATTAGATACATATATATATATACGTATATGCAGTCATAGTCACGATGATTCCCCCAACCTCTTCAAAAGAAGCTCCCGAACTCTCTGCTTGAAAGACAGCCGACTAGTCAGTATCCTGATATCGCATTCCACAGAAGAATAGCCTGAACGAAGAATGAGGAATGGAGAAATTTTGAGTGATGAGTTGGACAGTTGAGGAGACGATTGTTAGAAGAGCGAAGATATTTATTGTGGTTTGCGCATGTGTATTGGAAGTAAGAGGACATATAGCTAGGTGGGCAAGGCGAGGTAAGAAAGGAAAATAAAGTGGTTAACGCCCTTTGCTCCCTACGCTGGCGTATGGGCAACCACTTTAATTGCAACCGATGTGCAGAAACATGATCATATTTGCGCAGGTTGAAAACGAAACGAATGCAGTTATTCAGAAGTCGGTCGAGTTTATTGAGGAGATCTGCATTCAGGTCATAGTAACAAACATCAGCATAATCTATTATAGGGAACAACAAGGTCTGTACAAGCATCGTCTTGGTGACGGTCGGAAGCAAGTTTTTCACGCGGTAAAGGGCCCGCAGCGACCCGGTCACTTTTTTGCACACGTTAGCGACTTGTGTATGCCAGTTTAAATTCCTGTCAATATGTAAGCCTAGATCTTTAACATCGTTGCTGTAAGGAACGATCGCACCGTCGAAAAGGATGGCTGGCAGAGATGCATCGTCAACCCTACCTAGCGATCGAGAGCTTCCGATGATGATAGCCTGGCACTTATTCGGGTTTACCGCAATGCCAAACTGAGCTGACCAGGCACTAATGGTGGCTAAGTTATCATTAATATTTGAGATAGCATCGGCCAAGCAGTCTACGCCAGCCTGACAGTACAGCTGCAAGTCATCTGCATACAGATGGTACGCACACCGAAGGTCAGAAGTGATGAGATTGATAAAAATAGAAAACAAGAGTGGTGATAGTATGCCGCCTTGACGAACGCCAGCTTTTAATTCGCACTAGCCTGATGATATATCACCATGCTTGACCGACTGCTGACGCTCCTGAAGATAAGAAGAAAACCATGCCAGAGACCCACCAGAGATCGCAAGATGGGATAGGATGGCTAAAAGGATATCGTGACTGACCATATTGAAGGCATTTGAGAAATCAACCAAAACCAGGACTGTGGCTTTAGCGTCCTCAAGGCCAACTCTAATATCGCCAGTCACTTTAAGGAGAGCGGAAACAGTGCTGTGGCCTGGTCTGAAGCCCGATTGGAATGGACTAACAAGTGAATTCCTGTAAATGAAATCAGATAGTTGTTTGTGTACACAGGCTTCAAGCACCTTGGACAGGAAAGGAAGTATGGATATTTACCTTTTTTCTGTAACGAAACGGTTAGGGGCAGTTTAAAAGTGGAATGAGCTGTGCGTCCCCCAGCTAATAAAGTTGTCTGGAAGCGAAGATGCTCGCGCGCGTCTACAGTTTGCGCGCAGACGCGCGTCGCTGGGTCGAGGATCCTCTGCCGCGCCAAATTAGTGTGTGGCGGAATGAGCTCCGGCTAGATCTCATGGCAGAGTGGAAGCAACGACTGTCGCAACCGAGGGCCGGGCACGCTGTTAAAGCAGCAGTAAGATCCCTTTTGGAAGAGTGGCTTGAGAGATGCCACGGTGTCCTCACCTTCCGCCTGACGCAGGTGCTTACCGGGCACGGAAGCTTCGGTAGGTTCCTGTTTCGGATTCAGCGGAAGGAAACGCCCAAGTGTCTTCATTGTGAGGACCACCTACAGGATACGGTTGCGCATATGGTGCCTAGGCTGAGCACCGCCGCCGCCGTGTCCTCAGGAAAGTGATCGGCGGCAGCGACTTCTCGCGCCCGGTCTTAGTTGAGACCATGGTTCGTTGCAAGAGGAACTGAGAAGCTGTCTCCTCTTTCCGCGAAGCAGTGATACTCGCAAAGGAGGAGGCGGAGCGCTTGAGGGAACTATCCTCCTCGCGCCCCAGCCACCGCAGTAGGCGACATTCCGGGAGTCGGGGATCGAGAAATGAACTCCGGCCACCCTAAGCGCGGGTCTACGGCGAGTAAGGGTAGCTCGCCGCCCGACCAGAACAAGACCCATGCTATGGCAATCTAGAACATAGAAAAACCTGGTTATATTTTTTATTTCAGCGCCATCTATCTGCCAGCTAGGCGAACAAAAAATATTGTGTTGCAATATAAAAATATTTATTAATGAACAGGGAAAATGCCGGGAAACAGTGCGAAACACATTCACTTAAATAAAATGATTCTTTGAAAATATAAATAATAAATGTTGAAAAAAAAATTGTGAATGAAAGCCGAGTATTTAGAGACCTGTTATTTGGTTCTGTAATTGGTTTTTGAAAGTTGACATAATGGGAATTTATCATAGTTGCAATGGCAATACTTTAATTGCAAATGTCTGTCTGCGTTTGAGTGCCGGTTTTCCGTTACTCGTTCAGATTTTGGCTTTTGCAATTACTTTTTAATTGTTTCGCGAGTGCATCTGTTACCCACGTTGAGTTGAGCCTCTGCCCCTCCGTGTTGCTGTGCCGCGTTACTATCATCCTCCATTTCGTACGTCCACGTTGAGTTCTCCTTCGTACCGGCGTTTCGGAATAAACTCGTAAAGTTTCTGTTTTGTTTACTATTGAGCACAGGAGCTCGTTAGAGGTTGGATCCATAATAGCGAATAGTGAACCGAACATTAAGTGAACTTTCATCATGTCACAAAACTCTTGTTGTGTACCTGGATGTTCAGTGACTATCAAGGATGGTATGTACTTAATTCTGGTGTGCCCTAGTTTTCCTATCTCCAATAAAAATTCTTTTCCCTATCCAGATAAAACAATGATTATAAATATGTTTGTTATTAATTTAATACTAGCTAACCCGGCAAACTTCGTATAGCCACAGAATATATATATATTTTTTTTTACCTTTAAAACCTTCAACGGATTTTCACAAATAAACCAAAACCAAAATTAACCAAACCGGTCAGTGGGTAGCCTTAGGAGCGGAATCAATCCAGCCGTCCTCAAGTTTTAGCAAGACTAATGAACACCAAATTTTACATTAAGAAGAAGATACTAAACTTGTACATAATTATGTTGTTTGTTTTCAGGTATAGGTATACCTACCTTACACCGCTTTCCAAATCCAAATGTGTATGCAGAGAAATTTAATTCCTGGGTTTCGAAAATTGGAGGCGCTGTAGTATTATGGATAGATTGGATGTATATAGTAACAGACGTGTTTGTCATAAAAATTTTGAAGAAATCCATAAGTATACAAGAAACAGATTGTGCAAATTAGCTGTTCCTGTACTGTATTTGCCGGGTAATATTTTTAATCAACTAGAAAAATTATCATGAAACATAAACAACAAATTCTCATTATTTATAAAAACTATTTTCAGAAAAACTACATACAGAATCAGTAACCCTGCCTGATCTGCCTTCAACATCTGGCTATCAAAGGATTCCTTGTGAAATTCCTATGAGAGGTATGTATATTACCTACCCATGAAGTGAGTTAAAAGTAGAAAATTTAAAATTATATTTACTTCAGTCAGAAAATAATTTAAAGAATATAGTTGCTAACAAAAAAAAAAAAAAAATAGCGTATAATCTTTGAATATTGCTATATTGTTACTAATATGTATTGCTAATATAGTTCTAAATGTTTCATTTGCAGAACAACTGTTAACCAAACCTGACACGATGCCTGCCCTATGTTCAATGTCTGATATTCAGAATACTTCGTCAGAATGTCAAATGAAAGGTTTGTATCTTATCTTTCATAAATAAAGCTAAACTCTAAACCATACAACGGCGGTAATCAACGGCTCAAAAGTATAGGCTATTTGACTGAAAAAATCTAAACAACTCTCTCTACCTATGTGAATATTTTATGTGGGTGTTTCATATTAAATCTCTTTTTCAGGACATGAACAGCGTATTATGCAGAAAGAACAGAATAAGAACTATATATATAAATCAACCAAACCAAAAGGTAGTGTGTTGTTTAAAATCTTATTATTTAATATCAGTACAATTAGCACGAGTTTTCAATATTTGAGTCGTTAAGTAAACTGGAACTTTGTCAATTTCAAATTGACAATTTTCAAGTCAAAAATTTGTTCCATCTTCGCACATCCGAGGCACTGTACCATTTTTCCATACAAGAAACGCTGTAAATACTAGAACATCTATATATATGTACTAGATTTCCGATCACTGTTTCAAAAACGGCCCGAAAAATATAAGTACAAATAGTTGGTGTGATGATATTTGATGTCAGTGTGGGCCAATTGCAGCCAACATTACCACGTGATAATGCCGAACTGCATGCAAAAATTGTACTTACAGCGCAATACTTAAATTTCGTAAAATTATAATTTTTCTTAATTCATTATTTAAATAAGTATAGGACGAAGTTTTGAAAATTGATATTTTGTAATTTAATTTGCTGTAACAGACAGATACTTTGATACTTCAAAAACACTTCATTTTTAAAATTGTCTTAAAATTGAAATCACAAAAAGTTTATTTATTTATTTAATAAGGTACATCAACAATATACATTAAATCGTTTTCTTAATTTTATAACTGAGACAGAGTTCTAGTATGTATATCTTTAACAGATGTACACATCACTTACCGTATGTAAACATAAACATTAAACTAAGGAAAATTACTAATACATTAAAATTTAAATAAATATATCAACCTAATTAATAATGTGAATCAAGATTAGGATTAAAATAAAATAACATGAACCACGAAAACACAAAAATAATTTAAAATTAAATCTTTCATAAAAAAATATTCCTACAACCTACCTAGGTACGACTAGTACATATTATTGATCGAAGTACTAGAAAGTCCCTGTAAAGTAATAGTGAAAACTAGTGCTAAGGGTACAGTTTTAATGGTCAAAAAACTGTTTTTTGAGTATGTATATTTATTTAAATTCGTAAGTAGTCTATTCACTAAGGTATTTTTTTTTTCAGGTGTATATGTGCCTGTTACGAAACATAGAGAATATAAAAATCTATTAAAGCAGCTGAAGAAGTCGGAAAGTGCTAAGGTGACTTTTAAGCAAAAATATAATCTTGCAAAGAAAATGACAAGAACCACAGCATTCAGCATTTTGACCTCAAAAATGTCAGCTACTGCAAAAATATTTTGCCAAATGCAAGTATCTCAAAGTGGCAAGAAAAAACCCGGAAGGCGATTCACACTTGACGAAAAAATTTTGGCACTATCATTGTACAAACCCTCACCGAAGGCTTATCGCTTGTTAAGTCAAATGTGCATTTTGCCTAGTCGAAGAACATTGCAAAATTTACTGCATAAATTAGATTTGAAAGTTGGCATAAATGAAATAATGTTTGATAACTTAAAAAGTAGGGTAGCTAAACTGCCAGAACACCACAAGTATTGCGCGATTTTGTTTGATGAGATGGCGATTCAACCATCGATTGCGTATAACAAAAGGTATGATAAAATAATTGGATTTGTTGACAATGGTGAAAAAACTGAAAAAGAATTTTGTGATCAAGAATTTCTAGATAACACGCATAAATTCAGGGAATGCTTACAAAATCTATCCTGGACAGATATCTACATGGAAAACGATGCAAATAAAGCATTCACTTGTTTCCATGAACTAGTATGTCTACTTCACAAGCTCTGTTTCCCAAAAGTACGGGTGAAGATAAATTTAAATAATAAAATAAAGCGAACGTGGATAAGCAAGGGTCTTAAACAGAGTTCAAAAACAAAGCGTTTCTTACGATATAAATATTATAAAAATAAAAATATACTAAACAAGAATAAATACACCACGTATTCAAAGCTATTACAAAAATGTATCCACAATGCGAAACGAAATGCTAACATAAAATTTATGAATAACAATGACAACAAATGTAAAGCCGCATGGACAGTTATAAGAAACGAAATACACAATACGGACCTAAAAAATAACATTGAACACATCAAAACACATGACAACACCATACTTACCAAACCAGCAGAAATAGCCTCTGCCTTCAACAAGCATTTTACTAATTATATCCCTACTCAGAATTGTACAAAAAGTTGCCGTAGTGATACACTAACTGCTAACTCGATGTTCCTCATACCTATGTCCGAAAATGAGGTTAGGAAACAGATATTATCTCTGAATAATACTAACTCTGAAGGCTATGATGAACTTAACACCCGAATTATTAAGACGTGTATCAATGAAATAAGTGGGGTATTGACTTATCTTATTAACTTGTCCTTTTCACAAGGAGTCTTTCCTAACGCATTAAAAATATCTGTGGTCAAACCGATATATAAAAAGGGTGAAAAATGTGATATGAATAATTACCGCCCCATAACACTGATACCCATCATGTCAAAAATTTATGAGAAATGCATGAATCAAAGAATAGTCGATTACTGTGAGAAATTTAATGTAATTAAAGAAGCGCAATTTGGTTTTCAGAAACATAAGTCCACATCGTTGGCCATCTTTTCACTCTTGAGATCAATACTGACCAGCATTAACAACAAACAACTAACGACAGGGCTATTCTTTGATCTGTCGAAAGCATTCGATCTTGTCTCACATAAAATATTACTTTTAAAGTTGGAGGCCCTCGGTATTAGAGGACTGCCACTTGAATGGATATCATCGTACTTGGCTAACAGACAACAACATGTCACGATCACCAAACTTGACGAAAATAGGGACAAGACAAACTACACGTCGGAATACATAAACACAACACGCGGCGTCCCCCAGGGTAGCATATTGGGTCCCATTTTATTCCTACTCTACATAAACGACATAGTTAAGGTAACCAACCATAAATGCTTCCTTTTTGCCGATGACATTTCCATAATTGCTACTACCGATAAGAAATATAAAACGATTACTGATCATGAAGCGGACATAAATAATACAATTAACGATCTAACGACATGGTTAAATAATAATAATTTATCTATTAATCTTAATAAATCAGTATACATACAATTTAATCAATCTTATAATAATAAATTTAATTTTAAAATGGACATACCGAAAATCACACTTGTAACAAAAACTAAATTTTTAGGAGTCATAATTGACGAGCATTTAGACTGGAAAGCACAGGTTGATTACGTTTGCACTAAAATAAATAAATTTGTCTATGCACTGAGACAAATTAAAAAAGTAACTAATATTAAAACGGCTGTGATGTCATACCGTGCATATGTTGAGTCTACACTACGGTATGGACTAATTATGTGGGGAAATAGTACTGATATCAATAGAGCATTTGTCGCCCAAAAGAAATGTATACGAGCTATATACGAGATTCCATATGATGAATCATGTAAACCGATATTTAAAGAGCTTGGTTTGTTACCGCTACCTTCATTGTATATTTATGAAGCATGTATGTTTGTTAGAAAACACAAGGAACTTTTTAAAACAGCAGAGGAAATAAACTCGAGAAGTCGACGTGACCAATATAGACTTGTGTTGGATGAGCTGCCTAGATCAGCAAAATATAATAAAAATTCTTTGGCCATGTGTGTACGGATTTATAATAAAATACCAAATACGCTTAAAACGTTAAATTGTAAATTATTTAAAATACAATTATATGAATGGCTCAATAATAATAATTTTTATAATATTAATGACCTTTTTATATGAAATCAATGTAATGTAATTTAATTTAATTCAATATTATAATGTATTTTTAGATAGTAAGTAAGTTTGCATGCTTTATTTTTAAGCAAAACATGTAGATCTAATTTAATATAACACCATTGTATACCATGTTTTAAGCAAATAAAAATATCTTATCTTATCTTATCTTATCTTATCATGTCCTAGTTTTTATGATAAGAGGTGTTGTCAAAAAATTCAAGCAACCAATAGCTTATTTTTATTGTCAAGTACAAAGACACACGAGCTTAAAGCTCAAATTAAAAATATTATTTTAAAAGTCCAAGAAACTGGACTAAAAGTCATAGCCACCATTTGTGACCAAGGCACCTCCAATATCGCAGCCATAAACTTGCTATTGAAGGAGACAAGAGAAATTTTTATTAGAAAGGGCAAAGCATACCGAGACGGCTACTACAAGATAGGGAACGACAAAATTGTCACCCTGTATGATCCACCACACCTTATCAAAGGGATAAGGAATAACTTGCTAGACAAAAATTTGAAATACACAATGAACGGAAAGGAGTGCACTGCTAAATGGTCCCACATTGTGGCCTTATATAATAGGTGCCCATCATATAAAGGCGTCAAACTAGTGCATAAACTAACTGCCCTCCATGTATTTCCTAGTTTAATCCCAAAGATGAGAGTGAAACACTGTACACAAGTGTTTAGTCAGTCAGTTGCAGTTGGACTTGGATGTTTAGCAGGTATGTAGATGCTTTCTACAATTTGTTATTTTCATTGATGAGTTTCCGGGTTCGATTCCCAGGTCAAGTATTGTTATTGGGTTTTTCCATTAGGAATTTCTCAGTAGTTGATGGCAATTGATGGCAATAAGCTCGCTCCCTATTAAATGGGAGTTATACATAAAGTAAAGCAAACTAAGACTGTGGCAAACCGATCTCACATAAAAACAAACAACGCGAAATGTGGGTGTATTCGGTGATCACAGGCGTGAAGTTAAGTTTATTCATTATTTTGTATCATTATTTTGTACAAAGCAGATGTTTTTGCTATTAAGTAGTTCATGTAGTTATGAATTTGTTTTTTTACAGATATGGGAGTCCTGGACAAAGCGAGCCACGAGACAGCGGAACTTCTTATATTTTTTGACAATCTTTTTGATAGTGTTAATGGCAGCTTTAGCGATATTAGACATGGGAAAATGTCCAACTTCACCACATCAAAACTTATGGAATTACAGTATCCCTATCCTCAAAACTATAAGATTTGTAAATGGGAAAAGTCAAGGAGTAGTGCCTTCCTTATCCAGTTGGATAAAAACTTTAGAAGGTTTTAAAAATATTGTATTTTTTTTACATTCAAAGGGGATCAATTCCTTATTACTGCGTAATTTCAACCATCCACTGGAGAACTTTTTTGGGGCAATTCGAGCTCATGGCCATAGCAATATAATGCCCACGGCATCTGCATTTGAAGCAGCTTTTAAGACACTCCTAATCAACTATGTAACATCTTCACATTCAGTTGGATCGAACTGTGAAAAAGATGACAGTGTTTGTCTCAAGTCACTAAAATCTCTTTTAGTAAATCTTGGAGACAGCAAGACACCAACTGAATGTGAAAATGAAATAGACTGTGCTCACATGTGTATGGAACTTCTAAATGCAGAAGCGTTATTAAGAAGTAAAACTCCAGTGGATATGGAAAAATGCGCAGCAATTGGTTATTGCAGCGGTTGGATGGCACAATTTGCAAAAAAAAATGTGTACAAGAACTGTGCCACTTGCAGGCATGATTTAGAAGAAGAAAATATATTAGATTTTCATAAATATATAAAAATGAAAGAATATGGAAATAAAAAGTGGTTGTACTACCCTACTAGGGCACTGTTTGATTTCTTTGTCCAAGTGGAACACATTTCCACAGAAATACTAAAAGAAAATTGTAATAAAACTAATTTAGGTGGATACATAAAGTTAATTATAACTATCAATTTAAATTTCAATTTTATCTCATGTGCAACACATAAAAATGAATTAACGAATTTTCTAAATAAACTAAAAATCGCGGGTTACTCACGTGTATATATTGAGAAAAGCTCTACTAGTTTCGAGCCACAGAGGGGTTCTTCCTCATGAGCAGCGTGCGCGGACGCGGCGACGTCGCGCAGCCTACTGGTTAGCGTTGGCGCCTGCATCGCTGTTGATGGTTGCGCTGCGGCGAGTCCAACGCGCCATCTGCCGGATACCACTCGCGTTTGCTTCCATCTCCGGCGGCGGCGCGTGTGACGATGTTGAGGCGCACGGTACGTTCACCAGTGGCGCGGGTAGTGGGTTCGATTCCGGGCCCGGCACAAAGTCTGTGTTACATATGACGCTTACTGTGTCACACTCCAGACTGTATATGCTTCGGACCGACGTAGTCTCCAAGCTCGGCTTCCACGCGGGTGGCAATGCCCAGCCGGCTAATCTCCTCGGCGTCGGCTAATCTCCCGCCCACCCGGTCAGCTGAGACAACTGCTACGCTCGCCAAAGGATAAGGATCCGCTGGCTGTGCCCGGTGTGTACATTATAGCGTACGTTGCGCTGATGGCGCGTTGGACTCGCCGCAGCGCAACCATCAACAGCGATGCAGGCGCCAACGCTAACCAGTAGGCTGCGCGACGTCGCCGCGTCCGCGCACGCTGCTCATGAGGAAGAACCCCTTTGTGGTTCGAAACTAGTAGAGCTTTTCTCAATATTTACACGTGAGTAACCCGCGATTTTTAGTTAATTTAGTATGTCTCACGATAGTTATTATAAAAACATAACGAATTTTCTTATCAATAAATCAATCAATTTTTTTATTAATAATTGGTGCAAAGAAATCAACGGTGTAATTACTGGTAAAATAACCTTTTGGGATAAAAATGACCCCATGAAGGAAAAAGCATACAACCACTACTCCAGAAATAAAGGGAGGAAGAGAATAACCCAAACTAATAAATCTGTGAATATTTAATTTTAATCGCAAAATAAATCTGTTAAAAAAAACTACGTTTAAAAAAACCGACTTCAAACCGGCACCGACTTTAAACCTATGAATAGGTAGCACATGTAATTGATAGTGTTTTATTATTAATATTAAAAGTATTAGCTTCGCGTACGTAAGAGTGGTATTAAAATATCTTTTTTAATTATTTGACAATTTTTTGTTTTTGAAGTCGGTTTTTTTAAACGTAGTTTTTTATAAGTCTTACATTATTTGTATGAATACGATTGTCAGCCTCATGGCCCATCTAAGATCATTGAGAGTAGATACAACTACGCCGTGTGCTTTTAGACAGGAAGAGTGACGAAGAAATCACACCTCAAGGTGATTTTAATAAATGATAAAATTTTATAACTGAATAGATTTTAAATAGTCAAGAATGCTCTGCATTTTTCTTTATTTCCCAAGCAATTAATTTTAAGGCTTGATCGCCTAGACTTAAAATTCAAATCTATGTGTATCTAATCAAGCTTACCTAGGTAGTATGATTTCTAAAGCTACAATTTACGCCTTTAATTTTCTAAATTAGAAGGTACAGTTATAAATGGGTACATTATCATTTAATACAACATAGGTACGTTACGAAGCAAAATGAGACAAACAGCTCATTAAAATAAACATAGAGTTAAAGATAAGTGTAAATCACCGAAGTGTCTACAAAACGTGAAACATTTATTCAATATTTCATTGTATTTGAAACGTCGAATTAATTTATTTTGACCTGGGAAACTACCCAATTGCAAGCTCAAATAATATTCTTGTTACTTTAATTAAGACTTTGGTAACCATCCGTAAACTTAATGATTATCACTGTAATAACAACTTTAAGGATCAATAATCGACTATTGAACAATTATATCGATACTTTGTTATCATGCCATGGTAATTTCCGTTCGTTTACGACATAATCGTGCGAAGCAACGACTGCAAGCATCAGCACCGTATGACTGTAATAGTGATATCTAACTTCTGGGTAACAACCGGTGCTACAAGTATAATCGTCACGAAATACCATTTATTTATTTTTGTGAGGGGGAAATGATCAATCGCCAAGGGTGAATCCTAAAACCTCCCTTTTCCTGGTCCTACTCTAGGCCGAGGACGGTACCTTATCGCGCTAGTTCCGCAACCCTAGCTGTCTTAAAATCCCTGAGCCCAATTCGGTATCAGCCAATAATTCTTTGTATATTTCGCAGTATAATAGAAGGTAAAGCCATGAGTAGCTTGAACCCTATGGATATAAATATACATTCAGTCAACAAAGTATCGGGAATGAATGTTTTTTTTATGGTTCCAAATTCGTTTTTTTTTTGTTGTTGTTAGATTGGCATAACTGTTTTCCATTTTGGCGCGGAATTTGAGTTGCATCTGTTATTTATATTAAAAACAGTGCTGTTTTTAGTTTTGTAATATCTAGTGTGCATTGCGAATTTCATAATGGACAAAAACATCGAACAAAGAGTGTCTTAAATTTGGCATCGCCAATGAAATTTCGTGTTCGGAGGCACTCAAAATGTTACAGAAGGCTTACGGTGAATCGACTTTATCAAAAACACGTGCTTATGAGTGGTACAAAGCGTTCAAAAGCGGTCGAAATGTGATGGAAGATTTGCCTCGTTCTGGTAGGCCATCAACGTCTGCAACTGAAGTTAACATCGCAAAAGTGAAGGAAATAGTGACTGAAAATCCTCATTCAAGTTTGAGAGAGATGGCCGCCGAACTTTCTGTATCTCACGAGTCGATCCGTACCATTTTAACAAATAATTTGGGTATGAAACGTGTTGCCGCTCGGCTAGTCCCAAAAGACCTGAATTTTCTTCAAAAACTAAATCGCATGAAAGTCGCTGAGGACATGCTAGAACGAGTCAATACCGACCCAACATTCATGAAACGCATTGTTACTGGTGACGAGACGTGGGTTTACGAGTTTGACATGCAAACTAGTCAACAAGCTTCGGAATGGCGCCTTCCAACTGAACCAAAACCGAAAAAACCACGTCAAAGTCGATCAAAAGTCAAAGTCATTGTAATATGATTGAAAGACTTGGATCTTGGATACTCGACTTTATTTATACAGTACACAGTCCTGCAGCTCACTGCACCAGAGTTACATTGTCAATGGCCGACACTCGCTCGGCCACCCTCTTTATAGTGATATGACGACATAGACAATAATAGTGCAACACTGATTAGTAATACTAATCATAGACAACATCCCCCTTGTTAAGTTTAAATTAACCCTTTACAAAACAGACATATCACTATGACTACTTGACAATATTATAAACGACTTATACTTATATAACTTGACTAGGTACTTAATTTACAACATATAAGATTACAAAATATACTTAATCTATTTCTTCTATTAGCCTTCTTGTGGGCTTTACAATACGACCTGAACGTGTAACAAATTGACTACTTGAGGATCGAGATGCGAGTTCTTGAGGTCCAGCCTTCTGACTGTCACCATCCTCTCTCCCTTGCGATGACAAAGACGACGACGACGATGAGTTGGATAGCATAGGAGAGAACTTATGCCTTAAGTGAATCCTATTTCTCCTATACCTAACTCCATTGACATCCTCAACGACATATGACCTATTATTTGCCAGCCTTTGCTTGACAATAGCCTGTTCCCAATTACAATTAGGTTGTCTTTTGAAGTAGACATGATCATTGGGATATAACAATGGTAAAGGCTTAGCACTTCTATTATAATATTTAGACTTACTATCATTATTCTTAGTTACACATTCTTTGTAATCTTTAAATGTTACTACCTTTGTTTTTATTTTCTTATACGACTTAGGGACATTGTCTCTTAAATTCCTAGACATTAAGAGTTGAGCTGGGGACGGTAAATTATTCTTAGGTGTGTTTCTATATTGCAACAAAGCTATATAAGGATCAGACGAATTTTCTTTGCATTTTTTCAGCATATTTTTGACAATTTTAACTGAACTTTCAGCTTGACCATTAGACTGTGCATGATATGGACTAGTAACAACATGTTCTATGTCCCATTCATGTAAGAAATTTTTAAATTCTAAAGATTGGAAAGGAGGTCCACCGTCAGACACTAATGACAAAGGTATACCATGACGGGCAAAAATCGACTTTAAATGTGTAATTACATTTTTGGCTATTTACAAAGCTATTGCTATGTATTTAGAATAATAATCTGTAACAATTAAGTAAGAAAGACCATCAAAGTACATTAAATCAATACCAACTTGTTGCCATGGATATTTGTTAATTTCAAAATTTTGTAATGGCTCTTTTTGGTTAGCAGGTTTAAATTTTGCACATATAAGACATTGTTCTACTAAATTTTTAATATCAACTGACATGTTTGGCCAATATAAAGAATCTCTAGCTAATTTAAGACATTTATTTATTCCTTGGTGACCTTCATGAATTTTATCCAACATTTCTTTATACATAGACTGTGGTACTATTAATTTTGATCCTTTAAATAACAAATCCTTAACTACATGTATTTCAGCTTGTACATTCCAATATGGTTTCACTAATTGACTAACTTTGTTTTTACTTTTTGGCCATCCTTCATAATAATATTTCTTTAACAATTGCAAACTTTCATCTTTATTAGTTTGTTGTGACAATTTTGTACTGTAATCCTTAGTAATTGCTAAATTTGAATGCATTAAATTGACATGACAGGTTATTTCAGACTCATTCTCTGGAATATAATGATCTTTTAAGGCTGCTCTCGACAAAGTATCAGATATGAACATTTGTTTACCTGGGACATGTATAACTTTCAAATCATACTTTTGCAAAGTTAACATCATTCGCTGTAACCTAGCTGGTACATCATGTAATGGTTTATCAAACAGGTAGACTAAAGGTTTGTGATCTGTGTGAACTGTAACTCTGTGACCATATACATACTGGTGAAATTTTTCACAACCAAATTGAATTGCAAGCAATTCTTTCTCTATTTGAGCATACCTTGACTGGGTTGTGGTTAAAGTTTTAGAACTATAAGCAATGGGTTTATTATTTTGTAAAATGACTGCTCCCAATGCTGATTTAGACGAATCTACTGACAAGACTAATGGAATATTGGGGTTATAGTGAGCTAAGACAGGTGACTTTGTGATTTCATCTATTAAACCCTTAAGACATTTATTGTGATTTTCATCCCAAGACCAGACAGAATCCTTTTTCAAAAGATTTCTTAAAATTTGAGTTTTTTCTGACAAATTACTAATAAAGGGCCCTAAATAATTTATCATACCTAATATTCTTTGTAATTCTTTGACATTTTTTGGTGTAGGCATATTGACAATTGCTTTAACTTTTTCTTGGTCAACCCTTGCACCATCTTTACTAAAGATATAACCTAAGAAACAGACTTCAGACACTAGAAATTTACATTTAGATTTGTTAAATTTTAAATTAACTTGACGTGCTCTTTGCATGACTTTATGTAATCTCTCATTATGTACGGACTCATTTGGGCCATAGACTAGAATGTCATCAATGAATATTAAGACTCCTTCCAAATCACCAAACAAATTCATCATAACTCTTTGAAATATTTCTGATGATGCATTTATTCCAAAAGGTAACCTTAAATATTTATATCTACCAAATGGTGTTTGAAAAGTACATAATTTAGAACTATATTCATCTAATTTTAACATCCAAAAACCCGAAAATGCATCTAAATGAGAGAAACAAACAGCTCCAACTAGTTGAGATCTTATCTCATCAATTGACTTAAGTGGATATATTTCCCTTATGATATTTTTATTTAAATTTCTAGGATCTAAACAAATTCGTAACTAACCTGAACTTTTTACAGTTATAACTATACTATTCACCCACTCAGTAGGCTTAATGACGAGTGTCAAGAAAGTACCGGGAAAAAGTCAATAATACACACAATGTTTGTTATTCATCTAAATTTATTTTATCACCTTCAGAAACGATACACTTACGCCAACGAATAATCCAATCATCGAAACTATTTTTTAAACGCTGTTTTCGGTTTTGGTTCAGTTGGAAGGCGCCATTCCGAAGCTTGTTGACTAGTTTGCATGTCAAACTCGTAAACCCACGTCTCGTCACCAGTAATAATGCGTTTCATGAATGTTGGGTCGGTATTGACTCGTTCTAGCATGTCCTCAGCGACTTTCATGCGATTTAGTTTTTGAAGAAAATTCAGGTCTTTTGGGAATAGCCGAGCGGCAACACGTTTCATACCCAAATTATTTGTTAAAATGGTACGGATCGACTCGTGAGATACAGAAAGTTCGGCGGCCATCTCTCTCTAACTTGAATGAGAATGAGGATTTTCAGTCACCATTTCCTTCACTTTTGCGATGTTAACTTCAGTTGCAGACGTTGATGGCCTACCAGAACGAGGCAAATCTTCCATCACATCTCGACCGCTTTTGAACGCTTTGTACCACTCATAAGCACGTGTTTTTGATAAAGTCGATTCACCGTAAGCCTTCTGTAACATTTTGAGTGCCTCCGAACACGAGATTTCATTGGCGATGCAAAATTTAAGACAAACTCTTTGTTCGATGTTTTTGTCCATTATGAATTCGCAATACACACTAGATATTATAAAACTAAAAACAGCACTGTTTTTAATATAAATAACAGATGCAACTCAAATTCCGCGCCAAAATGGAAAACAGTTATGCCAATCTAACAACAACAAAAAAAAAATTAAAATTCGAATTTGGAACCACAAAAAACATTCATTCCCGATACTTTGTTGACTGAATGTAAAATCTAGAAACCAATTAAAGGTTTTCACATATTATGAAACTAAGCTACAACTACTAAAAAACAATGAAAGTGTTACACTACAGCAATATAAAATACAAACTGACTTAAATTAACACAATTATTGAATCACATCAAACCAGTGTTTAGAAAGAGTTCTCGTGAATACTGTGGCTTAGTGACAAATAGGTCAAGTTCCGAATAGACCGTAAGTGTTTTGAAGTACTTTACAGCTCTTATAAAGTACCTACCTATGAATTTCAACGATAACTGGTACTGCAATGACGGACATTAAGATTAAGAGATGGTATCCTGACCGACCTTTTTGGAACGCGTAAACCAATGTTAGAAAGAAGGGTAGGCGAGTCAATATGTGATTGAGCCAGAAGGTTAATCAATACCAACCAAGAGCTACGCTCAGTGTATGGTTCCGTATTTTCCTTACTGTCAAATCAGCGCCGCCCATGGACACCCGCAACGGAGGAGTTACGAGTGCGTTGCCAACCTTTTAGGGATTTGGAGATTTAGGGATTGAGAAGGGATTGGGGGAGGGGAAGGATTGGGTCCGCCGGTAACCTCACTCAGACGGCGAAACGCAACGCTGTGGTTACTTCACGCCGGTTTCCTGTGAGGCCGTGGTATCACTTCGGTCGAGCCGACCCATTCGTGCCGAAGCATGGTTCTCCCACACTTAAAAATGTGATGTATTTGAAGTTTTTGATGTTTATTTCGGTTTGCGTAAGCCGATTTTCCGGGTTCCTAGTTTACTATCGAACCCTAAAAAAGATTAAAATAACTTAAAGTCTCGACGTGGTCTCGACTTTGTACAGACATTGTTGACTTTTTCACAAAACACAATCTTTTTAAAAAAATTCTCCAAGGCTTTTTCGTGGTTCTCATTATCAGTAGAAGCAGCTAAAAAACGGCCACACACAAAATTCTTTTCTCATTTTAATCCTATAATAATAGGTATATAGGTTTTTTTATAATAACATATTAACCCATATTGTTTGTTCTAGGGATCTTATTGATGGCGCTGATTTGAGACAACGTATTAATTGAGGACACTAAAATATTGATTTTATCACTATTTCCTCAATATTATATACATAGAAATCATTGTAAAATTAATGACAAGAACTCAGAATACAGAACTATTCCGCGCGCGCCTCAAAGAGCCAATAGACCACCACAGTCGGGGCCCTAAAGGGCTGATGTTTAGCCGGGGCTGCGGGGTAAACGCAATGAGGCACCGGGACCTCGGCCCAGAGCAGGAGAAGGAACGGGGGGGTTTTTAGTCAGTAAGAGTCTGACACTCTCTCTCGTCTTACCCTGGGCGGGAGAAGTCAATGGATGATTTTCCCCTGACAAAAAAAAAAAAAAAGAACTATACTCTGAGGACAAGAAACCGCTCAATGACCCAAAAACAAATTTACGCAACCGCCATCTATGGGCATGCCCTGAAAATTAATATTCTCACATGTTTGACAATGAATTCTACTACTATAGAAAGTAGCAGCTGTCTTAAAAATATACAAAGCAGTGGAAAGATGGCGCTGATTTAAAGCGACAAAACAAATCGCTCCACACAAAAAAGTAACACCAGCAAAATTGCAATAAATTATTTCTACCTTGTTTTCTATATTCTCTTCATGACAGTAGTCTTCATAGGATAAAAATGAAACTCACGATTACAAAAAAATTGTTTTGTAGGAGAAAACTAAACCTAAAAAATATTAAGAGGTATGACTGAAGATTATGAGACACTTGGTCTAATAAAACTGCAAGCATAAATGTTTTGAGTAGCAGTTTAAAAAATCCAGGTTTCCTTTCATGGTATTTATGGATACCATAAAATACTGTAAGTATTCGTAGAACGTATAAATGAGTTCTGCAGACCAGGTTTTACTTTTTTTATTATTGAGAGAGAGCGCTACTGTGCGCATTTAAACATTAGCCCCGTGTATAAAATTAAAAAAAAATAGTTATTGTGATGAAAACAAGTAAAAAAGTGATTAAAACTATAGTTATAAAGGACATACAGTGATCAAAGTTAAAGTACATCAAAGTTATTCCAAAATTGTAGTGAAATAGAGATAAATATGAAGGCACCGGGGGGTTGGTACAAACATCAACATCCTGATCATCGCCTTCACAGTCCATCGTAGGGCGTAGGATTTTATAATCAGGCCGAATAAATTACAAGAATAACGGACGTCGGCGATCCGTCTCCTATGACAGTCACAGCGCTCGCTCTCCAGCATAATGCGCACGCAGAACTGCCAGTTTGACGTTCCGCCAGAGTACGATTTATGGTACCCTCGTCCGATGAATTGTGATAAAACCTCCTTCAAAATTCAATTTAAATAATCGTCGCTCCGACAAATACTTTATAACGGCTGCTGTGTTCAAATTCAAATATATATTTTTAACACCACAATAAATTGTTCAATTCCAAATGTGAGAAATATATCGTGATAAAATTACAAACCTATAAAAGGTAGGAGAAGAATAATATACAATTTGCTGCAGTTCCATAAAATTAAATAAAGATTGCTTCGACTTTCTTATAATAGCGACATCTTTTGATGAAAGGATTAACATAATTGGAAATATCCATTTTGCTGTTCAGCGCCATCTATTAGAGACATAATAAATAAATTTAAGACAAACGTCAGTATTTCAACAGTACCAATATCTACCACTGGAGGACAGTACTAGTCGAAAAAGTAAAATAAGAAACGGAAATGGCTTCATTATGTGCTGGGTGCTATCAGAAAATATCAGAAGAAGAAACTTACTTGCAAAAAATGCGCAAATACATACGATCTACAATGCGCAAATGTATCAATTCACCATTTTACTTAACTAATACCATTGACCATTGAGCATAAAAATAAAGTGCAATGCCAAGCTTGTTACTGTAAAATCCCTAAAATCGGCAATACTAACACCCCCATACGTCCACAAGACCGTGAGCTATCCCAGCAAACAAAATCGCCTTGCGAAGAAAGTACCTACCATCACAATTAGAAAAAGGACCATCAATACGTACAACAACACCTTCAACTCCGACGACCTAAGTATACTTGGAAACACAATAAATGCAGACGAAAAGGAAACAGCCACTTCACCAATTCACATTGCAAAGCAAAAGCGAAATTATTATGCAAGGCCTTAAAGAAAATAATACAGCTATCATTACTGAAATTAAAAGTACAATCCAAAGTGAAATTAATAAGGCCATTACTACATTAAAAGAAGAAATAGAACAAAAAACAGATATATTTAATAAACAGAACGAACTAAGAAAGGAAGAAATAGAAAAAGTTAGCATTAAAATTGAATGCCTCACAGAAGAAAACGAGAAACTGTAAAAAGAGATATTAGATATGAAAAACAAACAGAAAAGATACCTCAACAGTAACTTACACTGAAACAAACTCAAAGAAAATAGTTCTCTACCGATTGGCAGAATACTACAAAGAACCAGAATTGGAGCTACACAATAGAATCTCAGAACTCTTCTACAACACAATGAACGTAGACCTAACAGGCTATAGAGAAGATACATATAGAATTGGTAAATACAAAAACAACAATAGACCACTCGTCATCGAATTAATCAGCAAAAGAATGGCGAGATACATTACAAACAATGGTCAGTACCTTCAGGGGACCCGACTATCTATCTCGGAGTTTCTATGTAGATACTAACACACGAAAGGAAAGACAAATAATGCGAGAAGAAATGTTGCGGGCTCGACAAGATGGATTTTTTGCGATCATCAAAAACAATCAACTGTTTATTGAAGGAAAAATTAACCTGAAACAAGAAAAATACAACTCCTCACAGATAAGAATAGTACTAAAACCAATTCACCTAACTAAATCGCCATAACTACTATTTTTTAGATTTTTATACCCTAGACCCCATAGAGTATGTAAACCTTACCCTACTAGCGGCCCACCCCCGCTTCGCACGGGTCCAACTATCTCGCTACCTATCAATGGGTCACTTTTTCCTAATCTTCCACTCTACTTTTTTAATATTTTCTTTGATAAGAACCTTCTCCTGACAATAACAATCACAACAAAAAAGAATTAGCAAAATTGATCCAGTTGAGTTATGCGCTTACCAACACATTTTGCGATCCATTTTTATATATAAGAAGATTGCACATTTAATACAGTTAGGTACAAATAGTTCTCTTACATGTCTTAACATTTTACTAGACTACGTGTTTACAAACACATGGAAGAATTATATCTATATGTACCTTAAAAATTATGGTAATATTGTTGGTGTGGCAACACTATCTACGCTCCGTTTCTCGATACTTTGTACATTTCATTATAAGTATGAAGTATTTAGTACATTTTATTATAAAGTTGACACAAACTACAAACAAATCTATGTTTATTTAAATTATCTATTATTTTTCGTTAATATATAATAATATATATATTTTTATATACCTAGAAGATTGGGTAAGTCATTTTAAGAATTTATGCAAGTGTTGTTAATTGAATATTGCTTGTAACGAATAACGAAACGGGTTGTCATTTGTCAATTGTCATTTTACAACGACAGAAAGACAGTCACGCACGGTATTGTATTGCGATATTTCTGTATTTTGAGTGCGGTATTTTCAAAATATTGATGTCTGGTTTTGTTAGAAACTGAGGACACGATAACACAAATAACGCAATAACTTCAGTGAGGAAAAACCGAAAAAGTTGAACTTATAACTTTTTTATAAAATAAAAACAATGACGACAAAATCGTGGTCCTCATGAATGTAACTTTTGTTGGTTGCAGATTGTTCACAAATAGAACCAGTAGTAAATTGTATTACACCAAGTTTACAACAGAAATTACCTTTAAATTAATAATTGGCCACACATAAGGCATCCAATAAGAAAACAACTTTTACTATACATATATAAAAAAAATCAATTAACTCAAATACCTATCTAAATATTTACCAAATGTAAATAACAACGATTAACAACTTCCACTAAATAACTATTCATCCCTTTCAAATCCATTGCTTCTTTTTGTTTGAAGTTGAAGACTACCCTAGCCTAGAGTCATTTAGAACACTAAATGACTCTTAGAAGAAAGTCTTTGAGAAAAATTGATGTTGTGGCAACATCCATTTTTCTCAAAGACTTGTTATTTGAGAGCGGTCTTATGGTGCCTCATCATTGTTGTCCCTTGTTGTCATCGTTTATTTAAATTTTAATGTATTAGTAATTTTCCTTAGTTTAATGTTTATGTTTACATACGGTAAGTGATGTGTACATCTGTTAAAGATATACATACAAGAATACTCTGTCTCAGTCATAAAATTAAGAAAATGTATTTTATGTATATTGTTGATGTACCTTATTAAATAAAATAAAAAAAATAAAAATCATGATTTCTTTTTTACTACATCCCAGAGCTTTATCAATGGTAACACACACAAAAATGAAATTACATACATTTCTGGCGACACAATGTGTAAAAAATATACTTTACTTGAAAGCTACTTTTATTTTGTAAGGGGAAAATCATCCAATGACTGGGAGGATGAGTGTCAGACCCTTACTGACTAAAAACCCCACCATTCCTTATGCTGCTCTGGGCCGAGGCTGCTGTGCCTCATTGTGCTTGCCTCGCAACCCCCGCTGAACAGCAGCCCTAAAGAGCCCCGTCTTTGGTGGTATATTGGCTCCTCGAGGGTACCCTAGGGTCTGGTTCTTGTGGGGCAGCGAGTTACCCTTACTCGCCGTCCGCAGACCCGTGCTTACGGTGGCCGGAGATCGTCTCTTGATCCCCGACGCCCGGAATGTCGCCTACTGCGGCGTATGGGGCGTGAGGAGGAGGATAGCACCCTCACGCGGTCGGCCTCCTTTGCGAACATAACTGCTTCGCAGCAACATGAGACTGCTTCCCAGTTCTTCTCACTTCACGACGGCACCATCGCCTCGACTAAGACCGGACGCGAGAGCCATAGCATCACTTGAACATACAACTTCTTGCTATTCGAAATCACTAGGTAGGTAGGTATGAACCGGTAATCAGTTGGAAACTTGGAACTGAATACTAACTAAGTAACAGATTTGAAGCAATAGCTGCAAATTAGAGAACGCAACGCAATAAAGAAGGTGGGTTTTTTTTTTGAAAATTCGGACATCTATCGGTACCTATTACCTAATTGTTGTACGATGAGGTTTTCAAGGACCTTGTCAGTTTTAAAATTTTCCGTACCTACTTAATACTTATGTAGTGGGTTCTAGTAAGTTTTCTGTAGTTCTATTTAGTGGCCACTAGGTGTATCGCAATCCGGGATAATATACTGGACCACAGGATTTCAGACGCGAAGAAATCTCATTTTGTTATCGCTACCTATACTTTTTTAAACTAAGAGTGTTTTTTTCCTTGTATCATGGCCCAATGCCTCCATTTGTTGATAGGGTAAAACACTTATTTGCGTATATTAAATATCCATAACAGCCGAAAGAGTAGGCGATCCTAGACAAATTGGCTACAGGGTTGGGTGGTTTTAATTTGGAAAAATGCCCAGTACAGTAACCTAAGGAGAAAGGAGTTGAAGATTTTACGGCATTTATTTATTTATTTATTTATTAAAACTTCATGCACAATGGGTACATAGGCGGACTTAATGCCTTAGGCATTTTCTACCAGTCGAGCCTTGGGTGATGCAGAGATGAGCCAATGGTCGGTGCAAGAAGCAAGCAGACTTAAATTTAAATGAGTGAAGACGAGATAGATAAATATATATGTGCAAATATTTACACACAAGTTACAATAGGTACATAATATATTTATAAATAACATATACATATATAATATATACTTATACTTACTATAATATACTATATATATGGTGGTCACGATTCAGCCAAACCTTTTAGCAAGAGCTCACGAACCTTTTGTTTGAAAGTCAAACGACTAGACATATCAGGCTCCCCCCTGATATCAGGATGGATATCAGGGGGGAGCGCATTCCACAGCAAGACAGACTGAACGAAAAAGGAGGAGTGGAGAAAATCAGTACGATGAGTGGGACATTGAAGAAGACGGTTATGGGAAGAACGAAGGTTCTTGCTGTGGTTTGCGCACATGTATTGAAAGTAAGACGATAGGCGAAAAAGGTGAGGTAAGGAAAGAGAACAGAGTGGTTAGCGCCCTTTGCTCCCTGCGCTGGCGTATGGGCAACCACTTTAATTGCAACCGATGTGCAGAAACATGATCATATTTACGCAGGTTGAAAACGAATCGAATGCAGTTGTTAAGAAGTCGGTCAAGTTTATTGAGTAGATCAGCATTCAGGTCGTAGTAACAAACATCAGCATAATCAATAATAGGAAAAACCAAGGCCTGCACCAGCATCGCTTTCGTAGCAGACGGAAGCAAATTCTTTAGTCGATACAGTGTCCGTAAGGATCCAGTGACCCTCTTACATACGCTCACAACTTGTGCATGCCACTTCAAAGTACAGTCAATATACAGGCCCAGATCCTTTACCTCATTGTTTAGCGGGATAGTGGCACTATCAAAGAGAATGTTTGGTAAAAAATTAACATGTAATTAATTAACATTAATTAATGTTAGTGTTAACAATGGTATCGGTCTTATTGTTGAGCATATGAGAGCAGCCATCGGCTAGCAGATGAGGCTTTTATTGACACACACTACACTCACGCGGTTTCACCCGCTGCTCAGCTCCATTTGATTGTAATGAATTGAATGATCGAAATGTGATGTTTATAGCGTATAGCACTCGGGAACATTGTAGCTATCTATCAGTGAAAGATTTTTGGCAATCTGACCAGCGGTTCCAAAGATTAAGGTAGTTGTGGATTGACTGACAACCTGACTGTTTACATCGCTATAACCTAAATATTATTATTATCTAAATAGAGTTGCGGGGCTAGCGCAATAAATGCCGAGGCCTCAGCGTATGGCAGGAGCAGGAACAGGTTTTTAGCCAGTAACAGTCTGGCACTGCGTCTCGCCTCACCCTCGGCGAGAGAACACAATTGTCCGTGTGAGACGAGGCCATTGCTCAATAGTAAGCACTTCTTTATGGTGGCAAACGAGCAAACGGATTACCTGATGGTAAGCAACCAGTGCCGCCCATGGACACCCGCAACAATAGAGGAGTTACAAGTGCGTTGCTGACCTTTTGGGGATTAGGAATTTGATGATTTTGGGATTAGGGAGGGATTCCTCAGCCTCACTTATACGGCAAAACACAACAACGTTGTTCTTTCACGCCGGTTTTCTGTGGGGTGATGGTATCACTCCGACCTATTCGTGCCGAAGCATGGCTCTCCCACACTTAAACTAAAAAACTAAACTGATGATATGATGTGATGTTTCCCCACTTTACCCACCTTACCGCACGCCTGGTGGCTATATCATGCCACGCTGATAATGTGTAATTTATCACATGTATCTACATAATATACCTATGTTTTTAAATATTTAGATAAATTTTTATATTAAATATTAAACAGGTCGTTCATTTCCAAACCAAAGTACTTAGGTACACTTTGCAAGGAGCACTTAACTAACTGACTTATTTATTCATGCACAACACCAATTTTACAGGTCCTACACCACCTAATGCGACAACGTTGCTACACATAGAAACAATTTAGAAATTAAGTCATTTTTGTCGAATTGTAGTCGACCAAAATCCTTAGGGTTAGTTTTGGCAAGGTAATAATATCTACAAGTATTCCAACTTCATAGAAACGGCCGAAACGCGAACTATACCTACGCGCCCGATGTCGGTACGCGCTCGGGACGCAAACAGACGCGGCTGTACCGCAGTGACGAACGGACGGTGTGTTGTCTTTTATTTAGAAATCAGCTCGAGTACATTATTTAATATGACGAATAAGAAATATTGTGCTGTTATTATGTTTGGTTGTGTAAATTACCTGGAAACTCTGAAAGGTAAGACTATAAAATAATTTTACTTACTAGTAGCCTAGGTAGGTACATAATGTGTGTCTTTATGGATCATTATTTCCAGTTATCTCACGAAAACAGATGTTTGAATTTATAAATAATATGAATAAAGTTATTGAGACGAGTGAAATAGGTAGTTATAGGCGGTTCTGGTTCTGAATGAATCATGATACGTTAGGTACCTACCTACTTACGCTTGTGTTAAAACGGTTCATGTATGTTTTGTTAGTTTGTATAATTCAAAGTAGAGAGTGTGGTATTTTATTATTAATAATATTTGTTTATTATCTGCGTTTATGAATAATACTAGAAAATATTTAATAACAACAATAAAACAGCTAGACTCATGTAATATTTTGATGTTTGAGGGTTGTGATTTTAGAACATTCGTAGTCAGCTGTTCAGTTCGGCATTAGTGGCCAAAGAAATTTTGTTTGTTTATTTTTAAAGCACTTTATTTGTTTATATAAAAAAAGGATATTTACAATCACAAAACTAAATGGAAACAGAAAGTAGACAAAGGTAATTAAAATACTGGAGACGAGCAGCCCTAACGCATGTTTACGTACCGCGCGGCTGTAGGTATTTATTTCTTTCAAGCGGCCGAGTTACAATACTGTATGATATTTATACTGTGGTTTTAGGCTCCAACTTATAAATGGCGATAATTATAGTAAGTACCGATATAGGTAGGTACATAATACATATATTATAAGTATGTTCTTATACTAACACTACTTACACCATTACCGTAAAATAAATATTTTTTAAGATTTCAGTAAAACAGAAAACTGAACATTTTCAATCAAAAGTTTCTCTAATCATAAGCATGATACCTATCTAAAAAAAATATGAAATTTATTATTAAACAAATAAAATAATTTTTAACAAAAAAAAAAACCGACTTCAAAAGTAAACTAAAAAGCAAAAAATAAATTTACTTTGTTCAAAGTAATACACACTTTCATTTAGTTAAATAGAAAACAATATTTAATAACTATTTTATAATCTTAAAGTCGGTGCCAAGTAAAACTATAACCGTGTAAAGATATTACTTACATACCTCTTGCTAATTTGATGATTAGTAGGTACCGATCAATATATTTTTCTAACACTGTTGTTGTTTGGTATATAGCATTTACTTGGCACCGACTTCAAAATTATAAAATAGTTATTAAATATTGTTTTCTATTTAACTAAATGAAAGTGTGTATTACTTTGAACAAAGTAAATTTATTTTTTGCTTTTTAGTTTACTTTTGAAGTCGGTTTTTTTTTTTTGTTAAAAATTATTTTATTTCACCATTTTAAGTGATAGACAGAGAAAGCTAGGATGCTTCTTAAAAGAGAAGACGACGGCTACTTGAGACCGAAAATCACAGTAATGGCAGTCCTGAGTTAGACAGCTTTCAGTGCCGTAAATCGTTGAGGAATTCCCGCGAATGTCAATGACCTCCATTATCAGGTATACTGCAGACCTTCATTATACATAATCCATATAGGTGCAAAGTTCTCATCAATATAAATGAATTAAGTCCAAACACGAGGTAGTTACTGTAAACCGTTCAGGAGTTCCCTGAGCTGTCCATCGTTCTCAACATCAGACCCTTAATGACAGTCACGACCAATCTTGGTGCAAAGTGCTCACCAATACGAATCATTCAAGCCTAAACACAAGGCAACTACTCCAAATAATCAAGGAGATCCCTCGACTGCCTCCCGGCTCCATCATCACAATTTACTGCATAACTTCATTGTAATCCATAGAGGTGCAAAGTTTTCATCGATATAAATGAATTAAGTTCAAACACGAGGTAGTTACTGTAAACCGTTCAGGAGTTCCCTGAGCTGTCCATCGTTCTCATCATCAGACCCTTAATGACAGTCACGATCAATCTTGGTGCAAAGTACTCACCAATACGAATCATTCAAGCCCAAATACAAGGCAACTACTCCAAATAGTCAAGGAGATCCCTCGACTGTCTTCCGGCTCCATCATCAGGTCGGGTTCGAACGTCGGCAAGTTGTAAATTTGTCAAAAGCCTACTAAAACCATATGCAAAAGCACCACTCGCCCCTACAATTTTTGCAAGTTCCCCTCGATTTCTTTGGTCTTCCATCATCAGATCCTGATTTCCTTATCATGGGACCATTCTGGGACTATCTCCTTTCCAATAAAAAAAGAATTATCAAAATCGGTTCACAAATAACGGAGATATCGGCGAACAAACATAAAAAAAAGCATATATACGGTCGAATTGAGAACCTCCTCCTTTTTTGGAAGTCGGTTAAAAAGAACAATCTGTGTTTTTCTCGTTCTGTTTAAATGCTTTTTTAATAGTAATGTTAAGAATGCATTACAAAAGCATTAAAAACAATATTTTTTACTCTTGGGTAAAATTCAACTTAATATAGTACCAAAGTATAGCTAGCTACGTACCTATATATAGATAATAGTTTTGGTTAGCTGACAACTAGATGGCGCTTCGTGCTATCATTCAGTAAAATGGAGAGTTGCCTGTCTATACCCCTATATTATATTGTAGTCTCTGACAAGACCTGAGAGTACGGCGCGTAGCGTTCCGCGCGCGCCTCAGAGAGCCAATAGACCATTACAGACTACAGCCAGGGTTGCGGGTTAAGCGCAATGATGCACCGCGACCTCGGCCCAGAGCAGGAGAAGGAAATGGGGGCAATGCCTCCCGCCCTACCATGGGCGGGAGGAGTCAACAATCATCAACAAATATATTTCGAAAAAGATTATTACAGGATTTTATGTTGTTAAAAAATCTATGGTCCATAACTTATTAACAGGTACCAACTTTTAACCATCTTACACACGTGATAACTTTTAAACGAAATATCCGATTCAGAGGAAACAAAAAGTATTTTACTTCTACATAAATACTCTTGATAACATAATGCTTAACAACATTATATTTACGCGGGTATTAACGCGGAAAATTATAATTTGAATACCTTGGTAGGCTTGACGTTTCGACCCGGTTGCACAGGTCGTGGTTACAAGCAGACTAAAGACGCGATGTCACAGCTCCCTGCATTCGGGTGATGAATCTTCATCTACCCCCTTATTTTCATTTTCTACCATATTAGGCCGTCTACACACTACGCTGATTATATCCACAGATGTGTTAACCGACTTTGAAGGAAAACCAGGTTGTGTTTTGCGAAGCACTGGATACCACGTCGACGACAATTTAAAGCCGTCCTCCCGATTGAAATTATTTGGGCATTTCTTTATTTCAACCACTTCACGCACAAGTCTTGTATGGTAGTGGCGATCAGTGGAGAGAATTTGCGGTCGGTGGAATTCTACCCAGTGATTAGAACCAGCCTGGAGCAGGTGTTCTGTTATCGCTGATTTGTTGCTCTGTCGGTTTTTGACTGCAGCGATATGTTCTTTGAGCCTCTCAGCAATGGTCCGCTTCGTTTGCCCAATGTAGGAACTACCGCAGCTGCAGTTGATCTTATAAACACCTGGGCTTTGTAGCGGCAGTACATCCTTCGCCGTGCCTACCTTATCATGAAGTTTAGCCTCAGGTGTGTAGATCGTCGGGATCGAAATTTTTTTAAGGACGGATCCTATCTTGTCTGTCACACCCTTGATATAAGGCATGAAGGCAGGTTGTCTGCTCACGTTTGGATGTCTGGCTCTCTTTAGCGGTCGCAATAGTCGCCCATCCCCTACACTATATCCGTTCTTTTTAAGTACCTCCTGAACATGGTCTAGCTCTTGCCCCAGATGTTCAGGGTCACAGAGGTCATATGCTCTGTTTTTTAGTGATATCATCACGGATTGTAAGTGTCGGGGGTGGTGATGTGACTTTGCATGTAGGTACCAATCAGTGTGAGTTGGCTTTCTGTATACACAGTGCCATAAGGACCCATCTAATCTCGCGGTTATTTTAATGTTCAAGAATGACAACGACCTGCCCGTATCCAGCTCATAAGTGAAACGCATTTTTGGGTGGATGCTGTTTAGGTGATTTACATATTGACGTACTTCTTGTTCACCTCCCTTGATAATGCTGAAAATGTCATCCACATACCTTTTCCAAAGCCAGTAGCTAGTCCTACATATTTAAATGTTTGCCCCTGTGATTTATTTATCGGTACGGCAAAAGATAATTAAATTGGAAATAGGACTCTTTTAAAATGAAAAGGCAAATCATTTGGAATCATTAGGATCCGAGGTATAAGTAATGTTTGACCAACCGCTGGACCAGTCAAAACTGTTGCAATGCTCCCGTTATTGCGAAGAAATTTAACCTGAAGTCGAGTCCCGTTACATAAATTTTGTGGCTTAAGATTTCTAATTAAAATAATTGGGGCACCAATTTTTAACTTAAGAGAATGTGGTAGGAGGCCATTCGGGATTAAATAATTAAGAAATTCCTGTAGATAATGGACTGCATCTTCTTGATCCAGTACATTATCAATGGATGTTTAGGCTATATCCCCTGGTTTATAAGTTTAGTTAAAATTTCATCAACACTACTGTTTCTCGACGCCAATATTGCTCGTCCATACACACACATACATCGTACACATCCATTGATAATATTTATTTTCTATTTCGACGATATCTAGGTAAACTTTTGATATTAATGCTAGTCACTTTTTCTCCTAAATCTTGATTAATAGGTATTTAATTTTCAAAATGAGGTACTTTTCCTTCTCCAATTAAAAGTAACTTCGAAGAAAAATTTGTACTACCTCCTCCCAAATGTGCTCTCGTGTTCGTACATAGTTTTAAGGTATGAACAAATTTCCAGAATAGAGGACTTTTGAGGCAATTTTTTACAATGTCTGCTCTTGTTCCTTTTTCTACTATTGGTTGTTTGCCGAAAATCCCCAGTAAAACATGACAGTAATCACACATGAGCTCAATGAATCAAGGTACACTCATCCCAGATTATTAAAGTGACCTCTTGCAAAACTTTTCCTAAAGGGCCATTTTTACGATTAGGGCACACGCTATCTTTCTACACCGAAACGGTTAGGGTTGTATTGTCTATGAGTAGTATTACTAATCAGTGTTGCACTATTATTGTCTATGTCGTCATATCACTATAAAGAGGGTGGCCGAGCAAGTGTCGGCCATTGACAATGTAACTCTGGTGCAGTGAGCTGCAGGACTGTGTAACGTATAAATAAAGTCAAGTATCCAAGATCCAAGTCTTTCAATCATATTACATGGTGTCAGAAGTGAAAAGAACAATTTATTTCACGTAAGTCAGTCACAAAAATGGACCAGTCGAGTTCCGAGCCATGCGGCGTGGGCGACCAAGATGGCGTCCAAGGTCTCAACACGAGGATGAAATCATTAAATATTTCGTCGGATTCCACAAATAATAATGCGGAAGCGTGGAAACGGTGGTCGCAGCAACTGGACCTATATCTACTCGCCACGGGTTTAGACAGGGCACCCGAGAAGAGAAAAATAGCCATACTGCTGCATCTTATAGGTGAGAAAGGCCTAAACATTTATAACACATTTAACCTCAACATCGACAAGACCACGCTTGCCGAAGTGAAGCAGAAATTCAATAATTTTTTTGAGCCCCGGAGGAACATAACCATGTGTCGTCACATGTTCTTCACGAGGAGGCAGAAGCAATCCGAGTCCATCGAAGGATTCCTGGCAGACCTGGAAAATAAGAGCCAGGATTGTGAATTCGGAACGCTCAAGGAGTCCCTCATCAGGGATATTTTCATTGCCAATCTGCACATGGACCTGGCACATGTCCGTCAGAGATTGCTTCAGGAGCCTGATCTGACATATCAAAGGATGCGCGAACTGGCGAGAACATTAATCGTCGCACAGCAGGATGCTGAGAAGATCGTCGGTTCCAGCGAGAAACAGGAAAATGTAATGCATCTACGTCGGAGGAGCCGTAGTCGAGGAGATCGTCGACAGCGAGCTTCACCAGTCGGTCGGCAGGGTCCTGGTACGAGGCAGTCTCCCAACCCTGAAAGGCGCACGAGGCCGTGTAGCCGCTGTGGGCAGTCTCATCGATACAAGTGCCCAGCGCAGGGAGTCCAATGCAGGTCATGTAACTTATTTGGTCATTTCGCTAAATTTTGTTTTAAAAATAAAAATGTAAGTCGTTTAGAGTCGTTTAATTCAAATAGTAACAGTAGTCAGGATCATTATTTCATTGGAACATTAAACAGTCATTGTCAAAGTCATATAAAGTCAAATAAAAGTAAAAAATATAGTCAATATAATGTTAGGTCAAATAAAAAGTCAGTCAGCACACAGTCACATCGTCAGTCCTCACTATCACCACCACAGTTACATTGTCAATCACCATCACCACCACAATTACATTGTCAACCACCATCGGAATGGTCTCATAAAGATCAATTACAGTTGAGGAATGATTCCGATGATGAAACTTATGTCATGTCTGAGAGATCTCACCGAGACTCATATTGTCAATCTGAGAAAATCATTCTCATGTCAGATTTCTGTGATGATAGTGGTGATAATGTCATGTCTAAGAGGTCTAAAAAGAACCTCGGTGATGAAAGCAGTCACCTGTCTGAGAAACTAAATTTTTACTCAAATTTCTGTGATGATAGTGGTGATAATGTCATGTCTAAGAGGTCTAAAAAGAACCTCGGTGATGAAAACAGTCACCTGTCTGAGAAATCTATTCTCATGTCATATGGTCACAATATAAACAAATGTTGTGATAGTCAAAGTGTGTATCTCAATGATGAGTACAGACACATGTCTGAGGAATCACCTCACACGCTCACACCACCACATCAAAGTCATCAGTCATTGAACAACATTAATACAGTTCAATCAGAACCTAACATTAACAAAAGTAAACAGTCCTGGAATATTAATTTAAAAGTAGGTAATTAAAAAAAATTTAATTGCATCATAGATTCAGGAGCTGATTTAAACATTATGTCGAAGCAAACTTTTAATTATTTAAAACATAAGCTTAAACAGTTGTCAATTGTCAAAAGTCATATAAATGTCACAGGATTTAGTGGCAAATCAATACCCATTATGGGAAAGGTCAATATTAAATGCAATTTAATATTAAATAATAACAATGTCAGTGAGAACATAGTGTTCATAGTCGCAAATTTAGAGTGTCCCAATGTCTTAGGTCTTCCTACATGTGAAAGGTTAGGAATAATTAAAAGAGTTTTTTCAGTGTCTAAACAAAATTTTTGTCAACAAATTCTAACAAAATACAATGATGTCTTCCAGGGTCTTGGCTGTCTACCTCCTGTCTGTCACCTGAAACTCAAACCTGATGCAGTACCATGTGTGGATCCTCCCAGGAGAGTACCATTTGCGTTACTTGGAAAGCTACGCGAGGAGTTGGATCGCATGGAGAGCATGAAAGTCATAGAAAAAGTCACTAAGCCTACAGAGTGGGTGAATAGTATAGTTATAACTGTAAAAAGTTCAGGTCAGTTACGAATTTGTTTAGATCCTAGAAATTTAAATAAAAATATCATAAGGGAAATATATCCACTTAAGTCAATTGATGAGATAAGATCTCAACTAGTTGGAGCTGTCTGTTTTTCTCATTTAGATGCATTTTCGGGTTTTTGGATGTTAAAATTAGATGAATATAGTTCTAAATTATGTACTTTTCAAACACCATTTGGTAGATATAAATATTTAAGGTTACCTTTTGGAATAAATGCATCATCAGAAATATTTCAAAGAGTTATGATGAATTTGTTTGGTGATTTGGAAGGAGTCTTAATATTCATTGATGACATTCTAGTCTATGGCCCAAATGAGTCTGTTCATAATGAGAGATTACATAAAGTCATGCAAAGAGCACGTCAAGTTAATTTAAAATTTAACAAATCTAAATGTAAATTTCTAGTGTCTGAAGTCTGTTTCCTAGGTTATATCTTTAGTAAAGATGGTGCAAGGGTTGACCAAGAGAAAGTTGAAGCAATTGTCAATATGCCTACACCAAAAAATGTCAAAGAATTACAAAGAATATTAGGTATGATCAATTATTTAGGTCCCTTTATTTGTAATTTGTCAGAAAAAACTCAAATTTTAAGAAATCTTTTGAAAAAGGATTCTGTCTGGTCTTGGGATGAGAATCACAATAAATGTCTTAAGGGTTTAATAGATGAAATCACAAAGTCACCTGTCTTAGCTCACTATAACCCCAACATTCCATTAGTCTTGTCAGTAGATTCGTCTAAATCAGCATTGGGAGCAGTCATTTTACAAAATAATAAACCCATTGCTTATAGTTCTAAAACTTTAACCACAACCCAGTCAAGGTATGCTCAAATAGAGAAAGAATTGCTTGCAATTCAATTTGGTTGTGAAAAATTTCACCAGTATGTATATGGTCACAGAGTTACAGTTCACACAGATCACAAACCTTTAGTCTACCTGTTTGATAAACCATTACATGATGTACCAGCTAGGTTACAGCGAATGATGTTAACTTTGCAAAAGTATGATTTGAAAGTTATACATGTCCCAGGTAAACAAATGTTCATATCTGATACTTTGTCGAGAGCAGCCTTAAAAGATCATTATATTCCAGAGAATGAGTCTGAAATAACCTGTCATGTCAATTTAATGCATTCAAATTTAGCAATTACTAAGGATTACAGTACAAAATTGTCACAACAAACTAATAAAGATGAAAGTTTGCAATTGTTAAAGAAATATTATTATGAAGGATGGCCAAAAAGTAAAAACAAAGTTAGTCAATTAGTGAAACCATATTGGAATGTACAAGCTGAAATACATGTAGTTAAGGATTTGTTATTTAAAGGATCAAAATTAATAGTACCACAGTCTATGTATAAAGAAATGTTGGATAAAATTCATGAAGGTCACCAAGGAATAAATAAATGTCTCAAATTAGCTAGAGATTCTTTATATTGGCCAAACATGTCAGTTGATATTAAAAATTTAGTAGAACAATGTCTTATATGTGCAAAATTTAAACCTGCTAACCAAAAAGAGCCATTACAAAATTTTGAAATTAACAAATATCCATGGCAACAAGTTGGTATTGATTTAATGTACTTTGATGGTCTTTCTTATTTAATTGTTACAGATTATTATTCTAAATACATAGAAATAGCTTTGTTAAATAAGAATAGTACAGCCAAAAATGTAATTACACATTTAAAGTCGATTTTTGCCCGTCATGGTATACCTTTGTCATTAGTGTCTGACGGTGGACCTCCTTTCCAATCTTTAGAATTTAAAAATTTCTTACATGAATGGGACATAGAACATGTTGTTACTAGTCCATATCATGCACAGTCTAATGGTCAAGCTGAAAGTTCAGTTAAAATTGTCAAAAATATGCTGAAAAAATGCAAAGAAAATTCGTCTGATCCTTATATAGCTTTGTTGCAATATAGAAACACACCTAAGAATAATTTACCGTCCCCAGCTCAACTCTTAATGTCTAGGAATTTAAGAGACAATGTCCCTAAGTCGTATAAGAAATTAAAACCAAAGGTAGTAACATTTAAAGATTACAAAGAATGTGTAACTAAGAATAATGATTGTAAGTCTAAATATTATAATAGAAGTGCTAAGCCTTTACCATTGTTATATCCCAATGATCATGTCTACTTCAAAAGACAACCTAGTTGTAATTGGGAACAGGCTATTGTCAAGCAAAGGCTGGCAAATAATAGGTCATATGTCGTTGAGGATGTCAATGGAGTTAGGTATAGGAGAAATAGGATTCACTTAAGGCATAAGTTCTCTCCTATGCTATCCAACTCATCGTCGTCGTCGTCTTTGTCATCGCAAGGGAGAGAGGATGGTGACAGTCAGAAGGCTGGACCTCAAGAACTCTCATCTCGATCCTCAAGTAGTCAATTTGTTACACGTTCAGGTCGTATTGTAAAGCCCACAAGAAGGCTAATAGAAGAAATAGATTAAGTATATTTTGTAATCTTATATGTTGTAAATTAAGTACCTAGTCAAGTTATATAAGTATAAGTCGTATAAAATATTGTCAAGTTGTCATAGTGATAAGTCTGTTTTGTAAAGGGTTAATTTAAACTTAACAAGGGGGATGTTGTATTGTCTATGATTAGTATTACTAATCAGTGTTGCACTATTATTGTCTATGTCGTCATATCACTATAAAGAGGGTGGCCGAGCAAGTGTCGGCCATTGACAATGTAACTCTGGTGCAGTGAGCTGCAGGACTGTGTAACGTATAAATAAAGTCAAGTATCCAAGATCCAAGTCTTTCAATCATATTACAGGTTAGGGGCAGTTTAAAAGTGGAATGAGCTGTGCGTCCCCCAGCTAATTAAGTTGCCTGAAAGCGAAGACGCTCGCGCGCGTCTACAGTTTGCGCGCAGGCGCGCGTCGCTGGGTCGAGGATCCTTTATCGCGCCAAATTAGTGTGTGGCGGAATGAGCTCCGGCGAGATCTCATAGCAGAGTGGAAGCAACGACTGTCGCAACCGAGGGCCGGGCACGCTGTTAAAGCAGCGGTAAGACCCCTCTTGGAAGAGTGGCTTGAGAGATGCCACGGTGTCCTCACCTTCCACCTGACGCAGGTGCTTACCGGGCACGGAAGCTTCGGTAGGTTCCTGTTTCGGATTCAGCGGAAGGAAACGCCCAAGTGTCGTCATTGTGAGGACCACCTAGAGGATACGGTTGCGCATATGGTGCCTGGGCTGCGCACTGCCGCCGTGTCCTCAGGGAAGTGATCGGCGGCAGTGCAATGTGGGGGGTTATAGGTCCGAAATGATGAGACGTGTTGACTTGACTAAGGCGTATATTATACTGTTTGATTAACCTAAGCTTAATACTAAGTACTAAGGGTGACAAAAATGCATGGAGAGCTTAAGGTCGACTATTGACTGACAGGTTTTGCATAACGCTACCATTGATAACTAGATGGCGCTGCTTTTAAATGAAAATAACCCTGCAAAGCTTGAATACTTTACACTGCAGAGGCACACAATAAGGTTTTTAATGGTTAAAATAATAATTAAGAAACAATAATATATTCAAATACACATAAATTATGTTCATTTTCACATTTCCGAGGACTTAATATAGCGCCATCTAAGTCAAGTCAAGCAAACCAATTAAAAGATGGCGTCAATAATTAATAATAGACAATAATAAAAGTTATAAACTAACCCGCATTTTCGATATGATTAAAAATGCGATCGGTAGCTCAGATCAATAAGAATAATAGTATAATGAAGTCAAAGGGCACCGGTTCAATTCCGGGTTTTATCATTTTCAAATTCAGGTTTTTTAACAATGGTTTTTTTATATAAAATCAATAATAATAATATATAAATAAAATATTTGACGTTTAATATTTATAAAAGATAACAAAAATAAATAAATATATTATTTTAGAATAAAATTATATTAATAAATATATATAAATAACTTTTATAATGTCTAACTATTAATGTAAAAGTAACATATTTTTCTTACAGATTAAGACTAATACTAAGTTTAATTCTCATAAAGGATAACAAATAAAACTATTTTAGTGACATTATAATTTCAGACATTTATTTCTTAAAACATAATATTTATTTCGTTCTTATATAGTGTATACCCTGACCTAATAACTTTTCAGCTAACTGACACATTATTTATTACACTTTTTATAAGATTAATAAGTATTTTAAATCAAAATTGTGTTGTGCTAGTCATTTGTTTATTTTAGTTTATTAGTTAGTTTTAAACACAATGTTATAATACGATTCTATATAATATGCAACCTTACTTCTGCAACTATTTTACCTCCCCATAAAATTTAATTAAAGTATTGACTAAAGTGATTCATTCTGTGCATCATGTTATGACAAAGGCTCATAGCTTAAGTATTCGTTCCAGAACAAGGAAGAAATTGAAGCTAGACCTTAAATCAATAACATTTCTAAGACCGGGATATAGCATTCACTAGATATGGGACGAATTGTTCATAGTAATTAATAAATAAATAATTTATTATTTTGCAATCAATAGCAGATGCTATATTTACAGATGTAAATATTAATATTGCTTTTATTTTTATTTCTCATATTTAGTAAAACATTAAAATCATTACTGTATAACAGTCGCTGGTTATAAAGTAGTTAATAAATTTTTCCTACTAACACTAAGTTTGAACATTTATCCATTAAATAAATTATAGCTAGCCCCGGTCTTGTAATTGCTTAATCCTATAGTCAACAATGTCTTTTCTGTTAAGAACTAGTGTAGCCGCCATTTTTATCGATCCTATTTCTCCTATCTCGCTGGCCAAGGAATAATCCGTATGTCTGATTGCTGACTAAACACTTGCACATTACACATAGGACAATTGTCCAGCACGAACGTTATCACTAGCACATCTTCATGACGTCTTTCAGCACATCTATGTAGTTTTCACTGTTTGCATTACTGAAGATGACAATGCTCCAGTAATTTTCCTCATAACCTTGCCCCATAAGTTGAAACTGGTCTGAGTCAATATCACGTCTTCTGCCAGATCCACTACGGTGCTCCAATGAACCCTCTTCTTGAAACAGCTTTAGATATCCATAAAGTGACAGTCTTTACCTGTAAGGGACGTGTATTAATTATTATTTTCATGTATCGATAACCATGGATAATAAAATAAATAACAAACGGTCATTTATAAGAATACTTACGTTTAAGCCAGTTTCTCTAGAAATTCCAGTATAATTTAAGCTTTGATTATGCAATGCTATTATTTGGGCCCTCGTAGCCATATCAACATTTGAACGCAAATTCATAATAAAAATAAATATTAAAAACTTGTTAAACAAATCGTGACTGAACTCACTCAAAGATAGTAAAGAATGTTATGATTGAACAAAAAGGTTTAATTTTTATACAGTTAATTTTAAATTACCCTCAACTGTTTTGAGATTTATGATCGGGTTATAGTTGCTAAACAACTTCAATATAATAAACAGTAGGATAATTTCAATACATTTCAAGGTTACGCAATGGCCTAATGGCTAGTGGCATCGGTTAATTTTATGATTTTTATGCTACCGAGTTCGAATCCTGGTTATTGTGTGCTTTGCTTTAAAAAGGTTTGGAATATCGTAGCACTAATTTGTATAAAAATTTATTAAGTTAATAACTTTGTATCTGATAAAAACTATAAATGTATATTTTTCAATACCACTAGTATACTAGCGCCATCTATGTCGTCCATGGTATATAATTAAGGCGATGAAACGCCGTACAAACGATTTTGATTTAGAGTCATCCATGCACTTATGACACTGATAGTACATGTTGTATGGAGGATCGGCTTGCACACTACACCTCCCCCGATAATAAAAGAAAAAAAAATACAATTCTGTTTTTTTTTTAAATACATCAAAAGATTGAATAAAATGTTGAAATATGCTTATTGCAACTAATTTTTATTTAATTGTAAGGAAATGCACTGTTGATAACTAATAACATTATTATGTCTATATTTATGAATTACATTACAAATACATTAAAATAATTGGTAAAAAAAATAATAATAATAAAACTTCAAAACTTCAGATTACCTACAAAAGCACATTATTTTTCAAGTTCTGTAATTAGATTATTCATTTTAAGCTTTTCATTTTACTATAAAAAATATCTTTATACCTATAATTATCATTAATACTTTCCATATTACATTTAATTTTCTACAAATAAATTTTTTTAATGTCTTTTCAATTTAATTTTTTAATCATCACATTATTTTTAAACAAAACTCTTTTAAACATTCCATTTCATTTTCATCATCAACATCTTTATATTCTCTATATTATGGTACACATATTTTTATTTGGACCTCCTCAGGTCTTCTCATTATTCATTCATTATATTATTTACTTTATAGAAGTACATTACTCACTTTTACAGTCGACTTTATTTTTCATATAAGTCTCAGTGTTTAAAACCTTTTAGTTTCCAACAATTTTCACGGAGGGAAGCTCGTCCGACACCATGATCAAATGGAAGGTTCTGTCCTTATAGTACCTACTTCTTAATTTGTGTACCACATTTTCATAAACATTAGCATTCCAAACACAACGTAAATATAACACGTACAAAATAAATAACTTGGTTTACAAGCCTCGCACTCTCGGGTGATCAGTCCGATGACGTCAGCGCAGAGTCTTGCCTACCAAAAGATTCCCAACTACTTAACACTTTCCGGGACAAACCGCCTCTGGCCGTTATTTCGATATACCTTTACGTGACAGTACGGCTAAGGGCGGTGAACTTTGTTTCATGTAATTTGGCAAACCGTCGATAGCCGATGCTTGCCCATAACATTATTAGGAAGCACATGATTTAGTGTCATATCACGCGACATTATTCGTTCGTAGCTGTCACAGTAGACTCTTTTCGAGCCATTTTTAACGCACACATACGCAGTGTTTATGCACCAAACTAACACATACGCGCCGCCGACAGGCGTAAACTACGCCATACTAGTACTGTGATGTTGACATTTAGTGTCACGGCGTGCGCGCCGTCGGTGTGACGTCGCGTCGCTGGTTGTGGTTTGTGATTTTAGTCAGCAAAAACAAGGTAAATAAAGCTTATTTATACGTATAAACTAATTTAGTTTTATTAATATGAGTGTTATACTATACAATAGTGCCGTTTTTTTACTTGTAGGGATAAAAAAGCATAGAAAAATAAAAAAATTCAACGAAGTATTGAAATGTTATTTGCCTACTGCTTTAGCTCCTTGCTAACTTATTTTACTGTAGGTATTTATTGTATTTATCAATATTGTTTCACAGATGGCTTCTAAACGGAAGAAACTAGCTCCAAGTAACCGTCCAAGTTTGTTTGCTGCTGAAGATGATGCGGATGAGAGCCATCACGACCCTTACAGTGACGTAGATTGTGAGTTTGGCTCAGATACAAATTATGATCCAGATGGCGTTCAAGAAAGCGAAAGCAGTGAGTCTGATTATGAGATTTTTAGTACCGAAACTTAAGGCGTATGCCATCCACTAGAATTAGTGAAAGCCCAGTTCAGTCCAGGGAGTCGAGTTTAAGTGAGGACGATTCTATACCTGATCAACAGGTCTTCCAATAGTCCGTCTGTCGTAGACAACAGCGAAGAATGAGTAATAGACTTTCAGGAATCTGAGTCATCTTGCCAACAAACTAATCAAAATACCACTACACCATCAAACCAAACACAAGAAACTGTGAATGATCCTTTACCAACTACCGCAGCCTCTGTACTGTCATACTGTTGCCGATATTCCTGATTTTAATTTCGATCAAACGTTATCCGGCCTACGAGTGCACATAAATCAAGACGCAAATGAAAAAGATATTTTCGATTTAGTATTTACGCCGAATCTTATGGAGTATTTAGTGACTTGCACAAATGCATACGGCAACTCATTAGTAAACCAAAACCAGCCGCACACTAGACACTCAAGACATAAAGTTTTTCATGAGACAAATGTAGAGGAGATGTATAGATTTCTAGGTCTTTCTCTCCTTTCCGGACAAATTCGTATACCTGAAAATCGGAAGCTATTTACTCCCATTACCATTACCCATTATATTATCATCCTTTGTTCAGTTACGTGATGTCGGGTCGAAGATACGAACAAATCTTACGATGCTTATGCGCATCTGAACTTAATGCGAAAGGGTCAGATAAAATAAATGGATTCATTGATATGTTGACTCGCAATTTCCGTGACGTTTATTATCCTGATAAGGAATTATCGCTAGATGAATCTTTAATGCTATATAAAGGTCGATTAATTTTTCGCACATATATGAAGAACAAGAAAACTAAGTACGGAATTAAGTTTTATGTATTAACTTCTCATGATGGATATGTTTTGAGCCAATATATGTATTCTGGTAAAACAGACGTTGATGATGAATCTCGTACGGGTGGAAAGACCATTGAAAAACTTGTTTTACGTTTAATGAGACCGTATCTGCTTAAAGGCCATGAATTATATATGGATAATTATTATAATTCCGTACCTCTCTCTGAGAAACTTCTTGACCTGAAAACTCATACGTGTGGCACCTTGATAAGTAATCGAAAGGGCAATCCAACATTTTTAGCAAAAAAGAAGCTGAAAAAAGATGAATATATTTGGCTACGAAAAGGCAAAGTTTACGTGAGTAATTGGAGAGATAAACGGCAAGTTTTGATGTTGACAACTTTAGACCAACCTGAGATGATTAAAGTTAGAAACAAACGTGGGCAAGAGGTCAAAAAACCTAAAGAGATAGCACAGTACAACAGATTCATGTCAGGTATTGATCGTGCTGATCAAATGATCAGTTACTATTCTTGTCCCCGGAAAACGATAAGATGGTACAAAAAAAATATATTTCACATGTTGGATGTCGCCACCTGAAACGCATTTTTCTTATTCAAAAAGTATGTTATTACTTGACAACAATGTCAAGAAATACGGATATGTTGAATACCGAGATAAGTTAATAAAATATTTAACTAAAATTGGTGACGATGTGGTTGGGAAAGACCTTGTCTCAGTTGAGGCATGGAAGAGATATCCACCAAAAGCTCCTGAACCAAGCATTTCGGTGCCGCAAGTAAGCGTTGGTCATTGGCCGATTCGCATTGCATCGCATGAGAATTCGAAAAAGAAGTATTCTTATCTAAACTGCAGAGTTTGCCTAAGTCGGGAGCCAAAAATACGTAAGGAGACAAGTTACCGATGCAGCGGGTGCCCCAAATCTCCTCCGCTATGTCCAGAATGCTTTAAAACCTGGCACAGTACGTCTAACACTGATGTACAATAATGATTGAATTTATTATTTCTTTTAATATCAATTGTTTTAGAATAGAAGTAACTGTGATTAATGTACTGTAAGTTTTAATCTTACGAGTACTGCATTTTGTTTTGTATTTTTAATTAAGGATCTCAATTAAAGGAACATTAAGGACTGATTACTATAAAAGACAATTAAAGAATAAGTTTGATTTTAAACTGTATATTATTTTCTTACCCTGTTCCTAAGTAGATTGAAAGGCAATAGCGTCCGGGGCCGTAACTGTCATATATCAATTTTCAAAATCACTCTTTAATGACAGACCGCTTCTAGACGGTACGTCTATTTCAGTATTGTCTCTATACATACCAAATTGGTCTACACGGAATGACAAAACGTTTATAGGCGGTCCCGCCCAGTGCCGTTATTGCCATATAATACATTAAAGATTCCCATATTATATCCCAAAATAAACCTTTTTAAATGTATGTAATATGGCAGATCGCCTCAAGACGATGCCGTCTGTAGCCGTCCATCCAATTTCATTGTTGATTGTTACTCCTGGTATGACGTTCCGCCCATAGGCGTCAACGTCTGTAACCGTATTTGTCGTATCAAAACATTAAAAATATGTGTATTATAGTACTACGGCTTTAGGCGGTATGATGGAATGTATGGGATTTTTAAGTGTCATATTAGGATATTTGCTAAAAGTCAAGTGTCCCGGAACGTGTTAATACCATATCATACCAAACAATTTAAAAAAAATTATACTCAAAACAATCCTATACCACTTTTAAAAAAAATCCTATTTTACAGTCTCTTATAACTTTATCTAGACAAATTAAAAGTTAATCTTGGGTAACAAAGTTCTTTTAACCCTTAAATTGACGTAGTATGCCCCAACATACATCAACTTTGAAAAAATATATTGTTAAAGGAAATAATAAAATGACGTGGATTAATTTTTTTACCCACTTGCAACACTAACTATTTTTGGTAGGAAATATAAAACAGATACCTGGCAACACTTATTTTGACATTAGTGGAAGAAAATGGCGACCCGTCGGCCGGCTGCTGTTCTCTCCAAGGTATTTATATTATTTTATTAATTAATACAAGGTTTAGGAAAAATTAAATGACTGAATTCTATGCTTGATATTATGATAATATAATTTCAATAATAAATTTGAAGTTTTTACGTCTTGAAATGGTTTTATTTTGGGTACTAACATGAAGTATGCTGTGACATACATTCCCAAGTTTGCAGTAAAAGACCCCTAAAACAATTTGTATGTCATGGCATACATTGCCAGTTCTGGGGATATGCTTTGCTTACTTTATGTTTTAGCATTTCTTTTTCTTTGTCTGCAGCAAAAGCTTGAAACTCGTGGTGGTAGAATTTTAGCGCTTGTCCCTGCTCATAATGCACCTTCTGACGATAGTGAACCTTCCGATATTGAAGATGAGACACGTGTGCACGCTCCGCTTTCTATGTCCAGTTCTTCTGCACCCTCAATTGAAAGCTCCTTAGAAAGACTAAACCTTTTAAATGATGAACAAGAACCCACTAACGACAATGTTCGCCTTACACCCATTTTCCAAACTGTTTATTCCAGCCCATCTCGAGAACCGAATTGTAATAAAGTACCAATATTGAGTGACATCCCATCATTTCCCGCAACACCTGCGTCACCTGTAACTCCTGCTACTCGCACAAATTCTGCAACAGCTTCAGTTCTTGCACGCTCTGCATCTCTTGGTTTGGAAACACCACGCATGCCAGCGAATGCCTCCTCCACATCACTTTTTTCCAGAAGAACAAGATCACAACGTCCTACTATTAGTGTTGCTCAACGACCTAGACGAATTCAAAAGTTCACTCTGAGCTATCGTTGGAAAAAAGCTGTATTTCGTCATTTGGCTACTATGGAAGAGGAATCGGATCCTATCGGTGACGCCACTATCCAAACCCCCCTGGAATATTTCTATAAGTTTTTTTCTCCTGATATTTTGACACACATTCTGGAACAATCAAATGCTTATGCAGTATCTAAAACTGGACGTACACTAGGTTTGACTGAAGACGAATTGCGAGACTTTATAGCTATACATATCATAATGGGTGTTGTGAGCATGCCATCTTACACTGACTATTGGAGTTTGCGATACAGGTATAAACTAGTGGCTGATCTGATGCCACTAAAACGCTATCAACAGATACGTCGCTATTTACATTTCGTTGACAACAATATCGAAGATTCTGATAGATATTATAAAATTAGGCCGTTGGTGCAAAAAATAAGAGAAAATTGTTTAGCTCAAGAAAATGAGAGGAGGTTTAGTATTGATGAGATGATGATCCCATATAAAGGGACAAAAGCGGGCAAGCGTCGTCAATACATGAAAGATAAACCAAATAAGTGGGGATTTAAAAACTATGTACGCGCTGGAGTGTCTGGCATGATATATGATTTTATTTTGTATGGAGGAGAGGATACATTTAGATTCCATACTTTTAGCGAACAAGAAGCCTCTATCGGATTTGGAGCGCAAGTGGTGATCGCTTTGTGCAAAACTATAAAATCTAAACCAGCTTTTGTATTCTGTGATAACTTTTTTAGCTGCCCAGAGTTATTTTACATACTTAGAGAAGAGTATGGGATCTTTGGACTAGGAACCATCAGAAACAACAGGTTGCGAGGTGCAGAAGCAAGTCTGCCTTCAGAAAAAGAAATGAAGAAGAAACCCCGGGGTAGTCATGCTCAAGCCACTTGCAACAAAAACCGCCTGGCCGTAGTACGTTGGCATGATAACAAAGCAGTGACATTGATAAGTTCCTATGTAGGCGTTGAACCAGTAGCTACAATAAAAAGGTACTGCAAGGACTCTAAAACTAAAGTTGACGTTCAATGTCCGCAAATAGTGAAGGAGTACAACAAGCACATGGGAGGGGTTGACTTGGCCGATATGCTTATATCTTTATATAGAACCCCGTTCAAGACAAGGAGATGGTATATTGGCATATTTGCCCAACTCCTGGATATATGCATAAATAACGCATGACTTCTCCACAGAAAGGATTCAAAGTCAAAATCTATGCCTCTGAAGGACTTTAGATTCGAGTTGTACGAGGGTCTAACAAAATACCAATGTACCGAAAATGGTATCAAAGGCACAAAAAACGAGTACCACAAGCTAGTCCTGTGGAAACGTCACGGTATGATAACGTTGGTCATTTTATGACCATGACCACCCAAGGACGATGTCGACTGTGCTCCAAACTAACTGTTGTACAATGCTTGAAGTGCCAAGTCCGACTCTGTTTTGATACTGGTAAAAATTCTCGTAATTGTCAACTGCAATACCACGTACCAACGTAATTTTTGGTCATTTAAATTCCTTTTTGCACTAATAAACATTTATTTGTATAATAATGGTGTTTTTGTTTTAAATACTTAATAAGTCCGGTAATTGATAATGTATGTCAGATACCACTCATTTACAGTATGTAGTTTTGAGAAGTTGGCAGTGTATGTTGTGGCATACATGAGTTTTCAGGAAAAGCGAGCTTTTCAGATTTTTTCTGAAATTTTTCTGCAACAGTTTTAGATGTGTTTATTATTTTTTTAATAAAAAAAACAGTTTTTATCACATTTTTTTCTATGCCAAATTAAGGGTTAAAACTTGATACATTTTTACATAACGTTAAGGAACATAATTATCTACTCGACAGTTCCATGTCCGTTGGTTACTCGGAAAGACACATGATACCCAATGTAAAATATTGATGCCACACGTAAACTGCATGACATCATCATCAAAATTGCAGCCCGTGCATTATATGATACGGCACACCTGAGAATGTTCTGGGAACATACAGGGTGTAAGGGACAGCCCTCCACAAATTAACAGGGTGCAATCGGCTCCTTATTCTGAATCATATTCCAGTGAAAATTCTTTCAGGAAAATTTTCAATATTTTTTTCGTTTTTCCGGTTCCTACGCCTCTATTTCAATGTATAATTACATTCTCTGTATGAAGAATAACATTAATGTAAATAACACAGCTAAAACAAAAAAATACGCCATGGTTGTGTGAATTCTCTAAAGAACTACGCATGAAATCAGCTGTTCAATTTCTACCTAGCTAGAGTCGTTTGAACTCAAAAAACATACTTTCATTTATTTGAAAGTTCTTTTCAAGCGATTACTGGCTAGTTTTTAAACCACTTACAGATTTTTACATGGCTTCACAATAGCCATGAATTGATAGTCGAGCCAGAAATTAAACACAATCTCCCTGGAATGAAAGCACAGCTTTCTATCACACTGCACTTTTATTATTCTAAATTTACTAAACAATGAAATTGGAATTAAATTGATTTAATCAATTCATTTCTCAACAAAAAATAACACAATGATAAATTACGACCATGCATAATTTTTTATTTTTTACCCCGAAATTTTGTAATTTTCGTGTAATTGGCGACAACAGATTTATGTTTGTGTGTGTCTCATCACATGCAGTCGCCATTTCGCCTTGCTGCGATGTTACTGTTTGTGTACCGCGAGCGTGTGTCGGTACGGATCGCTCGCGCATTCGGCTTAAAAGTTTTGTTATAAGTAGTGTTGTTAAGTTTTATTAGTTATGTAGTGTGTGAAGTGTAGTGAAGTTTTGTTGTAGAAATTGTGCGAAATTACTACCTAGGTACGTTTAGCACGCGTGATTACGAGGAGATGATAATGTGTAGTAGTGTAGGTATCCTGACCGTCGGCATCCATCAGATTCCAGGATAATTACTGGTGCCTATCAACGCTTGCTAGAAAACCAGCCCATGTTTCCAGACATTGTTCCCAGACAAAAAGGCGCCGGAAGACCAATACCTACGTGGATTTTGGAATTGGTTCGCTAACGTAACGAGACGCTACCACTTACCAGTGCTTTCCGCTTAAGTAATGCGGCTATCTTTTAAATAATAATTTATTGTTATTAAAACGTGGCGCGAGCGCGACCGTTTGTCCGAAAAGTAAGGTCGCGGCGCTGCCCATAGTGTTAAGTAATAATACTAAAAGCGCTGCCGTTCGCTGCGTGCGTTTGCGGTGGTAGCGATACATTGCGTGTAAGGTAATGAAACAAATCGGTTTAATTGGATTCCCATAACGTTCCTGAAATAATTTCATGTACCGGTCAACTTAAGACGATATACTGAATCCACCCTATCAGTTTGCGGAAGGCTGTCCCTCACACCCTGTATATATATATGTAATTTTTATTTTTTTTTATTTTCCTTAATTTTAATAATATTTCTTACGATATTCCTACTACTAAGCATTAAATTTATAATATAACTTACAAAATTATTACTTTTAAGCAATAAACACATTATACATTGTAAATATTGAACAATTATGTTACATCTATACGATTTATTTTATTGAGACACATGACATACAACACCATTTGCTGGCTAATCACGAACCTCCACTCCCGCCGCCGACCAGGGAGCTCGCCAGTTGTAGGAGTTCTCCCATTACGGTCTCATTGCGATGTTGTATGGCCGCCTTTAGATTATAGTCGATGACCATTTTTGTGGTGGCGGCCATCGGTTTTCTTACAAAGCGGCCCGTGGCGTCGTCGGCGTCATTGGAGTAGTACACGCAGCTGGATGTGTGTCTAGACACGGCCACAACTGCGTGGGGAATGCTGTTGTGGATGGCCAATTTCCTGGACTTGGTGTTAATTATGATGACGCTGTCGTAGGTCAAACCCTGCGCTTCGTGTATGGTCAGTGTGCGCGAGCCCTCTCCGGCGCCGTATTCCTGGTCAATAAGGAGAGCTTTTTCCTCTTAAGTATGCACCAGGAATATGGTATTCTGGGCGGCGGCTGGTATTTGCGCCCCTGTGTAACCTTCCGCTCTCAAGGAGTGAACCGTTGACAGCGCCGTTTTTGAGGAATATATACCGGGGTATATGTCGCTCAGAGCCAACGCTACGTCCATCGGGATGCGGCGTGTGCAAAGTAGCTCCTGGGTGATCCCAAACACCGAGCCCGGACGGGAGTATCTCATTATAAATAGGTTCTCCCTGTCCAAAAATGGTAGCTGGTTCACATCACCGACGAGGACCACCTCTCTAGCACCAGCCAACCTTGCCGCCATCACGATGGCCCCAAAATAGTTCATCAAAGCCTCATCTACCGTGAGACGGTAGTAGGTCTCGTTGGCTTTGAAACCGTTTGCTAATATTGAGGCCATCGTGCGCACTTTTGTATTTGTGCGATCTCCCAGACTCCCTCTGAGTCGTTCTTTCAGCTGTTTGGCAGCTTCGGTTGTCGTGGTGGCTATAATCTCCTTCTCCTCGTCGAAGTTTTTCACCACCCAGGTAGTTTTGCCGCAACCCGGGACCCCGTTTATCCAGCGAACGCTGGGCACCGCCCAATCCCCCTGTCCCGCCGGACTGTCCGGAGGCCCAGAGATGGAGCTTGCCATCTCCAGGATCTTGTCGTCCAGCATGATTTTTGTGCATTTGGCGGTGACCACCGTCGGGTGTCCCTGTGAGGTCTTGAATGCTGTCGTTCCCGAGCGCTCCGTCCTGTCCTTGTCCAGGGCAACGAAACCACAGGTGTCGCTGTAGGCTGCCATATATGACCCAGTCATCTCCCCTGCAATTACCTGCGAGGTGTCGTTGCCATATATGGCTGCCCCGGCCTCCTCGAGTAGAACCCTTAGCAGACCTCCTGTTTGGCGTTGGTAGGTCTGCATGATCTTCCGGCAAGTTCTAAGATTGACCTCTTTGGTTGCTCTCACTATCGCGATGTACTCGAGGAAGGCATTCCTCATGTGGTCCGCGGCGCCCGGAACCTCCGTGTATGTTGGCGGCGTCACTTTTCCTTTGTCGGCCCTTGTCAATGTGAGCCTTGGCGGTGCCGGTTCTTTTGCCTTTTTCTTGAAAAAGTCCGCCACCGCCCTTTCCTGGGTTATTGATGGATTTGCGCGGCTCGGGCCCGGAAGTAGATTGCGCAGAAAGGAGCCGATGGCTTTCAGGCGGCTCTTGTTTTTAGCTCCATCGTCTGGGCTGCTGATCTTGCCTTGCTCCTCCGCAGCTCTCCCCGCATCCGCCCTCTGCTGGGCCCTGTCTGACGCGCTTTGACCGGATGGGTCAATGCTGGGGTTTGTCCTGCCTGCGGCTGAATCTTGAGGAGCTTTGAGGAAACTCAGGTTTTCTCCTCTGTCTTCATAGACGATCACCTCATGCTGTTTTGAGGCTTTTAAGCAGCCCAGGCAGTCTGCGACTTCTCCTCTATCCCATCCGATCCATCGCGTCGACACTAATAGTTCGAGCCGCGATGTTTGTGCGTTCTCCCGATTCTCTGATTTTTGGAGCAGTGAGCTTGCTTGTGCGAATGGGGTTTCTTCTCCCCACTCGAGAAGCGCGATTGTTTTTCGTTTCGCTCGTAACAGACGGCATCGGTGGGAGGCTATTTTCACTGTAGGCAGAGCTGCGTATTTTCTGCCTCCGATGGTCGTTTTCGTGGTGCTCCCGTTGATCAGAGCGGATAAGCCTGGTGAGATGGCTATCCGAGCGCCAGCTCTACTTGAGCCCACGCAGAAGCTTATGCCGAGCGTTTCTGCCTCTCTGTTCATAAACAGGGCCACTCCGCGCAGTCTGATTCCCAGGCTCTCCACTTCCTCCGTGTGACAGAAACCGCGCGATGGTCATGGCAGTGGGGGTCGACTGAGGCTATGACGCCGCTGCTGTTGTTGGCTGAGAGTTCGGTGTCGTTGTTGAAGTTGCCCGTGCCGTAGATCGTGTGGTGTGTGTGGTTGTGCTATGCGTTGCTGTGGTTGTCTGTGAAGAAGTGTTCGTGTGTGTATGTGTTTGTGCAGATGGTGGCAGTCCACGGGTCGACGAGACTACTGTTGTTTTGTTTGCGCCCGCCGCAACTGAGGCGACTCTACTCGCGAATGCCAAGAATGGCTCCCTTGTGGCCAGTTTCTCCATGATGGTATGGAGTGTGGGCTGACTCAGCTGGATTTCGAGTCTCAGCTCCAGTTCCACACTATCTCTACAAAATCTTGGGCAGTCGAAGAGCAAGTGCCATAAAGTCTCGTCTCGGGGTCGCAGACGCACGAGGGACTCTCCTTCAGATGGAAGCGGTCGAGATACGCTGAGAATCCCCCCTGTCCCGTGAAAACTTGAGTGAGGACCGGTGACAGGATCATATTTGCGAGGATCCTTTTCACTACCAGGACGTCTGGGAAAAACACTTTTGTAACAGCCCCCGTGCTGGAGACTTGGTACCGTTCCTGCCACCTCTTGATGGTCTCCTCACGTATGCTCCTTCGGATGTAGGAGATTGGGACTTGATTGTAGTCTGAGGAACTCCCTGATAGCTAGCAGCTCATCCGCTCTCTCGTTTCCGGCGGTCCCCACGTAGGCCCTCAGCCAGAAGAATCTCACCTCTCTGCCCTCCCCTTCGATTTCTTTAATGTACCTCTTAATTTTGAGTGCCAAGTGATGAAGAAGAAGAAGACAGAAGGACCCCTCAGAAGGTCGAGCAAGGATCTTGAGTCGCTCAAGATGTCAACGGAAGTCGCTCCAGATTCCCTCACCATCTCAACAGCTCTGAAGATAGCGTACATTTCCGATTGGAAGACAGTATTGTGAGGCTCCAGGCCGAAGGTGCAGCTCTTTAACTCCTTTCCGTTTTCCCACCAAGATAGGGCAGCTCCGACTTACCCTTCTATCTTGCTGCCGTCCGTGTATATTTGCGGACCGGTTGCTTGGTGGGTTTCTGGGTTTTCTGGAGTTAAATCCTCTAAGCATGCGTACTCTGTTATTGTGAGCGACGCTGGGTGAGGATGTTGGGAGTGGTGTACTTTGCTCTCCAGCTGCCGATCCGGCGGTATAAACTTTTGAGAGTGGCCCTTTTTGATCTTGAAAAGGGTTGCTGCCTCCATTACTCGTAGGTCTAAGGGGAGTAGGCCAGACAGGAAGAGTGCCGATGTTAGAGACACCGTGCGGTACGCTTTGCAGATTTTCTGCGCGAAGCCCTTTGCAGAGAGTCAAACTGGTTTTTGGTCATCAGTTTTCCCGCCGCAGGCTCCCACGCGCTCGCCGCATACTTCACGACGGGCTCCACCACCGACACGTATATTGTCCTTATTATCTCTCTGTTGAGGCCCCATGTCACCCTTGCCGCGCACGCCAGCTGTTTGTAGATGTCTGCCGCTTTTACAGGTGGCCGACACGTGCGCGTTGAAGGTGAGTTTGGAGTCTATTGTGAGACCCAGCAGTTTAACCTCCTGGACGAGGTTCAGCTGCGTGCCGGCCATGTGGAGGACCGGGTCGTCATACTTAAGCTTCCTCGTCAGCACCATCGCGTTTGTTTTGTGCGCTGCAAAACGGAGCCTATTCCTGACGCCCCAGTCCGACACCATGGTCAGGGCGGCGTTCGCACACTCCTGCAGGGGACCGGTGGTGTGGTCCGATATAACAAGGACAACGTCATCCGCGAAGGCCTGGCAGTAGATGCCTTTGCTGGCCATTTTGTGCAGCAGTGAATCTTGGATGAGGTTCCAGAATGTCGGTCCGGCTATTGAGCCTTGGACGCATCCCTTCGTGGTTCCCTTTCCACAAGACGCTCTAGCGTAGCACTGTAATGCTGCGATCTTTTAAGTATGAGGCAACAAGAGCGTACAAACCATCTGTCTTTTGAGTGCTGGCCACCACGCGTTATCGAATGCTCCCTCTATGTCCAGTGATATCAAAAGCACGATCTTTTTGGCTTTGATTTCGGCACGAATATGTCCCATTAGTGCATAGAGGGCATCCTCGGTCCCGCGCTGCGGCACAAAACCATATTGGTTGGTGTTCAGTGTAGGAAGCAAGTGCCACTGCAGCCGGCCCACCAGGAGCTTCTCGACTATTTTGCCCAGGACCGAGAGCAATTCTATTGGCCTGTATGATTTGGGATTGGTGTAATCTTCTTTTCCAGGCTTGCGGAGTATGCACACGTGGGCGACCTTCCACTGTTTTGGGAAGTACGACAGGGACAAGCACTTATTGGCCATCCCTAGAAACACCCCCCTGTCGCAGTTTATTGCCGCTATGCAGATGTCTGCCGTCAACCCATCGGGGCCCGGGGCTTTTTTCGGATTTTGGCCTTGGAGAACCATTTCCAGCTCCGCCAGTGTAAACGGTGGGTCTTCGGGAGACAGTCCAAGGGGGTTTTCTTCTTCCGCAAGCCTTCTGAGTGCTCTGTGGTATGGCTGATCAGGCTCAGATGAGTCGTTAGGGTAAAAGGTCCTTGCCAAGAGATCCGCTGATTGCTCTGGACTGAGCGTCTCACCCGGGGTGTTTCTGAGGAGGGTATCTTCTTGTCTCTTGGCTGTCTTTCTTAGTACCCTGTAAATGCCATCCCACATGCTTTCTCGGTCCTGTTTTGAGCAGAATTTCTTCCAGCTCGCTGTGGCAGCTTCCGTGGCCGTCGCAGTGTAGGCGTTTCGTGCCGCAATAAACTCCTGGATGGTGAAGTGTCTCCGGCTGGCTGCCGCGTTCCTGATTCTCCTTTTCTTCCTCAAGGTGTCCTTTTTCAGGGAGTCCAGTGAGCGATTCCACCACGGAGGTTTCGCATCATATTTTTGTAGTCCTAGAGCGGGTATCGCTTCCTCGCATGAACGGTGGATATTATATATATATGCGGTAACAAATGATTCCAGATCTTCTTGGTTCGAGATGCCCGAGATGCCGGGTACCGTGAGGTGGTTTCCTAGCAGTCCAGCTTTGAAATGCGAGCGGAATTCTGACCACTTGGCCTTCTTGGTGTTGTAGATGCGTGTCGAGATTGGCCTTAGGGGTTCTAAGGCTGTCTCTAGACGCATTGAGAAGGTTATTGCGTTGTGGTCCGAGGTAGTGGTATTCCTTTCCACCCGCCAGTTGTCGATTTTGCCTAGCATTGGCACGCTGCAAGCTGTTACGTCGACGATGCTTGTGCACCACCTGTCCCCCCTGTATGTCTCGAGATCCCGCTCATTGAGAAAAGCATTGTATGCCGCTCCGCGATGGTTTTCAGAGACACTTCCCAACCACTGACTCCAAGCATTTATTTTATTTATTTATTTATTTACACTTTTGCACATACATCTGTGTACAAGGTAGACTTAATGCCACAGGCATTCTCTCCCAGTCGAACCTTTGGGCGATGCAGAGATAGTAGTAGGTGCAAGAAGCAAGCAAAATCGTGATATTTCTGATAAATATATATTTTATACACTTACTTACATAAATCCTATTAGAATAAATAAAATTATATATGGAAAATAAACTTACATATAATATTTACATACACTACATATAATATTTACATATACTACATATGTACTATCAGTGTCATAAGTGCATGGAGGATTCCAAATCAAAATCATTTGTACGGCGTTTCATCGCCTTAATAATATACCATGGACGACATAGATGGCGCTAGTATACTAGTGGTATTGAAAAATATACATTTATAGTTTTTATCAGATACAAAGTTATTAACTTAATATTACACAAATTAATGCTACGATATTCCAAACCTTTTTAAAGCAAAGCACGCAATAACCAGGATTCGAACCCGGTAGCATAAAATTTACCGATGCCACTAGCCATTAGGCCATTGCGTAACCTTGAAATCATCGATCACTAATAAAGAACTAGATACACAATCAGTGACAAAAAAATGTCCTAACTGAAAGTCCACCAAACTCAACATCGCGGTGTAGTTTTAGTTTAGTACCACTCGAATGCTCCGACGGTAAACACGCCTCAGTGCTCGTTTAAAAACTGCAAAAAACACACATCTAAGACGCAAAAAAGGATGGAAATTTCATATTTTCGTTAAGTAATAATATTATCATTATATAATTGTCATCATTCTATTTTAAATATTGATATTTTATTAAGAAATCAACTTTTAAACTTTTTCCAAATGAAATCGTATTCAAAAACCGGGGTTATAATGCACACAGTTTATAAAGACACTTATACTAAACGTAAAATCATTCTCTAGCATGACCACTTAAGTTGTTCGGTTTACGTGGATTGATTCTGTTCCGTTTAGCGGAGACGCTATTGTTTCTAATTTTATTTATTGTTTTTTTTTATTAAAAAATTGTTTTTATTTAATATTATACTTCTTTACTGTGTTTATTAAAATATGAAATAGGCAGATATAATGGATTTAATTTTAACTGCAGTAAAGACATTTTTTTTTAGCTTTCAACAAAAAACCCGTGCGATATGAAAAATTTACAACAATAACGCCAACATTTTCAGTACTTACTTTAGATATATATTCTTTTTATTATTTTACATCTTTTTTATTTGACTTCGAATTTGGAATATTTTTCAAAATATACATATATACTTAGAAAAATATTCCAAATTTAGGAAGGATTAAGGAGGCCGAAAAAAAAAATTATAACTATATGCATTAGTTTCATTGGTAAATAAATGAACAAACCTATAGAAAAGAATACTATAAGTAATGAGTTTTAATTTTCGTATTTTTTTTATAAATTATCAAAAAGATTTGAAAGAAATATATTTATTACGAGACATTTCGACTCCAATCATTCTTTGTCCTAGCGGTGAGCCGAAGTCGTTAAATTTTATTGCTCATTTTTGACACATTGTAAATTCGACTTAAAAACATGCGAATATGGTTCAATTTCTTATGATTTATGCAAAAAATGTTTAGATTTTATATATCACTTTGTGAAAACAACTCTATGAGTTGCATTTAAGGTTTAATTTACATTAATGCATGTTTATTTCAAGTATAAGTACCTAAATACAGTTGACGACAGTTTTAAAGCGAACTTTTGTATGGGATTGTGTATCTAGTTCTTTATTAGTGATCGATGCTTGAAATAGATTGAAATTATCCTACTCTTTATTATATTGAAGTTGTTTAGCAACTATAACCCGATCATAAATCTCAAAACAGTTGAGGGTAATTTAATATTAACTGTATAAAAATTAAACCTTTTTGTTCAAGGTTCAGTCATAACATTCTTAACTATATTTGAGTGAGTTCAGTTACTATTTGTTTAACAAGTTTTTAATATTTATTTTTATCATGAGTTTGCGTTCAAATATTGATATGGCTACGAGGGCCCAAATAATAGCATTGCATAATCAAAGCTTAAATTATACTGAAATTTCGAGAGAAACTGGCTTAAACGTAAGTATTCTTTTAAATTGAACGCTCGTTATTTATTTTATTCCATGGTTATCGATACATGAAAATAATAAATAATACACGTCCCTTACAAGTAAAGACTGCCACTTTATGGATATCTAAATCTGTTTTAAGAAGAGGGTTTATTGGAGCACCGTAGTGGATCTGGCAGAAGACGTGATATTGACTCAGACCAGCTTCAACTTATGGGGCAAGGTTATGAGGAAAATGGGACTGGAGCATTGTCATCTTCAGTGATGCAAACAGTGAAAACTACATAGATGTGTTGAAAGACGTCATGAAGATGTGCTAGTGATAATGTTCGTGCAGGACAATTGTCCTATGTGTAATGTTCCATAATTGTGCAAGTGTTTAGTCAGCAATCAGACATACGGATTATTCCTTGGCCTGCGAGATAGAAGAAATAGGATCGATAAAAATGGCGGCTACACTAGTTCTTAGAAGAATAGATATTGTTGACTATAGGATTAAGCAATTACAAGACCGGGGTAGCTATAATGTATTTAATGGATAAATGTTCAAACTTAATGTTAGAAGGATAAATTTATTGACTACTTTATAACCAGCAACTGTTATTTACAGTAATGATTTTAATGTTTTACTAAATATGAGAAATAAAAATAAAAGCAATATTAATATCTACAGATGCTATTGATTGCAAAATAATAAATTATTTATTTATTATTACTATAGACAATTCGTCCCATATCTAATGAATGCTATATATATCCCGGTCTTAGAAATGTTATTGATTTAAGGTCTAGCTTCAATTTCTTCCTTGTTCTGGAACGAATACTTAAGCTATGGGCCTTTGTCATAACATGATGCACAAAATGAATCACTTTAGTCAATACTTTAATTAAATCTAAATTTTAAATTTTATGGGGAGGTTAAATAGTTGCAGAAGTAAGGTTGCATATTATATAGAATCGTATTATAACATTGTGTTTAAAGCTAACTAATAAATGACTAGCACAACACAATTTTGATTTAAAATACTTATTAATCTTATAAAAAGTGTATTAAATAATGTGTCAGTTAGCTGAAAAGTTATAAGGTCAGGGTATACACTATATAAGAAAGAAATAAATATTATGTTTTTCCTCTGAGGATTTAATATAGCGCCATCTAAGTCAAGCAAACCAATTAAAAGATGGCGTCAATAATGAGAAAATTAACATAATTTATGTGTATTTGAATATAAATATATGATTGTTTCTTAATTATTATTTTTACCATTAAAAACCTTATTGTGTGCCTCTGCAGTGTAAATTATTCAAGCTTTGCAGGGTTATTTTCAATTAAAAGCAGCGCCATCGAGTTATCAATGGTAGCGTTATGCAAAACCTGTCAGTCAATAGTCGACCTTAAGCTCTCCATGCATTTTTGTCACCCATAGTACATATAACAACATACATGTTAAAATATCATTGTGACTCGGCTAACCTCTTCAGTAGAAGCTCCCGAACTTTCTGCTTGAAGGTCAGGCGACTGGACACCGTCCTAACATCGGAGGGGAGTGCATTCCACAATAGAATGGCCTGAACAAAGAAAGAAGAATGGAGGAAGTTGGTACGGTGATTGGGGCATTGGAGAAGACGGTTATGAGAAGAACGAAGATATTTGTTGTGATTAGTGAAAGTGTATTGAAGATAAGGAGCTAGGTAGCTGGGCGAACAGGGTGAATCTAGGTAAGAGAAAAGAGTGGTTAGCGCCCTTTGCTCCCTGCGCTGGCGAATGGGCAACCACTTTAATTACAGCCGATGTGCAGAAACATGGTCATATTTACGCAGGTTGAAAACGAATCGAATGCAGTTATTCAAAAGTCAGTCAAGTTAATTGAGGAGATCTGCATTCAGGTCGTAGTAACAAACATCAGCATAGTCAATAATAGGGAACAACAAGGCCTGCACCAGCATTGATTTGGTGACCGACGGAAGCAGATTTTTAACACGGTAAAGTGCCCGCAACGACCCCGTGACCCTTTTACATACACTGGTGACCTGTGCCTGCCAATTTATATTGGTGTCGATGATTAAACCCAGATCCTTAACGCTGCCACTGAAAGGGATGATCACACCATTGAAACGGACAGCCTGTAAAGAGGAAACGTCAACTCTACTAAGCAAGCGAGAGCTGCCTATAATAATAGCTTGACATTTGGTAGGGTTCACCGCAATGCCAAATCTTTCTGACCAGTTACTGATGGCAGTTAAGTTGTCATTTATATTGGAAATGGCATCAGTCAGATTGTCAATGTTGGCTTGACAGTAAAGCTGTAAGTCGTCGGCATAAAGATGGTACGCACACCGAAGGTTAGCAGTAAGTCAAGTCAAGTTTGATTGACTGCTGACGTTCCGATAAGAGGAAAACCAGTCCAGTGATTCGCCAGAGATCGTGAGATGGGACAGGATGGCTAGAAGGATGTCGTGACTGACCATATTGAAAGCATTCGAGAAGTCAATCAAGACTAGAACTGTAGCCTTGGTATCCTCAAAGCCAGCTCTAATATCGCCAGTCACTTTTAGGAGGGCGGAGATAGTGTTTCAGACCAGGACATAGTCCTGGTCTGAAACCGGATTGTAGAGGGCTGATGAGAGAATTCCGGTATATGAAGCTAGAGAGTTGCTTGTGAACACAGGATTCAAGCACTTTGGAAAGAAAAGGAAGTATGGATATTGGACGGAAATGACTAGGAAGTGTAGGGTTGGCAATTTTTGGAAGTGGGCGGACAAAGGCTTTACGCCATTGGGATGGGAAGGTTCCAGAAAAAAGGGAAAAATTTATAATATGGGTAATAGCAGGTAAAAGGTGATCCAAAACAGCTATGATCATGTCTCGTGAGATATTGTCATAACCCACTGCTTTGGATTTAATGGCGAGGATTATTCTTCCAACCTCCGTCGACTTGACTGGGGTGAAGCGAAATGAGTTAAGAACATTAGGACGCACCAGACCAGAAATAGAAGCTAAAGTGTGTTGTGTGACTAGACGATCTACGAGCGGGACTGAGCAGAAATGGCTGTTAAGGTTGTCTATGTCAATAGTACTAGGAAGGTCTGAGTGTTGCGTTTTACCGATACCTAGAGATCCGAGGAATTTCCGGATATCGGCAGAAGAAGAGGAAGAGATATTTTCGAGAATATGGCGGCGTTTGGCGTTGCGCACCATCTGGTTGCATCTGTTTCGCGCAACTTTAAAGGCCGCCCAATTTTCGTCAGTGCGATCCCTCTTAGGCTTACGAAAGGCACGATCACGGCGTCGCATCGCCATCCTAATACCCCGAGTCATCCACGGTGCAGGTGGCCGCTTTACCTTTATTCTCCTAACGAGAGCGTGACGGTCGTATAAAGCAGTCACGTTATCATTGAATATTGCCAATTTTTCGTCGACTGTAGTGGCTTCGATCAGCGGCTCCCAATCGCTCAAGGATGCATCACCTTGCAGCTTTGCTCCGTCCATCCGCGCAAAACAACGCCTATACAGGACCCGCGGTTTCACCTTGGGTGGTTTGAGGATATAGGAGAGGAAAATCATGTCATGGTGAGAAAATCCAGGAGCGTCATGCTGACCGTGGCAGGACACAAGGGAAGGATTTGAGGTTAGAATAAGGTCAAGCCAGGAGTCATCGCCAATAAGGTTGTGGTGAGTGGCGTCAAGCGGTAGCACCTGTAGACCAGCCGACTCAATTATGTAACGGAGTTTACGGGTACGGGAGGATAGGTGGGAAAGAATAGTGTTGAAATCACCCATGACTATGTGATGTATGTACTGGGAACCCAAAGACTCTAATACTGATTCGAAGTCAGTGAAATAATCAACACTGGGAGGACAGTACACAACCCCCAATACAGCTTTCCCCCCTTGGCTACAAACTTCGTAGTTCGGTCGTTCCGTATAAAAACGTACCCAGGGAGGGGGTGGCGTAGGTATATACCTACGCAGTGAACTCTCCTATAAGATACTATTTACATCTTCTCCCAACTGTCCTGCGGTTTGAGTCAAGTAGTAGAGGGTAGTTGTGGTTTGAGCCAAGTTTCCGATATCAGGACCGCATGAACATTGCTGTTGGCAAATACGTCGAAGAGTACGTTATGATGGCTGGGGATGCTTTGTGCATTTAAGTGGCAGACATTCAACAGCCGATTGTTAGTGTAAGTGAACTGAGAGTTAACGAAGTCAGACAGACTGCCACCCAAGGAGCAGAAGCTGTCATTATTAGATGAGTCATAAGCCGATATAAAAGAATCATCATCCGATAACATAATTACAGGCATTCAAAAATATATATAATATATATATATATATATATATAATATATTTTATGTATATAGTAATAAAATAAATATAAATGTTATAAATAAAATATCAAATATTTAATAGAATTTGCAACACCACAAGTGCTTGCAAAACTTAATTGTAAGGTGCAATTCTTCACCACCCGCCAGCTAACATCAAAACAAAACGTGAAACAATAAACAAAACTTAAAACAAGTAAAATAAAAATTTGAAGACAAGAACACAAAATCATAAAACTACTACAATGAGATACACCACATCTCAAAATGCTCTGATCCACATGACAGTTGAAAGTTGACGCTGTCATATCGGTATTGACAACATAATGTCAATATGAATTAAGATTGGAGGAGCTTCGTAGGTAGTGGTGAAGGACATAGGTGTTTTTGTCAGTGCCACGAGGTTTTTTTTCAACTTAAATATTATTTTATTGAATTATAAGTTGAAACCACCTCTGTGTTGTGATTGTCCAATATTTGTTTTAAAAAACTATTAGTAAGGTGAGTAAAATTTCCCCTAATACTAAGAGTATTTAATTTTATTTGTTTTTAATATGGAGGCTAAAAAACCTCCCGACCCTCCAGATAAACTATTCGAGTACACCCCTGTAATGACTGTTACCCTCCCCAACCCCGGAAATGATGCCATGGATGCAGAAAATATTTCAAATAGAAAAAGACCTGCACAATCTCCCCCAGTTACTGTAATTAACCCACCCAAAGTGGCAAAAGTTAACGGAAGGCAGTGCTACACACCCAATGATGCTCCACCGTATATTGTTCATGTTGCTTTGAGAGATTCGCAAACCTCAGGCACAACCCTACACCCTGTGAAATTTGGCATGTTCTTAATGAAGAACAACATAAACAATGTACGGATGGATGGTGTCAAAAGATTAGGACGAAATAAAATTTCAGTGGAATTTAAGTCACACCAAGACGCTAACAGCTTCTTAATTAATGGAGTCGTAGCCCAACATAATTATATAACTTCCATTCCACTGTTTAACATTACACGTATGGGTATTGTTAGAGATGTCCCCGTAGACTGGACTGAGGAGGAAATTGTTGAAAATATCAGGGTCCCCTCTGGATGTGGCAATGTTATCAAGGCAAGGAGAATGAACCGAAAAGTTGTTTCCTCTGATGGTTCAGAGTGGAAACCTACACAAACGGTTGTCCTCACATTTGACGGTCAAATTTTGCCAAAACGAGTTTACTGTTTTTACACTGCTCTTACAGTAGAAAGGTACACATATCCCACGGTACAATGTTTTAACTGCTGCCGCTTTGGACACACACGTACCTTATGCCGCTCAAAGCCTCGTTGCTTCAGATGTGGTCAGGACCATCCTGGTGATGGTTGTCTGGTTTCAGATGACATTGCAACCTGTGTCAATTGTCATGGCAATCACTTTGCCAATAGCAAAGGTTGCCCTGAGCTAGGCCGTCAGAGGAGTATAAAGGCCCTCATGGCGGAAAAATCCATATCATATGCAGAAGCGAGTCAGGTCTTTCCCACCATCAAGAGGTCATATGCAGAGGTTTCAAAATCTTTACAACAACCTAAACCCAAACTGCCCCAACATAATAATAATACTCCCCAAACTCCCAAATCTTACCGTAAAACTGTCTTTTTAAAACCTAAATCCCATGCCCCTCTGACTCCTAGTTATGATAAGCAAGCTCACCGAGCTCTTATCCATAACTATTCCTTTTCCCCATCACAAAATGGTTGCGCCTACCCTTTGGAGGGTGAAAACAACCGTAACCCTAAAAATGTTTTAAATCTCATCACTAATATGCTTATGGCAGTATTAGAAAATCCTACACAAAACATACCTGACCACGTTGCCGTTAAACTGTCCAACATTCTACAATATATTGGTAACATTCCATCCCCTAACATTCCTTCAATGGAACGCGAGGAGTATTCTTCCGAAGAAAACTGACCTACTCCATTTAATAAATAGGTACAAACCTCTGGTGTGTGGCATTGCTGAGACATGGCTTAGTCCGGATTTTAATTTCCGGGTGCCGGGTTTTAGCAGTGTCAGGTATGATAGACCAGATGGTTATGGAGGCTGTGCTTTGTTTATTAATAGCAAAGTACCGTACTCTAATATTCCTCTACCCTTTGTTAGTGATGACATAAATGTTGTTGCTGTTAAGGTTGAGGATATAAACATTTTTGCTTTTTATATTGCACACCCACACATTAGTCATTTACAGTCAATTAAAAATTTTTTAAATACTGTTAGGGGCCCAGTACTAGTAATGGGTGATTTTAATTGTCATCATTACAGATGGGGTTCAGACATGTGTGACAGTATAGGCACAGAATTATTAGAGATCATAGACGAGCTTAATCTATGTATCATAAATGATGGCAGTGCTACACGAAGGTCTGCATTTGGCCAAAGGAACAGCTGCGTCGACTTGACCTTTTGTTCTCCTAACATAGCTAGCATGCTGGACTGGAGGCGCTTGGATCTGTCCTATGGTAGTGATCACTATCCCATCATAGTCACAAACCACTCCATTCCCACCCTTGATAAATTCCTCCCTCCATTATTAAAATACCGCTTAGAATCAGCGGACTGGGATCTTTATTCCAAACTGCTAGATTTCCGTATCTCCTCCCTTCCACATATCCATGCTGGGAACGCTCCAGAATGCTTCTCCGGCTTCTCGGAAACAATATCTACCACAGCTGCAGATTGTTTCCCAACCAAAAATCCGCCGAAAGGCAAAATTCCTCTCCCGCCGTGGTGGGATAGTGACTGCACTGCCGTGATTAGGGCCAGGAATGAAGCTGAAAAGACGTATAACCGTGACATGAGCCTGGGTAATCTCATATCTTTCAAGCAAATATTGGCAAGGTCAAGGAAACTACTGAAAAAAAAGAAACGACAAGGCTGGCGAAAATTTTGCAGTGCCTTGAATCCATCGACTCCAATAACCACTGTCTGGCGAAAAGTCAAAAGTTTCAGAAACTCCACAAGACCACCTTCTGTTCCCATGTTACCAGAAAATCTGTGCCACCGTTTCTTTTCAAGCGTTGCTCCCACATATGTCCCTGGAGAGGAAGAGTGCGAATTAGGGAACTTAACACGGACTCGTGATCCTCTTGACGTAGCGTTCTCTATAGAAGAACTTGAAACAGTTCTGAACCATGTCAAGGACTCTGCTCCTGGAATAGATGGTTTCCCGTACTCATTTTTGACTAAAAGTGGAGCAAAAACACGGCGGTACTACCTTGACTTGGCCAATTTTTGTTTCACTTCCGGTTACATTCCCACAGCATGGAAGGTTCAGGTTATTATGCCTCTACTGAAACCTGGCAAAGACTCTAGTGATCACTTGTCTTATAGACCGATTGCACTGTCGTCCATACTCCTCAAAGTATTTGAACATTTAATAAAGAACCGTTTAGAGTGGTTGGTGGAGAGCCGGGAGCTGCTTCCGGCGACTCAGTTCGGCTTTAGAAAAGGTCTGGGCACCGTTGATAGTGTGGGTACCCTCACTTCAGCGATACGGCTGGCTCTTTGCAGGGATGAGTCGTTGGTGGCCGTCTTCCTGGATATCTCATCAGCCTATGATTCCGTACTCCTACCCCTTCTCAGGCAGAAAATGCAACAGCTGAAAATTCCGAGTGGGATTATACGAATTATTTGCTGCCTTTTCACCAACCGCATCCTTCAATTAAGAACTCCTGAGGAGACCCCTGCACGGCGGATTGCCTGGAGGGGCTTACCTCAGGGATCAATCCTCAGTCCTATCCTCTACAACATATATACCTTTGATCTCCCTTTTTGCTTAAACTTTGATTGTAAATCTCTCCAGTATGCTGACGATATTGCACTGATGGTCTCCAGTCACTCTATAGTCGATGCCGCATCATCTATGAATGTCTCTTTGGCTTCATTAAACCAATGGCTTCTTGATCATGGACTATCTTTGAGTGCTCCAAAGAGCTCTGCTGTTGTGTTTACACGTAGACGTCGTACCCCAGATCTAAATATAAATATTAACGGTCAGACTATTCCAATTACGGCGAAGGCCAAATTTCTAGGAGTTACCCTCGATTCCAAGATGTCAGGAGTCGATCATATTGACACGGTAGTTAAAAAAACTGAACGTACCGTATGTATCCTCCAAGCTCTAGCCGGAGTATGGTGGGGTGCCCATCCATGCACTTTAAAGCTGGTTTATAATGCTTTGGTTAGGAGTGTGTTAGATTACTGCTGTTTCCTTATTATACCTTGTAATAAGGAAGCACTGCGAAGGCTGGATTCCATCCAAGCCAAATGCCTTAGGACTATCATTGGAACAATGAAATCATCACCCATAAATGCCCTACAAGTGGAATGTGCTGAACCACCTCTTGATCTTCGACGGCAGTACCTCGCAGACCGTTTCATATCCAAAGTCCTCTCCCGCTCATCCCATCCTCTACTTCCCATTTTGGATCAAATCCTCCTCTCCTATGATTCTTCTTCCTACTGGCTCCACAAACCTATACCCCCGGTGATTGTCAGATTCAGAGAGCTTAAAAAACTTTCGGCTTCTGTCAGCCAATCCCCAATTCTCCCTGTATTCTCTTCTGCATACGAAGCCATCCATTTCAAACCAAAGCTTGTTCTGGGGCTTGGTATTTCAAAATCTTCGGCAAACATTGTTGGAAACTTTGAGCGGGCACTGGAAGTGTACTGGAAGGGCTGGAGGTTGTTCTACACTGATGCGTCAAAGTTGACCCAAGAGGGTTGTACAGGGGTGGCAACATATTTTCAGAACTCCAGAATTGCTATGCTTTTTAAGTGTCCGCCAGAGGCTTCAGTCTTCACGGGAGAATGCGTTGCCATTTTAGAAGCTGTTAAATTTATTAGAAATCATAATATTAAAAACTCCGTCATTTTTTCAGATTCCCTTAGTAGCATTCAATCTTTATGTCAAAATCAGTTATACACCAAAACCCATAGCCAACTAATTGTAGATATTAAACACCTCCTTTGGAGCTGTCATAATGAAGGGCTTAATATAGAAATAGTCTGGATCCCTGGCCACTCTGGTATACGTGGAAATGAATGTGCCGATACGTTGGCAAAATTTGCAACGTCAGGTGAAGCGAAACGCCACCATTTCGTTATACCCAGCTATGATATCCGTGCTGACACAAAACGAAAGCTCTATGACACGTGGTCCTCGATATGGGAATGTACTTCGCAGAATAAAGGAGCTTATTACGCGTCCGTCCAGCCTAGTATCCAGAGGAAACCTTGGTTTTTTAAATTTCCTAAAATCCCGAAACAAGCTGTTACGTCCTTGTGTAGACTTAGACTTGGCCACTGCAGTAGTCCGGTTTTTCTGTGCAAGATTCGCATTCGTGACAACTCCGTATGCGAATGCGGTCTTGATGAGGGTACCCTCGAACATATATTTTTTTCTTGTTCCATAAACTGCCAATATTTAGACCTATATAAAGAACTCCCTAGTATTAAAATCCCCCTCCCAATTAATTTTCGCACACTATTAACCCATTTCTCCCCTAAACTCATTAACCTTCTGGCTAAATTCATTACTAAAAATAATATTAAAATCTAATGTATACATAATACAATAATGTTTAAAATGTTTATGCTATGTGTGTGTTTTGTGTTAAATGTTTTTTTTTTCAAATACATATACTGTTATTTATTATATATGTTTACTAACCAAATTGTGTCCTGTCTTTCAGCTACTAACATTGCAGACATACCTCGAAGCGATAAAGTGCGACAGATCCATATCTATCCATCTGCCATACCACATGACGCTGGCAGAATAGTCAACTACTAAATAGTGGAGACTCTATTGCCATAACACAAAAAAAAAAAAAAAATATGAATTAATATGAAGTGATTGAAATGTGAAGATTTTTATTGATAAAACCAAAATAAATATTAATCGTGTCTAGTGACCAAATAAAAGTATGTTGGGTACAACGAACAATTTACAAAAGTAAAATTATTAAGTATCTATGATATATTAATATGATATATTAATTTATGATATATTAATTAAAACGGTAGTAAGGAGGAAATTATCAATTTAATTAAATTAATATAATTATGTTTTTTTTTTGTTATTGTTTGTTGCAAACACAAATGTTACTATCTTGTCCTTATGGTCCACAGATAATAAAAATACACGCGACCTCGCGCTTAATGTTAAAATACTCTGTGGACCATAGACAAAACTTTTTGTTTTTTCTTTTGTTCTTAATTTGTTTCTAAAAACCATTTTATTTTTATCTGTGTCATTTAGTTTAGATTTTTTGTATTATTTTATTTTCTTCTTTTTTTGTATTTTTGTTTTATGTGTGTGCGCTTGCGCGAAAATAAATGCTTTTTCTTCTTTCTTTCTTCTTTCATATTAATTAATGAAAAAATATAAGACTACCGACTACAATTTGAACAAACAGCTAAGTACTGATGAGGGTAAGATGATAATCAAAAGGGACGGAACAAAGAAAACTATAAGGATTGAGAGAACAATTATACAGAAAGATGAATATAGAAATTTACGATATTTTGTTGAGTTCGGGGGATCGAAGAGAGGACATACAAGTAAGTGATTAGTTCTTGGTACATACTATGTACGTAGTACACTTTCGGTATATTATCCAATGATGTATAAAACTATAGATACGTTGTCCGCGCTCTAAAATGACAACATGAAATGAAGGCAATTGACAACATCGCGCTTAGTTACGCACCAACCTGCCGCGCGACGCTACGTTTGTTTTTAATTTATATCGTGTGTAAACCTGTGCGAAAGACAAAGAAAGCATGTCGTCGTGTGTGTTCAGACAATGTACAAATTATACTCCAAAAGTTAAAGACAAAAATGTGTCATTTCATGCGTAAGTTCACCAAACAACCTATTTTTATTTTATTTTTTTCGACGCCGGCGCCCGCCATCTTATGGCGGCCGGCGCATGAAGGTATAGTCACGTGCCGTCGGCATAACTGAAGATGTATATTTATCTCCCTCTAGCAAAGGCACTCCACTATACGATGTCATATTTTCTTTCCCTTTCTTTACTCGTAGAAGTAGTTATCTAGTATTTTCGCCGTTTTTAAGCGCCGCGATGTTGGTTCATGACGTGTCTATATATAATACGTCATTGATATTATCTATGTATGAGTGCCGATAGTTAACTATTTCCTTGTGCCTTTCAGATTTTCCCCCACTGACTCTGAAGATCGCTTGCCGACTGAGGAACCCTGCGCCTTTGGATATTTAGACAGCAACGGGTTCAGCTCATCCAAGGGTGTCAGTTTATGCCTACTGCCATCAGGGGTCTTAATGAAAATTGTACCTTCCTGGGTCCAACACGACCGCATGCCGAAATGCTGACGAGCAGTCCCGAAGACGCTCTGTCGTGTCTTCGTCGGAACTCCTTCACCGCAATCTTTGAGCCCCTCAAGCTAGTCTTGGCTCTCCACCCTGACTTCCTGGCTTCCATGCTGGTAAATCTCACCAAGATTGGCCTGTGGTGGTCAGTATTAGCATGCCCTAGTCTGTGACAGACTTTTATAGATTATTTTGAAAAATTGAGGCCTAATTTTGTGTTTATTACCCCCAGAGCAACATTGGCGCAGTCCTCGCTAGGTGCTTCAGTTATGCCCTGGATGATGAAGGCCTTACGGCGGCTTCTGGTTTCAATATCGTCAAGCTGCCGAGAACACTCACCGATCTGACGTCGCAGCAGTCCCAGCATACCAATTACCAGGTCACGGAAAGCCCGGAACTCCTCGGCCACCTTCGCTACTGTGTCCTTAGCTGGGCCAGCAGTTTGAATTTGTGCCTCAAGTGCATTCATCTTTTTCATGAAGCACTCCTCCAGTGATTTCTGTGCGGACAATACCTCAGCCAGATGGGACATGCCCCCTAGCACGATATTGTGTGTATGTAGTTTGTGTATTGTGTTGTGTGTGGCAGAAAGGTATGGTTCTATTTCCTGGTCGCCCTCGAAGTAGACCTACAGCACCCCCAGGTTTAGCTGGCCCACTCTTAGTAGTACGGCGGCGATGTTTTCCGTCACCAGCTGGGGGTCATGAATGACTTCAACGCTACCACCGAAGACAACTATCGCTGCTTTTTACTGGTTTTTGGCGGTTCAAGCTGCACTGGATGACCTGCGTGCCTGGGAATTGCTTCATAACACCTGTCTTCCCAATGTATGGTTCTTGGACAAGTGCTATTGTTATTCCTCTTGCTTGAGCCGCCACATGCAGTTCTTCCGTTGCCAGCTTGGAGCGTTGGTGATTGACTTGTATGAAGTGCAATCTCGCTGTCGGTGGTTTTGTGTTTTGGAGGGCGACTGGTTGGCTAGTTTGTTCGTTGTGGTCGTCCTCAGCAATAGGAAATGCGGGATCTCGCTATGCCATCCTATTTTTGGCGTTCCTGGCAGTCTTCGCTAAAGGCTGTGTGGGCCAAGTCGGTGCCTTCTTTTTTGGTGGCTTTGCAGTTTGAGCACGTGGTCGGTTTGCCTTCTGCGCGGCTAGGACAGTCTCGTCCATTGTGCGTTCCGCTGCAGTAGCTGCAAATCTCCCGGGGAGCTTTGCACAGGGACTTGTTGTGTCCGTATACGAAACGATACACTTACGCCAACGAATAATCCAATCATCGAAACTTTTTTTAAACGCTGTTTCCGGAATTGAGTTCAGTGCTCGCCGTGAATTCTCCTTTATGTCTTCTAACGATTGAAAACGGGTGCCACGAAGGGGTAATTTGAGTGTGGGAAAAAGAAAGAAGTCGGCTGGAGCCATATCTGGTGAATATGGTGGCTGCTCGATGGTGTTTGTTGAATGTTTAGACAAAAAATCGTTTACAATGATAGCCTTGTGCGAAGGCGTATTATCGTGATGCAAAATCCAATAATTTTCTTTCCACATTTCTGGCCTTTTTCGTCGAATTTGTTCTCTTAAACGCCGCATAACGCTCAAATAATATTCTTTATTTACCGTTTGACCTTCGGGCAAGAATTCTGAGCACAACACCGCGATAGTCAAAAAAAACAGTCAACATGACTTTGACTTTTGATCGACTTTGACGTGGTTTTTTCGGTTTTGGTTCAGTTGGAAGGCGCCATTCCGAAGCTTGTTGACTAGTTTGCATGTCAAACTCGTAAACCCACGTCTCGTCACCAGTAACAATGCGTTTCATGAATGTTGGGTCGGTATTGACTCGTTCTAGCATGTCCTCAGCGACTTTCATGCGATTTAGTTTTTGAAGAAAATTCAGGTCTTTTGGGACTAGCCGAGCGGCAACACGTTTCATACCCAAATTATTTGTTAAAATGGTACGGATCGACTCGTGAGATACAGAAAGTTCGGCGGCCATCTCTCTCAAACTTGAATGAGGATTTTCAGTCACTATTTCCTTCACTTTTGCGATGTTAACTTCAGTTGCAGACGTTGATGGCCTACCAGAACGAGGCAAATCTTCCATCACATCTCGACCGCTTTTGAACGCTTTGTACCACTCATAAGCACGTGTTTTTGATAAAGTCGATTCACCGTAAGCCTTCTGTAACATTTTGAGTGCCTCCGAACACGAAATTTCATTGGCGATGCAAAATTTAAGACAAACTCTTTGTTCGATGTTTTTGTCCATTATGAAATTCGCAATACACACTAGATATTATAAAACTAAAAACAGAACTGTTTTTAATAAAAATAACAGATGCAACTCAAATTCCGCACCAAAATGGAAAACAGTTATGCCAAACTAACAACAACAAAAAAAATTAAAATTCGGATTTGGAACCATAAAAAAAAAACATTCATTTCCGATACTTTGTTGACTGAATGTATACATATACAATAATAATTGTCTTAAGTAGAAAGTAAGTAAGTTAAGTGCTTTAGTTAATTTTACATCACATTAATATAATAAAAATGTCATCCACCTCCAACTCCCGCAGACCGCCTATGGAGACCGCCGGCAGGCCGTCTAAATCCCTAAGGGAAAAAGTACTAAAGAATACGGCCAAGACGTCTTCGTCGGTCTCGAAGCGACTTACAAGAACAGCAGAGCTGCCTAAGGTACCCAAGGCAGCATCGGAGCCGGACGTGACTGGGTGTGAGACCGCCACACAGCATTCGGACGCAACAGCGTCGGTGTTCGAGACTCCCACTCAAGAACTCTGCAGAGTCTCGGACATTGTAATTAACTGGGAGCAGTGTGGGGTTTCGCCACCGCACCAGATCGTTTCGGACGACGATAGCTCGGTTGCCTCTTCAGTGGGTGGAGCGGACCGCCCCGAGCGTAAAAACCTACTATATAGGACACCAAGAAGAGGCACCGGGGTGGAAATGGAAATACAATCTCGAGAAGGAGCGCTCTCGACACGCGCAAGAGCTCGTGCGAGTCGAGAGGGCTCATTAACGAGAAGTGATGGCTCTAAAATCCAAGCTAGCTGTCCATCATGCGCTCGGACCTCCTCGAAACAAAGAAAGAGGCAAAAGGGATCCGGGAATGGCTTGGCCATGAGACCCTCGATGCCTTAAATGGCATCAAGGAGCTAAAAGACGAGGTCAGGGCTGCAAGCCAAAGAAACCTCACGGAGCACGAGAAGACGAGACAGCAAAAACCCGCGGAAGGTCAAAAATACGACCCCACAGGAGAAGGGCTGTCACGTCTGGAAAAACAGATGACCAGCATGAGCAACCAGCTGGACGTGCTCCGTATGGCTCAACAAAAACTGAGCAGCGAGTTGGCGGGAGATCGACGTCCTCCCGTGCTATCGGGAGGTTCGAGGAGGAGATGGAAAAAGTACGGGGCCTGCTCACAGAAATAAAAAATAAACCCGCGGCCGTTCCTCCTCACACACAAAAAATCGACATAGCAAAATACACACACCCGCTGGCAGAAAGGCTGGAAATCGTCTCGGCGGACCTTCGCGTACTGCGGGATAAGGAACCACCCATTCAAACGCCGACAGCGCCAAGTCTTGACGCAGAGCTCGCAGTCGTGGAGGTAAAAAAGGCCCTCCAGAAAATAGAAAAAGGCGTGGCAGACCTGGGAAAAGCTGAACGACCGCCACAGCAAGAACAAGGCCCCAAAACCTTTGCTCAGGTTGCCAGCACCCCAAAGACTCCAATAATACCAGCTAAGGGGCCTAATCACACCCTCATCGTCTCCTCAATAAATCCCCAGCACACCGGGGACAACGTCATTGAGAGGATCAAGGACGCATTAGACCTCAAAGCGACAGGAGCAAGGGTGAACGCAGTGCGCAAAGCAAGAAACCAAAAAGTGGTCCTCCGATGTGCCAGCTAAACCGACCTGGGCTTGATAAAAGACCAGTTCAAGTCCAGTAAGGGGCTCAAGGTTCAGGAATCGAAACCCCAGAACCCCTTGGTCTGTATAAGGGGAGTCCTGACGAGCTACAGCGGCGAGGAGATATTGGATCTCCTAAAAGCGCAGAACAAACATCTTCTGCAAAACGTCGCGCCAGCCGATCATGGATCCCGTGCTGGAGCTTTCTCCAAAAATGTGCCCCCTGGCCAACGCAGTCCCCGTCGTAAGGTCCCTCACGCGCATGATGGCGTCCACCGTCGAGCGCCCTCCGCGGAAGCCGAACTGGCCGTCCGCTAAATCCGGCCCCCTACCAGACGGGTGCCCGACGAGGCGGTCTGATATTATCCTCTCGAGCAGCTTTCCCACCTCGTCGAGCAGCACAATGGGCCGGTACGCGGACGGAGAGTCCACAGGACGCCCCGGCTTCTTCACGAGGACCAGTTTACCTGTCTTCCACGACAGCGGAAACTGGCCCCTCTCAAAGCATGCGCTGAAAAGACCAATTAGACGAGGCCTGAGAGCCTCCAAGGCCAGGACCCAAACCTTGGCATGCAGCCCGTCAGGTCCTGGGGCGGTATTCTTGCCGCTCAGCCGGCGCACCGCCACTCTCAAATCTACCTCGGTCACTTCCGGAGCGGATTCACCGCCATCGTCGTTGTAGCCCGCATTGGGCACCGCAGGGGGCGGAGACATAGCCGGAGGCGTGTAACCCATCTGTGGTCGGGGGAATAGCGCCCCAACCACTTCGTCCACGACCTCCGGCCGGAGACTCTGAGTCAGTGGGGGCGCCCAGGTGCGGAGCTTATCACGCACCATCCGATAGGGGCGTCCCCACGGGTCTCTGTTCAGAGTCTCCAACATCTCCTCACGGGCCCGATCTTTGGCCCGCCGGATCTCCACCCTGAGGGTGGCCTTCGCCGCCCTGTACTCCTCGTATAGCTCCGCCTCTCTGGTTTCAGCGTACAGAGGGCGGAGACGGAGCCTGCGGTGCCTGGTGTATCGGCGTCGCGCTGCGGTGCACTCAGCGCGCAGGTCTGCCAATTCCTGCGACCACCAATACACCTGGCGCTTGCGTTGGCACGGCCGGATCCGGGGCATCGCCACGTCGCACATCCGAGACATGGCGTCCTGGAGCCATCTCGCCTCCTCGTTAACGTCGGCGGGCATGACCAGTGGTATCACCCAGGCCTGCACGACTGCGGCTTCCAGGAAAAGCTCCCGGTCCAGTTGCCTAAGCGCCCAACGCGGGCCACACGGGGCCTGTCTGACTGGCGGGTCTGCGAACTCGGCGGAAACGTCGAACCGTATATACCGGTGGTCCGAAAACGTCTCCACCACCTCCATGACGCGCCAGTCGACAACTCGCGATGACAGAGCGGGGCTAGCAAACGAAATGTCCACCACTGACTCGCCCCGCATCCGTATGCACGTGGGGACAGAACCCCGGTTCAGCACGATTAGGCCTGTCTCCAGAGCCCAGTCTTTGACCATCCTTCCCCGGACATCGGTGAGCCGAGAACCCCAAGCCAAATTCTTGGCATTGAAGTCCCCGAGGACGAGCACGGGGAGGGGACGGAACCCGACGACGACGGTGACTAATTCCCTGAGAGAGTTGTGGAACTCGACTAGAGTTCGGTTCGGAGAGAAGTACACGCCCACCACAGCGATCTCTCCGAACCTACCTACCTACGCTACCCCTGCCTCGCTGAGGCCCTTCGGGGGTTGGGGTACCGGCGGTGGCCGACGAGATGATGGTCACCGAGCCGTCCAGGTCTGACAACTAGTGTTCCCTGGGTGGAACGAAGTACGGCTCGGAGACCACGGCAACATTGATCGACCACTGCGCCATGCTCTGGAGCAGGAGATCCTGAGCAGCGACGCAGTGGTTGATGTTCGCCTGGAGGAGGAATAATTTTAATTTATTTAAGACAAGTAAAAGTAAAGATATATGTTGCTCAAAAGTTGACGATACAATAATAATATCATCCACGAATACAAAAACTCTGTGCTCAAATTCTGGTCCATAAAACAGAATATCTACAAGACGTTGTTGAGTAGCTGGAGCATTGGTAAGACCAAAAGGCATAGCCTTAAATTGGTACGTTCCACGGGTCGGAATATAAAACGCGGTTTTACATCTATCTTCTTCATTTATCAAAATCTGCCAAAAGCTTTTTGATAAATCCAAACTTGATAGATATTTGGCGTCACGTAAATTATCAAGTATTTCGGAGATGTAAGGTAGATTGTACGCGTCTTTTTTAGTAACGGCGTTTAATTTACGGCTATCTAAACAAAATCTAAGCTCGCCATTTTTTTTAGGTGTAAGTAGTACTGGCGATGACCACGGACTGTCAGCAGGCTCAACCACATCATCCTTCAGCATCTCATCCAGCTGTTCAACTAGTATTCGTTGCTTCTCCGGAGACATTCTGTAGTACCTTTGACGAATGGGAGCAGCATTCCCAGTGTCAATGGAATGTGTTATCAAAGAAGTACGACCAAGACCTCGCTCTTCGTATGATATCTCTCGGAACTGAGATATGATATTGTCAGCTGTAGTCTTCTGATTTAACGTAAGATGATCATATGACTGAAGATGTTCAGAACAACCCGACTCTAATTCAGCTAACTGAGCGTCAGACGAATTTAAAAATTTAATATAATTTAAGTGGCTAGGAAACAAACCGAATTTGCGCCAAAAGTCCATGCCTAGGATTAAATGATTTTTTATTGCCGGTATAATATGTACGTTTAAATTGTGTGACTGATTTTCAAATTCAAACATTAAGGAGACAAAACCCATAGATGAAAGCTTTTGTCCCCCCGCAGCAACAAAAGTTAAGGGTTGACAGATGTTCCATTGGGTAATAAGAGAACTGAAATTCTTATGAAAATTATTTCCCATTATAGTAACGGCAGAACCTGTGTCCAGTAACCCGGTAATCGTTTTACCATTAACCTTAACTGAAACATACGGTCGAGTGTAATCTGTTTGAGTGTCACGGATTGAAGAAACAGTATAACAAGAAAAGAATTTAGTAACGGTATCAAGCCAATTTTTCTTTTTTTTTTTGTGAGGGGAAAATCATCAAATGACTTCTCCCGCCCAGGGCCGGGCAGGAGGGAGTGTCAGACTCTTACTGACTAAAAACCCCCCTGTTCCTTCTCCTGCTCTGTGCCGAGGTCGCGGTACCTCATTGCGCTTACCCCGCAACCCCGGCTGAACATCAGCCCTTTAGGGCCCCGTCTGTGGTGGTCTATTGGCTCTTTGAGGCGCGCGCGGAACGCTACGCGCCGTACGCTCGGGCCTGGTTCTGGTCGGGCGGCGAGCTGCCCTTACTCGCCGACCGCAGGCCCGTACTTACGGTGGCCGGAGATCGTCCCTCGATCCCCGACGCCCGTAGTGTCGCCACTTGCGGCTGCTGGGGCGTGAGGAGGAGGATTGCTCCCTCACGCGGGCCGCCTCTCTCTTTGCGAGCATGACTGCTTCACAAAAGGAGGAGACGGCGTCCCAGTTCCTCTCACTCCGCACCATGGCCTCGACTAAGGCCGGGCGCGAGAGGTCGCCGCCGCCGATCACTTCCCTGAGGATACGGCGGTGCTCAGCCCAGGCAGGGCATACCGCTACCGTATGCTCCACCGTATCCTCTAGGTGGTCCTCACAATGACGACACTCGGGCGTTTCCTCCCGCTGAATCCGAAACAGGAACCTACCGAAGCTGCCGTGCCCGGTAAGCACCTGCGTCAGACGGAAGGTGAGGACGCCGTGGCGTCTCTCAAGCCACTCCTCAAAGAGGGGTCTTACCGCTGCTATGGTAGCGTGCCCGGCCCTCGGTTGCGACAGTCGTTGTTTCCACTCTGCCATGAGATCTCGCCGGAGCTCATTCCGCCACGCACTAATTTGGCGCGGCAGAGGATCTTCGCCCCGGCGACGCGCGTCTGCGCGCAAACTGTAGACGCGCGCGAGCGCCTTCGCTTCTAGATCCCACGGCGGTGATCCGGCAAGGAGGTTCGCCGCCTCCCCGGAGATCGTGTGATACCCGCGGATTACTCGAATAGCCATGACCCTCTGGGACGCGACCAGCGTACGAGCCGGCCGCCGCTTCAAGGCCGGCGCCCACACAGGGGCACCGTAGAGGGCCATGGATCGCACAATCCCCATATACAACCTCCGGCAGGAGGCGTTTGGCCCCCCGAGGTTGGGAAGGAGCCGCTTGAGCGCGGCCCCAGACCGTTCTAACTTAGGGGCCAAACGACGAAAATGCTCCGTGAAGTTCCATCGGCTGTCGAGGACGAGACCCAGGTACTTCATCGCCGACTCGACGCCGATGGTAACTCCTCCTGCCGTTCCTAGCTGGGGGTGCGCTCACGACTGATCCTACTCCTCAGCCATACATACTCTCGCCGCGCACCAGAACTTAGTATTGGAGGAATTTTTTATAGAGGTTATCTTCCTCGCGGTCCGGGCGGTTAAGCCAAGACCCTCGTCCCGGTCCGAGTCATAAAACATGACCATGATCTCTTCCCGGATTACGATATCGACGGGTGCAGTCGGGCGCAGCTAGTGCCCCGATGCTACTCATTGGCAGGGTGAGTGCACAACGAGCGCCGCCCTTGTTTCTCCGCCCCGCTCTCTGCTAGGTCCAGAGAGTCGTGCGGACGAACGCCCACGGAGGCGTAGACCCTATGACAGCATAGAGCCGGTCGCCTCTAGAACCCGACCGGGTTCTCCGCCCGGCCAGAAGTTCGCTGCGGGCGACAGTCAAACCAACCCTGCCACCAGCCCGTTAGGGAGACTGTCGCCCGCACCCAGGGTGCACCACGGGGAGGTCTTCTGGCACGCACCCCATCGTTTGCAGGTGCCATTTCATTTACGTGTAAATTGTGATTTTCCTGTTGTGTTAGATTGGAAATAGTTTAAGATTTATTGTAGTGATTGTAGTTATTAGAGTAGTTTTTAGAATAGTTAGGATTAAAATTATGGCTTTGTTGTTTGTAGTTTTTGTAATTATTATTAGAATTACTTGTAGTAGCTTGCTTTGTATATGCAAACTCTGGAGCTACAGTATCTGCACTAACTTTAGGTGGTTCGCGAAACTGCTTGAGCCTAGATTGTATATTTTCATAATTCCTACATATACTCTGGAGACTATCAATATCAGTTATGTCAGCTGAAGATGACAGAGTACTTCCATAACAAGGTCTAATATTATGCAATAATATTTCCAGTTGATCCTCTTCTGGTAAGGACTTCCCCAACCTGGAAAACATACCACGCATAATAGCTATATATATGGTAATATTTTCTAGTTCACCCTGTGTGCGTGCACGTATTTTTGCGAGTAATCTATAGTCGTAATCGCTTTGACTAAAGTCTTGTTTTAACAAAACTACTAGCTCATCCCAAGTCTCAACTTGCCATGACACATGCCATGCTTTTAAAGCAACATGCCATGCTTTTAAAGTATGCGGACTTTTCCCTCATTAATGCGGCTGCTGCCTCATGCTTAAGATCCAGATAGTACTGCCTATGATGTGGGAGCTTTGTTTCGCGACCTCTCTGTCTAGCTCGAAGCTTATAATAGGTCTTTCTCTTCATAGGAGCATGAAGATCGAAAAGTTGAGTTATGTAGGAGTTAAATGTTTGAACCATAGCATCAAAGTCTCCTATGTCAGACGATGGAATCGCGTTCAGGTCCTTCTTAAAATAATCTGGCAAGATGTCAGCGAGAGGACGAAACCTGACAATCCTTGGCTTACACTTTGGCTTCCTGAAAACTGTTTCACAAGTGATGAAGGCATGATGACCGAGCTCACTGATATGGTTCACTTCGACATTTCGTGTAAGAGCATCAGTGCATATAATATCAATCAATGAGCAACTGTCGTTTACAAAATGTGTGGCTTTTTTTTTTTTTTTTTGTGAGGGGAAAATCATCAAATGACTTCTCCCGCCCAGGGCCGGGCAGGAGGGAGTGTCAGACTCTTACTGACTAAAAACCCCCCTGTTCCTTCTCCTGCTCTGTGCCGAGGTCGCGGTACCTCATTGCGCTTACCCCGCAACCCCGGCTGAACATCAGCCCTTTAGGGTTCTGGTCGGGCGGCGAGCTGCCCTTACTCGCCGACCGCAGGCCCGTACTTACGGTGGCCGGAGATCGTCCCTCGATCCCCGACGCCCGTAGTGTCGCCAGTTGCGGCTGCTGGGGCGTGAGGAGGAGGATTGCTCCCTCACGCGGGCCGCCTCTCTCTTTGCGAGCATGACTGCTTCACAAAAGGAGGAGACGGCGTCCCAGTTCCTCTCACTCCGCACCATGGCCTCGACTAAGGCCGGGCGCGAGAGGTCGCCGCCGCCGATCACTTCCCTGAGGATACGGCGGTGCTCAGCCCAGGCAGGGCATACCGCTACCGTATGCTCCACCGTATCCTCTAGGTGGTCCTCACAATGACGACACTCGGGCGTTTCCTCCCGCTGAATCCGAAACAGGAACCTACCGAAGCTGCCGTGCCCGGTAAGCACCTGCGTCAGACGGAAGGTGAGGACGCCGTGGCGTCTCTCAAGCCACTCCTCAAAGAGGGGTCTTACCGCTGCTATGGTAGCGTGCCCGACAAAATGTGTGGCGGCTGTGACGGTTTGAACCAGATTAAAATTGCCGAAAAAACCCATAAGCTGCCTAGTTTTTGAGCTGTTTGAATTTAGCAGGTTGACGTTTAAGTAACCTAATAATATGATGTTGTCATATGGTCCTAAGGCGCTAACACTTATGTTATGGCATCCAGGAAAAGTTCCAGGTTCTGCCAGGGTACGCGGTCCCTATAAGAAGCTTAGTTTTGTTAACTGTGAGGCCCAGCCAGAGCTGCTCGATAGTCGAGTGCTCAGGGTGAGCCTTGACTCTTGCGTTTATACCATTACTAATATAAAAAGCCACACCCCCGCCATGCCCTCCTCGTGTAGAGACAGATCGTGGTATATGTTTAAATTTGTACCCAGAGATACTGGGAGCGCGGTCCTCTTTCCCACTGCGTAACCATGTATCATTAATTTAATAGCCATGATGTCCACAGAGTGGTTACTCATGGCGATCAAGAACTCGTCCTGTTAAGTCCCCAGAGATCCCGCATTTAATAGACCAAACTTAATGTATTTACTAGGAGCCATAAATACCATTAGGTGCATGCATTACATGTGTGAGAGTATAGGCATGGTGTGGCGAAGTAAGTTGGATGTATGTATGGGAAGTATGTATAACTAGTAAGTGGTTAGTGTTGAGTGAATATATGATATGTAAATAATTAGAATTAGGTGTAAATATAAATTGTACATATAGTGTAAATAAATAATTTATAGCATATGAGTGATGAGACATTTGTGTTAAGTAGATTTCGCGTACATGCAGTCTATGGTTGAGCATGGTACAAAAAAGATAATGGCTATCATTTAGCCAGTTTATATATAAAAAATAATTACATCAAGGTGGACTTTACTATAGCTAAAGCTACTTCACATAATTCGTAACCTGTTAATATATCAATTTCATCTCTAAAAGGCACATGGGCAACAAGATAGTTATAAAAATAACCTTCTCTATCGCCCATTAGTGTGTAAGTTCCATGAAAGTCTTCGACCATCCTACCCCGGGTGTCAGTGATCTGGGAACCCGGGGACGAGCACGGGGAGGGGACGGAACCCGACGACGACGGTGACTAACTCCCTGAGGGAGTTGTGGAACTCGACGAGAGTTCGGTTCGGAGAGAAGTACACGCCCACCACAGCGATCTCTCCGAACCGAGCCGCGACGCTACCCCTGCCTCGCTGAGGCCCCTCGGGGGCTGGGGTACCGGCGGCGGCCGACGAGATGATGGTCACCGAGCCGTCCAGGTCTGACAACCAGTGTTCCCTGGGTGGAACGAAGTACGGCTCGGAGACCACAGCAACATTGATCGACCACTGCGCCATGCTCTGGAGCAGAAGATCCTGAGCAGCGACGCAGTGGTTGATGTTCGCTTGGAGGAGGCGTAATGAGGCCATTACTGACAGTCCATCACGACCTCCTCTCTGGCAGCAGCGACAGCAGCACTCGCGGAGGCGGTGGCGACTGCGACGGGAACGGCGGGGGCAGAGGAGTTGGCAGAGGGCCTACTATTACCCCTGGGATTGGTGGGGCTTTGCCCCCAACCCGGTGATCGGCCGGTTTGCCAGCCGCCGCACATACTACGCAGTGCGGTGGGGCGGTACAAGCACCGGCCCTGTGCCCGGGCTGACCGCAGCGAAAGCAGCGGTCGCTGCGGTCCACCTCCGAGGTGCATTTGGCACCTACATGGTGACCAACGAGGCACCGGAAGCACCTCAAAGGTCGGGGTTCCAGCAGCTTCACCTGCGCTGAAACCCAGCCCACCAAGAGCCTTTTGCCCTCTGACAGTTTTTTGGCCGCTGTGACGGGGCAGCTGACTACCACATTCCGCAGCCCCGTATTGTCCGGGCGGATGGTGCCTGCCTCCACCTGATCAGCAGGGCACCCTCCCGTCCTGGCGACAGCGGCCGCCACGTCATTCTCCGTCACGGAGTCGTCCAGGCCCATGATGCGTAGCTCCAGGCATTTGGTGGGCCTGGACACGCGAGCCTCGACGGGCTCCGGTCGCCGTGACCCTTACCGCGAACCCGTTAGGGGCTCCGAACTCCGCGGGGGTAACCGTCCCCTTTAATTTAGCGAGGACGTCGCCGTACGTCACCCCCTTCTTAGCCGCGTCCGGCTTTTTTTTTTTTTGTGAGGGGAAAATCATCAAATGACTTCTCCCGCCCAGGGCCGGGCAGGAGGGAGTGTCAGACTCTTACTGACTAAAAACCCCCCTGTTCCTTCTCCTGCTCTGTGCCGAGGTCGCGGTACCTCATTGCGCTTACCCCGCAACCCCGGCTGAACATCAGCCCTTTAGGGCCCCGTCTGTGGTGGTCTATTGGCTCTTTGAGGCGCGCGCGGAACGCTACGCGCCGTACGCTCGGGCCTGGTTCTGGTCGGGCGGCGAGCTGCCCTTACTCGCCGACCGCAGGCCCGTACTTACGGTGGCCGGAGATCGTCCCTCGATCCCCGACGCCCGTAGTGTCGCCAGTTGCGGCTGCTGGGGCGTGAGGAGGAGGATTGCTCCCTCACGCGGGCCGCCTCTCTCTTTGCGAGCATGACTGCTTCACAAAAGGAGGAGACGGCGTCCCAGTTCCTCTCACTCCGCACCATGGCCTCGACTAAGGCCGGGCGCGAGAGGTCGCCGCCGCCGATCACTTCCCTGAGGATACGGCGGTGCTCAGCCCAGGCAGGGCATACCGCTACCGTATGCTCCACCGTATCCTCTAGGTGGTCCTCACAATGACGACACTCGGGCGTTTCCTCCCGCTGAATCCGAAACAGGAACCTACCGAAGCTGCCGTGCCCGGTAAGCACCTGCGTCAGACGGAAGGTGAGGACGCCGTGGCGTCTCTCAAGCCACTCCTCAAAGAGGGGTCTTACCGCTGCTATGGTAGCGTGCCCGGCCCTCGGTTGCGACAGTCGTTGTCTCCACTCTGCCATGAGATCTCGCCGGAGCTCATTCCGCCACGCACTTATTTGGCGCGGCAGAGGATCTTCGCCCCGGCGACGCGCGTTTGCGCGCAAACTGTAGACGCGCGCGAGCGCCTTCGCCTCAGATCCCACGGCGGTGATCCGGCAAGGAGGTTCGCCGCCTCCCCGGAGATCGTGCGATACCCGCGGATTACTCGTATAGCCATGACCCTCTGGGACGCGACCAGCGTACGAGCCGGCCGCCGCTTCAAGTCCGGCGCCCACACAGGGGCACCGTAGAGGGCCATGGATCGCACAATCCCCATATACAACCTCCGGCAGGAGGCGTTTGGCCCCCCGAGGTTGGGAAGGAGCCGCTTGAGCGCGGCCCCAGACCGTTCCAACTTAGGGGCCAAACGACGAAAATGCTCCGTGAAGTTCCATCGGCTGTCGAGGACGAGACCCAGGTACTTCATCGCCGACTCGACGCCGATGGTAACTCCTCCTGCCGTTACTTGGGACCCACCTGGAGGTGGCGCGCTCCGACGGCCATAGAAGCACATGGCCTCGGACTTGTGGAGCGCCACCTCGAGTCCCAACTGCCGGATCCTTGCAACGACTGTCGCAACCGCTTGTGACATCAGGTCGGCCGCCGCCTGATGCGACCTCCCGTTCGCCAGCACCAGCGTGTCGTCAGCATAACAGACAATGCTGACGCCGCTCGGGAGGTCGGTGCGTAGCACCCAATCGTACCCGATGTTCCACAGGAGAGGTCCCAGGACCGATCCCTGTGGGACACCGCGCGACACCTCTCGCCGATTCCACACGCCCCGGTGACCGGGGTAGATGACGCATCTGTCCGTCAAGTAAGCCTCGACTACACGACGGAGATAGGCAGGCACCCGATGATACCGGAGTGCCTCCAAAATGCAGCTCCAGGGCAGCGAGTTAAAGGCGTTGGCGATGTCCAGAGACACCGCCACGACGACTCGCCTCCCGGCCAACGCTGTCCCCGTCGTGAGGTCCCTCACGCGCATGATGGCGTCCACCGTGGAGCGCCCTCTGCGGAAGCCGAACTGGCCGTCCGCTAAATCCGGCCCCCTTCCAGACAGGTGCCCGACGAGGCGGTCTGAGATTATCCTCTCGAACAGCTTTCCCACCTCGTCGAGTAGCACAATGGGCCGGTACGCGGACGGGGAGTCCGCAGGACGCCCCGGCTTCTTCACGAGGACCAGTTTACCCGTCTTCCACGACAGCGGAAACTGGCCTCTCTCCAAACATGCGCTGAACAGACCAAGTAGTCGAGGCCTGAGAGCCTCCGAGGCCAGGACCCAGACCTTGGCATGCAGCCCGTCAGGTCCTGGGGCGGTATTCTTGCTGCTCAGCCGGCGCACCGCCACTCTCAAATCTACCTCGGTCACTTCCGGAGTGGATTCGTCGTCGTCGTCGATGTAGCCCGCATTGGGCACCGCAGGGGGCGGGGGCATAGCCGGAGGCGTGTAACCCATCTGTGGTCGGGGGAATAGCGCCCCAACCACTTCGTCCACGACCTCCGGCCGGAGACTCTGAGTCAGTGGGGGCGCCCAGGTGCGGAGCTTATCACGCACCATCCGGTAGGGGCGTCCCCACGGGTCTCTGTTCAGAGTCTCCAACATCTCCTCGCGGGCCCGATCTTTAGCCCGCCGGATCTCCACCCTGAGGGTGGCCTTCGCCGCCCTGTACTCCTCGTATAGCTCCGCCTCTCTGGTTTCAGCGTCCAGAGGGCGGAGACGGAGCCTGCGGTGCCTGGTGTATCGGCGTCGCGCTGCGGTGCACTCACCGCGCAGGTCTGCCAATTCCTGCGACCACCAATACACCTGGCGCTTGCGTTGGCACGGTCGGATCCGGGGCATCGCCACGTCGCACATCCTTGACATGGCGTCCTGGAGCCATCTCGCCTCCTCGTTAATGTCGGCTGGCCTGACCGGTGGTATCACCCAGGCCTGCACGACTGCGGCTTCCAGGAAAAGCTCCCGGTCCAGTTGCCTAAGCGCCCAACGCGGGCCACACGGGGCCTGTCTGACTGGCGGGTCTGCGGACTCGGCGGAGACGTCGAACCGTATATACCGGTGGTCCGAAAACGTCTCCACCTCCTCCATGACGCGCCAGTCAACAACGCGCGATGACAGAGCGGGGCTAGCAAACGAAATGTCCACCACTGACTCGCCCCGCATCCGTACGCACGTGGGGACAGAACCCCGGTTCAGCACGACTAGGCCTGTCTCCAGAGCCCAGTCTTCGACCATCCTTCCCCGGACATCAGTGAGCCGGGAACCCCAAGCCAAATTCTTGGCATTGAAGTCCCCGAGGACCAACACGGGGAGGGGACGGAACCCGACGAGGACGGTGACTAACTCCCTGAGGGAGTTGTGGAACTCGACGAGAGTTCGGTTCGGAGAGAAGTACACGCCCACCACGGCGATCTCTCCGAACCGAGCCGCGACGCAACCCCTGCCTCGCTGAGGCCCTTCGGGGGTTGGGGTACCGGCGGCGGCCGACGAGATGATGGTCACCGAGCCGTCCAGGTCTGACACCCAGTGTTCCCTGGCTGGAACGAAGTACGGCTCGGAGACCACAGCAACATTGATCGACCACTGCGCCATGCTCTGGAGCAGGAGATCCTGAGCAGCGACGCAGTGGTTGATGTTCGCCTGGAGGAGGCGTAATGGAGCCATTATTGGGTATCCATCACGGTCTCCTCTCTGACGGCAGCGGCGACAGCAGCAGTCGCAGGGGTGTTGGCGACTGTGGCGGCAGCGGGAGCGACGGTGGGAGCGGTGGAGATGGCTAAGGGCCTACCTTTGCTCCTGGGCTTGGTGGGGGGGGGAGCAGGTTTTGCCCCCAACCCGGTGATCGGCCGGCTTGCCAGCCGCCGCACATACTACGCAGTGCGGCGGGGCGGTACAGGCGCCGGCCCTGTGACCGGGCTGACCGCAGCGGAAGCAGCGGTCGCTGCGGTCCACCTCTGAGGTGCATTTGGCACCCACATGGTGACCAATGAGGCAGCGGAAGCACCTCAAAGGTCGGGGTTCCAGCAGCTTCACCAGCGCCGAAACCCAGCCCCACCAGGAGCCTTTTGCCCTCCGACAGTTTTTTGGCCGCTGTGACGGGGCAGCTCACTACCACGGTCCGCAGCCCCGTATTGTCCGGGCGGATGGTGCCTGCCTTCACCTGATCAGCAGGGCACCCCCCCGTCCTTGCGACAGCGGCCGCCACCTCGTTCTCCGTCACGGAGTCATCCAGGCCCATGATGCGTAGCTCCAAGCATTTGGTGGGCCTGGACACGCGAGCCTCATCCGCCGCAAGGCACGTCCTGAGCCTCTCGGCAAGGGCGTCAGCGGATGGGCCGCTGGCCGCGCCGGGGACCTCCAGAAGACGGGCTCCAGTCGCGGTGACCCTTACCGCGAACCCGTTAGGGGCCCCGAACTCCGCGGGAGTAACCGTCCCCTTCAATTTGGCGAGGACGTCGCCGTATGTCACCCCCTTCTTAGCCGCGTCCGGCTGTAGCGTAATAACTACAGCCGAAGATTTAGGGGTAAGAAGCATTGCCGCAGCGCGCTTCTCTTTGCGTCGCTGCTGCCGCCGCTGCCGCTGCTCCTTCTTGCGGCGCTTTCTCGCCTCTTTGGCGCTCCTTCTCGCCTGCCCGGCCACCTGCCACTCGTCGCCATCGGTGCGCAGCTCTGATAGCGGGGTTGGGGCTGCAACGGCTGGAATTTCAGCTGCTGCGCCCCTTCGCTTGCGGCTATTTGGTGCCAGAGGCACAGCAGGAGCCGGTGCCGGTTGAGCTATGGGCGTCCTCGTCAGCGGCGGGGCTCTCGGTGCTTTCGCCGCAGGGGGCACTTTCGCCCTTTTCTCCACCGGAGCGTCTGCTCTGACGCCGCGGCTAGGTGGTTGCTTCGTCTTCGCTGCCGCGGCTGCATAAGTGCCAGTTGCGAGCGGGGGTCGAAGGAGCCTACCCTCCAGAGCGTCGAAACGCTGCTGGAAGGCGGCCATCTCCTGCCGCATGAGGCCAAGAAGGTCGGCCTCCACTGGCTGCGAGGGTTGGGGACGACCCGCGCGAGCAGCGGCGAGTTCCGCCTTTGCTGCACGAAGTTCCGCCTCCAGGGCAGAGTTCGCAGCCGCTAATCGGGCCAGCTCGCGCCTCATTCCGGCCATCTCTTTTTGCAGAGCGGTCATCTGCCGCTCTGCTGAGCCCTGCTGGGATACCGCCGACATTATAGCGGCCTCCGCGTGCTTAAGCACTCCGTTCCTGCCGGCCTGGGTTTTTTGCCCAGCCAGCATGCGGAGTGCTTCCTTAACCTGGAGGCGGAGGCTCTCAGCGCCGCCTACAGCATCCTCACCGCCGGACACCTCCATCTCCGAGGAGTCCGAGGGGGCAGCCTTTCCCTGGGCGCTCCCCTCCGCTGCCAGCCGCTCTGCCGGCTCAGATCGGCTCTCAGCCGCCCTTGTGGAGCCCTTCCCCTTGCCCCTACCCCGCGCAGCCGTGGGGATTTTGGGGGCTGGGGCCTCCTGCTCGTTGGAGGACGGCTCTCGACCATCCTCCAACCTGGGACGTTTAAAAACGCCCCGGTCTTTCTTGTGGCGCAGCGCGATGCTGACGCCAGACAATGATGAGTCGGACTCTGAGTCCGACTCCTTCCTCCCCGGGGCCCGTGCACGGGACTTGCTGGACGGGACCAGCGCCTCCCCACGAACCCGAGAGCCGCCCTGGCCCTCAGTATCGCCTCCAAGCGAGCTAACCTCGCTTGCCTTCTCCTCACCGGTAGGTGGATTTTTTTTATTTTTTTGTTTAGACATCTCCATTGAAGTCCCACGAGTATGGGGGAAATAAGAGGTCCGCCCAGGGAGAGCCCCCTGTCCCTGGGTAAGTGTGCATTTGTCTCCCAACTAGGGGGTCCACCGGTCCCCTAGCTGGGGGTGCGCTCACGACTGATCCTACTCCTCAGCCATACATACCCTCGCCGCGCACCAGAACTTAGTATTGGAGGAATTTTTTATAGAGGTTATCTTCCTCGCGGTCCGGGCGGTTAAGCCAAGACCCTCGTCCCGGTCCGAGTCATAAAACATGACCATGATCTCTTCCCGGATTACGATATCGACGGGTGCAGTCGGGCGCAGCTAGTGCCCCGATGCTACTCATTGGCAGGGTGAGTGCACAACGAGCGCCGCCCTTGTTTCACCGCCCCGCTCTCTGCTAGGTCCAGAGAGTCGTGCAGAGGAACGCCCCCACGGAGGCGTGGACCCTATGCCAGCATAGAGCCGGTCGCCTCTAGAACCCGACCGGGTTCTCCGCCCGGCCAGAAGTTCGCTGCGGGCGACAGTCAGTCCAACCCTGTCGCCATCCCGTTAGGGAGACTGTCGCCCGCACCCAGAGTGCACCACGGGGAGGTCTTCTGGCATGCACCCCAGCCGCGTCCGGCTGTAGTGTTATTACTACAGCCGAAGATTTAGGGGTGAGGAGCATTGCCGCAGCGCGCTTCTCCTTGCGCCGCTGCTGCCGCCGCTGACGCTGCTCCTTCTTGCGGCGCTTTCTCGTCTCTTTGGCGACTCTCCTCGCTTGCCCGGCCACTTGCCACTCGCCGCCATCGGTGCGCAACTCTGATAGCGGGGTTGGGGCTGCCACGGCTGGAACTTCAGCTGCTGCGCCCCTTCGCTTGCGGCCAATCGGTGCCAGAGGGGCAGCAGGACCCAGTGCCGGTTTAGCTATAGGGCCCCTCGTCGGCAGCGGAGGGGGCGCTTTTGCCCTTTTCTTCGCCGTCGCGGCTGCGTAAGTGCCAGCTGTGAGTGGAGGTCGGAGGAGCCTACCCTCCAGGGCGTCGTAACGCTGCTGGAAGGCAGCCATCTCCCGCCGCATGAGGCCAAGAAGATCGGCCTCCGCTGGCTGCGCGGGTTGGGGACGACCCGCACGAGTAGCGGCGAGCTCCGCCTTTGCCGCCCGGAGTTCCGCCTTCAGGGCAGAGTTAGCAACTGCTAATCGGGCCAGCTCACGCCTCATCGCGGCCATCTCTTTTTGCAAAGCGGTCATCTGCCACCCTGCTGAGCCAGCAGCCAGCATACGGAGTGCTTCCTTTACCTGGAGGCGGAGGCTCTCAGCGCCGCCTACCAAGCCCTCACCACAGGACATTTCCATCTCGGAGGAGTCTGAGGGGGCAGCCTTTCCCAGGGCGCTCCCCTCCGCTGCCAGTCGCTCTGCCGGCTCAGTGCGGCTCCCAGCCGCCCTTGTGGAGCCCTTCCCCTTTCCCCTACCCCGCGCTGCCGTGGGGATTTTGGGGGCTGGGGCCTCCTGCTCGATGGAGGTCTGCTCTCGGCCATCCTCCAACCTGGGACGTTTGAAAACGCCCCGGTCTTTTTTGTGGCGCAGCGCAATGCTGACGCCAGACAATGATGAGTCGGACTCAGAATCCGACTGCTTCCTTCCCTGTGCCCTTGCCCGGGACTTGCTGGACGGGACCAGCGCCTCCCCACGGGTCCGAGTGCCACCTTGGCTCTCGTTACCACTTGCAAGCTGGCTTGCCCTCTCCTGCACTTTTGGTGGTGGTGTTTTATTTTTGTTTGTTTGGGTCTTCCATGTGATTCCCACGAGTATGGGGGTTTAGGGATTTACTTTTGGGGTTAAATCCCTAAGTTGAGTTCTGCCTCTTCTGGTTGCGGATTCTGGGGTTCAGTGAAACACGGCGTTCGGATACCGGATATATTTCGCGTAAACCCCAAGGAGAACCGTTCACTCGGACCAGTGCGCAGTAACTCCCGCTCCGTGCATACTTCACGCTCACATACGTTTTCGCTTACCTTGCACTCTGCCATACGTACTTACATGTGTCCCTACATTACTCCCCCCCAAAATTTGCCACAAATTTTCTTAAAAATTAGTATCTTACTTACTAAGTACACAAAGTTACAAAGTAAGATACATTACAGTTACACACTTACATTACAAAGTATTACATTACAATTTGCGATAAGCACTGAATATTGTAACAATAACATTTCGCGGTGGGCGAATCTGACTACGCATAACTGGCTTGAGGTGCCTCTATGCGCCCAGGCAACGCAGTCACAACACCGGATGTATTTACAATTTCTTTAGGAACCAATTTCTTAACGCGATTTCGGAAGTGACGACAGGACACTAACACTGCGATGAGAACTACTGCGGTTGCCATGACTGCGAAACCGATCTCGTATCTCGTCACTTTAGATTCTATTGCGTTATTTTGGGCGATCACAACTTCTTCTTTGCTGTAAGTCTTGCCCATGGTTATAATTGAAAAATATTTCATGTGCGTAAGTATAACTACTTATATGGATAATGTCTATTTATCGAATGGCTAACGCTATTTAAATCAGTGCTTCTTACAACAATTATGTGTATGATATTTAGAGGTAAGTAGGAACATGTATATCAGCAGAAAATATGTTTGCGTTAAATTAAAAAAAGTGGCACATACAATGTTACGAAATAACTTACATTGCTAACAGGCAATACCTAGTTTGTTATTAATGACATACTCAGCTTAATAACTATACTAGCGTATTATACTGGGTGCGGTCGCCCATTTTTCAGGGGCCGTCTTTAAGGTATCCCGATTTGGCGATACATTTTCTTAACCTACTTGTTAAGGGTAGTTGCCGTAACGTCCGCTCTGCTATAATTAATAAACACCATAAAGGCAGCTTCCGTTACGGCAACGCCAGATAACCTAATACATAATTGTTACTAATTTAGTAACAATCGTTAAATCTTACAGGTCGCCTGATAGTGCGACCACTGCGACTTGTTTTAAACGGAGGATCCTGTACGATAGGATTTGATGACAATAGTACCGGGTTATTGTTGCTAAGAGAATTCCTTACAGTGCTATTAGATTGTTCATCATTACATTCGTCATTTAAAACATATGCTGGCTTAAGTCTATCTATGGACACATTTATTTTCCTATTTGCTAGTTGAATTACAAAAACTTTACTTTTTCTTTCTAGTACTTTATATGGACCGTCATAGGTAGGAGTTAAAGGTTTGCGAACCGCGTCATTGCGAATGAATACATAGTCGCATTTATTAAGGTCACTATGGATAAACAATGTCCGTGAGTCCCGCGCGTCTCGCGATACAGGTTTTAAGTTATTAATTGTACTTTTTAACTGCCGTAAAAACTCCTGATCGTCGTCGTTTCGTTTATGAGAGGGGTTGTAAAAATCTCCCGGTAAACGAAGCGTTTGGCCATATACGTACTCTGCGGGACTAACGCCATTGTCGCTCCTACCTACTGCACGTAACCCTAGCAGCACTGTAGGCAGCTCATCGAGCCAGGACGAGTTGTTAATGAGGCGAGCTGTTAATGCTGACTTCATGGATCTATGCCAACGCTCTACAATACCATTGCTTTGAGGGTGGTATGGTGTAGTGCGAAGTTTCGTTATACCCATGTATTTCATTAATTGCGCGAATAATGAGCTCTCAAATTGCCGTCCTTGGTCACTCGTCAGTCTGTCAGGACAACCGAATCTACTTATCCATGACTCGTAAAATACTTTGGCTACAACTTCCGCAGTGATATCCTTCACTGGAATGGCCTCGGGCCAACGCGTACATCGGTCGATCATGGTAATAAGGTACTTGTGCCCTTCTCGCGATGTTGGTAAGGGCCCTACGATATCGATATGCACATGTTCAAAGCGATCACACGCTGGAAAATGTTGCACGTCCGATATCGTGTGTCTGTTCACTTTTGACTTCTGACATTGAATGCATGTTTTGGCCCATCTGCCGACATCGCGATTCAAGCCTGGCCAAAAGAAGCGTTGTGCGACCAATTTACGAGTTGCCCGTATGCCCGGGTGACTGACGTCATGAACTGAATTAAATGCGAGTTTCCTAAAACTTTCGGTTACATACGGTCTACAAAATGTTGTCGAAGTTTCGCAATAAATATGCGCATTGCTATTTGGAACATGATATTTCTTTAAACAAAAGTTGTTATTTCCTTCGCTCAACAATTTTGCAAGCTCGGCATCAGCGTCTTGTGCTGTCGCTAGTTCCGAGAAGTCGAGTACAGTGGGGCAGTGTATTGTTTCAATACGCGATAATGCGTCAGCCACAGTATTATTTTCGCCTTGTATGTACCTAATATCCGTGGTAAACTCGCTGATAAATAATAGCTGTCGCGTACGTTTTGGCGTTTCGCAATTACTTTGCAATTTAGTAAATGCGTAAATTAAGGGTTTATGGTCTGTAAAAATAGTTAACTGATTGCCCTCGAAAAGATAACGAAAATGTTTAATAGCCATAAAAATGGCTAGCAATTCCCTGTCATACGTAGAATACTTTTGTTGAGCTTTTGAAAATCTCTTAGAAAAGTATCCTAATGGCTGCCATGCACTACCAATTTTTTGCTGCAGCACGGCTCCTGCACAGGTATCTGAGGCATCAGTCATGAGTGCTAAAGGCACATTCGCTTTAGGGTGAGATAACATCACCGCGTTCTTCAGACCTTGCTTACATAGTTCAAAGGCTTCCTCTGACTTACTGTTCCATTCAATTACAGTCTTATCATTCTTTTTAGCGCCTTTCATATATTCATTGAGGCTCGACTGATGACTAGCGGCGTTTGGAATGCTTGCTCTATAGAAGTTTATCATACCTAAAAACCGTCTCAGTTCGTCTACAGCTTTAGGGCGAGGAAAATCTAAGATGGCCTTGATTTTATCATCTAGGGGTCGAATACCCCTAGTAGAGACCTCGTACCCTAAAAACTCGATGTTAGATTTCCCGAACTCACACTTAGACAAGTTGATGGTGATACCAAATTGCCTAAAACGTTCGAAAACCTGCCTGAGATGCCTTTTGTTCTCTTCTATAGAGTCGCTAGCTATGATGACGTCATCAACAAAACTGAACAGAAAGTCTAGCCCTTTTAATACCGTATGATTCATAAATCGTTGGAATGTTTGACTCGCGTTTCGTAGACCGAAGGTCATACGCGGGAATTCGAACAAACCAAAGGGAGTTATGATTGCAGTTTTCTCAACGTCTTCCTTTGCTACTTTAACACAATGATAAGACTTATTGATATCAAGTTTTGAGAAAACTTTCTTACCTGCCAGCACGTACGTAAAATCGTGCAGCCGCGGTACGGGGTATCGGTCCGGCTTGGTGATAGCGTTTAGTCGCCTGTAGTCACCACATGGCCGGATATCCCCATTCTTCTTCGCCACTACATGTAGTGGACTTGCCCACGCGCTGTTCGATGGCCTACGAATTCCCATCTCCTGCATAGACCTAAATTCCTCCTTCACCTTCTGGTACCTGTTAGGAGGAAGAGGCCTAGCGCGCGCGTGTACGGGTGGGCCCGTAGTCTCAATATGATGCAAAACTTTGTTATTATCGGTTTCAGCGTCGTCATCCCTATACGGCCTAGGTTTAGTGATGTCTGAAAATTCCGATAATAACTCGTGATAAGGGTGCTTGCCGTCTACAATGCTGACCGAGGTGTCCGCGCATTTGATTATGTTACCCTTTGTTAATAATTTTGATTCGTTATCTAAAAGTTTTTGTGCATTCAAATCTACTAGCAAATTATAATGGCGTAAAAAGTCTGCTCCAATTATCGGTTGTTTGACGTTTGCTACAATGAAGGTCCATTTATACATTTTTTTAAGGTTAAGGTTTAAAACTAGATTTCTAGTACCATACGTCTGAATTTCTGAGCCATTTGCTGCATATAATTTAAAGTTTCAACCATCACATACAGTATAAGATTTCTTAGTAACAGGTAAGACGGAAACATTAGCACCAGTATCTATTAAAAATCGCATACCCGTGTTGACGTCCTTGATGCTTAGTCGGTGGTTTGACATGTCGATGCAATCTTCCACCGCAGACTGCACCGCTGTTAGTTTCCCGTCTGACGTTTTCCCGATGGAGCCGCGCCACTCTTCCAGCTGCAGGGTTGTTCGCACCTTGTAGCTTTTCTGCCGAATCGGAAGTGGTAGAAGCACACCCAATCTGTCGATCTCTTCCTGTTCCGCTGTTGCGACGGGATGTACCTCCGCCTCGGTGATGGTGAGCGAGATCGTGAATCGGACTTCTTCCAATTCTGTCTATGCATATCGTCGATCCTCTTGCTGAGCTTCGATATCTCAGCCACCAGTGCGTCGGTGCTTGATGTTGAGGAGCTGGAAGCGACTTCAGATATAGCTTCAGTAGGCTCTGCTGTCTCCATGATTTTATCTGCTTGCTCTGCTAGCTTCGTCAGGTCGGTAACTTCGCTTATGGTCAACACGGTACGTACTGCCGCTGGTAAGTGCCCAATCCACAGGATGCGTAGTGTGTCGTCTGGGAATCGTCCCCTGCCAAGGTCCTTCATTTTTCGGAGCAGCTGCGACGGTTTCTGATCTCCCAGATCGATTTCCTTCAGTAATTTCCGGATTCTCTGAGTGTCTGACTCTTCATATATGTTAAGTAATCGCTCTTTCAGCGCAGTATATTGTTTATCCTCTGGTGGTTCGAGTATTAAATCAGACACTTGCTGAACGTTCTCTTTGCTCAGCTTTGCGACAACTAAGTTGAACTTTTTCTTCTCACCTAGTTTCTGGTCTGCGACTATGACCTCGAATTGGCCGAACCATAGTCGCGGCTGGTCTGTCCAGAAGTCCGGAATCTGCGTTTTGATAGTGATTTGGGCTAAATCACTAACCTTATCTTCTGACTTCACTGTGGGGTGAGCTGGCACTTGTGGTTGCATCATATTGTGAGTACAAAGTTCACGCTTACGGTGCACTAAAAATGTCCACGCAATTCACGCAAAACGTGTATAACTTGCGTTCGGGGTCACCACTTTAGGGATTTACTTTTGGGGTTAAATCCCTAAGTTGAGTTCTGCCTCTTCTGGTTGCGGATTCTGGGGTTCAGTGAAACACGGCGTTCGGATACCGGATATATTTCGCGTAAACCCCAAGGAGAACCGTTCACTCGGACCAGTGCGCAGTAACTCCCGCTCCGTGCATACTTCACGCTCACATACGTTTTCGCTTACCTTGCACTCTGCCATACGTACTTACATGTGTCCCTACAGGGGAAATAAAAGGTCCACCCAGGGAGAACCCCCTGTCCCTGGGTAAGTGTACATTTGTCTCCCAACTAAGGGGTCCACCGGTCCTCTAGCTGAGGGTGCGCTCACGACTGATCCTACTCCTCAGCCATACATACTCTCGCCGCGCACCAGAACTTGTTGTTGTTTGAACTTGTACTTGTTTGTATTGGAGGAATTTTTTATAGAGGTTATCTTCCTCGCGGTCCGGGCGGTTAAGCCAAGACCCTCGTCCCGGTCCGAGTCATAAAACATGACCATGATCTATTCACGGGTGCAGTCGGGCGCAGCTAGTGCCCCGATGCTACTAGTTGGCAGGGTGAGTGCACAACGAGCGCCGCCCTTGTTCCTCTGCCCCGCTCTCTGCTAGGTCCAGAGAGTCGTGCGGAGGAACGCTCCCACGGAGGCGTAGACCCTATGCCAGCATAGAGCCGGTCGCCTCTAGAACCCTTCCGGGTTCTCCTCCCGGCCAGAAGTTCGCTGCGAGCGACAGCCAATCCAACCCTGTCACCATCCCGTTACCAACAGCCTCCCGGCTGTCGCCCGCACCCAGGGTGCACCACGGGGAGGTCTTCTGGCGCGCACCCCAAATGCATGATGGCTAAGCTCACTTATATGATTCACCTCTACATTGCGGATTGGAGCATCAGTGCAGACAACGTCAATGAGCGAGCTACTGTTACCGATAAAGTGCGTAGGGGTTGTGACAACTTGTGTCAAATTGAGATAACCGAGAAAATCTGTTAGTTCTTTGGATTTCGAGCTGTTAACGTTCACCATATCGACATTAAAATCCCCCAACAGTATGAGGTTATCGAAGGGAGCCAGACTACCAATGCTTGCTGTCAATCCGTCGAGAAAAGACTCCAGTTCCAGTCATGGTGGGCGATATGCAGTGCCAATTTGCAGTTTAATTTTATGTACCGTTAGAGTTAACCAGAGCTGTTCGACATTAGGATGTTCAGGGTGTGCCCTGACACGCGCAGGAATTCCATTTCTGATGTAGAAGCCAACACCCCCGCCGCGCCCCCCACGCACAGACAATGGTCGCGGGATGTGCTTAAGTTTGTAACCAGGTACGCTAGGCGCCCGGTTATCCTCACCCCTGCGCAACCAAGTTTCGTTGACAGCCATTATGTCCACCGAATTATTGCCCATTGCGACTAAAAACTCATCCTGGTTTGTTCCCAGGGAGCCCGCATTCAATAAACCAAACTTGATACGTTTACTTCTAGTCATTTGAAGTCCATAAGTAACATCGTTGTAGTATGTAGTGTAAATATAATTTGTACTGTGTGGTATATAATATAGTAGTTAGAGTATATAATATAAACATATTTGTATAAAGTATGTGACGTTGTATGTAGTGCGTGTTGATAAATATTTTTTGCAAGGCATGATTGATGTAAAAAGAATTTATAAAAGAAATATTGATTATGTAAAGGTTTTGTATTTGGTTAGCGTATTTATTATTATTGTGTAGGATATAAGTATGTGTATAAGCAAGTGTCAATTTCGACTCAACATGCGCGCCAGCCAACGTGTAAACCCCACGCTTTATATAGTTAAGACGCATATATTCTCCACCCCTGACACCAGACAAATAGTAAAAGTGTACAATCATAATATATGTACGTAATATGCGCACAAACATTAATATAATTAAAAAATAAAAGTTGACATTATGCTGTTTCATTGTTAACAGGCCCAAACACCTCCCCAATGTCCTCGTCAGCGCGGATTCTTTGAGTGGGATCACCCGGGCTCCGCCTGGCAAGTATGCGCCCCCGCTTGGTCCACACAAATCACCAATTGTGGAGGCGAGCGGCATCTCGGGCCATCCGAAACAACCGGCGATTCGTCTTTGTGAGGCGCTCGTTGACGAAGAAGCGCTGCGGCGGGCCGGGCGTGCCGAGGTCGGCGGTGGTCGCACCACGCCGCACGCGGGCGCTAGCCAGCAGTTCGTCGCGCAGGCCGCGGCGCGCTAGGCGCACGACTATGGCGCGCGGCCGCGTTACTGCCGGGCCGGCGGAGCTAGTGGCGTTGATTTGCTTGCCCCCAACCCGCTCCGCGCTGATTATGTCCCGTTCCTCCAACTGCACTCCTAACTTGATGCCTATAGCTTTTATGATGTGCATCGGGTTATCAGAAGGAGCCTCCGGTATATTTGTAATCTCCACATCATTTGCCAATAGGTCCTGGTCCCTATCCTTCAGCTCACGCCGCAACTCTTCCACGACCTCGTCTGCCGATGAACGAACTGTAGACACCCGTTGCTCCAGTGCGCTGATTCTGGCCTCGAGGCCATCGATGCGCACATTGCAGCTGCGCCATCTCCAACTCCATCTCCTGAATTTCTGCACGCATCGCCCTCAACTCCACCATAAGCAAGCCCAAGTCAGGGCCAACAATAGGGGAAACTTCCCGAGCCGCGACAGTTGCTGAAGAGGCGTCCCCACGCAGCGGCGTAGATGCTGATGAACATTGCTGCTCACAGACCACGGGTGCTGGTCCAGAGCCGCTGACATCAAACTCATCAGTCGTGCGGGCCACTACGCAAGCTTGACTTGCAGGATCCCCTGCCGATCCAGCCGAACCTCTGACCGGGGTCTCCGCACTGTTGTCTCTGACCTGGTTCTTTTTGCATTCAGGGCAGCGCCAGGAGGCTGGGACAGCCACATCCGGCTTAAAACCAACACATTCCCGGTGGTATAATCGCCGACACCTGTTATTACCCAGTTGACGCCCTCTGTTGCTGATGCAAAGCGATTGCAACCCGCGCATTGTATACACAGAGAGCCAGACCGTATCGTAAATTGTTCAGTGCAAAATCGCTAGATGGCGCCACCGGTCCGATGTCGATCGATGACAACACCGAGAATATCTTCCTCCCGTCAATGTGACGTTTAGACTAATGTCAACAACACTGTCCAAAAATGAGGGTAGAGATTAAATACGTCCAGTCACTGTCCGTATTGTTTTGTTTTAATCCTATTTGCACTCAACTTACTGCCGACTTCAATGTATGTCCTTTTGCGTTGCACTGTGTTCACAATAACGTAAGTAATTATATTAATACTAGGGTTTACGAATTTTTAAATTAAAAATAAGGTTATGTATGAACTATACCGACAGACGTCAAACGTCAGAAGTCGAATTTATCTATACTAATATTATAAAACTGCAGAGTTTGTTTGTTTGTTTGTTTGAACGCACTAATCTCTGGAACTAATGGTTCGATTTGAATGATTCTTTCAGTGTTGTGTAGTCCAGTTATCGAGGAAGGCTATATTTTGTTTAATGCAAAATTGGGGATCCGTAATAAAATTGCTATTTTGTAACACAAGGAGTAAAATCGCAAAACCTATTTTTGCGTGCGCTGCAAAAACTATTGATAATAGAACAAAATGATGTACTACGAGTTTGTAGATTCCATTAAAATGGTTTAATCACAATAACCGATTTTGTGTTCAAAATAATTATTAAATCGTATGAAGAAAAAACCTGCGTTAAATATGTATCGTAATATTAATCTTTATCGCAATTAAGCATTATGTTATCAAGAGTATTTATGTAGAAGTAAAATACTTTTTGTTTCCTCTGAATCGGATATTTCGTTTAAAAGTTATCACGTGTGTAAGATGTTAAAAGTTGGTACCTGTTAATGAGTTATGGACCATAGAGTTTTTTAACAACATAAAATCCTGTAATAATCTTTTTCGAAATATATTTGTTGATGATTGTTGACTCCTCCCGCCCATGGTAGGGCGGGAGGCATTGCCCCCATTACTTTCTCCTGCTCTGGGCCGAGGTCGCGGTGCCTCATTGCGCTTAACCCGCAACCCCGGCTGAAGTCTGTAATGGTCTATTGGCTCTCTGAGGCGCGCGCGGAACGCTACGCGCTGTACTCTCGGGTCTGGTTCTAGTCGGGCGGCGAGCTACCCTTACTCGCCGTAGACCCGCGCTTAGGGTAGCCGGAGTTAATTTCTCGATCCCCGACTCCCGGAATGTCGCCTCGCAGTAGGCGTGGCTGAGGCGTGAGGAGGATAGTTCCCTCACGTGCTCACTTTATCACTGCTTATCACTGCTTCGCAGAAAGAGGAGACAGCTTCTCAGTTCCTCTTGCAACGAACCATGATCTCAACTAAAACCGGGCGCGAGAGGTCGCTGCCGCCGATCACTTCCCTGAGGACACGGCGACAGTGCTCAGCCCAGGCACCCAGGTTTCCTTCCGCTGAATCCGAAACAGGACCCTACCGAAGCCTCCGTGCCCGGTAAGCACCTGCGTCAGGCGGAAGGTGAGGACACCGTGGCATCTCTCAAGCCACTCTTCCAAGAGGGGTCTTACCGCTGCTTTAACAGCGTGCCCGGCCCTCGGTTGCGACAGTCGTTGCTTCCACTCTGCCATAAATTCTCGCCGGAGCTCATTCCGCCACACACTAATTTGGCGCGGCAGAGGATCCTCGACCCAGCGACGCGCGTCTGCCCGCAAACTGTAGACGCGCGCGAGCATCTTCGCTTCCAGGCAACTTTATTAGCTGGGGGGCGCACAGCTCATTCCACTTTTAAACTGCCCCTAACCGTTTCGTTACAGAAAGATAGCGTGTGCCCTAATCGTAAAAATGGCCCTTTAGGAAAAGTTTTGCAAGAGGTCACTTTAATAATCTGGGATGAATGTACCATGATTCATAGAGCTCATGTGTGATTACTGTCATGTTTTCTGGGGATTTTCGGCAAACTTTACCAATAGTAGAAAGAGGAACAAGAGCAGACATTGTAAAAATTTGCCTCAAAAGTCCTCTATTCTGGAAATTTGTTCATACTTTAAAACTATGTACGAACATGAGAGTACATTTGGGAGGAGGTAGTACAATTTTCAGGAAAAGTACCTCATTTTGAAAATAAAATACCTATTGATCAAGATGTAGGAGAAAAAGTGACTAAGCAAGACTTAATATCAAAAGTTTACCTAGATATCGTCGAAATAGAAAATAAATATTATCAATGGATGTGTATGATGTGGGTGTGTGTATAGACGAGCAATATTGGCGTCGAAAAACAGTAGTGTTGACGCAATTTTAACTCAATTTATAAACCAGGGGATATAGTCACCTAAACATCTATTGATAATGTACTGGATCAAGAAGGTGCAGTCCATTATCTACAGGAATTTCTTAATTCTTTAATCCCGAGTGGCCTCCTACCACATTCTCTTAAGTTAAAAATTGGTGCCCCAATTATTTTACTTAGAAATCTTAAGCCACCAAATTTATGTAACGGGACTCGACTTCAGGTTAAACTTCTTCGCAATAACGTGATCATTGCAACAGTTTTGACTGGTCCAAGCGTTTGGTCAAACATTACTTATACCTCGGATCCTAATGATTCCAAATGATTTGCCTTTTTATTTTAAAAGAGTCCTATTTCCAATTTAATTATCTTTTGCCGTACCGATAAATAAATGTCAGGGGCAAACATTTAAATATGTAGGACTAGCTACTCTCGCGCGGTTTCAGTCGCTGCTGGGCTCCATTTGATTGTAGCGCGATGTTTTATAGGCTGTAGCACTCGGAAACATTGTAGCTATCAATAAGTGAAAGATTTTTGGGAATCCGACAAACATACAAATTTACAAACTTACAAATTTTACCTCTTTTTAATATTAGTATACAGGGTGTAAGGGACAGCCTTCCGCAAACTGATAGGGTAGATTCAGTATATCGTCTTAAGTTGACCGGTACATGAAATTATTTCAGGAACGTTATGGGAATCCAATTAAACCGATTTGTTTCATTACCTTACACGCAATGTATCGCTACCACCGCAAACGCACGCAGCGAACGGCAGCGCTTTTAGTATTATTACTTTACACTATGGGCAGCGCCGCGACCTTACCTTTCGGACAAACGGTCGCGCTCGCGCCACGTTTTAATAACAATAAATTATTATTTAAAAGATAGCCGCATTACTTACAGAAGACAATATAATAATCGCGCTCGCGCCACGTTTTAATAACAATAAATTATTATTTAAAAGATAGCCACATTACTTATAAAAGAAAATCTAACAATCATAACATGGTAACCGATAAATGATAAAAAAAGAAAAATGCGTAGGTACCTTAGAATCGCTCCGGTTTCCGGCTCTGGAAAGCATTTGTGATGCGGTCTCGCATTTCGTACTCACTTGCACACGCACTCACAAACACTTTTTCTTTTACGTAACCCCACAAAAAGGGGTCCAAATGGTTTAGGTCTGGGGATCGTGCTGGCCACGGTTGCGGTCCAAACCTACCTAAACTACGTTTAAATAGGAAAGCACTGATAAGTGGTAGCGTCTCGTTACGTTAGCAAACCAATTCCAAAATCCACGTAGGTATTGGTCTTCCGGCGCCTTTTTGTCTGGGAACAATGGGCTGGTTTTCTAGCAAGCGTTGATAGGCACCAGTAATTATCCTGGAGTCTGATGGATGCCGACGGTCAGGATACCTACACTACTACAACACATTATTATCTCCCCATAATCACGCGCGCTAAACGTACCTAGGTAGTAATTTCGCACAATTTCTACAACAAAACTTCACTACACTTCACACACTACATAACTAATAAAACTTAACAACACTACTTATAACAAAACTTTTAAGCCGAATGCGTGAGCGATCCGTACCGACACACGCTCGCGGTACACAAACAGTAACATCGCAGCAAGGCGAAATGGCGACTGCATGTGATGAGACACACACAAACATACAGGTTTGTTATATATTATTGTGATATATGGCCATAGTTTCTATGATGTTTGTTTTTTTATTATCTTAGCTTCCTATTATCTAGGAAAGCTTTATCGTTAATTGGTCTTCTTAATTATGTTAATCAGTCTTCTTTTCCTTACTCACCGCTTTACACTCTATTACCATACATCATACACGTTTCGCTATATCTCACCGTACCTATTCACTTTATCAATCCAAAGATGCATACTTACCACATTAAGACGTATTCATTATCAGACAGTAGTGGTCGACTGCTAGACATAAGCCACCTGTACAGTCTCACGCCATTGGGCTCAATACTCGTTTTAACGTATCGTGTTATAATAATTACCCTTAAATCATTCCTTACAAATGGCTAACCATATACAATCTTCTATTATTTCTGATTTAGATGAATTTGAAATTGCGCAATCATACAAGTGTTCACCGTCCGATTGTTCAAAATACTTGTTAGGGTCATGTGATGGGATTGATATACTTCACGTAAATATACGAAGCATCAATAAAAACTTTGATGAATTATTGGTTTTAATAACTTCACTAAAAGTTAAGTGCGACGTTATTACACTGACTGAGTGCTGGTTAAATAAAGTTCACAACTTACCGGTAATGAACGGCTTTAAGTCACACTACACAAAACACACAGCTAACCAAAATGACGGGATTGTCCTATACATAAAAGATGACATTGACTGTACAGTTAAGGAACCTAACTTTTTAAATGGGAATTGCTTAACATGTGAAATTGCGAACACAATCTCAATTATAACAGTCTATCGGTCACCGGCGTTTAATACAAAAGTTGAGTATGACAACTTCCTTAACAGCTTAGATAATGTACTCACGTCCCTCAAGAACTACGCAAATATACGTTTGATTGGGGATACCAATATAGATATTAAACCTTCGGGTATGCAAGCGCGGGCAAGTGAATATCTAACATTAAATGCTACTCACGGATTACTTCCAGCACACAGAATTCCGACCAGAATTGACAATTGTATAGACCATGCATTGCTGATAACAGACAGAACGGCTACCTCACTCGTGATTCAGTCGCATATCACCGATCACCTTCCAGTCCTATTATCAATAAGTAAAACACGCCCGTCTAAGATACCTGCCTATAAAATACCTAAAACCGATTACACAAGTCTCAAGATTGATATTGATTCACAAGATTTCTCAGAAGTATTAGATACAAATGATCCTAACTTTGCATCAGAAAGACTAACAAAAATATTACATGCGGCTATAATGAGGCACACTTAATAAGTAGCAGTCCCTAAGAAAGTACGAAATATTCGCCCCTGGATAAAACCTGGTTTATTACGGTGCATTTGCCACCGTGATAAACTCCACAAAAAAGCCCGAAAAGACCCAACCAACCACATATTACAAACCACATATAGACGGTATCGAAACTTTTGTAATGGACTACTAAAGAAACTTAAAAGAGTATATGAGCAAAATGAACTTCGCAAAGTCAAAAGCAACCCGAAAAGTCTGTGGAACAAAATTAAAGAATTTACATATACGACCAAGACAAAATCTCCCCCCTACGAACTGCTTAAAACAGCTCCTAATCAAGATGCGGCAGCTAACCAAGTCTGCAATTTTTTTGCAAGTATAGGTCAAAACTGGTCATCTGCAATTGAGACCTCAGCACCGCCCGACCCGCATAGTCGGACAAACGGGTCAAGTAATACTTCCCTAGCCCTATTACCTGTAGATAACGTGGATGTAGCTTGCACCATCTCAAACCTAACACAGGATTCTGCGACGGGCTGGGATGGTATTTCTGTGAAAGTAATTAAATATGTGAGAGGAACCTAGTACCACTAATCAAACACATCATTAACTGTTCCATAAACTCAGGTATATTCCCGAACACATTCAAAAAAGCAGTTATACATCCTATACACAAGAGTGGTGCTCGAGACTGTGTCGACAACTATAGACCAATTGCTGTACTTCCGGTATTGTCTAAGATTATGGAAAAAATAATTAATAAACAGCTTGTAAATTATCTTACTAAACATAATATTATAGCAAATAACCAATGTGGCTTTAGAAAGTGCCTATCTACCGAAAATGCAGTATTAGACTTAACAAATTGTATAGCAAGGAAGTTAGACAATAAACAAAAATGCCTAGGTCTATTCTTTGACCTGACAAAGGCTTTCGACACGGTCTCGGTTCCCACCCTCCTCTCCAAGCTGGAGAGTATAGGTATACGAGGAATTGTGTATAACCTCTTTGAGAGCTACCTAGTTAACAGGAAAATCTGTGTGAAAATAGGATCAAAACTTAGCGCTGAAGAAACAATGTCATACGGAGTTCCGCAGGGCAGTGTCCTCGGCCCAACACTATTTTTAATTTACATCAACGACTTGTGCACTTGAACCCCACCAGCTGCTAACATATTTGCATATGCTGACGATACTGCGATTGTGGTCCATGGAAAAAGCTGGTCTGAAGTAAAAACAAAAGCAGAGGCATCCCTACAAGTAGTAAATCAGTGGTTACTCAGGAACCTTCTAACACTAAACCTCAAAAAGACCAATTATATTCCTTTTTCCATTAGTGAGAAAACAAAACCACCCAACACGTATTCTATCATGGTCCATACCTGTCAAATACCTGCAAATCGCATATTTTTTTACAATTTCTTCAATATGGGTATCAAATGAAAGGGCTTAACTAGTAGAATAATGTATAATATTATTTAAAATCCAAGATAGCTACCACCAGAAAATGCTGAATTGTATTGTTTTTTTTCATAGCTCCCTCAATATGGGTATCAAAGGGTTGACTAGTGTAAAATAATCTATACTAATATTGTAAGCTCTGCGGTAAAATATTTGAAATCCACTATTCTGTGATTCCCATCTTTTATTTCCTCGATCAAATATTTAAAACAACATATTAAATAAATTTTATAATAAAAAAAGTTTTTTACAAAAAAAAAAAAAAAACGTAAACCGACTTCACAAAAAGACTAAAATCGAAGAGTTCCCTCGATGCTTTGTCATCTCTATTATCAGATCAGCTCTATATCTTCATGGTACTGTAGTGACATCAGACTTTCACCTGAATATCAAAATTTTACTCAATACGGGCCTACAATTTTCGAAAGATACCCTCGATTTGTCAAGGTTTCCATTTTAAACAAAAAAAGGAATTATTCAAATTGGTTATTACCTAAATAGCGGAGAAATGCGCGAACAAACATAAAAAGCATATGTATGGTCGAATTGAGTAATTTGGGAAGTTGGTTTAAAAACAAGAAGACAAAGACGCTGGCAAAAGCTAGATAGCTTTTAATGAAAGGTAAAAGTTTGATTTAGCAGACGTATACTTATACTCCTTGTGTTGCTACTTCACAAGGTAAATCCCATAGTTCGTTGACAGACTCTGTTTTTTCTTTATCTAGTTTGTTCTTTCCTTTCACGGGACCACAGGGTCCCGGAACTTTGGAAGAGCCGAAGCAGAGGCCCGTTGAACAATTTTAATCTAAATGTGATGGGACATCAGCCGGCCATTATCCCAGTATGCACTATAAAAGTGCACCCAAGGACAATCACCGGTTGATGCAGGACTATTGTGAAATGTGGTAAAAATTGATAGGATTATGGGTATGGGTTGCTATTCACTAGTGGATGAAAACTATGGAAATACTATGGCCCCTGCCCCTGACCAATATTGATACATGCGGATAAACAGGCAGGGGGTGACTGGCAAACTCAATTAATGGGCCCCCGGAAACGGCCGCTAGCATGTAGCGACACGGGGGCAACATACGTTGAGCTGCTTGGGGAAAGAAAGGCATCCCACGGCTATCAGAGCAATCCCGGAAGTACGGTCAAGACCCCTACCAGCCCTTACTGAGATACATCCTTCCCCCGAGTCTCCTTCAAGTCCTACTCTTGCGATCTCCACTCAAGCCAGCCAATTAAGGCAAGAATGAGGTAGGAGAGCTTGTTCTTCATCAGTGTTCACTCCAGCTCGTCACGAGGACTAACCGGAGATGAAGAACAAGACACCTCCCGGGAGTCAGGTCCGTGGGGTCGCCACTGCCCAACAGCTCGCCACAAGCTGCCTTGCGGATTCTTTATCTATATTGTTATGATTATTCACATCGGTAAATTTTGTTTTGCGTTTATTTCTGCAAATAACAATCAAATTTATAAAAAACGAGTACTTAACCGAAAATATTTTTCATCTGATCAAATATAAAGTAACCATATTTATAGACCCCCCGTTTGAGACTTACTCATTTCAAACATCCTTAATTTGTTTACGTTGTTGTTCAATAACTTCACTACTTTGTGAAACTTTATCGAAGTCATGTATTTCTTCATGTCCTTGTAGTTGGCTGCTTTTAAATTACACAATTCAATATTACACCAGGTTTCTAATACCAAATGATTGCTTCCAATAAATACCAATAAAATACATGAATATTTCAATCCAATATTATATGTATCTATATAAAAAAAATCACTAGTCTTACGTCTAAGTCGATTTTACTGGCAGAATCTGTTCGTTTTGCTAACTTTTCCTAAGAGACAATAAAATAAACATTTTAACTTAAAAATAACATACAACTAAAAACATAGCCTCCATAGATTTTCTGCTCTCAGAAGACTTATGTTTACGTAGTAGTAGTAGTAGTAAATAATATTATAATATTATAAATGTAAGTATCTATTCAAAAATCACTCAGGTTTCCTTCATATTCGTTGCTGAAACGGCATCTAAGTCACATATTGTTTTTCTGGAAGAATCCGTTCATTTTGTAAACTTCTCCTAAAAGGTAATACAAGTAAAATAACACATAACTGAGAATTTTATACGGTCTCCATAGATTTTTTGTTCTCATAGTGCTATTTTTACGTAGTACCTAACTACTTATTTAGTGATGTGTGCTAATATTTACAATATCTAAGGACATTCATATATGTATAAGGTGGCTGGTAATTAACTGAATGGAACGATACTTAAACACGTGATTGTCTTGATGGTATCAAAAAATTTTTTTGAAGTTAATTTTTAAGTATTTTAAACCAAAACCTAATTTAATAATATTAGTATTACCTATAATTTCTTAGCCGACTAATATTTACACGTACAAAATATTTACTTAAAACCTAAAATTATCAATAACGTCACAAATTATTAAACCTACCGGCCGGAGCGACAACATGCACAGATCCGAACTCGAAGAGGGCTATCGCCGGACTGGCTCGTCTCTGTACACATTGTGTATCAATCGCTAGAGCACGGGCATAAGGTTCAAAATTGCGTAGCGTGTACCATGATCGCGGCCGCTCGAAAAATCCAATATCTTAAAACTTTATTTAAAAATGTTTGGTAATAGTTATGGAAAAATGGTTTTGACAAAACGTTAATATTGATGTTACGAATATATTAGAGTAATTTTGAAACATAAGATATGATAAATATACGATAGTGTAACTTACCTGTAATTTCAAAAATAGTACTTTTTTAGACGTGTTTTCGGAATGAATTATGATCGAGTAAAATTATCAGTATCGTGTTTTCGTTCAGACAGAATCTAGATAAAGATATGAATTTACCTTCATCAAAATTAAGCTGGTATTCCTAAAATTTGGCATGGCAAACGGCAAATAAAATCAAGGTGGCGTCTTAAGTCCAAGCGACAGTGGAACACTGACTCCTAAGACACAGGGTATCCTAGTTTAGGAGGCAGGGTTTAATAAATTTGTATCCCTTTCATAAATTGTAATTAGATATAAGGCAAAAAATTGTAAGGTCTTTGGTTCAATAAAGATATTATTATTATTCTTAATTATGTTAATCAGTCTAGAATAATCACTTTTTTACTTAATTAAATGCTCTTTGAAATTATTTAAAATTTGAAATTATAAAGCTACCAGAAGATAAATTTAACAAACATCAAAGAAACAATAAAAAATCAAAACAAAACAATCAAATAGACGAATCTAAAGTTATTCTTGACAAGAATCACAATAATATGAGCCTCGCCCAGTATAAATATGTCGTGCATGCTTCGTGAGCCCACATATAACAGTCATCACACCTGATCCAGTCTTCTATGGGTGGATGTGTATATAACTCAGAGCAATTAAACATCTATATTCAACATCTTCATTTTTATATTTTGGACCACGTTTGGGTCTTACCTGTTTTTTTGTACTAGTAGAAGCTTTGGGTTGTTTTATTTTCTTCTCTTTGCTGTTGATTTTAGTAGTTGCACCTCTTTTTTTCATTACTTTTTCACGCTGTTCGTGTTTTACTGGCGTGCTTGTCAATACTTCAGCTCTTTGTGGCTTCCTTTGTCTTCGATTAGCTTTCTGTGGGATCAACTGAGGAAGTGGCCTTATTTCTATTGGTGTCATATAATGATCCTCAGGTTGCAGGACTGTACTTTGTGCTGGAGTCTTGCATGGTGTTATAAAATCCTTAAGAATTTGTGCTTCTGCAGTTATAGTCCTGCATGGAGTTAAAGGTTCTTCAATAGACTGGCCTACTGGTGTTGGAGTATTAGGTGGACTTTTAGCTTCGTCAAGAGGTTGCGGTCCAGTTTCATATTCTTCCATAAGTGTAGGATCAAGGTAAGATAAATGATTCTCCGTGTATAAATCCAGAACAGACGGTGACACAGTGCGGGTGGAATCAAAAGATGATCGAATGTTTGCATTACAGGGGAGAGATGTTTCAATATAATGTTTGTTACCAACAACAGATATATCTGGCTCATTAGTAACTGACTCAGTCTCAGTACCAGTTAACGGTGCTAGTCTATCGGTCATACTAGATGGCATATAATCACTGTCGTCAAATATGTGGCGATTGGTTGGCCATATACCAGTAGAAGCAAATCCTTTTATGGCATTATGTGAACTAGCTGCTTTTATGTAGGCCTCTCCAAACAATTTTGCCACATCATACTGGGACACGATGCGCCCGACATGTGTTCGTTGAAACAGTGAAATAGCCTGCTCAAAATAATTTTTGAATGGTCCGTACACACAAGTATCGAGTGGCTGCAAGCGGTGTGTTGCATGTGGTGGTAAAGACACAAAAATGACGTTATGTTTTGAGGCAAAGTCTAGGGCTGCAAGATATTTGTGCGATTCGTGATTATCCATCACTAAAATTATTTTCTTGTCAGGTGTTGGCCGAGTCACACTCACAAAATGTCGCACCCATTCCAAGAATATCGGCCCGTTAATCCATCCATTATCTGTACAGCTTGCAACGGATCCAGGAGGAGCTCCGTTCAAAAGCCTAGGCACCATTCTCTTCCGGCCAAAAATTAGAAATGGGGGAACAAACGAGCCTGCTGCATTACAACAGCAAACCACAGTTGTGAGTTTACCATGCTCTACACTTGAGATCACCCCGACTTGTTTTTTCCCCGTCTTGCTGAGGACTCTTGGAGGTTTGTTGCTGTTTGTATACCAGTTTCATCGACGTTATAAATGCGCGTGTTACGCCGCGGTACAACATATGTATCGCTGACGTTAGCTGACACCATTAGGTACTGCGATTCGTAACTATGGTCGGCGCGAGGCGCCGACTCAGCACTTACAATTTTACTTCGTGCTACTTATTTCGCAATAGTTGTTTGTCACATATTATTTCGCAATAATGCAATTGTCGGTAATGATGAACCTTGTAATAATATAGCTCATTCTTGGTACTAACATCGTCCAATTATCACCTACTTATAATACTATTGTAATTTCTTTATAATAAATTGTTCTAAGTAAATTGTTTTTTTTTTGCATCCTCCGGCTCCAGATATCTTAATTCGCGTGGCATCGATGTTATGTTTTCAATCTGTTCCTCAAGCAAGTCAAAGAATCTCAGTACCTGTGGTTTGTTGAACCCTCTAGCACGTGCTATTGAAGTTGGTTCTGGACAGCGTAGACTTAAGTCAGGGTGTTGACTCTTAAACCCCATATGCCAAGCTTCACCGGCAGTTTCGTATTTAATAGATCGGCAAACGAGCAGTCGAATTACCTGATGGTAAGTAATCAGCGCCGCCCATGGACACCCGCAACGGAGGAGTTACGAGTGCATTATTAGTATATGATTGGGCATTCTAGACCACTTTTCGCTCGGCGAAACAAGTTCGCCATCGCGGTGGTCTAGAATGCCCAATCGTCAACGGTCGACTCGGCAATGCTAGTAATACAAAATACATAGTGCGATGGTTTACAAATATTAATCTAATAAAATGTTTGTCATTGTTTATCGAACTGCTTCACACAGTAATCATGAAATTTGTAAAACAACCACAGACGTTGAATGTTAACATAAATATGTGATGAATTTTGTAAAACTGATTTCCGTCACAGTGAATTGTTACCTACCTTACCTGAGTTTGGTTACAGAAAGTGATATGCAACATTATAAATCAATGCTACTTGATACAAATGCACATCGATCGACTAAAATTGTTAATTAACAATTTTAGTCGATCTACCAGTTCATTAGGATCATCCCAATATATAAAATCTACATTCTTCTTCCACATTTTTGTTAAGGGTAGACCTTTCCCTTTGGATTGTAGGAATGTTCACTCGACGAGCGCTCGTCGAGTCAACATCTCCTGAGGATGCCCTGTGGAGGGGCGAAACACGTGTCGAGTATAGGTTTGATTGCGTGGCATGTTTTTCCGTTTTGTGTATGTGTGCATATGCATGTGGGCGGGAGGGTGGGACCCTTGCTGCATGTGCATATGCATGATTGCATAGGAGTGGGATTGCATCCTGCAACAAGCCTGGATTTTTGTCGCGGAATTAAAACTAATATTTTCCCTAACATTTGATGTCATGGATTTCCGCAAGGTAACGCCTGATTCTATAAATTATTACTAGCATTGCCGAGTCGACCGTTGACGATTGGAGGTTGGAGGATATTGGAGGTTTCAAGTCTCCATAACTATCAAAGTATTCACAATAGTCGTCTACTTTAACATAAGCTACCCAACGCGTTCCTTCATTTTTAGAGTCGTCCAAGTTAACAATACCACATTCAATCTGTTTCGGCTTTCTTGGTAATTGATCCTTCATGTATACTCCTCGGAAGAGTGGGATGTCGCGTGCATGTTCTTGGATGTCGATATTCGTTAGTGGGCGATTAGGTAGCTTCTTTGTCAGTTTTTTGGATGTTCAATGAATAATCCTTTACCATTTTTATGTGGTTTAATGTATAAACCCTTACCCAATGCTAAAGCCTCCATAGTCTTATTATGACGTTCTGTTTCTCGCAAATTTTGTTGAGCTGCTTTGTAATCATTGACGGTTTTTGCAATACCCGCTGCACCACCAGCCAAAGTGCCTAAAGCTGATAAGCCAGCAAAGATTGGAATTAGGGGCAAAATACCTCCAGTTTTTGGTATAGGTATAATTCGTGGTACTCGAATTTTCTGAATTTTTGGAAATATCTTTTTTGCTGCTAAGTAAGCAGCATTAATTAAAGATTTACTGTCTTTGTGTTTCATTTTCTTAATTTTTGATTTTATTTTTGATACAAAATTATTAAACGTTTTAACTCCAGCACCAGACTTTAGTTTGGCTTTCATAACTTTACTTACTAGCCATGAACTAAGTTTTTCACCTTTCCCAGCATCCTTTGATTTAAGTCTTTGTTTTGCCATATTCATTAGTTGTAAATCTGCTTTATGACGATGTGATAAGTCTGTGTGCTTAGCGTATGCAATATCGTGGTGCATACAGGCTTCATCCAACTTATGAATACCTCGGTCACCGCGAAGTAAGCGTTTCTGGAGTTTTGTTCCTGGTCCGCAATAATTATAACCAGGCAAATGAAGCTCAAACGGTAAATTTTATATTAAACTGTTTACTAGTCCACCACCTTGCATTGTACAAAGCGCAATGGAAATATATTCATAAAGAATTGATTATACATTCAGTCAACAAAGTATCGGGAATGAATGTTTTTTTTTTATGGTTCCAAATTCGAATTTTAATTTTTTTTGTTGTTGTTAGATTGGCTTAACTGTTTTCCATTTTGGCGCGGAATTTGAGTTGCATCTGTTATTTATATTAAAAACAGTGCTGTTTTTAGTTTTATAATATCTATGTGTATAGTGTGTATTGCGAATTTCATAATGGACAAAAACATCGAACAGGGAGTTTGTCTTAAATTTTGCATCGCCAATGAAATTTCGTGTTCGGAGGCACTCAAAATGTTACAGAAGGCTTACGGTGAATCGACTTTATCAAAAACACGTGCTTATGAGTGGTACAAAGCGTTCAAAAGCTTATTGATGCACTACGTTCCCAGCTCACGTTAGATGCACAAAAGACAGTTCAGACTACTTTAAAAGCAAAGATAACCGAGGCTTTAATTCATTTGGAAGATAAGTTTTATACCAAAGTAGATGTTGACAAATTGCTTAAAAACTGTAAATCATGTCAAAACAGCAAATTGTAAATGAAATACACAAAACTGCACGAAGAAATTTCCATCGGCGTTCTGTTGTTTTAAAAAGTATCGATGACCTGTGGCAAGCTGATCTGATGGATATGCAAAATCTAAGGAAATATAATGGAGGCTACAATTATATTTTAATTGTGATCGATTGCTTCTCGAAATATGCTTGGACGCAACCGTTAAAATCAAAAAATATGCATTTGAACGAATACTACTAAAAAGTCATCGAAAGCCTCATAATTTACAAACTGATATGGGAACAGAGTTTTATAATAATACATTTCAAACGCTTATGAAAACATACAAGATTAACCATTACTCTTCGTTTTCTAGCAAAAAGGCATCAATTGTTGAGCGACTAATTAAAACCATAAAAAATAAATTGTACAAATATTTTAGTCTTAATGGAAACTATAAGTGGCTGGGTGAACCATTAGAACTTACCCTCGAATCGAATAACAACACAAAACATCGAACTATTAAATTAAAACCAATCGATGTAAATAAGTCTAATGAGCAAGTAATAAAAGGAAATATTTTGAAAGCACATAAACATGTATCTGTTCCATGTAAACCTAAGTTTAAAATTGGCGATTATGTTCGTACCAGCAAATACAAACACAACTTTGAGAAAGGTTATACTCCTAATTGGTCAACAGAACTTTTTACTGTAAAGAAGATTAATAATACAACACCAGTGACATATCATATTCAAGATCAACGTAAGCAAGCTATATTGGGAACCTTTTATGAACAAGAACTTCAAAAATCTAACTCTCCTGGTGTTTATTTGATAGAGAAAATTTTAAAAAAGAAAGGAAGAAAACTTTACGTGAAATGGTTGGGTCTTAGCAATAACGAAAATAGTTGGATTGACAAAGCTGCATTAATGGATTGAGTTAATACATAAGTATACAGTATATATATGTCAAGAAAGTACCGGGTAAAAATTCAATAATACACAAAATGTTTGTTATTCATAAATTTATTTTATCACCTTCAAAGTATGCACCTTCAGAAACGATACACTTACGCCAACGAATAATCCAATCATCGAAACTTTTTTTAAACGCTGTTTCCGGAATTGAGTTCAGTGCTCGCCGCGAATTCTCCTTTATGTCTTCTAACGATTGAAAACGGGTGCCAGGAAGGGGTAATTTGAGTGTGGGAAAAAGAAAGAAGTCGGCTGGAGCCATATCTGGTGAATATGGTGGCTGCTCGATGGTGTTTGTTGAGTGTTTGGACAAAAAATCGTTTACAATGATGGCCTTGTGCGAAGGCGCATTATCGTGATGCAAAATCCAAGAATTTTCTTTCCACATTTCTGGCCTTTTTCGTCGAATTTGTTCTCTTAAACGCCGCATAACGCTCAAATAATATTCTTTATTTACCGTTTGACCTTCGGGCAAGAATTCTGAGTGCACAACACCGCGAAAGTCAAAGAAAACAGTCAACATGACTTTGACTTTTGATCGACTTTGACGCGGTTTTTTCGGTTTTGGTTCAGTTGGAAGGCGCCATTCCGAAGCTTGTTGACTAATTTGCATGTCAAACTCGTAAACCCACGTCTCGTCACCAGTAACAGTGCGTTTCATGAATGTTGGGTCGGTATGGACTCGTTCTAGCATGTCCTCAGCGACTTTCATGCGATTTAGTTTTTGAAGAAAATTCAGGTCTATTGGGACTAGCCGAGCGGCAACACGTTTCATACCCAAATTATTTGTTAAAATGGTACGGATCGACTCGTGAGATACAGAAAGTTCGGCGGCCATCTCTCTCAAACTTGAATGAGGATTTTCAGTCACTATTTCCTTCACTTTTGCGATGTTAACTTCAGTTGCAGACGTTGATGGCCTACCAGAACGAGGCAAATCTTCCATCACATCTCGACCGCTTTTGAACGCTTTGTACCACTCATAAGCACGTGTTTTTGATAAAGTCGATTCACCGTAAGCCTTCTGTAACATTTTGAGTGCCTCCGAACACGAAATTTCATTGGCGATGCAAAATTTAAGACAAACTCCCTGTTCGATGTTTTTGTCCATTATGAAATTCGCAATACACACTAGATATTATAAAACTAAAAACAGCACTGTTTTTAATATAAATAACAGATGCAACTCAAATTCCGCGCCAAAATGGAAAAAAGTTAAGCCAATCTAACAACAACAAAAAAAATTAAAATTCGAATTTGGAACCATAAAAAAAACATTCATTCCCGATACTTTGTTGACTGAATGTATAATCAATTCTTTATGAATATATTTCCATTGCGCTTTGTACAATGCAAGGTGGTGGACTAGTAAACAGTTTAATAGAAAATTTACCGTTTGAGCTTCATTTGCCTGGTTATAATTATTGCGGACCAGGAACAAAACTCCAGAAACGCTTATTACGCGGTGACCGAGGTATTAATAAGTTGGATGAAGCCTGTATGCACCACGATATTGCATACGCTAAGCACACAGACTTATCACATCGTCATAAAGCAGATTTACAACTAATGAATATGGCAAAACAAAGACTTAAATCAAAGGATGCTGGGAAAGGTGAAAAACTTAGTTCATGGCTAGTAAGTAAAGTTATGAAAGCCAAACTAAAGTCTGGTGCTGGAGTTAAAACGTTTAATAATTTTGTATCAAAAATAAAATCAAAAATTAAGAAAATGAAACACAAAGACAGTAAATCTTTAATTAATGCTGCTTACTTAGCAGCAAAAAAGATATTTCCAAAAATTCAGAAAATTCGAGTACCACGAATTATACCTATACCAAAAACTGGAGGTATTTGCCCCTAATTCCAATCTTTGCTGGCTTATCAGCTTTAGGCACTTTGGCTGGTGGTGCAGCGGGTATTGCAAAAACCGTCAATGATTACAAAGCAGCTCAACAAAATTTGCGAGAAACAGAACGTTATAATAAGACTATGGAGGCTTTAGCATTGGGTAAGGGTTTATACATTAAACCACATAAAAATGGTAAAGGATTATTCATTGAACATCCAAAAAACTGACAAAGAAGCTACCTAATCGCCCACTAACGAATATCGACATCCAAGAACATGCACGCGACATCCCACTCTTCCGAGGAGTATACATGAAGGATCAATTACCAAGAAAGCCGAAACAGATTGAATGTGGTATTGTTAACTTGGACGACTCTAAAAATGAAGGAACGCGTTGGGTAGCTTATGTTAAAGTAGACGACTATTGTGAATACTTTGATAGTTATGGAGACTTGAAACCTCCAATAGAATTAATGCGATACTTTAAGAATTGTACTGTTTATTACAACTACACAAGATATCAAAAGTTTAACACAGTAAATTGTGGTCACTTATGTTTAGAATATCTGTGGAAATTTTGGAATAAAGATGTATAAAATTAATGTTTTTCTTTTATTTCAATCATTTGCAAGATGTCACTCACTTTATCGATAACCGGAAACTCATCCACCTTGTCTACGTACTATCCTAATACATTACAACTAAATGGTCAGTATGAGTGTGCATTACTGCATTTCTCAACATTTAATTCCATTCCAAACATTGATGAAACTAATAACAAGTTTTACTATGGTTCTGAAATCATTGAAATACCGGAGGGAACCTAAGAATTGCAAGATATTAGTGATTATTTAAAATCTGAGATGAAAGGTGCATCAATTAAACTACATTGCAATAACAATACTTTAAAAACTACTATACACTGTACGAAAGACATCAATTTTGAAAAAGCAAACACCTTTAGACGTTTGCTAGGGTTTGACAAGCAGATATTAAAAGGTAATAAATGGCATGTGTCACAGTTTCCCGTCAACATTTTACCTACGACCGTGGTCAGGATTGAATGTGATATCATAAGTGGATCCTTCATAAACGGAGAACCAAGTCACATTATTCATGAATTTGCACTCAATGTGCCACCTGGATATAGGATCATAGAAATTCCGAAAAACGCAATCTACTTTCCAATCAATCAAAACAACATAAGCTGTATACATATCAGATTGTTAGATATTAACAATCGTCTTATAAATTTACGTGGTGAAGAAGTACAGCTATATTTACATCTTAGACGAAAAAATGATTGACTACAATAAATACGAGCATCCTCAAGTCAAAAATATCAGTGCCAATTTAACAACCAAGAAAATAAGAGCTCGCTCTAATAAAAAAATAAAATTAACCGATAATAATAAGGCATTCCTGAAAGCTATCGGTTTGTTAAAATGAATATTTTAGATGTATTATCCGCTCCGACTTACGACAACACAGTTGAAGGAATCGAATTTCACTCTTACAACCCCGACGTCACGAGTTTTAATAGAAACGATGAAATTCGCATACCCATCAACCAACAGGATCTATACGTACTACCATCTGCTAGCACTTTGTATTTGGAAGGAACTGTAATTGTTACCAAAAAGGATTCAAAAGACAAGACTTCTAGCGTTCAATTTACGAATAATGCTCTCCTTTACTTATTCCAAGATATAAGGTACAAGTTGAATGGAGTAGAGATTGATAAAATAAAAAATGCTGGCGTTACTACCACAATGAAATCATTAATTTCGATGAATGAGAATGAATCAAAAATATCTAATGCTTGGGGCTGGAACATTGAAGGTACAAAGAACATTAATGGAGGACATTTTTCCGCATCCATACCTCTTTGTAATATCATGGGTTTTGCTGAAGATTTTAAGAAAGTGGTGATAAACAGTAAGCACGAACTAATATTGTTGCGAAGTAACACAAACCTAAATGCTGTAAAACTCAATACCGGGCAGATTATAGATGATGTTCAAATCAATAAAATTATATGGCGAGTACCACACGTTAAAGTATCTAATAAAGAAAAGATAAATCTATTAAAACTGTTAGAAAAAGATCGTCCCCTTCAAATGATATTCAGGAATTGGGATCTGTATGAATATCCAGCTTTACCTAAAACTACAAAACATACTCGGTCTATTAAAACTTCATCGCAAATAGAGAAACCAAAATATATCATTATTGGTTTACAAACAAACAGAAAAAACAATTCAAGTGCGGACATGTCACAGATTGATCACTGTTATATTCGTGATGTTAAAGTGTATCTCAATTCTACTTACTTTCCGTACGAAAATCTAAATGCTAGTTTTGCAAATAACAAAATTGCATTAATATACGAGCAATACACACGATTTCAACAATCGTATTAATTATGGCAGGCGCTCGGAGCCCTTACTAAGTGAGAAACAATTTAAGGATCTAGCGCCATTATTTGTAGTTGATTGTTCTTGACAGTCAGATAACCTTAAAACTGGTCCTGTGGTGGATGTGAGAGTGGAAATCGAGAGTGAATTGGAAATACCAGATCAAACCTGTGCATACTGTCTTATATTAAACGATTGTATAATTGAGTATAAACCTTTGAGTAATATTGTAAGGAAAATATCATGAATACCAATACTATAATATTAGCCCCCTTACTAATAAAAAATTACACACATCTTATAACAGAGGTATAGCAGACTCATTACTAATAATCAATTTTTGACATTTCCCGCGTATACAGCTGTTATAACCATTGTCAAAATTGTATGAAACGTTAGACAAGACTTATTCAGCCCGTGGACCTAGTATAACGTGTGAATAAGCGATCATTTTCGTATTTTAACTGTCAGACTCATAAAATTGATTTTACATTATTTTGCTAAAATGTGTTTAGTGATTGTGAAATCCGAACAATCAACAAAAAAGAAAGAAAATTAATTTCGCAATGATCCTAACGATGATATTTTCATTTGAAGGTGCAGAGTTTATAAAGAAAATATAAATTTTCAAAGAAACATAATATGGAATTTATTGATCTGCTATCTCATGATATAGGTACAGCATAGGACTAGGTAAGGGTCCACCAGCAGAAATCCATGCCTGCATAGCTTTAGAGCCCTGCCTTTACACGACAAAAGATCAAGCCGATGCAGCTGATATTCATGGAACGAGTCAGTAATCTATCATAAATGGGTGTCGCAGAGTATCTATCGTATTGGCAAGTCGTGTCGCATATCGCAGAATTTGTTACTTTAGAAATGTGATTGCTTGAATAAGGCATATTTAATAAAATCAAACATCCAGTGTCAGTATTTTTATTTTTGTCGGTACAACCAGGTTGTTATTCCTAAAAAGGCAAAACAACAATCGCATTACTATTTCCAAATAAACATAATCTTTTCTATTTTTACTAGAACATATTTATATTCATTCTGAGTATTCATTCAATTGTAAGTTTGTAATCGCCAACCCGCATTGAGCAAGCGTAGTGATTAATGCTCAAACCTTCTCAGTATTAAAAGAGGCCTTTGCTCAGCAGTGAGCACTTATAGGCTGATGATGATGATGATATTTATATTCACAACATCAAGCATCAAGCATAGGATAAAAATTAATACGTGGCATAGAAGTGTGACGAAATATCTGTAATAGATACAGATACGTATTACGAGTACAATATTTGTAATACTTATTTATTTGTTCGTTCATTGATATATTAGGATAAACTAATTTAATTTCACATGTCTACTGGTCAGAACCAGCTGATTGGCAGTTGACTAACCAGAAGATGGGGTATGATGGCGATATAAACCGAAATTTTGAAGGAGATTGTGAAGTTTTAAAATTGTTTGACGTGGAGATAATGTATCTTAATACTTATAACATTATTTCACATCAATTATAGGTAAAGGAATATAAGATCAGCTGCCCTAATATTGGCTTGATATTCAGTAATAGGTATAACACCTATTATTAAAAGCTGTTACGAATATTTTCAGTACCTAATTGGGTTATATAATTCTAATGCCACGACTCTAATTTATGTCAAAAATGTATTTGACATTGTACATTCGAAATATCAACATTTTTATCAAAAATGTTTCGCAAAGAATTGATAAATTAATATTTTAAAACTAAATTAAAAACCTAAAACCTTCTTTTTGTTTTACAAAATCAAGTATTTTATTGATTATTATAATTAAATAATAATCAATAAAATATTAATTAAAAAATAAATAATAATTAAATAATTATAATAATACAAGAATATTGTCAAGAAGTGTTTCTGTTCGGAAGTTTCGGAACGCTTTCATCAATGTTGCTAGCAATCACCAGTATAAGGAATAAATAGTTATTCAAGGTATACGCATTGTTTATTGGTAATGACTTGTATAAAGTATTACTAACTCCCTATTCAATGAATAGCTATCAAAGTGTTAAACAAGTGTGTAACCGAACTTTATTAGTAAGACCGTAGATGTACAAGGATTTAAGGATCTCTACAATAATTTTATAGTAAAGGAGTTAGCTTTTACCACACGTGAATATACACAAACGTTTTTAATTAAACCACCGTACCAGTTCACATACTTAACAAGAGATGAAAAGAGACAAGTCGAGTGGTTGGAAAAAAATAAGGGATTTCGTTGGAACGAAGGCTATATCGACTATAGAGAATTCCAACGCATGATCGTACCATACCTAGAAAACAAGAATATCTATGTAAAAGGTTCAGAAAAAGTGAAATGGGTAAAAGACATGTGTGCCAACTGTAATGTATTTGAGCTTCACGAAGGAACTTGCCCTAAATTATCTGTGTTAGCTGAAAAGTAATGTAATAGAAAAGCGAACTTAAATTGTAATCATCATTTAAAACATTGTGCTCTTAGAAATGTGTTATGTATAAAAAAGTTTTTAAGTGGTAATTTTATTAGTTTGTAAGTTACCTGTATAGTAAAGTTTTAATAAATAAAACAAATTTTTATTTATATAACAGGCTTTTATTTTCTTTGAACCTCCATAATACTTGCATACAAACAAAAATACAAAATATATAATATTAAAGTTTAAAAACATTAGACAACTAACTTAACCTAATATTTATCCAAATTTAACTACCATAATGTATTTGGCTTTTAAAAATCACTATCGATTAACGATTTTCTTAACTAACGACTCCGTTTCGTCCATAATAAAGTCAACCGCGTCTTTGACCACGTATTGGGCTTGTAGGATAACATTATCCCTATTACTATCACTATCACTGTCTGGACAATTATTACAAAGATCGATCACTGTTATTTTTATTAGTTTACTGCCCCACTGCTTACTCATGACAAAAGATTGAGTCGAATTATGTTTCTTAGATTTTTCCCTGCGACGAGGCATAGACTTCTTTTCCTTCGGAACCTGATTGCTAGCCTCGTGTTCGCATCGAAGCATCTCATTAAACTCTTCATACGGATCCTGAGCGTATTGACTAAACGCAATTTCAGATCCAGCTATCTGAAACAAAGATTGAACAGAACATTAAATAAGATAACCTAAAACCACTGCACTTGATGTAATCCGATATCAGAAATAGTTTTACAAATATGCAATCAATGAATACAAATGAAATTCTAACTCAGATAAATAATCATTTAGAGACCATTAAAATTCTTTCCTTATGTGAGATCGAACCCACAAAACTTAAATCACTATCTTATGTTAGACACATGAATTAACCTACATGATAAACGTATGTATTTTAATTAATTCACATTATTTACTTACTGAAGTCATGTTTACAATATGATATGTCACGCAGTACGAGTGTCTAGAGTGGAAAATATCAAATAACTAAATTATTGTACCTAAGTAGCGTTAACTAGCAGACCCACGTGAAGAAATTTGTATGTTATTAATTTAATAAACATCGGGCATTAAAATATAGGTTGCATTGCGACACCTAAAAATGTAAACCATGCATTTTGCTCGGACAATGAATGTGACGGTGTGCAGTGTCGTATTAGATTTGAGCTACATGTATTAACTTGTTATAACACGTAGGTTGATTAATTATCTACAATGGTATAGTAATGAAATTAACAGACTTCTATGCAAAAGGTCATGGGTTCAAATCTCTACAAACTTCCTTTACGATTTATTCATCCTTATGCTTTAGTTGCTTTCTAATTTTGAAATAAATAAAGGTAAATTAAATAAATGATGACAAATAAAACAAGTAAATCCATATAATTAACATATTTATTAACCTAAAGTTAAATAATATAATGTTAACTAATACTAATACAATTAATACTTAAAAGAAATTAATAACAATATAAGTATTGTGAGAAATGTATTTTATATTTTTTTACCTATCATACATGTGTGACCCCAGGCTTTCGTTGCTATTTTATCTTTCAAAATTATTCGTTTATCATCGTTACTAGATAGTACAATTTTATTAACACTTTGGGTAAAAATTTCATGTTTCAATGATTTAAACACAATATTTTTTCTTCGAATAACTCCACCATCTAATAAAATGCTTTTATAGTCTATAATATCTAAGTCCCGTAGCACATATGATTTTATTCCCTTTGCTTTTTTGATATATATATATAAATACAGTTGTATTTGAAGTTTTTATAGAATAGAGCTTTGACCTCAAACCAACAACAACAAAATCAGAGATACATTTACCACTGGATTTTTTTTTATTGTTTAGCGGTATTGCAAATTCATTCTCATTATCATAGTTACTGCTATCAAAGTATTCCAAAAAATGGTACTTCAGATCACAATAAAAATCGTTGGTATATATTTCATACACAAAAGAATCTGTATCTGTATAACATAGACGTACTCGATCATGATAAAAAGGTTTAATCACATTGTAATGAAAATTATACACATGCGACTTAGAAAGATCTAAGACTGTGAAACCTATGTAAATAGGTTTATCTAAGATTATTCGATATAAGGATTAGCTATAAGCCTCTCAGCGGATATTGATTTGTTGGTTTTATATGTTTTATCACTCCATTGATTAACTAAATGTACGGTGACTCTCTTTTCAGTATTTTCTGACGTTTTACCAAAGACACTGTTGTTTAATAATTTATATTTAAAAAAGTCTTGCTCGAATGTACTTTTTGCCTTCTGTCGTAATTGAGTGTTCAGTTCTATATACTCTTTTAAATATGGACTTTGTTTAAAAGTAATAACTCTGTGAATTTTACGTAATATCAACCCATGCTCTAGACACTTTTTTAAATGAACGTAGTGTATAACATAATTGTATTTATTATATAAATTTGCGATAAGCTTTTTTGTTTTACCACCTGGAGGAATGCATTTTTCAGGACAAAAAGGCAAGTCATTATGGTAATTATGTAAATGATCAGGATATAAAAGATCGACTTCTAAAATGTAACCCCATTCTGCATTATCTTCAAGATTCTGAACGCGAAAATGTATTAATTCGTTTTCATCAAGAAATCTAAAACTAGAATGTGGTAGATACTGACACATACTATAACCATATAAATTGTTACAGTCTAGATACGCTATGAAACAATCTGGCTTTACGGAATTATATTCAGGCATATATTTATGATTGGCTTTTGCATACCGATGCGAGCACATACACAAACCTCCTCTAATACCATCCTGAATCATTTTAACAATCGCCAAATCTGTCAACAGTTCTAATTGGACGCCGATTTTAAGTAACATCGCATCGAAAGATAAACTAGGAGTTGTTATATAAAATGCAGGGTCAAGTTTATAATATTGTTTACAAGTTTTTCTAAAATTTTGAAATATATCTGTCAGTAAAAGTACATCTGTTTTTAAGTAGAGATCAGTATATTCTCCTAAGTTATTAATACTAAAACAATCCCAGACAGTTTTAGCATGATTATAATCATCATCGCTGATGTCTTCGTTCGTCAAAGAATTGTGGAAGTAACACTTTAGCGGTAACGTCTGTTGTTCATAACATTTCCAATTTGTCATATAATCGTATGGATAAATACCTTTGCGTGTCAGCAAACTAAAGTGTATATTATCAGAAAAATGTGATCGAAAATTTATGAAATCTTATTTTTGCATTATTTTAGCAAGTCTGTCTAAACTAGTTCCTAAAAAATTAAATGAATCCAAAAATCTTAATTGTACATATTCATCTTCTGCTACGGGAATAAACTTCGAAAATGATATATATTTTTCTTTGGTCTTGGGTATAATTTTTATTTGATCAGGTATTTCACCCAATTTTTTCACAAATAAATGACAATCATATCCTGATAAGTTATGAAAAAATATTGGTATGAATTTAGGTACTTTATGTTGTCGATGAGCTGCACCACGGTACTTGCCTGTGATGTGACAGTGATCCCTAACTCTGTCAGATAACAACAAGTTTTCACATATATGACACTTAATTGCATTCCTAAAATCCTCACCATCTTTATCAGTAAAAATCATAGGTTTGTTTTTAGTTAGCAAATTACATATTTCCACTACATCCCGAGTAAGAAACTCTATAAATTTTGCGACACAATCCTCGCCGCGATAACTTCTATATCTTTTATTATCATCAACAGAAGATACTATGTTATAACCAAAAGCCGCTGGCGTGTGTCGCTGGGTATATGTTGTATTAGCAGTATCAAATACATTGCCAGAAATTGGTTCTAGCAGTGTTTCGAAATCGGCATAAATAACGAATGGAATATCTTGTTTTCTTTCATAATTTTTAAACATTAGTACTGATCCCTTATCTGGCAAAACTGTGACAACCCCTCCACACAGATGTGTTTCAAGTTGATTAAGCGTAGGAAAAAACAATAAACAAGATTCGCAATAATATAATTTACCATGATGTTTAGAAATTTGAGTTCGAACTAAACGGGGTAAATTTTTAATAAGGCAGTAATGAGAATTGGTATCATTTTCTAAATACAATAAGTGTATGCTAGTAGATTTCTTATTGTTTTATATAATGGTCCTACAACGATTTTATTATTTTTCAATCCATATAGGTACATAAATATTTATATGACGATTATTTTTTTCAAAATTGGCTATGTCCGTGAATGTCATGGGAAATGATAAATCATTAATATTTAAAACATCGTCAAAACGAGGATATGATGAAACTCTATTGGCATGTCGGGTTGCAGGATACAAGGCAGCCACAACACACCATAGAAAACAATAGTGGTCGTTGTTCTTAATATTCAAGCAAGCTTTTTTATTTTTGATAAAATTTGGTAATGGAATAAATTTGGATCCTTTGAGAGGCTGATATTTATTAATGTTAATTTCAAAATATGAGTTATTTAGAAATGTCCAGCCGTTATCTCTTACCTGAAACTCTTCTATTTTTTTAAGAAGCAATGTAATTGTTGTTTTAAAAATTGTATCGAAATCGTAATTAAAATTAATAATAAAGTTTTTTGAAGCAACTGATTTAATTTCTTGCTGATCGTTTTTGAACAATAGAAAAATCAAAAATAGTTCAAAGTTAACTCTAACAGATGTATGTTTTTTTAGTGCCAGGTCTATCAGATCCTTGACTTGTTCACGATTTTTTAATAAAAAACTCTCTGGTAATTGATGGGCTAACTGCTCAGTTGCAATAATCCTATAACTTACAATACGTCCTTTGAATGATGACTTAATATTTTTTACATTACTACTAAAAGGAGCTACGCTATTATTTTTATGTTTATTACTTCGTAAATGACCAGACCACAAACGATTATCTACAGATACATCACACTCTGTGCAGTAAGGCATTGTAATGGAATGCACAAATCACTTAGTATTGATAGACAAAGATTAATAGTTATTTCACCGTTTAGACACAAGTTTTAATAGGATATCTTAATATGTTCTGCATAAATATATTAAGTACCTTTCATAGAGATTTACAGCTTCAAAAATGCATTAGAACCACCATTATAAATGAATATCTTGATCAGTTGTAACCCCCGTTCCTCATTTGTGGTTTTGTCTGTTTTGAACGTATTGTATACACCCATATTCTGGAAACATAAAATGCAAAGATTTATTAGATATACATATGGATTAATAATTTAACAAACGGTTCTGAATATATTTACCTAAGAATTATGTCCTTATGTTTAGGGCCACATGTCCATAATATCACATTTAAATTGTGTGTAGCTTTAAATATTTGTCTTTCGAATAAATCTTCAATCTGATCATCTATATACAAATATGAATTGTGATTCATGTGTAGCTGAAAAAGAATAAAATTATTGGTATTTAAATCACAAATTGACGACAAGTATCAAAATAATATTATCAAAAATGAAATATTTAAATAATAATAACCTGATTTATGCTCATGATTTCAGTATTCAACTTGTAATGATACATATTTAGAAGTAACATACGTGCACAGAAATAAACCTTTTTTTTTATTGCTGGAATATTCCACAACGTCGCAATATGTAATACTAACACTATAGATCATCTTTCAGCGTTTCCGTTAGTATTGCAATATGTGTACACGTGCATGCAACGATGCAACTTTATTAATCAGCTATTTTACATAGGGCTGTCATTGCGCTGCTTATATAATAACCGTTTTATGTAAATTGTAAGAAACGGTGTGTAAACCCTAAGTGTTTTTGATGCATCAGCTATTGATTCTACTTTAGTTTGCCTTAGTTTGTATTTTTGAAGGTCTATAATACAAGTAAATTAAAATGTTCCGTAAACCGTTGAAACCTAAAGAATAGAAGTTACTTTTCATGTTAGCCATTTCCAGCCTATAAGTCACTACATTTTTCATTATGACCATTACAATTATCCCAAGTGAACTAAGTAATACTTAGTAACTTGCGACTCCGGACTACAGTCGCACTCGTGATTCGCGATCGGTAAATGGTTGTACTCAGTCAGTACAGTTAGTGTCGTCAACCGCCATCAGCAACAGCAGTCAAAGAAAATCATCGTGCCTGCCAGCTCTGCTACCGACTTGAAGTTGAGTAAGTTCATAACAAGTCAAGGAAAACATGTAAGTATATGTACATATAATATTCAAAACTCTTCTGACTGTAATCTCCAGTACCACAGCCGACCCACTTATTAATTTATTTTATATTAACGGTTGTACCCTTCCCCTCGGATCGCGATAACGTGTGGACGTGTCCTCCGTGCTAAATTCTGTTTTATTTTTAATTCGTTCTTAAAATAAAAGTTTGAAATAATATCTGATATTCAGTCGAAATACCAGAAGTGCATAAGTACAAGGCAGCTCGCTGCAGCTATACGAGTGCGGCGGACGGAATCAAGCACACCTACATCAACGACAAACAAGCCTACGCACACTCACGCTGTAGAGAACTGCAGTGCAGTGGGCGGAGCTATACCCATACATTCCGTCGCTTACGCATGGTTAGTGGTATCGCACACAAACAAACAAGCTCGTATGCTCATTGTCTTTCCACAAGGGATCACCTTATATTGGACGGAACGCGAAACTGTATGAGATCGTCGATACCCGACCAGCTGAGTTGACCTGTCAAGTTGTCGGTGCTTGTCTCACCTATTAGTGATATCTGCTATCCTGGTAGCTTGCCTGTACACAATTAACTTTTGAATAATGCCATTGAGAGGGACCCCGCCTCCCCCCTCCCCCGCCCAGCCATTGCAAGCGGTCTCGCCGGCACTGGAGGAAACGGATAAAAAGTCAGTAGAAGTTGTCATCACAGAAAAAATTAAGTCGCCATTACAGCATTACGTATCTGAGCCTGATCTTCACGCTTTGGATAACATAACAGAGAGGAAAAAAAGGAAATACGACGACGAAGAGGGTACAGACTTACTAATTACAATAAAAGAAATGTTTCGCACGTTCTCTGTGGAGCAAGATAAACGATTTAATGAGATAAAGGCGAGTATTGACCTAATTTCGAATAAGTATGATGATTTTTTGTTAAAAATATCGTCTTTAGAAAAAGAAAACAAGGCTGACAAGGCTAAAGTGAAAGAATTGGAAGAAAAGCTGGAAAATTTGGAGAGGAAAATACGTGGTGTAGGCTTAGAAATCCGAAATCTACCCAAACAATCAGGGGAGACGAAAGAATCCCTCCAAACTGAAATTATAAAATTGGGTAAAACTCTCAATGTGGTTATGGATGTTAATTCAATTAAGGACATATACAGAACCAAATCTCAGGACGCCTCAAACCCTGTTGTGGTAGACTTTACCACCGTATTAATGAAGGAGAAGGTGCTCAAGGCGGTCAAAAATTTTAATAAAACCAAGCAAAAAGGCAATAAATTGAATACTACTCATCTTAACCCGGAGTATCAAATTAAACCGCTATATGTATCTGAGACATTGACCAGCAAAACCCGGAAGCTATTCTACATGGCGCGGCAATTCCAAGCGAGTCATGGCTTTAATTTTTGTTGGACGTCAAATGGAATCGTGTACCTCAAGCAGCATGAAGGATCTTCGTATGTTCGAATAAACGATTTCAATGACCTGGAGAATCTAAGGAAAACAATATCACCATGACTATTTTACGCTGTCTGCTTCGGTCAATGTAAGCTGCTTACTTTAACTTTAATTTTTTCTCTTGTAATCATGCCTTGTTTAAATATTCGTATGTGTTCCTGTAACTTCAAAAATGAATATTATGTAAACATATACTACTCCCTCTACCACTTTATAATTTACAAACACAATACTTTACTACTTAAAACATATATACACGTATACACTACACACAATACTTACAAAAATAAACACACAAACTCCTCATATCGTATGCGCACAATCAATAGCATTATTTACTTTGTAACTAAATGTGGTGAAACAATTTTCTTACCATATATAATTCGATAGTATAAATCACATTACAAATGAAATGGATGAAGTCTCTGTTTCTGAATCTCTTACTTGTGAACTAGAAGAATGTCAGCAATACATTACCCGGGCGTCATTCAGTGGTCTTATAGTATTAACTCAAAACATACGCAGCATAAATTGTAATTTAGCTGGTTTTGAAACTTTGTTAGGGCGATTAAATGTGGAATGTGATATACTGGTACTAACGGAATGTTGGCTCCAGGGAACTTCTATCATTCCACACCTAGACGGCTATCTCTCTTATGCCACAAAAACCCACCTCAGACAGAATGATGGAGTGGTTATATATATAAGGGACTCACTGCATGTAAATGTTGAGGAACCTGAATTTACAGACGGCAATTGTATAGTCACAAAACTCGACAATCATACCGCAATTATATCTATATATCGGTCTCCTGCTATTAGAAATATTGATAACTTCCTATATTCCTTAGACAATATAATATCTAAACTAAATTCTTTCAAAAATGTAGTGTTAGTTGGAGATATAAACATACCCATTAATTAACTCCACCAAGCTGGATCTGTCCGGTGAAAGATATTTAACCATTGCCGCTTCTCACGGTCTCTTACCTGCACACACTGAAGTAACCCGGGCAACCAGCTCCTCTTGATTGGACCATGTGCTCCTTAGGACCCATCTTCCTGCAATGACCCTGGTGCCACAATCGACCTTAACAGACCACTTCCCTGTCTTGACTCAATTAAGTCTACACCCTATATCTACACACACACACACACACACACACACACACACACACACACACACACACACACACACACACACACACACACACACACACACACACACACACACACACACACAGACACACACACACACACACACACACACACACACACACACACACACACACACACACACACACACACACACACACACACACACACACACACACACACACACACACACACACACACACACACACACACACACACACACACACACACACACACACACACACACACACACACACACACACACACACACACACACACACACACACACACACACACACACACACACACACACACACACACACACACACACACACACACACACACACACACACACACACACACACACACACACACACACACACACACACACACACACACACACACACACACACACACACACACACACACACACACACACACACACACACAACACACACACACACACACACACACACACACACACACACCACACACACACACACACACACACACACACACACACACACACACACACACACACACACACACACACACACACACACACACACACACACACACACACACACACACACACACACACACACACACACACACACACACACACACACACACACACACACACCACACACACACACACACACACACACACACACACACACACACACACACACACACACCACACACACACACACACACACACACACACACACACACACACACACACACACACACACACACACACACACACACACACACACACACACACCACACACACACACACACAACACACACACACACACACACACACACACACACACACACACACACACACACACACACACACACACACCACACCACACACACACACACACACACACACACACACACACACACACACACACACACACACAACACCACACACACACACACACACACACACACACACACACACACACACACACACCACACACACACACACACACACACACACACACACACACACACACACACACACACACACACACACACACACACACACACACACACCACACACACACACACACACACACACACCACACACCACACACACACACACACACACACACACACACACACACACACACACAACTAACACACAAATCTAAGTAGTTTCAGTTATCTAATTTGTTATTATGTGGCATTGCATCAAACTAAGTTAGGTTTCTTTATAAACTGTTCCTGAGGGGAACGGCGCTGTAAGCTGAAATACAGGCTCACGCCTACTTCGGCTGCAGATGCTACTTCTCTTTATTTAAATTTTTGTCAACCTAGTTTTTGTAAGAACGGTATTGTACTGTTTTTTGAGTAAATAAAGTTAAACCTTGTTTCAGGTCCCATTCTGAGGGTTCATACAGTATCAAACACCACCAACCATTGAACCAACAATGAAAACTGATCGTAAGCCCACAGCAAATAACAGAAAGCGCACATCAAAATCAGCCCCTCCCAGGTAAATTGCATATTGTTTTACATGTTTCATTGTGTTTTTCTCATGAGTTTAATGATGGTTGCCGCTACTTTTACTACTTACAAAATTAAGCAGCATTATGTAGGTATTTCTTAACGAATTACTATTTGTTTATTTTTTATAAGGTAGGCTCACATCTTATGTATACAAAGTGGTTTAAAGTAATGGTTATAGGCAGTAGGTCATATACATTAGCCAGTTACGAGCTAACCAAAATTTAAAAAAATATGCGTTTATACAGACAAAATATATAGAAATTAAATTAATTATTTAAGCGATAAGCCATTAATACCAACAATAATTCTTGTTTATAAATATATATTTTTTTTTTATTTATTTATAGAGGATTTAATTTTTACAAATTATACCACCCTCATCATAGCCACAATCTAAAATAAGATAGATATTAAATGTAACCTTAAAGTTAACAATAATTACTTAAATATTCTATTAACTACCTACTTATCCCTACGTCTGATTCCCACATTAGCGAGCTTGTATCAATGACGTATTATATATAGACACGTCATGAACCAACATTGCGGCGCTTAAAAACGGCGAAAATACTAGATAACTACTTCTACTAGTAAAGAGAGGGAAAGAAAATATGACATCGTATAGTGGAATGCCTTTGCTAGAGGGAGATAAATGTATATCTTCAGTTACATCGGCACGTGACTATACCTTCATGCGCCGGCCGCCATAAGATGGCGGGCGCCGGCGTCGAAAAAATAAAATAAAAATAGGTTGTTTGGTGAACTTACGCATGAAATGACACATTTTTTGTCTTTAAACTTTTGGGAGTATAATTTGTACATCGTCTGAACACACACGACGGCATGCTTTCTTTATGTTTCGCACAGGTTTACACACACGATATAAATTAAAAACAAACGTAACGTCGCGCGGCAGGTTGGTGCGTAACTAAGCGCGATGTTGTCAATTGCCTTCATTTCATGTTGTCATTTTAGAGCGCGGACAACGTATCTATAGTTTTATACATCATTGGCTTGTATAGCATCCTGGCAGCATCCGAAAGGGGAGATGCAAGGACGCTATTACATTCTCCGACCTCATAGAATTTATGATATAGGTTCGCTAGATCTCTGCGCTCAGTCTCGTTCCGGACACATTCCATAACTAAATGGTACACGTCCTCAACAATGTTACACTAAGTACAGTTCGGTGAGTCTGCTTTACCCATTAAAAAGGCGAATTTATTTAAAGGAATATGTCCAGATCGAAGTCGAAAAGCAGTTATGGTGGTTTGTCTTCCCATGTTGGCGTTGTCCATCCATGGACGCTTAAGGATGTTCGGCTGTATCGTGGAAAACCATATGCCTTTGTTCCGACTACGTTCATCAAAGTACTCTTGCCAAATGTCTGAACATTTCATTTTAATATTAAAGTTCTGTTCTGAATAATATGGTTCACACGCATACGTTTCTCCCTCACTTGACGCGTCCTTGGCCAACTGGTCCACAACTTCATTACCCACAACGCCGACATGGGAGGGCACCCATTGTAGTATAACATTTTTGTTATTTGCTTTGTGTGCATTAAATACTTTTTATAACGTTGTACGCAATGGACATTCCTCGCTTAGGTGTAGTACAGCGCTTAATTAACTGCAAAGCACTACGGGAATCAGTAACAATTAGGAACTTAGAATAAGCTAAGGAATTTACATATGAAAGAGCCTCTGAAATTGCTATAAGTTCAGCATGCATAATGGAAATTTTGGACATAATTTTAAATTTCAGAGATTCATTAGTGACCGAGTCAAAGAAGGCGGCTCCAATACCCTCACTTGTGATTGATGCATCAGTGTAAATTATGTGATAATCACCGATAAATTATTTTCCAAATCCACATTGCCAACCCAAGTAGATAAGTTAAACATTTCTAAACCTTCGCTAGAATAAATTTTTACATTGTTTAGAGAATCATAAATTTTGACTAGTAATGGTTTCTGCTTCCGTCTCCAATATTGATACTGACATTGCGCTGACAGCTTTTCTAGAATGGTAATAGTACTATTGTTTTTAAAAGATTTACATTTCAACCAGAACTTACTACCTAAATATTGCCGGCGAATATGAAGAGGCATTATAAATAATTCGTTTTCCATTATGTGTATTGGTGTACTTTTTATAAAGCCGCCTATGATGCGAAGACAAATGTTTTGAATGCGATCCAATTTCAACAGGCTGTTTTTACTGCTACTACCATAGAGAAAGCTTCCGTAATCTAATAGACTTCTAACGGTCGCCAAATAAAGACGTCTCAGATGTATCGGGTGCACTCCCCAGCCAGAACCTGCTAGCATTTTAAATATATTTACAAATTTTAATATTTTTCCGGATAATTCATTAATATGTTTACGCCAACTAATTCTAACATCCAGCCAAAGCCCTATGCTACGGGATAAACCCGAGCAAAAAATAAAAATCTAAAACTAGAAATTAAACAACACACGTTTTAAACAATATCAATTTATTGTTAAAAACTATACAACAAAAAACAAGGCGTGGGTCCTACGCCTACTTGGTGGCACTGTCACTGATGAGCGTTTACAATAATAAAAAATGTGGGTATATGCGAGACGTGGTTGGCGGTGTTGGTGGTGGCCACTTAACTATGGCATGAGGTTGAGGTGCATGCCGGTGCCGCTATCCCAGTCCGGGGACAACGCGGAGGCTACAGCGCAATGACACGGGGCCAGGCCCATTACGCTCGCCTTCCCCATGTTTCCACTACACACGGGGTTTCTTAACTCCGTACATGGCTCTTAAGGTTGACGGGGCCTTTCAACTCCGTCCGTGGTTCTAATCCCGACGGGCCTTTCAACTCCGGCCGTGGTTCCCTTTGCAGGGAACCACGGAAACACTGAATTTAAATTATTAAGCCTAAAATTGGCTTCTGCGAAAATTATGCAACACAGTACGTTTGTAGGTCGGCGATCAGGATTCCAGAAGAAAGGGCTGATTTTACTCGAACCCGCCTTATAAGAAAATTTTGCATTTCATAGACAAGTGTAGGAGGCAGAGACACATATCTACTTCTTTTTAATAATCTGACCTCAAGGCTAACTGTCCGCGGGCGATTATCCATTAATAAATAAAATTAAAACGATTACCCGCTATTATTGACAAAATTACATCATCTACCGCACATTGATTTTGTTATCGATTGGGTGAGTCTATAGTCTGTGAAATGACAACTGACGTTGACATTTCACGACAAGCGTAACGTCACTTTGATGTGAGGTTTGACACTTTGCCAAAAACAACAAACACAACATTATTGTGAATTTAAACAAATAAAATTACATCCAATTATGTTATTTGGAATGCAAAACGGAATGAATATCAACTGAATTAAGGTAGGTCCCAAGTCTAAGGTTTACAACGTTACACCTAGGTATTTATAGCTATCAACAACTTCTAACTGTGACTCATTTACGTATAGATTAACAGTTTCCTTTTTGTATCCTCTTTTCAAAATGCATACTTTGCTTTTATCGGGGGAAATATTGAGACCCAGGCCCGCAATTATATTGTTGAATTTGTCTAAAGCCGTTTGCAACCTCAGAGACCCTGCGTAACAATTATGGCATACAGTGTATAAAACGAAATCGTCAGCGTATTGAGCTACCTGCACGTCATTTATGGATTTACAAATAGGTACAGTAGCAATGTTAAATAATAAGGGGGATAGTGGGTCGCCCTAGGCCAGCCCTCGTCCAGTTTTTCTGCTAATTGATATTTCATCTGTACAAATGTTAAGTTGTCTTTCTTTAAAAATTCCACAGGTAGTTGCAAATTTTTGGGCTGATATGCAACTTATTATTCATATATGGAGTAAAGGAACAATTTCAATATTATTATAGGCATTTTCAATGTCAATAAAGCACCCTATAGTATAATGGTTATCTGAGAATCCTGTCTGAATATTAGATACCAAATTGGAAAGGCTATCTAAACTAGACCGACATTTTCGGAATCCTACCGTGTTTTCAGAAAAAATAAAATTATTTTCTACGTACCATTCGATTCTGTTGAGTAACATGTAATGGAAAGTTTTACACAAACAAGACATCATTGAGATAGGGCGAAGCTTGAGAGATTCTGAGGAACTAGTGTTATGTTTAGGAATCGGTACGATCCTTATTTGACGCCATTGTTTGGGGACAAATCCTGAGTGAAAGAACTTATTAAATAAAAATAGTAACGTGTCAATCGCATTGTTTGGAAGGTTTTGTATCATACTATATGAGATTTTATCATTACCCGGAGTAGTATTTTTAGATTTATTAGATTTTAATAGTTCACATTTAGAAAAAGGTGCATCTAGTTTTGGGTTATGGGAATTAAATGTTTGGGGAGGAGAGTCAACTTAGTCAGGAGTAAGAGATGTCAGTAGATTTTCAACGATTGTTTCATCCAAAGTGCATCGAGACGTGTTATAGCCTTTTAACCATCGCAGTTTATGCCACAATTCACCTGAAGTTGTTTGTTGGTTTATTGAGGAACAATAGTTACGATATGAAGCGCGTCTAGCTTCAGCTATAAGTTTTTTTGACTGACTTATTTTGGCTTTCAAGATATCATAATTATCAGGATTCGGATTACGACGGAAGTTCACCAAAGCGAGTCGGCGCTCTGCTACTGACTTAGATAAGTTTGGGTTCCAGTAAGGTTTAGGTTTGAAATTTGAGGCAGGTCCCGTATATGTTTTATGATATGGAATATTTTTGTCAGCAGATGTGTTTAAAAATTTCTCGAATACGTCGTACATACTCTGCAAATCTTCTGACGGTAAAAAATTACTAAACTGAGTCTGTAAGTCCTGAGTGTAAGAGTCCCAATTTGCCGCTTAAAAATTCCGCCGAGTTAGATGGGGCTGTTTAAAGTCGTGATTTGAGTTAAATTTAATTTTAATAATTAGGTGATCGCTGCCTAGCGATTCATTTAATACGAGCCATTCTGCTGCTACCGCGATGTCTGATGATACTAAAGATAAATAAGGCGCAGATTTTTGGATAAGATTATTTACAAGTTTAATACGCGTCGGACTGCCATCATTTAATATAACAAAATTATTGTCTGAAATCGAGTCAAATATTTGATGGCCACGTGAGTCTGTTTTGTAGGACCATGCATTGTGGTGCCCGTTGAAGTCGCCGAGCACTAAAGAATTAATATTATTTTGAGTCAACAGAAAATCCCAGTCACTAGTAGAGGTTGCCATTGATGGTGGACAGTAGGCTGCGATTATATATTGAACGTCCGAACAGTTAAACAATTGAATTTTGAGTGTCTGAATTCTTGTGTTCTGACATACTACAGAAGTTCCACAGGACCTTACGGAATTATGAACGACCAATGCTACGCCACCATAACCGTCTGATCGGTCGTTGCGAAAAATATTGTACCCTTTAATTTTAAGGTCGCTCTCCGGATCTAACCATGTCTCGGATAAGACGGCAATGTGGATTTTTTCATGTGTCAGAAAGTGTTCAAAATTTATGAGTTTCGGTCTAAGACTTTGGCAGTTCCACTGTATTATATTAAAATTATAAACTCGAGATTGCTTACCCATTAAAACCAATGATATACTCAGATATACCCTTTTTTTTTTTTTTTTTTTGTGAGGGGAAAATCATCAAATGACTTCTCCCGCCCAGGGCCGGGCAGGAGGGAGTGTCAGACTCTTACTGACTAAAAACCCCCCTGTTCCTTCTCCTGCTCTGTGCCGAGGTCGCGGTACCTCATTGCGCTTACCCCCGCAACCCCGGCTGAACATCAGCCCTTTAGGGCCCCGTCTGTGGTGGTCTATTGGCTCTTTGAGGCGCGCGCGGAACGCTACGCGCCGTACGCTCGGGCCTGGTTCTGGTCGGGCGGCGAGCTGCCCTTACTCGCCGACCGCAGGCCCGTGCTTACGGTTGGCCGGAGATCGTCCCCTCGATCCCCGACGCCCGTAGTGTCGCCAGTTGCGGCTGCTGGGGCGTGAGGAGGAGGATTGCTCCCTCACGCGGGCCGCCTCTCTCTTTGCGAGCATGACTGCTTCACAAAAGGAGGAGACGGCGTCCCAGTTCCTCTCACTCCGCACCATGGCCTCGACTAAGGCCGGGCGCGAGAGGTCGCCGCCGCCGATCACTTCCCTGAGGATACGGCGGTGCTCAGCCCAGGCAGGGCATACCGCTACCGTATGCTCCACCGTATCCTCTAGGTGGTCCTCACAATGACGACACTCGGGCGTTTCCTCCCGCTGAATCCGAAACCCGAAACAGGAACCTACCGAAGCTGCCGTGCCCGGTAAGCACCTGCGTCAGACGGAAGGTGAGGACGCCGTGGCGTCTCTCAAGCCACTCCTCAAAGAGGGGTCTTACGCTGCTATGGTAGCGTGCCCGGCCCTCGGTGCGACAGTCGCTGTTTCCACTCTGCCATGAGATCTCGCCGGAGCTCATTCCGCCACGCACTAATTTGGCGCGGCAGAGGATCTTCGCCCCGGCGACGCGCGTCTGCGCGCAAACTGTAGACGCGCGCGAGCGCCTTCGCTTCTAGATCCCACGGCGGTGATCCGGCAAGGATACCCTTAAGGCCACTGTGACATATATTTAACTGCACATAGGATTAACCAGTCTGTACATAGTTTAACACATTTCTGTAACTTCATTAAAAAGGGATCGTTCTTAGAATAAATTACTTGTTTTATCCTGTTTATGAGTTCTTCTATTGTAACTTCGTCAAGATTTGATTGTTCTGGTAGCGGTCTGGTCTCGGGTTCTATATTAATCTCAGCAGTTGTAGCTTCTCCGTCAGATTCAAAGAAACTGTAATTTTTAGATCTATGTTTCTTGATTTTTCGAATCGGTTCTCCTCTGGATATAACCTTATTAGTGTTGTTTATTTGTTGTTGTTCTTGGAGTAGCGTTCCTTTCACAGCGCTAGCATAGTCAGGTGTAGCCTTTGATGTTTGTGGCATATGAATGAGTCTGTTAGTATCGAAGAGTAACGGCTGCGGCTGCGAATGTATAGGAAGGGCAGCGGTTGGTGAATTGCGAGGAGAATCTGACGTCGGATACATTTGTAGATTCTGTTATTTTAAAATATCTGGGAAGAAATGAGAGCATAATTAGTATTTGTAATAACTTTTCTAGTACATTTACAAAGGAAATTTTAGATATTAAACATGTCTGTAGTCATAAGTTCTTAGATAGAACTACTTATATTAAAGTTAGCAATGTGTCATTAAGGTTTCAAAAAGCCTGCTCTAAGGATGTAGAAAATATTATCTGTGGTCTAAGTAGTGATAAGTCAGAAGGTATTGATAAAATTCGAATTAAAGAAATTAAGTTGTTTACGACCTCACTCAGCCCAGTAATAGCATTATTTATTAACTTGTGTGTTGAAACTGGTTTGTATCCAGATCAATTGAAAACTGCATTAATACGACCTATATTTAAACAAGGCGTGCATAGTGATTACTCAAATTACAGGCCAATAGCCATACTGTCAGTCATAAATAAAATTGTAGAAAAGTTTATCATGAACCAGGTCAGTGATTTTTTGGAAAGGAACAATATTTTGTCAAATGCGCAACATGGTTTCCGGCGTGGGCGGAGCACGGCGACGGCCTTGGCGCAGTTTACGGACGACGTCAATGGGTGCTTGGGGCAAAGGAAGCGGGTGGTTGTGGTCTACATTGATTTCAAAAAAGCTTTTGACACCCTGGATCACCACCAGCTGCTTCAAGCCATGGAGGAATGTGGGGTTACCGGACCACTTAATAGGTGGTTCGGTGCTTACCTCACAGACCGGAGGCTGCAAACGGTAGTTGACGGCGTAGTTGGAGAACCCAAAAACGTTACATGCGGTGTGCCTACCGGCTCCGTGTTTGGTCCCGTCGGTTACATCATGCATGTCAACAGCATGTGCAATGTAGTCCGAAACTGTCGCATTTACATGTATGCTGATGATACATGTTTAGTGTATGCCGATAAAGATATTAATATAATTGAAAAGTATATACAGGAAGATTTCACTAATGTAATTAAATGGGCGCACGATAACGGGATTATAATAAATATAAATAAAACTAAGTGTATGCGGATACGATCTCCTTATCTTGTTAACTGTAATCGACCGCTGCGCGTGGTGGGACATAGTTACGAATGCCTGCACAATGACGCTGTGGCAAATTGTGCGTGTGCAAATATTGAGGTGGTTGAACAATATAAATACCTGGGCTTAGTTATAGACAACAGTTTTTCGTGGAAAAGTCATATTACACTACTTTGTGACAAACTCAGATTCGTGCTTGTGAAGTTCCACCACCTTAGTTTCGTATTGGAAAGAGGCACGCTGTACACTGTCTATTATGCCCTAGTAGACTCGCTGCTAACATATGGACTGGCATGCTATGGTAATACATTTAAAACATACCTAGATAAAATAAAATTATTACAAATAAGATTTATGAAACTCTTAGTAGATAAAAAAACAAAAAAACGTTGTAAAAAAAGTAACTATCAAGAATTATTCTTAGAATGCAAGATGTTACCGATCCATCAAAAGGTGGTATTGTTACTGGTCTTGGAAAATTATTGCAAAGCCGAGTTTAAAATCAAGGAAGTAAATATAAGTCTTCAAAGAAGTAATATCATAAGAAAATTCAATGTACCCACTAGTGTTAACTATTATGGCCAAAGATGTAGGAAATGCTTAGTCCCGACAATATTTAATGACATGCCGGTCGATTTGGAAGGTAGCTGTACCACAAAACGTTCCTTCAAAAACAAAATGGTGAAGTTTCTCCTAAGTAAATTTCGTGAATGTCTCCAATACGGGGATATATAGACTGAACTTATATTGTGCTTAAACTAGGAATATGACAGCAATAGAAAAAAAAAATGGTAAAGGTTATTCCAATCACCATTTTAAGTGTACATAAACGAACCATTCATTTATGTACAATTAACGGTATATATTCGCTTCGTGGTTTAGTGGTTTAGATGATGGTTGGCGGTAATTGATATCTATAATTACATTTAAATCAAATTATATGTATAAGGGAGCTACATCTGCCAACAAACTGCTTTACAGTTTGGCAGAAGTAATATTTTTTTGTAAATTTAATGTAATTATGAATAAACGCTTTTTTCATTTTTCATTTTTCAAAGCTTTGTTGTAGGTGCAATTGAAGTCCGCCATAATAAGACGTAGTTTCTTTTCTTTTTGATAGATTTCACAGTCTTTAAATAGTGCTGTGTGTTCTCCCGAACAATTAGGACATTTTAATTTATCTGTTTCACACGTGGAGTGCTCGCCACTGCATTTTGGGCAGACTACTTTAGCGCGTGTACATTTTTTGACTGTATGACCTAAACGCCAGCAACGTGTGCACTGTGTAACCGGAAATACATATTTCTCAACTTTAATTTGGAGGCTTTCCACAATAACGTGTGCTGGTAGAAACGCTCCCTCATAGCATAAACGAACCGTCTCACTTGGTACCCATTCACCCGTGTCGTCACGTCGATTGAGACGTTTCGCAGAAACTAGCTCGGCTGGTGGTGGGCACACAATAAGTTCTGATATTCGTTCTTCACTGAGGTCAATGTCGACATTTTTAATTAAGCCATAGGAGAAACTAACTTCCATAGGTTTATACATCCTCCATCCCATTGATTTAAATTTTTCACATGTAATAAATTTCTCTGCCACTAGTAAATTACTGAATTCAATTCTGAGCCTGTAGGGATTAATATATTTTGTTTTAATATTATCATTGAGACTATTTTCTTTCAATAATTGTGCTAAGGCAAATTGTTTGGGAAGCTTATCTGTACTTGATACATAAATCAGTGTTTTATCGTTTTCGTTTCTATATTTTTTCCCCGTCGGTCGCACCATTGACCATTCGGTGTCATCTTCTTCTCTCATTCGTTTTTTAATTAGGTCTATATTTGATTGGGAATCTTTTGATTGTGGTTCTACATAGTTTGGTTGAGTCGTTTCTAGCTCCATTACGTCCGCTAAATCTTGGTCGCAGTCATTTGTATTGGAAACGCGTTCCTCCTCACTATCAGACATTGAATAAAGAGTCAATTATTCGTTGTCTCGTATCATAAATGCGCTGGCGCGCGACACGGCCGCGCGGGCCACGTGGTAGACGAGGTAAGCGCGTCGAGAGATCGCAAGGACACGGTGCGGTAAACAAACGCGAGCGCTCCGTACGAGCGTAGCTTCGACACTTTGTTTATATTTTTGAGTTTGTAATTAGTAAAGTAACAAACGTTTGTTTTGTTTTTTCAGTAAAAAAGCCAGGGTCCCGAACAAGGCGCGGAAGCCGGAGAGAGATCATCAGATCGAGCATGCCTGCCATCGCTGTTCGTGTACCCAGTGGCTAACGGGTGCGAGCGAGCAGCGAGCACCGATGGCGAGTACTACATCGATTGCAAGGTGTACCATGCTAACGACGCGCGCAACACCGACTCGTTGGAGCTGTGGAAGAAGGCAATCGTACGTATCAAGTTCCAGGCCGACGTAGATTCTCCTCAGTGGCGGAAACTGTAGGAGTTTGTGCGTTCGGCAGATGTTTTGTTCCACGAAAAACCCATGTTTTATGACAAATAAATAAATTATTTTCTTATTTCATTGAATGATTTTTATTTCCCTACTACACATTACTACACATACTTCAATTCACACACACCTGTCTTACAGACTCAATTAAATATCACAAAACGATAGATAGCGATAGATAAACAGTTACACACATTCTATGTCACTGTAGCTAGAACACGATTCAAACGTAGAACGTACATTGTGCGATATGGTGCGGAGTGAGAGGAACTGGGACGCCGTCTCCTCCTTTTGTGAAGCAGTCATGCTCGCAAAGAGAGAGGCGGCCCGCGTGAGGGAGCAATCCTCCTCCTCACGCCCCAGCAGCCGCAACTGGCGACACTACGGGCGTCGGGGATCGAGGGACGATCTCCGGCCACCGTAAGCACGGGCCTGCGGTCGGCGAGTAAGGGCAGCTCGCCGCCCGACCAGAACCAGGCCCGAGCGTACGGCGCGTAGCGTTCCGCGCGCGCCTCAAAGAGCCAATAGACCACCACAGACGGGGCCCTAAAGGGCTGATGTTCAGCCGGGGTTGCGGGGTAAGCGCAATGAGGTACCGCGACCTCGGCAAAGAGCAGGAGAAGGAACAGGGGGGTTTTTAGTCAGTAAGAGTCTGACACTCCCTCCTGCCCGGCCCTGGGCGGGAGAAGTCATTTGATGATTTTCCCCTCACAAAAAAAAAAAAAAAAACATTGTGCGATATAATTAGGTAACGATAAACATCGTTTACTATTTTGAACGCTTTGAGTTCTGTTGTTGCCAATTACACGAAAATTACAAAATTTCGAGGTAAAAAATAAAAAATTATGCATGGTCGTAATTTATCATTCTGTTATTTTTTGTAGAGAAATGAATTGATTAAATCAATTTGCTTTAGCTGTGCTTCCATTCCAGGGAGATTGTGTTTAATTTCTGGCTCGACTATCAATTCATGACTATTGTGAAGCCATGTAAAAATCTGTAAGTAGTTTAAAAACTAGCCAGTAATCGCTTGAAAAGAACAATCAATTAATAAATTAGGTAGTATTTGTAAATGCTTTAAAATTAAAACTAGACTAATCATTATTTATTTTTTATTCAATTTATGTGCGCGACAAGATTTTCATTAATTGATTAATGAAAATCTCATCAATGTAATTATGAATGCAAAGGAGTTCTCAAGTTTTAGATAAATTTCGATAGTTCTAACATTTTCGTTTACTACCTGAGGTAACAAAAGTTAAAAGTTGGCAACACTGGTTCAATCGACAGAAAGGGACTCAGCTATTCTGTACCTACGTTGGACGGGATCGTAGGTACCTACGGCGCGGCGATCGGCGCGGTGGGCGCCGATCGCCGCTGCGCCGTGACCGCGGCGCGGTGAGTTCAAACGACTCTAGCTAGGTAGAAATTGAACAGCTGATTTTATGCGTAGTTCTTTAGAGAATTCACACAACCATTGCGTATTTTTTTGTTTTAGCTGTGTTATTTACATTAATGTTATTCTTCATACAGAGAATGTAATTATACATTGAAATAGAGGTGTAGGAACTGGAAAAACGAAAAAAAATGAAAATTTTCCTGAAAGAATTTTCACTGGAATATGATTCAGAATAAGGAGCTGATTGCACCCTGTTAATTTGTGGAGGGCTGTCCCTTACACCCTGTAGATTAGATTTACGGCAAGACTGTTTTCCGCACAGCCAACTATTTAAGTTGGCTTTGTCGCGTTGTCAAGATCAGGTTGCGGAAACAATAAATATATTTTTCAGCCACAAGAAAATAAAACGAAAAATATAATTTACTCAGAAGTACTTTAAAATAATATTCTAACCCGGTTTAAAGTGGACGAACACTCCCGCTCGTAATTCTTACGTGTCTGGCTGAATGTCGAAGAGATAGACTTATAGCCTGTGACTTATACAATTTAAGTTGATCTATATTTCTCTTAACATTATAAAGCTGAAAAGTTTGGTAATCTCGGGAAATGCTGATCTGATATGAAAAGTGTTTAAATATTCAATAGTCCATTTATATCTTGGTATTTCCGCGGAAACGACATAAATGCGGGTGAAACCACGGGGCACAGCTAGTTAGGTATATTTCAAGTTAAAATACACGGTGTTTGGTGTGTTGCATGGGCACAAAGCGTGATTATTCGTTACTACTATTTACATTTAACGACTGAAGTGTATTTTATTCGTGTTTATGTTTTTTTTTTCTTTATTTTATTAACAGGGTTTTTTCTGATGAGAAAATGACACCCCGATTATTGAATACAATAGATACGAAACATTGAATAGTTTTTACAAGTAACAATACATAATAATAGAAAAATCTAACCTACCCGCCACCTTAAGCCTATAGTTATAATATTAAACAAAGTTCTAGCTTCATCCGACAATGGTGAAGCTAGAATACTATTATAATAGCCTACATTTTGAGTGCAAACATTAAATGACTTACGTCTTTGAACCATACGGCCACACTTCGCCAATATATGATGCACGTTTTCTATGATTCCACAAACCGCACAATTGGGTGAAGTAGCTTTTCGCATCATGAACGTGAAGCCATTGAGCGGGATGTGGCCGGATCGCAGTCTTAAAGCCGTAACAATCTCTGCTCGACTCATAGTGCTCATGCTGAACCAGAGGCCACGAGGAAGTGAGGGCTGAATGGTTTTGTACCAAATTCCCTTAGTTAGAGATCTACAGTCGAAGTACTCTGACCAGACTTGCGAGCATCTCTCTCTAACCAAGGGTAAAAGTTCAGTATGCCACGGTAAACATGCAAAAGGCTCTCCATCAGATCCAGCTTCATTTGCTAGACGGTCCACAATCTCATTACCCTCCAGTCCAACATGAGACGGAATCCATTGCAGTATTAATGTAATATCTTTGGCTACGATTTTAAAAATAGATTTTAATATGTTATAAGCCAAAGGTAGACCCCTGAATGGTTTAGTGCATTTTGAAACAATGAAACAATGAATTTATTTTTGCAATTAGGCCATAAAACGGCACTTTTACACATCAATTTATATGTAAAAAACTAGATGAAGTCGGCATTTCCTATCTGACTACTCTGAGAAGAAATGCCGAAACAAACTCAGAGGTCAGTCTCTTTTCAAGTCCAGACAATGTAAAAATAACATAATGTGAGAGAACCGTGCAAGTTGATTCTGTAGTGGTCTTTTGATGAAAGAACCACACCAGTTTAAGTGGACCCGTTCTGAAGACAGGCACGCAAGTGTCAGTTTGCAACCAGCATAGCAAGTGCTGCTGAGTTGTCCGACGAACAATACCGATCAAAAGAACATTTGGTTGGGTCGCGCAAGTACTCAAACTGTCAGAACGCAGATAACTGGTAGTCCAAAAGCGCGGCAAGTCTCACACGGTCCTTACACTAACAATAATAGAAAAGAATAATAATGTCAGTAAATAATTATAAAAATAATAAATAAAATAAAAAATGTCAAATAAAAAAAAATGTCACGATAGGTGATAATGTCATTGTTAAAAATAAAAATAATAAACGTAATGTCAAATTGTATATAAAAAGCGTAACTTATGTTACAAACATGTCAACATGATCTGTGCAGAAGTTACAGCGGCTCATTCCCAAGCCTGACTATCTTCTAAGTAGTCTTTTATTTTATTATTAGAATAGAATTTGCACCAGGGTGTTCATACCCATCATTTGCTAAATTCTCATCACTACCTATCCTATTTATACACTGCATTGCATTGATTATTTTAGCTGCTACATCAGGATGGTAATGTAGCACCCTATGCCCCAGTAAGCACCGCCATCTGTTCTTAAGTACACCAATAGTACGCTCCACCGTGTTTCGTGCAGAGCAATGCAGCTTGGTGTAATACTCTTCTGGGGAGCCCACAGGAGCATCTACTATAGGTGTCATCATATACTCTCTCTGAGCATATCTGGGGTCACCTAAAATTTATATTTCATGTAAATATATATTTACAATCAGCAAAATAAAGGTTTTCTTTATGACTATTTTCATTATTTATTATGTTTTCGGCTTACTCACGTAATAATTTGACGAGATACTCGACTAGTTTCAAGCCATGCTAGAGGCCCATATTCATGAGCAGCATTCCGCGACACGCGACTCGGCGACTGTCGCGCTGCTACTGGCTACTCGAGTCTGTGCGCCCAACGCGCCCTCTGCCGCGATTCACGCGCACTTTCTTCTATCCGTGGCGTCGGCAGCGACGGCGCGCGCGACACTGTTGGCACGCTAGACTCGCCCGCCTGCAGCTGCATTGGTGTTGGGTTCGAATCCCGGGTCGACGCAAAAACTGTGTTACATACTGCGCTAACTGTGTCGTGTGTTTGACGATGACATTAATGTTATAGCCCGAGGTCTTAACTATGCTCCAACCCCTCGGAAAGTACCTGTAGAGGATGTCATTACGAGTATTGAAAATACCATAATACCAATGATGTATAAAACTATAGATACGTTGTCCGCGCTCTAAAATGACAACATGAAATGAAGGCAATTGACAACATCGCGCTTAGTTACGCACCAACCTGCCGCGCGACGCTACGTTTGTTTTTAATTTATATCGTGTGTGTAAACCTGCGAGAAACATAAAGAAAGCATGCCGTCGTGTGTGTTCAGACGATGTACAAATTATACTCCAAAAGTTAAAGACAAAAATGTGTCATTTCATGCGTAAGTTCACCAAACAACCTATTTTTATTTTATTTTTCGACGCCGGCGCCCGCCATCTTATGGCGGCCGGCGCATGAAAGTATAGGCACGTGCCGATGTAACTGAAGATGTATATTTATCTCCCTCTAGCAAAGGCATTCCACTATACGATGTCATATTTTCTTTCCCTTTCTTTACTCGTAGAAGTAGTTATCTAGTATTTTCGCCGTTTTTAAGCGCCACGATGTTGGTTCATGACGTGTCTATATATAATACGTCATTGCATAATACGCAATAGAATACCTCGCAGTGACGCGAGTGCTTACGACAGGATGTATCATCGTTGTTGCGTAAGTCAACACCGCCTAAATCCAATATACCGCGGAAGGAGATGGATGCACTCCGTGAGTAGCGCAACGATCCTGACATTCTGGTGCTCCCAGCTGACAAGGGTAACGCGACCGTGGTTGTTGATACCGAGGCGTACGAGGAAAAGATCACGCAAATGGTGAGTGACACCTCGGTCTACAAGAAAGTGTCATTCGATCCGGCAGCCCGAGTGACTGCAAGGACGGTAAAGTTGTTGCAGGGCCTGAGTGGCAAAGAGTTGGTAGCAAAATTACGCCCTCATAACCCTACTCCACCTGAGATATACGGTTTGCCCAAAATTCACAAGCCGAACTGGCCCCTGAGACCCATCGTCAGCCAGATTGATGCACCAAAGTATAAACTGTCGCGGCATCTGGCAACTATACTTCTACCTTCCATAGGTAAAACGGACTCTTACGAGAAATAATCCCGACACCTAATCACCCTATTAGCGGATATCCGGCTCCAAGAAACAGAGATTATGATGAGCTTCGACATCACATCACTGTACACAAATGTTCCTGTAGATGAGGCTATAAATATCATCACCACCTTATTGAACGGTACAGATTTACCTACTGGATACATTGACGGTGTAAGCCATTGCCTAACAACAGGTTATTTCTGATAAATACGGGACACGTCAATGAAACAAGGCAGTTCAACGCAGACTACGCAGATTCACTAATTATTTACAGTTACCCACAAATGTACATAACATCATCTTAAAGCCACCCACATACATAACACCTTTCCTTCCTAAATTGCAAGTAAACTTAAGTACAACAAAGTCCTAGGTATCACACTAGGATATTCAAAATAAATAATAATACATGTTTAGTTACTTAAGTGTTAAGGCTGCTACATGGTAGAATCTATGTAGTAGGTTAGTACATAATTAGTGAAAATACAAAACTATTTTATATAAGTAAATATATCTGTATGGCATTTATATGGTAGTCTTTCTACGTTTGTGACAATTCAAACATAACTGCATTATCATAAGTACTACTACATTTTCTTAAGCATCTCCTGACATCGAATAGCCGCTTTCCAGCGCACACGAGTATTGTCAGTCCCTGCAGGTGCAGGCGACGCGGACGCCGGTGACGGCGAGGGTGCGCTTGGCCGAGATTGCATTGCGCACTCTGCTCCCTCCCCCACACTATCAAAGAATTCCTCTTTGTCGTCCACCTCTTCCGGGCGTTCCGTTTGCTGAGTTACACCAGTGCAATTTTGATCGTGGGATGATATCTCAACCGCCTTACTTAAAGAATGTCGCGATTTGCGCGTGTGTAACTGGTCAATGTGCCTCCTATGGACTTGACCATCATTTGATTTCACCGTATAAGAAACAGGTCCGGTACGCTCAGACACAACGCCCTCAGTCCATTTACGATTTGATTTGGTGTAATCTCGTAACATGACGGGCTCGTCTTGTGTTAGCGTCCGCAGCGGGCGTTTGTGATTGGTCTCACGCTTCAACTGCTCGCTGCGCACCTGCTCAGCTGCATCAGGCCGCAGAAGATCAAGGCGCCCTCGCAAACGTCTACCTAAGAGAGCTACTGCCGGTTCAAGTCCGGTGGTGCTCTGTTCTGTATTTCTATACATAAATAGAAATCGGCTTAATGCCGTATTTAAATCTTCTCGTTCTAAATGGGCCTTTTTAAGAATACGTTTAACAGATCTTACTGCGTTTTCCGCGGCACCATTGCTAGCAGGGTGATATGGGGGTATTAAAGTATGTTTGATACCGTTTCGTTGCAAATATTGAGCAAATTCAGAGGATTTAAATGGTGGCCCATTATCGCTTACCAAGCGTTTAGGCAAACCAAAGCGAGCAAATACCCGTCTCAAATAATCTATAACAATAGCTGCAGAAGTAGTGTTCACTTGCTCCACTTCCATCCACTTAGAGTGAGCATCAATGAGAACAAAATAATATTTATTATTAAATGGTCCTAAAAAAATCCACATGCAGACGCGACCACGGTTCGGCCGGCCAGGGCCACGAGTGCAGCGGAGCAGCGGCGGGCGTGGGGCGCAGTTCCCTGCAAGCCACACACTCGTGCGTCACGCGTTCGATGTCTGCATCTATGTTTTCCCACCACACATAATTGCGTGCTATTTGTTTCATTTTGACGATGCCTGGATGCTCGTCATGAATCTCAGTCAAAACTAGTTTTCGTAAAGATTTAGGTACCACAATACGATAGCCCCATATAATGCAACCCTGATCAATGTGCAAACTATCTCGCCTATTATAATAAAAATTTTCTATTTTATCAGTTTTAATATCTTTAAAACTAATAGGAAAGTGTTCTTGAACGAAGTTTAAATAACTACATTTCTCGCTTTTGCCCTTTACTGACAATTTTTCAAGTCTAAAGGAAGCCGAGAAAGAGCGTCAGCAAAACAGTTTTTTGATGACGTTACGAATTCAATATCGAAGTCGTAAGCGACCAGTTTTACAGCATAACGCTGTAAACGACTTGCGGCGCTCACTGGTATTCCTTTGTTTTTGCCAAAAATATAACTTAAGGGCCTGTGATCGCTGCGCAGTGTGAAGTCCCTGCCATATACATACTGATGGTGTTTAGTCACCCCAAATATAATGGCCAGCGCCTCCTTGTCTAGCTGCGAGTAATTGACTTCGGCCGAGTTGAGCGTCCTTGAGGCGCAACACACCGGGCGCTCGCAGCCATCAGAGTGTCGCTGTGTCAACACCGCGCCCACGCCGTATGCACTGCTATCGACTGATAATATAAGCGGAAGGCTTGCGTCATAATGGGCTAATACAGAAGCGCGGCTTAACACTTTCTTTATTTTAATAAAGGCCCTACTGCTCTCATCCGTCCATTGCCATTCGACATTTTTCTTTAATAAACTATAAAGTGGCTTTAAAATATCGCTCATACTAACACAAAACTTTGAATAAAAATTCACAAGCCCCATAAAACTCTTAAGTTGTGTACCGTTAGTCGGTTCAGGTGCTGCTACAATGGCATCAATTTTTTTACTATCTGTGTGTAATCCACGTTTATCAATTTTATACCCTAAATAAGTAACACTACTCTTGAAAAATTCACACTTAGCGAAATTGATTCTTAAGCCATTTTGATTAAGCCTATGCAGCACCGCTTTTAAATTAGCTAAATGTGTAGTTCTGTCCTTGCCTGTAACACAAATGTCATCTGCAAACACTGCCGTTGACGGCAACCCAGCTAGGGTCTTCTCCATGATTTTTTGAAAATTTTCGGGTATGCATTTAATACCGAATGGAACTCTTCTATAAACAAAAGTACCAACGTGAGTAGTGATTGCCGTCATGGGCTGTGAATCCTCATGTAAAATACATTGTTGGAAAGCATTGGATAAATCTAATTTAGTATATTCTTCTCCACCTAATGCCGCGAACAAGTCCTCAATACGGGGCAGCGGGTAGTGATAATCTTTTAAAAGTGGATTGATCGTTATCTTGTAATCACCGCATAATCTTATATTACCGTTAGCTTTAACTACTGGCACAATAGGCGTGCCATAGTCAGATCGTTCCACTTTATAGATCACCCCCTCCCGCTGCAGCAGCTCGAGCTCCTGCTTTACGGGATGGCGTAAGGCCAGCGGCAATGACCGCGCTTTAACAAAAATCGGTGTATCATCCTTTAGGTATAACTGAATTTTAGTTTTAAATGTGCCTAAACCTTCTGCAAAAACTTGTGGAAATTCACTACGTAATTAAACAGCCACCGAGTCGGTATCAGTTAAATTGTAGCATTCGAACAGTGCTAACTTTAAATGTTTGATCCAAGTGCGGCCCATCAGTGGAGGGCCACCGTTATCAATCACATATAACTTAAGTTTTGCAAAATGTTTACCACATACAACATTGACTACAATATAACCGACCGTCTCGATGATATCACCAGTGTATGATTTTAAAGTTTACATCTTATTTTCTATCGGTACATTAGAGAAGTTATTTTCATAATAACACTTCGATATAACAGAAATCTTACTTCTAGTGTCTATTTCGAATCTACGTTTTCAACAAATAATGTTGCATAATAAGGTCCGTCACCTTCACTATTAATTAATAAATTAAAGAAATTACAACTGCCACCATCCGAGTCCGAGTCATTTAAAAAAAACTGACCTTTAGATCCTTTTGTTTTCTTATTTTTGTGTACCACTTTTAAGTGACCTTTTTTACCACACACATCACAACTATATTGCTTAAACCGACGCTTGCTTTCCGAATGACCTAATTTACCACATCGCGAACATGCGCGCTGCGCCTGCGCTCGGCCCGAGCCTGCGCCCGAACTACAATCTTTTTTGTTGTGTTCGTAATTGTGAGGAGAAGGTTCTTGTTAAAGAAAAAAATTGGAACAGTAGATGTAAAAATTGGTGAAAATCAACTATTTTGTTTTAAGTGAGGTAGTTGAACAGGTGGAGCAGGGTCGGATCGCTAGTTTGTAAAATAGATTGGCTGCTCGTATGTACAAGGTTAGTGATACCGGCATCTGAATAGATGTTTGATTGCGCATAATGTAATGATGGAAATTCTATATCACAATTTTCATTAGTTGCACTGTATGTAATAGATTCTAGAGTTGTCCTCGCTCTGTTTATTACAGTAAATAATAGGTGCATAATATGAAGAGGTAGTACCTGTATTCCAATTATTATTATAATATTTAGTTCATGGAATGAGATATTTGTACGTATGTAATTATTAATATAATAATATTTCAATAAACTAGTGGAAAGCACTTCGTACCTAGTATAATTAAATTTTATCTGGAATATATAATTTACTTTAAAAGGGACGTTGAATACTGAACTTGTCGAAGAGATGTTATAAGGCTGAAATTAAAATGACACGAATGTAATACACTTCGTCTTGTACGAATAGTAAAACCAGAACGGTCTTATTACAAAACAAGGTTTTACTTTAGTCTAGGACTTAACCATTGAGTCAGTTTTCATATTTCGAATTGAAGGTAGATGACAAAAAGATTCAAAATTCAAAACCCGACTCAATGGTTTAAACCTGAACTAAAGGTAAACCTTGTTTTGTAATAAGGGGTAACATTTGTTTAGGGAATTTTGGCTGTCTATGTATGCATTGGCTTAGTGCCGTTAATAAGCAATATATTTAAAATGTACATAAAAATCAAAGACATGATTGTAATCTCTCAAAGGAAATGAAAAAGGATGGTTTTTTATGTAATAGATCGGCAAACGATCAGACGCATTACCTGATGGTAAGCAATCAGCGCCCCCAAGGATACCCGCACCGGAGGAGTAACGAGTGCGTTGCCGACCTTTTAGGGATTATGGATTTGGACATCTTATGATATCTTATGACAGATTATGGATTTAGGGATTGGGGGAAGGGAAGGATTTGGTCTCCGGTAATATCAATCACACGGCGAAACACAACGCTGCTATTGTTTCACGCCGGTTTTGAGTGAGGCCGTGGTAACATTCCGGTCGAGCCAATCCATTCGTGCCGAAGCATGGCTCCACCACACTTGTGCATATTTTTAAACAAACATTAGGTACCTATACTGATTTTTAAAGCAAAAATCCGAACTGTCTCAAACTGCTGAACCAAAGTGACGGTACAATGACAGTTCGGCTCGTCTATTTATGATTTTAAAAAGTCTATGAATCCTGCTGACCATCTTAACGATAATAGGTTATCGTATGGTACTCTATGAGAGCCAGGAAACAATAAGATAGCTGTGCGTCTGACAGACTGACCTCCGTTAGGGCACGTAGTCGGGTAATAGTGCGCTGTTATACCCCCTGCCTAGTCAGTTGGACTAATTGAGTTCGGCCATCTTGCTTGACCGAACTAGTGTGAATATGATTATAAGGGTGATAAATGGTTTTCATTTGAAAAAAAATTACACAACGTTATTGTAATTTCACATCGATATTTCTCGAGTCTGCATAAAAGCCCAAAGCATGACTCTCCCACACTGAATACAAACAATATATGTATCAATACAAAACAGGTAAAAATACAAACAAACATACTTACATACAAGTGTGGGATTACCATACCTACTTCGATTCGAATGGACCGGAGTGATACTACACAGAATAGTGACATGGAATAAAGTCTGCGTTGTGTTTCGGTTTATGAATGAGGTTACGGGAAGCTCAATGCTTCCTCCCTCTCCTTCTAAATTTCCAAACCACTATAAAAATAAATCTGTAGTCAAGTTTCGAAGAACTTCAGATAAGAACGACGGCTAAACGAAGCATGTTGCGTCAGGATAAAGTGTGGGAGAGCCATGCTTCGGCAAGAATGGGTTTTCTCGACCGCGTGAAACAACCACAGCGTTGTGTTTCGCCGTGTGAGTGAGGTTTGCGGAGGCCCGATCTTTCCCCTCCCCCAATCCCTAAATCTCCAAATCCCTAATCTGCAAAAGGTCTGCAACGCACTCGTAACTACTCTCGCTCGCGCGACACTGAAACACACGCACGAAGCGGTCCGTCTCCAGTTTGAGAATCAGAATCGGAATTCTTTGTCAGAGTCTGTGTTCCCTAAACAGTATATGTAACCTGGTAGTTTTCAAGGCTCACTCGGGCCTTGAAAACTACCAGGTTACATATATTGCTTTTCAACGGCACCATGCCAAGGCACACATTCACAAGCAAAATAGGTTCCTTATGGGTATGCGTGCTCCATCGTAGGTCGTATCATCGCTTTACTAAACAATAATTAAATGCTTTAACTCATCTTTTATTCTGCCCAAATCCAAAATATTGTATCCAAGGCATTGGCATTGGATCTAATAGACCACCACAGACCTATAGCGCTGATGTTCAGCCGGGGTTGCGGGGTAAGCGCAATTAGTCACAGTCACAGTCCTAGAGCAGGAGAAGGAACTAGAACAGGGGAGTTTTAGTTAGTAAGAGTCTGACACTCTCTCCCGCCTTACCATGGGCGGGTGAGGTCATTTGATGATTTTCCCCTGACAAAAAAGGCATTTTGAATGTGTACTGATTTTTATAACCTGATATGCCAGTGGAGCATAATATATCAAATGTTTCGTTACTAAAAGTTTGTTCCTAGAAATAACGTATAAATTTTGGTTGGACAACATGATACGCTTAACAAATCAATGTTGTCTGTTTTTAGTTTTCCGAGTGACTGAACAGCGCCCTTATAACGGGTCCAATTGAGTTTATAAGCACCACTTGAATGCAACCGTTCGAATTCGTTCGGTTTTAAAATTGAACCTGGAGTGTTTATGGTAGCTAGACTGAGTTATTGACGAAATAAAATCGGGTTGTTCCGTATTCATCCTATTACGTCTCATCCCATTTCTTTACTCATCCCAAACTAATATTCCTTACTGAACCCATTAAATTATTTTAATATATTTACTTAATTCAACCCAAATGCATTCCGTACTCGTCTCGAAGCAAATAATACCAAAAAGGTATGGATAGCAAACGAATACTTATTTTCTTGCAGAAAATTAATATGCCTTCAATAGAACGACTTTCTAGGATTACAAAAATAAAAAATGGTAATGTACATTTTTGAATTTTTAGTAAACAAGTCGACGCACATACCTTTGTCTAAAAAAAACAACTTTTAAAAATGGCGCTGAAGTAGAAATTCCCGGTACATATCAGGATTTTTTACTTTTCGACTATCAAGAAAATGAAACACGCATTATAGGATTCGCATCACAGGAAGGGCGGCAAAGAATGGCAACGATTCGAGACTTCTATGCTGATGGTACGTTTAAATGCTGTATTAAACCATTTTACCAACTTTATGTTATACATGGAGATTTGAGCAATGACAGCGAAAATTCCTATATTATACCGTTAGTATATGTCCTACTTATGTCAAAAAAGGAAAAAACTTACACTACAATGTTCCGTTTGATTAAAGCTCAAATACCAAATTGGAATCCGAAGAAAATTGTAATTGATTTTGAAAAGGCTATGATGAATTCAATTCAAACGGTACTACCGAATACAGAGATCAAAGGTTGTTATTTCCACTTTTGTCAAGCTCTTGTTAAACGAGCAAAACAACTAAAAGTTACAAAAAACAGAAATCAGCTCAAACATCTTGCCCTATGTTTGGCTTTGCCATTGTTACCAGAACATTTGATTGACGACGCTTATCTATACATTATGGAGGACTGTCCAAGAAAAAACAATATTACTAAATTTAATGACTATTTGGTGAAGACATGGCTAGAGGGGGGCAAATTTCCAACACATATTTGGAATGTATGAGGGCAAAAAAATAGAACGACCAACGCTCTCGAAAGTTGGCATGCGACAATAAATAGATTTATTCCAAACAAAAAAATAAATATGCTGAAATTGCTACATGTTTTAAAAAGAGATGCCCTACAAATTTGATTGATTTGATGATTCTACAAAACGCGAGCATGTTACAACGACAAAATGGTGCATCGACCTCTTCGTCAGCTAATGGAAAGTAAAATGAAGACCGAATCAACAGGGCTATTCAAGAATTAGTTGATCAAAAAATAGTGCTGGGTCACTGCCTAGAAAAACTAGCTCCATTTATTTATTTTAAAGTGTCAATGTATCGTTCGAATACATAAGTCTTGGTTTTAAAAAGATATTCCTATGATTAATTGTGTAGTAAGTTTTTTTGGGGTAGGTGTATATAAAGTAAATACATATCTTTAATGCTCTGAGTCTTTTAAAAATAAATTTAATGCAGTTTTTTAAAGTATTTGTGGACAAAGTTTAAGTGTATAACTTAATTATTGGGTACTTACATTAGGAAACTTAAATGTAACCTGATTGAGTGCTTAACACCACCTGCCATATCACCATCAACACTTTCACTTTCAATTCTATCTACAAGCTACAGTAAATATATACAAGGAAGAATGTCACAAATATCCGAGATTCTATCTATACAGAAGAGCCTTGAAGCGAATTTTACATTGAAGATGGACCAACTTGGAGCCCAGATTCAGGCTGCAGGACCAGCCAAGGAAACTGTAGCAAAGATTGCGGAGGAGTTCCGGGCATTCAGGGAGCTTATCTACAGTGTCCTGGGTTTGCTCAGAAAGCAGATCGCCGAGTGCATGCTGCACATTGATGGGCTGGAGTCAAAGCAACGGCGTAAGTCACTAATTTTTCAAGGGCTTCCTGAAGCTGAGAATGAAGACTGCTTGTCAATAATACATAGCATCCTCAGCAGTAAATTGGGTCTGAAGCAAATCACAATAGCCAATATAAAAGTTGCCCACCGACTTGGCAGTTCAGGTACGGATCATCCACGACCCATTCTCGTGAGGTTTTCTTGTTGGGACGTTAAGTCAAGTGTTTGGAAGGCTAAGACCGGTTTGAGAGGCACTAAAATCTCAGTCAAGGAGTTCCTAACGAAGACTAGGCAGTCCATCTTCACCAAGGCGCGGCAGCACTTTGGTATGCGTTCTTGTTGGTCGCAGGATGGCGTAATCATTATTAAAGCCTCGGATGGGAGTCGCCACAAGATTGTGTCGATGGACGAGCTGAAGCCTCTCCTGGAGAAGTACCCTTCAAAACTCACTGGTGGATTGACTTCTTGAGAGATCCTGGAAACCAAGTTTATATTGGTATGTGACACTTGAGTATTGACAATGAAACATAAATTTATATTATTTCTATACTTACTGTTTAAGTGTTTATTTAGATATATGGGTAAACTATATCCGTTGTTTACTTGTTTTTATTACTACTATAATAGCCTTTGCTCTTTACTAAATTGTGTTATAGTTATAGTACTTTACTTGTTTCTTAGTATATAGTTTCGTAATTAAATTATAAGTTACCCACAAATAAACAATAATTTTGAATTACTTTCTTTTCTACAGTAGCAGGTATTTTTTTTTTTTTTTTTCTCCTTAATGGCAACTGAGTCTCCAATGTTGTCGACTATTCTGCCAGTGTCGAGTTGTGACGGGTTTTTTTTTTTTTTTTTTGTGAGGGGAAAATCATCAAATGACTTCTCCCGCCCAGGGCCGGGCAGGAGGGAGTGTCAGACTCTTACTGACTAAAAACCCCCCTGTTCCTTCTCCTGCTCTGTGCCGAGGTCGCGGTACCTTATTGCGCTTACCCCGCAACCCCGGCTGAACATCAGCCCTTTAGGGCCCCGTCTGTGGTGGTCTATTGGCTCTTTGAGACGCGCGCGGAACGCTACGCGCCGTACGCTCGGGCCTGGTTCTGGTCGGGCGGCGAGCTGCCCTTACTCGCCGACCGCAGGCCCGTACTTACGGTGGCCGGAGATCGTCCCTCGATCCCCGACGCCCGTAGTGTCGCCAGTTGCGGCTGCTGGGGCGTGAGGAGGAGGATTGCTCCCTCACGCGGGCCGCCTCTCTCTTTGCGAGCATGACTGCTTCACAAAAGGAGGAGACGGCGTCCCAGTTCCTCTCACTCCGCACCATGGCCTCGACTAAGGCCGGGCGCGAGAGGTCGCCGCCGCCGATCACTTCCCTGAGGATACGGCGGTGCTCAGCCCAGGCAGGGCATACCGCTACCGTATGCTCCACCGTATCCTCTAGGTGGTCCTCACAATGACGACACTCGGGCGTTTCCTCCCGCTGAATCCGAAACAGGAACCTACCGAAGCTGCCGTGCCCGGTAAGCACCTGCGTCAGACGGAAGGTGAGGACGCCGTGGCGTCTCTCAAGCCACTCCTCAAAGAGGGGTCTTACCGCTGCTATGGTAGCGTGCCCGGCCCTCGGTTGCGACAGTCGTTGTCTCCACTCTGCCATGAGATCTCGCCGGAGCTCATTCCGCCACGCACTTATTTGGCGCGGCAAAGGATCTTCGCCCCGGCTACGCGCGTCTGCGCGCAAACTGTAGACGCGCGCGAGCGCCTTCGCTTCTAGATCCCACGGCGGTGATCCGGCAAGGAGGTTCGCCGCCTCCCCGGAGATCGTGCGATACCCGCGGGAGTTGTGACGGGTGACGGCAGTTTTAAGACCCGTCGAACATTGACTTTGCGGTAGTTTATTGTTAGTAGCTAGAAAGACAACACACTTTGTTTAGTAAACATTAAACATAGATAAATATACAATTAATTTATACGAATTTTAATTAAACATAGACAGTCATAGGGAGAGGGTATACAATAGACAAGGAGATAGGTATATACATTATAATTTATATCACACACCATCATATTTTGATATTATTTTGGGAGACAAATTGGGAAAGGTATTTTATCAACTTATTTGAAAAAAAGGTTAGTAGGGAGTGGAAATTAATTGGGAGAGGGATTTGGAGGCTGGGAAGTTTTTGATACATTTCGAAGGACTGGGAATTTAGGGAACAGGAAAAGAATATGTGATCTAAGGTCCCCTCATCAAGACCGCATTCGCACAGCGAGCTGTCACGAACACGGATCTTGTTGAGGAATACCGGACTACAGCAGTGTCCGAGTCTAAGTCTGCATAAGGACGCAACAGTTTGTCGGGAAAACCTAGGGTATCTGCAAAACCAAGGCTTCCGCCGGATGCCGGACTGGATATTTGCGTAATAGGTACCCTTCCGTTTGGAGGACTCTGCCCACACTGCATCCCACTCGCTGAACAACTTGTGTTTGGTGTCAGAACGTAAGTCATATCCATACACAATGTAGTGACGTCGCTCGACATCGTTTGTAGCTGCAAACTTTGCCAATGTATCCGCGCACTCGTTACCGCATATACCAGCGTAGCCAGGAACCCAGGCGATCTCAACGTTTAACCCATCTATGTGGCAAGAAAAAAGCAAAGATTTTATTTCTATAACTAAACTATTATTTGTTCGAGAATGGAGTTGGTCTTGGCTCAGAGACTGTAAGCTGCTTCGAGAATCTGAGAAAATTACAGAATTGTTAAGGTTGTGAGCTTTAATAAATTGTATCGCTTCTAAGATGCCAACACATTCCCCAGTGAACACAGAGGCCTGGGGAGGACATTTAGAGAGCAGCGCGATTCTTGAATTTTGGTAATACGCCGCCACTCCCGTGCATCCGTTTCGGGACAATTTGGAAGCATCCGTAAAGAATACATTCCAGCCCCTCCAATATTTGTCCAACGCATGTTTAAATTCCACCTTTGCGTTCACCGAGGACTTTGAGATGTCAAGATCCAAGACAAGCTTTGGCCTGAAGTGAATCACTTCATATGCAGAAGAGAAGACGGGGAGTACAGGAAATTGACTGATAGGTGCAGGGAGGTTTTTAAGCTCCCTATACCGAACAATCACAGGAGGGGTGGGTTTATGATTCCAGTATGAAGAGGAGCTGTAGGAACTGTTAATTTCTTCTAAAATAGGGAGTAGGGGATGAGCGGAAAAGGAAAGGACTTTTGAGACGAAACGGTCTGCCAAGTATTGTCTACGTAGGTCGAGGGGGGGTTCCACACACTCGACCTGAAGAGCGTTTATGGGGGAGGACTTCATAGCTCCAATAATTATTGTAAGGCATTTGGCCTGAATGGAATCTAGTTTTTTCAGTGCTTCCTTATTGCAGGGGGCAATAAGGTAGCAGCAATATTCCATTACACTTCTGACCAATGCATTGTATATTAGCTTCAATGTGTACGGGTGAGCACCCCACCACACCCCAGTCAGAGCTCTAAGTATAGAAACCGAGCGTTCGCATTTTCCAACCACAGCGTTCACGTGATCCATGCCAGACATTCTCGAGTCGAGGATAACTCCCAAAAATCTAGCGCAACTCTTGATTGGAATAGCTTGATCATCAATTTCTATACGAATATCCGGTGTGTGACGCCTGCGTGTAAAAATGACAGCTGCGCTTTTTGGGGCGCTTAAAGACAACCCACGATCCAGTAGCCATTGGTTTAATGAGGCCAAAGAGACATTCATGGAAAGGGCGGCGTCCGTTATAGAACTGCCGGTGATCATTAGGGCGATATCGTCGGCGTATTAGAGGGCATTACAATCATAATTTAGACAGGAGGGGAGATCATGGGTGTAGATATTATAGAGGATGGGACTAAGGACTGAACCCTGAGGTAAACCTCTCCAGGCGATTCTCCGGACAGGTTCATCTTCAGGAGTTCTTAATTGGAGGGGGCGGTTGGAGAGGATGCAGCCTATAATTCGGCAAATCCTACTCGGGATTCTCAGCTCTTGCAGTTTCTGCCTGAGAAGGGGTAAGAGTACAGAATCATAAGCTGAAGAAATGTCTAGGAAGACCGCGACCAACGACTCCCCCCGGCTAAAGGCTAGTCGGATGGCTGAAGTGAGGGTACCCACACTATCAGCCGTACCCAGACCCTTCCTGAAGCCGAATTGAGCCGCCGGAAGCAGCCTCCTGCTTTCTACCAGCCATTCAAGGCGGTTTTTAACAAGGTGCTCAAGGACTTTTATAAGGATAGATGATAGGGCAATAGGTCTGTAGGATAAATGATCACCGGAGTCTTTGCCAGGTTTTAACAGAGGCATAACAACCTGAACCTTCCAAGCAGGAGGAATATAACCGGAAGAAAAACAAAAATTTGCCAAGTCAAGGTAGTATTGTCTAGTTTTAATTCCTGCTTTACTTAAAAATGAGTAAGGGAACCCATCGACCCCAGGTGCTGAGTCCTTCACGTGACTAAGAACCGATTGGAGTTCTCAATTGAGAACTCCATATCAAGTGGGTCCTGTGTTTCCTCATAGGGACTCGGGCAGCATTCTTCTTTTTCAGGAACATATGATGGAGCAATGTTATTAAAAAATTTATTTTTTAAAAACTCAGGTAAGGTAGTAATTGTTGGAGGTTTAGTGGAGTTCCTGAAGTTCTTCACTCTCTGCCACACCATGGATCTTGGTGTGGATGGGCACAGTGAGCTACAGAACTTATTCCACCCCTCCCTCTTCTTCCTTTTGAACAATTTCCTTGACTTAGCCAATATCTGTTTGAGGTTAAGGAGGTTCTCCAGGTTCATTTCATGGTTGTATATCTTTTCAGCTTCATTCCTGGCCCTGATCATAGCAGTGCACTCACTATCCCACCATGGAGGGGAAGGGATTTTTCTTTTGGTGGGTTCTTCACCGGGAAGCAGTCTTCTGCTGTGGAGGTTATCAGGTCTGAAAACTTTTGGAAACACTCCAAAGCATTCTCAGCACTAACTGATGGAAGGAAAGAAATGCGGTGGTCCACTAACCTTGAATAAAGGTTCCAGTCCGCGGAGTCCAGGCGATATTTTAAAAGGGGAGGGAGGGGATTATCAGGAATGGATTTCGCTGGGTTTTTGATTATGATGGGATAGTGATCGCTACCATAGGTCATATCCAAACGACACCAATTCAGCAAGCTAGCCATCCCAGACGAACAGAAGGTCAAGTCCACACAACTGCTTCTTTGACCAAGTGTAGGCCTGCGGGTAGGGCTACCATCATTAATGACACACAAGTTGAGTTCATCCAGCATTTCCACTAATTCTGTACCTATGTTGTCACATGTTTCTGAACCCCATCTGTAGTGATGACAGTTGAAGTCGCCCATTACTAGAAGCGGGTCACCCGCAGAAGTTAATAATTTTTTTATTAAAATAATATGTTCAATATGTGGATGGGCAATATAAAACATAAAAATATTTATATCCTCAGCCTTAATAGCGACAACATTTATGTCATCGCCAACAAAGGGTAGAGGGATCTGGGTGAAGGGTACTTTGTTATTAACTAACAAAGCACAACCTCCATAACCATCAGATCTGTCATGTCTGGCTACGCTGAAACATGGTATCCCGAAATTAATGTTCGGTTTTAACCATGTCTCAGCAATGCCACAAATTGTTGGATTAAATTTGTTTATTAAATGGAGTAAGTCACTCTTCCTGGGAAGAGTACTCCTCACATTCCACTGAAGAATGGTTAGGGGTAGGAATTTTATAAATATAATCTAAGATTGTGGCTATTCTATGTGCAACGTGGTCCGGTAAAACTTGGGCAGGGTTTGATAACGCTGCTATCAACATGTTAGAAATTACATTTAGTATATTGTTAGAGCTATGAGTGTTGGTTCGGATTCCATAGGGAAGGCGCAACCGTTTTTGGATGGGGAAAAGGAGTAGTTATGAGTAAGGGCCTGATGGGCCTTCTTGTCATAACTCGGTGAGAGAGGAGCATGGGATTTTGGTTTAAGGAGCACTGTTTTTTTTATAAGATGCTCTTGGTTGGGGAGATGATTTTTTACCAGGTGATGATACAGATTGGTTAATTGGTTTAGAAACCTCGGCATAGGACCTTTTGACAGCAGGGAACACTTGACTTGCTTCTGCATATGATATTGATTTCTCCGCCATCAAAGACTTGATGCTTTTCTGGCGGCCTAGCTCCGGGCAGGCATTGTAGTTTGCGAAATGATTGCCATTGCAATTAACACAATGAGAAAATTCATTTGGTGTTTTGCAACCATCACCAGGGTGATCCTGGCCACACTTAAAGCAGCGCGGTTTCGAGCGGCAGAGTGTGCGGGTATGTCCGAACCGACAACAGTTGTAGCACTGTATTGTTGGATATGAATACAGTTCCACCGGAAGAGATGAATAAAAACAAAACACTTTTTTAGGAAGTACTTGTCCATCGAAGGTGAGGACTACAGTCTGGGTAGGCCTCCATTCTGTTCCGTCTAAAGAAGTAACCTTCCTATTCATCCTCCTTGCCTTAATTACAATCCCACATCCAGCGGGAACCCTAATATTACAGATAATTTCTTCCTCGGTCCATTCAACAGGGATGTCCCTCACAATGCCCATTCTCGTTATATTAAATTGTGGGATTGAGGTATTGTAGCTTTGCGCAACCACACAATTTACTAAAAAACTGTTAGCGTCCTGATGCGACACAAACTCAACCGACACTCTGTTTCTGCCCAGCCTTTTAACTCCGCCAATTTTTACATTTCTTATGTTGATTTTCGTAAGAAACATACCAAATTTAACGGGATGGAGTGTTGTACCCGATGTCTGGGAGTCCTTCAATGAAACATAAACTATGTATGGTGGGTTATCTGTCTCAGTGTAACACTGCCTGCCATTTATGCTTTTTGCCAGTTTGGGAGGATTATTTTGGGAGATAGGGGGAGAACCCGCTGGTCTCTTCCTTTTACTATGGTTTGTATCGGAATCCATGGGTTCAATTTCCGGGTCATTATGAGGGAGCGAAACGGTCAAAATTGGTTTTAGGTCTGGAGATTTATCAGGGGGATCAGGAGGTTTCTCCTCGTCCATGTTAAAGAGTTGAGCGATGTGAGGAGAGGAAATAAGTGGTAAAGTTTTATAATATTACCTTAGACAATACACACACACAATTTAAAAACAATCACCCAATTAAACGACACACAATGTACGGGATTTCAATTCAGATCACTATGAAAAAGATCACCAAAATTGATAACAATCGTCGTACTGAGAAAACACGTGCGTATCCTTCACCACTACCGACGAAAGTCCTAGCAGGTATTTATATTTTGTTATTTTGATTGAGAATTGTCAACTTGTCAACTTCTCTTCACTTATATGTCAAAGTCACTGATCGCATCTAAATTCAGTTCGTTCAGAAATCATCCATTGATACGTCCTATTGCTAGGACATGGTTTTTTCTTGCTTCTTTGTTATTTGATTTTTTATTGTTAAATTATATATATTTTTTTAATGCTTTCTGTACTTTTTTATAATTATTTATGATCATTGTTGTTTACATTATATTGGTGTTAACTGGCGGGTGGAGTTGAGTTAGTTAACTTTAGAGTTTGATTTTTTTTTTTTTTACTTTATATTCATTATTTTTATTTTTAATTTAGTTTTAATTTATTTTTAATACATATTAATTATTTATGTATTCTGACGATGACTGTTATCATTCTGCCAATGATTCCTTAAATGCGAGCAATAGTGATGTTAGTTTCTGTTCTCTGACTGATACACTTGGGGATACTTTAAGAGCTCAATTCAATCGGTCTGATAAGGTGTTCAACGTGTGTCACATTAACGCACAGAGTGTTCCTAGTCACTATAGTGAACTCATTGCGACCTTCTCCAACAGCAATGTGCATGCCATCCTGATTTCTGAGAGCTGGCTCAAACCAAATCTCTTGTCCAACTCGTACCCTCTTCCTGGTTTCGTTCTTATTCGGAATGATCGGCTTGGGAGAAGAGGGGGTGGCGTGGCAATATACCTTCGATCAGACATTCTTTATAAGATCCTGGCTAAATCGTCTACTCCACTGCATAGCGCTGAATTTCTTTTTTTGGAGGTTTCAGTTAAAGGAGCCAAGGCTGTCGTTGGTGTTGTTTATTGCCCCCCCTCTCTCGACTACTTCACTGATTTGGAATCGGTTTTAGAATCGCTGGGTTCTGAGTATGCACATTACATCATCATGGGAGACTTCAATACAAATCTCCTTGCTCCTAACTCTCCTCGTACCCGTAAGCTCTTGCAAGTGTTGGAATCATGTAGCTTACGTGTTCTACCTCTTCAGGCTACACATCAATCTACAATCGGTAATGATTCCTGGCTAGATTTAATTCTGACGTCTAACCCTTCCCTTATTTCCTCTCACGGTCAATATGCTGCTCCCGGTTTTTCTTATCACGACCTCATTTTCCTTTCCTACATCCTTAAACCTCCAAAGCCAAAGCCTAGGATTTTGCACAGGCGTTGCTTTGCAAGGATGGATGCTGATCGGCTGCTTAAGGATGCGCAGAGCATCGATTGGACACCACTGATGAGCTCCGATGCTGTGGACGAGAAACTTCAGATTTTGAATAACATAGTGAACATTTTATATGATCGTAATGCACCAATTAAGAGTGTCAGATTGAAACGGCCACCTGCACCGTGGATGACAGAACTTATAAAAATAGCAATGCGTAGAAGAGACCGTGCGTTCCGGAAATTTAAAAAAGAGCGCACTGATGAAAACTGGTCTCAGTTTAAAACTGCAAGGAATCGGTGTAATATGATGATCCGTAACGCTAAACGCCGCCATATACTCAATAATATATCGTCATCGTCTTCTGCTGATATCTGGAAGTTCCTTGGATCTTTGGGTATTGGCAAATCGCGACATTTCGACCTGCCTAACACAATTAGTTTAGATGCTTTAAATAGTCATTTCTCCACTTTTTCTCATTTGGACTATTTAGTAAAGCAGGATACTATAAACTTTTTATCTGGTCTAACGCGTCCCGACATCAAATGTTTTGATTTTACGCCAGTTGATGAGGAAGAGATCAAAAAAATTATCCTATCCATCAAATCTAAAGCGGTGGGGTGTGATAACATCAGCCGTCAGATGATTGTCTCTATCCTTGTCCCAATCCTTCCTGCTGTCACCCATATTGTAAATTTTAATATGATAATATGTACCTATGTATTGTATATTATTATGTATACGTATAGTCTGTGATATATATATATATATAACATATTTATTGTATTTATATAATGTATAGGTATACATATATTTATATTTATTGATATATGTATATGTATGAGCAATAATTTTGTAGCATGTGTTTTTTTTTCCTTATTTTCATCAAGAAGATGCACCTACCACTCATATTTCTCCACCACCCTAAGGTAGACTGGCAGAGAACGCCTAAGGCGTTAAGTCCGCCATTGTACGTTGTGCAAGAAGTGTGAAATAAATAAATAAATAAATTAATCTAGAAATGGAAGTAATAATTTATATTTTTTTATGATTTGAAGACGTACCTAAAGTTGATACCTATCTCAAAACGATATTGTACTAGTCTTAAGTTAATGGTCCCTCTGTAATCTGTGATTTCTATCTATTTTTTATTTTACCTAGTTCATAGTGCCTAAAGTTGATACCTATTTTAAATCAATATTGTACTAGTCTTAAGTTAATGGTCCTTCTTTAATCTGTGATTTTTATATACTTTTTTATGTAGTTGATAGCAAAAGTTAAAAAGTATTAATTTGTTGATTTTATAAACACACAACATAGCTTTATTTATTTTAAGTTAATTCTAAACAAATTTATATCCAAATGTGTACAAAACGCTTTTGATCAGACAACCCAGTAATAACATAATAATGAAAGAAGATTTAACATTGTTGATTGTGAAATGTTTGCTTAAAATATTTTTGTTCATTATAGTTGATTTTATAAAAAAAACGTTTTTTAGTTATTTGAAAAGCTATAATTATGTATGTGAGAACAGAGAACAGAAGATAGGAGTGATGATATTTTTTAAAATATATGATTCTATCAAATTTCCTGCAGTTTTATTTAATAGAACAACATAAAAGCAAAAGCTTACCTTTTAAAATATTTCCAAGAAATATATTTTTGTTCGGACCGTACACACAAATCTAACGTTTTATTAGGTAGTTTTACAATAGGTTGAGCAAGGAATACGGATGGGATAAATAAAGATTTTTTTAATAATATGATTGTTCTGGGTTGAGTAAAGAACATAAATAGGTTGAGTAAGGAAAAAATAATGAGTAGGATGAGACGTCATAGGATGAATACGGAACAACCCATAAAATCAACTTTAATCTTCATGCAACTGTTTTGTTTATGTATCTGGTAATTTTATGATCGATTTTCGAACAAAAGAAGTCTTCGTAATAAATGTAGGGCAAGATAATAATTGTTTTTTTTTTTCTTTTACCAAATTATATTTAGGTATAGCTAGAAAGAATAAATTATAATTTTTAGACTTTCTTTTTTTTACTTTTTAGCGCGTGTTCTATTAGAGTTCTAGTTTTAAAGGTTCTTTTTAATTTTGATATTTTTTTTTAATGATTAGGATGGCAAATGGACACCATGAGGAGTTACAAGGACCTATTCCCAAATCTCAATTCCTCCAATCATCAATTCCATACGGCGAACCATTGCGTATCGTCGTGCATGTGTTGTTCAAGAAGCTCCCACAATTTAAGCATTAATATACCGTTAATACTACAATAGAACGCCAAAACATCATGAATGATTTTGTTAACTTTGTGTTAAAATAGTTCTAGAACTTTCAGATTTAAAATATTCCGGTAAATGAAAAGTACTATCTATCTATACTAATATTATAAAGAGGTAAAATTTGTAAGTTTGTATGTAGGGGTAATCTTTGGAACCGCTGGTATATGCTGGTGGTCCAAAATTCTTTCACTGATAGATAGCTAAGATTTTCCTGAGTGCTATAGGCTATAAAACATCACGCTGCGATCAAATGGAGCCGAGCAGCGGGTGAAACCGCGCGAGATTAACTAGTACCGTATAAAATGATGCCTAAACGAATGCAAATGAAGAGGGTGACATACAATATACGTAATTAAAATCTAATATGGAATAGTGGACAGTCTCGTGCTTGTTTTCATAACGTTCCAGACAGACAGACAGACACGCATAATTGAACTCTATTCATCAATCGGACAGTCATGTTATGCGTTTGTAATATTAATTATATTTTATCCCTTTTTGTATGCCGCAATTTGTATCTGCATAATCGTGTTAAGATGTGTATAAATGTAGAAGAGCATGAGGTTAATGGAGCTGTCTGTATGTGAAATTGATTTAAAATAAAGTAACTAACCATGGAGTTTCTTGCTCGTTCTTCTCCTTCGGAATCTACACTTTGGAACGAGCAAATAGCTTCACTAAGAGGACTGACCGACAGACCGACACTATATCTTCAAAATTTTGTTTGACGTTCAAAAGTGCCTGTAAGGGTCTAATTGAAATAAATGATTTTTGACTTTTTGACTTTTTGAGCCCCAAACCTCTCCTCTCGCCCTCCCAAAAGGTCGGCAGCAAACTCGAAACTGTTGCATGTTGCGGGTTTCCATAGATGGCACTAATTGCTTACCATGATAATTATGATAGATCTGCTCAATTACCGGTCCCACAAAATAATACTATGATTCCATAAAACAATTTGGAAAAGACCGCCTCTGACCAGCTTTTCATCCCCAACATAACACTTATCACTTCACATCATCAGCCTATAAGACCTAACGTTTGGACCAATAAGGCTTTCTTTCTTTCTCTCACACATAAGGTAGAATTTCAATTACTACGCTTATTTGAATCGAATTGGCGATTTCAATCTTATAATAAGGCCAGACTACCTTGTAATGTTTACCTTCAGTGATATCTAAGTAAAGTTAAAAAAATACCTACATAATACGGTAGTAACATACGGTAGGTAGTTTCCCACTAGCCAAGTGTGGGAGAGCCATGCTTCGGCACGAATGGGTCGGCTCGACCGGAGTGATACCACGGCCTCTCGTCGTGTGAGTGAAGTTACCGGAGGTCTAATTCTTCCCCTTCCCCAATCCCTCCTCAATCCCTAAATCTCCAAATCCCTAATCCCTAAAAGGTCGGGAACGCACTCGTAACTCCTCCATTGCGAGTGTACATGGGCGGCGCTGATTGCTTACCATCAGGTAATCCGTCTGCTCGTTTGCCGACCTATTACATAAAAAAGCCAAATTCAATATTTTTATTTAAATGTCAAAAACGACACTTTTCTATGAAATTTATATGAAATACTGAGTTATGACGTCATAATATTTCTACGTCAAATAGCTTACTTATTTCTTAAAAATTAATTAGCTAAAAAGTATCGAAAATTTTGTGTAGATATCGATCGGTCGATGAATGAAAGTATAGTTATTTTTCAAAATTTTATTGTATTGAAACGTCGAATCAATTTATTTTGTCCTAGGAAACTACCCAATTATGTGCAACTTTGAAAAAGAGTTATACAAAATACCGCTTATATCTTTCAAATATCTATAAATACTTTGAAACCAAAACACGTGAATACAAATTATATTTGCCATTGAATGTAACACCCCTGCGACCCCCACAAAGATTTGTCCTTCACCCCTACTCGATGCAGCGTCCCTAATCATTCCGTTTTCCCGGCAGCTAATTTTGCCGTCAAGGGGTTAAGAAGAGGGTTCATTTACAAAGGTTATGAATACATCTATCTTTTTATTATTCGTTGATTTCTCTTCAACTGATTTTGTTTTTTTAAGAAGTGTGACTAATAAGACAGCTCTTAATCCTTTCCAATTATTGGGTTTGATTTTTTTTTTGTGATCGCTAAATCACGTGATTATTGCTATAGTGATAAGGGAAGTGCCCTTATTATAAATCTAAAGCGCATTATAATTTGTTAGATGATTAAGTCTCCTGCAAAATATTTTGAAAATAGAATCCGTATTTACAATATCAATAATTAGAAAAGTTTAATCCAATTACATAGTTCAATACTTCATCAAAGTTCAGACTACCAGAACACCCAAACCTTCGCAGTTTGTGACCTAAACCTAACAATGTACTCGAACTCCAAATACGTAAGATACTTGTGAACAAATAATTAAATTAACGTTGACATCCGGCTGCAGCCGGTATGTGTAAAGTTTAGGTCAAAACTAACTCTCCGAGGCGCCATACTTCGATAACCCACGAACACTTGGACAAACTTAGTTCTACAACAAAAGTTTGCTTGCCATGTTACCATAGCAACGGTAGACAATCGGGACACAACCTGTTGCCCATTATATAACCTCCAAATTGCCTCAGTTGGTGTGAGAACCCCGGGTAACCATGTTGATGAAATAAATATTTCCCTTAAGGGATTCCCGCCATTTTAGCCGGATTACACCGAATCCAAAATCGGGAATGGCGAATTGCCCGTTTTATTATGCACCCTTCGAACACCGAAATTGCAACTCTGTTATACACTCCTAGAGCTCTTCATTTAGTGGTTGGTTAGTTTTATTGCTATGTATGTATTATGTGTTACGAATTATAATGCTTTGATTTGGGTAAATAGGCTCTTAAAGTAGTTGGGTTATAATGTGTATTAAAATAGGCGAAAGAAAATGCAATTTCATTTATTCCCATCGATACGAGCAACCGCCACGAGCGCGTCAAATATTCAGTACCTAATGTTGACAAGATAGAAGGATTTTTCGCTTAATACCCACAGAAAGAATATTTTATGATTGCGCTACTATATTCTATCACTATGATTTCATTTTCAATTCATATTGTTTCAGCGTTCGGCCTAATAAATATGAAACACTGCATATCATCAGAAGACAATACAATTATTGAACAAAACAAGTTTGTTAACGACTGTCCTGATTGTTCGGAATTACTTCAAGACAAGATGTGGTATTCGACCAGATGGTAAAGGGTTCAGAGTCAGAACATTCCAGAGCGAATGCGAACTAGAAAAATATAATTGTGAGGTCAAAGAAAATTTTACAATCACTGATTACTTTATTTGTTCAAACAATCCGAACGCAGAAGGAAAAAACGAAGAACATAAAAAAGATGAACTAGAAATCATGCTTGAAGATTCTGTTAATGAAACAAATAATGATAGAGAACTTCCAACGATGCTGAAAGAAGATGATGTCAATAATACCAATGCATTTAAAAATGTGGTGATAGTTCGTGGATCTGTGTTAAATGGTCGAAACATCAATAAGAGTATTGCAAATTTCTTCAAATCTACTCTTAATCAAGGGATACCAATAAGAAGCGTGCTGCCGGGTTACAACGAGAGTACAAGGAAGAGGATGATAAAGATCTTCGGTCCTGTCAAATTGTACGAACCTCGGGTCGTCAAACCAAAAATTGTCCACGAAGATTACTATCATCAGCCAACATTGTCGTCCTGCTTTCATAAATGTCCAACGGTTAGTGAAGCTGTGTGGTTGCTGTGACCTCCAACACCCGTTACTATAACGCTATGGTAATGGGCGCTGGTACGTTGCGATGTACTAAAACTGCGACAGGCTACCGTGAAGAGAAAAGTGAAAAGTGTAGTATAAGACAAGTATGGGGGAGTCAAGCTTCGGCACGAATGGTTCGGCTCGACCGGAGTGATGCCACGGCCTCACAGAAAACCGGCGTGGAACAATCAGCATTGGGTTTCGCCTTGTGAGTGAGGTTACCGGAGGCCCAATCCCTTCCCTCCCCCAATCCCTAAATCTCCAAATCCCAAATCCGTCGGCAACGCAGTCGTAACTCTTCTGTTGTTGCGGGTGTCCATGGGCGGCGCTGATTGCTTACCATCAGTTTATCCGTCTGCTCGATTGCCGACTTATCACATAAAATAAGGCGAGATTGCGGTGCTAGCCTAATTATGACCATGACCCTGGCCTGGAACAGGAGAAGGAAAAATAAGTAGTTTAGCAATTTTCTAAGAAAAACACTTTTTTGACCTTATCTAAGACGTCCTAACAGAAACATCTATATCATATTACTTGAAAGTCGGTATCTGTATTGTAAACATTCTCTTAAGCGGATGTCCATGGGTGGCGCTGATTAGTCGCCATCAAGTTTCTATCAGCTCGTTTGCAGCATCTAGGTACAATTATTAAAATAAAACATTAAGAAACTTTCCTTGTCCTAGTCTACAGACTTTTTACCATTCTGATGAGTGCCGTATGCGCAAAGCCCTTTAAAAAAGCAAAGCTGTCGACTGCACTCGACGTTTTGTTTTTGCTTCAAAATGTATAAATCCAATCCGGCAAATGACGAGGCCGGTGCACGGTGAAATTAAACGCTGCAGGCATGTGTCAATTTCGTGTTCCATGTTCAAAAGGCGTTTGGGGATTGAAGGGGAATTGTTTACGTCAAACTACACCATATGATAAAGCCTAATAGAGCTATTCTATAGTAGCCGAATAAATGATTTTAGTAAATTCATTTCGTCCTCTAAAGAGGTTTGTTGTCATTTTTTTTTTCTCCTTGAGAATTACAGTTTATTACTTCGTATCCTTATTGAACCTATTTGGTTTCACGCACTATTTAACCATCATCAAAACTTATATCAAAAATATTTTTTTGTGATAGGACGATAAATGATGAGACGGATTATCTGGTGGTAAGCAATCAGCGTGGCCCATGGACACCCACAAAAACGGAACGAAGGAGTTACGAGTACGTTTCCGACCGAATGATTAGGGTTTTGGAGATTTGAGGATTGGGAGAGGGGAAGTATGGGATCTCTAGTAGGTTACTGGAGGCCAAATCCTTCCCCTCCGCTAACTCCAATTTAAATCCCCTATCCTTAAATCCCTAACAACTCACACACAAAAAGCTGGCAACGTACTTTTAACTCCTTTGGTGTTACGAGTGTCCATGGGCGACGCCGATTGCTTACCATCAGGGATGTAAACTTATTTGCCGCCCCACTCCATAAAAGAAAATAATTATTTCTTTTAATACACTTATTGCGTTTTCTTCAGAACTCTAAAACGTGTCCCAAACACCAAACGCATGCATAAGTCAGTAAGCAACTATAAATCCCCGCAATGCTACTGATTGACATTTATACAAGTATTGTACTTGAACCTTGACAATAGAGCGAGTTATGTGGAGTTTAATCATCGTTCCTTTGTGAGGTAGAACCGCGATGAGTCGAGTTGCGTTATAATTAATGTCTGCCCACCGCGGTCTGACTGACAATGATGTTGATGATCGAATTGTAATTAATTTTCCCGACACCGCGATCACTGGCGAGCGGGCAGGTGTTGCGTCTATGTATGTATCACTACATAGTATAAAACAAATTCTGCTGTAGGTCGATTTTCCTTTTTCTTTTTGATGAGATACTGATGATGAGATTACCTGATGATAAGCAATCGGTGCCGCACTACCAATGAAGTTTCGAGTACGTTGTCGGCCTATTTGGTATAAGGGATTTGTATATTTAAGGGTCTGGAAGGGATGAGGCCGTGGTATCACACCGGTCGAGCCGACCCAGCTTGGCTCTCCCTTTTGTTTTGAAATCCCCAATTAATGATTATTTTACCTACGTACAGAAATGCCCGGATATCTACAATCCAGTGTGTGCGAGACATGGGTTGCAGTCCCGTCAGCCATCCGTCATGTTCCTGAACCACTGCTACATGGATGTTGCTCAGTGTAAAGTGTTCTGGGAAGACAAGACTGAGACTGCTCGTTCCTCAGGTATAAACTTTTCTAACTTTGTCTAGCGCATTCGACCATAAGTTCACACGATAGTGCCAATATATACTAAATATACTTAAAGAAAAAGTTGATGTTAGCAAGACTTTGCTAACAATCATAGGCCGATAGACACTTGTAACTTCATCATTATCATCAGCTAAACCCTTGGTCATCACGTCATCAGCTTTTAAGTGCCTGCTGCTGAGCAAAAACCTCTTTTCTCACGGAGAAGCATTAATCAAGCCACACCCTCAAAGTGGATTGGCGATTTTGAACTTTGGAAATTCGAATAACAATAACATATAAAATGTCCAGATTTCCTCACTTTGTTTTACTTCATCGTTTGTCAAATACCTATACTTAGAAGTTTGATGTCATACTTAGGAAAAACATGGTTATGGAAAAAGTCCCATTGATACTTGCCAGTTTTTTTTTCACTGTTTCCCTCTTGCATGAAACAGACGGGCCTATATGGGCTGATGTTCAGCCGAGGTTGCGAGGCAAGCGCAATATAGCACTGCGGCCTCGGCCTAAAACAGGAGAAGAAATGGGGAGGAGGGTAGTCAGTAAGAGTCTCACACTCCCTCTCGCTTCACCCTGAGCGAGAGAAGTTATTAAATGATTTTCCGGTCAGAAAAAAACCCTCTGGCATAAGAAACGGCGGCCTTAGTCTCCGGGTCAACGTGCCATTCTTAGTTATGTCAGTCTCATCCCATAATGATCTACATATATATATAAGGTAATACAAAGGTTATACATACAAAGGTTATACATATCTTATTGTATATTTCTTACATTTGTGTCGGTCAGAAATTGAGATGTAGGACCAAGATCATTGATTAATTCCGGCAGTAACTCAGCCCTCGTGGTGTGTCGTCACCCACGCTGGTAACGGAGTCTGACGGATATGTCGACATGCAATCCTAGTACCCGATGTAGATGTATGTAACCCATTATCAGATAACTTTGATGGATAACCGAACTAACGTGAACTAACTAGCGTCGGTTTCTCTAACGTTAGGTGTACGTATGCAGATAGAAAATTAATATTAGCTATGAATATTGTGACTTTCCGTCAAGTACCCCTAAAAATATAAACAGAGGTATCCCAACATTTTAAAATACTGAGGAGTCTTTCTGGACTCTACAGGATGGCGGAACCCAGCCCCTTGCCTATTTACCTAGAAAGGGTAAGCCGAATATAATCCCTTCCTTGATTTAGGAAAACGAAAATTTTATTTAGCCAAGGGTCGGCTAGAAACGGTGACAATATTTTAACTATCATATTCACAAATCTCCGTCGCGAGAAAGACTCGTCCGTTTATAGAAGACGACCTTCAAACCGTTTCTTGAAGAAACGCGCGACCTCCTTAAGAGTTCGGCAACGCGCCTGCGACTCCTCTGGTGCCGCGTTGCCGTTGCGTTGCGTACCGATTGCTTACCATCCGGTAATCCGTCTGCTTGTTTCCCGACATATCTCACAAAAAAGTAGGTAGTCTATTAGTCTTTGTTGGTTTTAATTGAACAAAGGTCTTAAACCAATTGTGCTGTTGACAAAACCTCGACTTTATACCAGGTTGGATAAAGTATTTAATCGGAATCTTGTTAATTAACTGGTTGCGTTGCTTGACATTGCACAAACAAAAGTAAAAACATAATCACGAACACAGGTTTTCAACTTTGAATGGAGCTGTGGAACACTCGCACTCGCACACAAAACTTTTAATGTTGCCTTCGACGTGGATTTAAAAAATCTCTTTTATAACGCAGTTAGCAACGAGGTGGAAACGCTTCCAAAGCGGCCATGTTTTTATTTTTAACCTCATCGCCGTCCAATTAGCGATATTTTTCTTATTCTCTTAAGCCACTTAGCGTAAGACCTTTAAGCGTTGAGAACTGAGTTTCTTTCGAGAGATAAGATGTTATTTTTCAATACGTTTTTAGAATAAGATGCTTAATTGCTACACGTGTAAGCAGCTCACGAAATTCAAAAACTCTTTTGTTTTTTGTCGGGTAGGCAAAAATACGCACCTGAAGGACGCCCTCGACATAATACAAGTTTCAAGTGTATTACCGGTCTTTTGTGAGTTGTAAGAGATTTGAGATATATAGAGATATGGAAGAGATAGAAGAGGTTTGAGATATAGATAGATGGAAGGGAATGGATTGGCCCTCCGATAACCTAACTCGCTCAGCCAGACAAAACGCAAGCATAGCTCACGCCCACGCCAGTTGTTTGTGAGTAACCAACTAATCTGAACCCGGGATTAAATTGACAATTTTCTTCTAAAGTGCTTAAAGTCTTCTAATTTTATTAAGGTTTTCTTATTTTTATGCTGCCTTCTTATCCAAGTTTATAAACTAAAAATTTACATATGGACGCATAACAAAACTAGTGAATGTGTATCATACATGTGACTACCTCTATTAACCTCAAAAAACAAAAGATATACACATATAAAGACATAATTCTACACCTAAAAATTTTATCAAAAATAAATTTTGGAAAGTTAAAGCATAAGTTGTTGTTTACACTGCACACGCTTTGTATCCGAGCCACTGGCAACATCGCAACGGTATATGTAGAACTGGAAGGCGGATGACAGCACGCCAGCCTCTCACATACTCCACTTCATCCACGACACCGGTCCGGACCGAACCGCAATTTATCCCTTAATTACACTTCTTCATACATTACTCATAATGGTCATATGTTTGTGTTTGCGCAAGTGTTACCGCAGCCTACTGCTCGAATATTCGACGAAGGCAAGATGAATTTCCCGAATCTGTGCAAATTGGGCCGATTTAGTTCAGCCGGGATTGGGGATCAATATGCGCAATAAGGTATCGCGGCCCCAGCCTAGAGCAGGAGAAACTGGTTGCTTTTAGTCAGTAAGAGTCTGATACTCGCTGTCATCTCAATCTGCGCGAGAGAAGTCATTTCAACATTCAAATTTAAAGAGTCGTCGTTAACTGTGAAGTCCTATTCACCTGCCAGGCATCACGCAGTATCCTATATCGGCCCTACAATATCCATACAGTGCCCTCGAAGAGCCAATAGACGATGGCAGATGGGGCCCAAAAGGGTATTCTGGGAATGCCCAGCCAAGGGTTGCGAGTGAAAGGCAATTAATAATTAAATTTTCAGGAGACGGAAATGAAGTGGCTTTTGGTCAGTAAGAGTTTGACACTCCCTCTCATCTCACCCTGGGCAGGAGAAGTTATATGATTCTCTACCGATACAAAAAAAACATTTTTAATGCTTTTAAATTTCCATTTAAACCACAATTTGTGTCAATTTCACAGACTGTTTAGTAAATAAGAAACTTAAACACTGAGCATTATTTCTGAGAATACTTGGCTAGATTTGAGCTCTTGAATATAATAAATTATATTTTATATTTTCAAGAACAGTTCAACTTCAATTTATATTTATTTTGGTTCACTGAAATGAATCTCATAAAAGATTTATAGAAAGTTTTTCTCAGTAATGTGTTTAATAGTTTAGGCATAGTTTCACCAGTGGAAAAATACGTTATTAAGAACAAGGCCATCGGGAATCTTAAATCAAAAACCGGGATCAAAATTAACGAGAAAAGGATCTAAAGACTACCGTGTTTTAAAGTAAACGTAACACTTTTTTCTTTAGTCACAATAACACAGAAGTACATAACGTTTTCTAATAAGGGAGACATTCCTTACTTTATAATAAAATATCCACCTCGAGTCATCATTGTCACCAGCCGAAAGACGTCCACTGATAATCCTCGACCTCCACATTGTAAGACAAGTCGCCACAAGGCCACTTCCAACACGGAGAAGGTATATGAGCATTGATCACCACGCATCCTTTAGCCGGATTGGCGATTTCAAATTTATAATTACAAATTATTAGTCCAGGCTTCCTCACGATGTTTTCCTGCATCGTTTGTCAATGGTATAACCATATGTTACTGCAAATAGCATTACTGACCCATATGTATCAGTATTGGAAACCCAGTACACCAAGCATCAAAATTATAATTACTAAAACTCCTTGGAAAGCATAATCTTGAAACATTCAACAACAATGTACTCCCAGGCAATAATTTGGAAAGGAGTTCACATCCATTTATAACATCACAAAGACCCTTCAGAAGTATTAGTTGCTGCTTCACAGAATCATGTCTGCGAACCTGACGTATAATAGGTTCTAGTCTCTTCGAGTATCTTCTCATTTTCTGCTGAAGATAATACAATAAACGGAGTGCATATCTACATTGGTAGATAATTCGTTAGTACTTTGATTTTACATAATTAAGTTCATGCCTTTGTTTGGTTGGCGTAAATACACTTTTTAGAAAAGTTTTTAGTATTTTTTTTTTTGTCAGTGGAAAATCATCAAATGACTTCACCTGCCCAGGGTTAGGGGAGAGAGAGTGTCAAACTCTTACAGACTAAAAACCCCCCGGTTCCTTCTCCTGCTCTGGGCCGAGGCAGCGGTGACTCATTGCGCCGTCAGTTGCCGTCACTGTCTTACACAGACATTCTGACGCGACAGCATCATAATTATTCCTCAGGTAACCATTATTATTATCTAACCATTGAAAAATCAACCCTAAGGCAAATATTTCTCTCCAATTTCGTACCTTTTATTATTATTTATTGATTACACACGACACATAATTAATTTTGATGCCTTATTTTAGTTATGGTTGTGAGTTGAAGTGTAATGATTTACCGGGGGCCGGCCTAAGCAAGAGTCTGATGTCTGGCACTCCCTTCAAAACAAAAAAAAGGTCGTTAAGAAAAAAAAAACATAGTCCATTCTATTGCTTGTATAATCTAGGACCGTATCTAAGCTGCGTATGTTAGTATCTTGTTTCCAAGTAAATAAATACCGTCAATAATTAGGTCGTAAAATATAAAATCATTATTAGGTAGAATTGTTACACCACTTGAATATTTTTCTCCAAAGCTCTTTAGTAAAAAAATATAATTCGATAATTTTTCCTATTGTTTTCTTAAACGGACGGACGTGAAGTGCTTAAGAGTATTATAAATTAAGCACATACACGTGGAAGTTAAAATTTTTTCCTCGTCAATATTCCTGAGTCTTTAAATTCAAGAGCATCAGTTCTTGACGCGGCTCTGTGATAAGGGTCTCGTTGTGACTTGAAACTAGTAGAGCTTTTCTCAATGGATCATTTTTAATATATTTTTTTAATTTCACGATAGTTATCTACTTTACAAAAAAGTTCAGCATAAAATCATTATGGTAATAATCTTTGTCCTTTTCAATACATCGCTCCCCGCTGTTTATGTCTGTATAGATATGTTTAGATCTTTAAAACAACGTGACACATTTTGATGTGGTTTTTCTGAATAGATAGAATGATGCAAAATGACGGTTTCAGTATACAATTTATTTATGTTTTCGAACGACGTCGCGGCTAGGAACCTAGTTTATTATATAAACAAAAACGAATTAGAATAATGTTTTTTTTTGCAACAAAATTAATGACGGAAAACGGACAATCGATTTTAATTTCATCCTAAACAGAACAGCGCCTGCAAACTTAAATATGTACCAACAACGTGCGATAATGTGCGACTCTGGAATATATTGCACTATTTTTTATAGAGAAGTATATGCAATCTGACAACATGATCCTGTATGACTGAATTAATTAAATGGAGATTGATAATTATGTCAATGAATGTTTTACATACTCATCCGGTTAAACCGTAGGTATGTCTGGAATTATTTTATTCGTAGCGTCATTTCGTTTTAACACATTTTAATTAAATGCTTTCATTATATTTTGATATGTAATTGTGTCAGATTTAATTACAACAAAAAAAAAAACATTTTTTTCCTTTAACGTTACAAATTGTGTGTGTAAAAGTCTCTGTAGGTTGTAATCAGTATTTGTGCAAGGGTTGTTATTATCATTTTCCCTTAGTATTAAAGGTCTTCTTAAATTTCTAATTATTATTAAAGTTAGGCTTGCTCGGATAAGCCTATAGTTACGTAATACTTATTCTCACTCACCATAAGACACGTAAAGTGAACTTAACTTTCGAACATTTATAAATTTATTTTAATGCAGGTAAAAAATAAGGAAACTTAATAAAGAGACAGTTGATATTGTATACTATAACCATTTTACAGCCAAACAAAAGATAATATTGAAAAAAAATATCCGTCCTTAAGTACATTATTTTTAAAACAATAACGTAATTTGGAAAATGATAAAAGTACCACTCGATAAAATAAGTACTGCTATATGTACGTATATATACATTGTATGCGTGTATGTATGTATAACAGTGCATTAAAAAAGTAGTGCAAAAAGGCATGCCAGATTTAATTTTGGTGAAGCTCCATCAACCAGGCGTGGGATGGATTAACAGTGGCCAGGGGTGGCTTTTAGCTTTGGATTATACAGAATTGACTGGCCGGCCAAATGGAAGAGTGCGTTAGTGCATATTTGATTACTGGCACAACCGAACATGTTTTACATGGCAGGATTAACGAAAAAATATTGCTGCTTATTGTATAATTTTTTACTTGGCTGATTTTTCAATTTCAATAAAAGTTACCTCGGGAATAATTATGATAATGCCGCATCAGAATGTTTGTATGAGACAGTGACAGCAACAATTTTATTCCTCAGATAAAATTTATCTACTATTGAAAAATCAGGCCTTAGAATGTTATAGGAATTAATAAACATGATGTGTCATAATAATACGTACCTAAAACAAATACCTTCAGTAAGTTCATTATGTTTCCATAAACGTTTAAGGTCGGTGCGTAGGGTTAGGCTGTGGAACTTTCGGCTTATTTCGTTAAACTTTGGGTCTTCTGTAGAAGCTGTAGCTTCTAGATAGTGCCCGTGTGTTTAGTCTTTTGTTGCAGTTGAGCTATCATCTACTGAAGGATCGGCTTCTTGATTTGTTTCAATGTATTATTAAAACAAAATAAATGTATTTCACAGTTTCTAATAAGCTTTTAAAACAATAAAAAAAAAACTACAAAATGTATTTAATGGTCGACTCAGATTGCAATTTTTCGTCCATCATGAAGTGTTTTTTAAATATTAATTGTATTTTTTACCCGACTACGGCAAAGCAAAAGGCGTAGTCACACGTTGTCAAAGTACTACGGTAGGCATATTCGTATGTAGGTAACGTGTGACTAGACCTTGCAGTATTCTAGAAATCAAATCAGTCAAAGGACTACTCCGGCCACCTATCGTCGTAAGCAATCGGTTTTGAGTTGTATTGCATTACTTATACTTATCTATGTTCTATTCATAGCGTACGTATGGCCAAAACAGTCTAAAATTTAAATAAATTTGCTTCCAGGCTACATGGCATCCTCATTCGTGTTTTGTCTTGGCGATCTGACCACCCAGGTTCAGTTCATACCGTTCCTCAGAACCTTGCAGTATATGGGAAGAATAAAGAAAAGAAGTAGGTACAGATAAAGAATCAAAAACTTAAGATATTTAAATCAAAATTATAGGATCATGGGATGATACAATAAAGAAATTAAAAGTAAGTCTAAATTATTTCTGAATCTTTTCTCCCAACCTCTGGTGATTACGGAACTAATGCTTGGCCAGTTAAACCGTAACTCAAATAGGTACATCGATTTCAGCAAGTATATTACACAAAAAATTACAAGTGCGACCATGCGGGGAACTCAATAATTCTCCGTCGTTTCAGCGGGAAAATACTACCCAAACCCTGATGATGCAATCAGATCGTGAACTCATTGCATTCAAATATACTAAGAAGTGAGTATACGGTATTCAAAACACTACATAGTATAAAACAAAGTCTATTTCTTTGCCCCTAATCCCTATGTATGCTTAAATATCTAAAGCCACACAACGGACTTCCATTGCGTAGTTTTCGCAATTTTGTACACTTTAAATATGCGTTTTTTCAATAGAACGTGTTTTAAGAGGAGCGTTTACGTGTAAATTAACCACAGTAACATTCATTTAATAGTGGTGGCATTTAGTATCATCTTTGCTCTCGTGCGACCGGTACAGGTCGCTAGTTTACTAAAAAACGCAGTGAGCATCATTATCAAGACTTTACGCTTATATCCTGAGATATAAGCATACTGGTGACCTGCAACCATACAGGTCTAACCTCACACTAAAAAGTGGTGACTGGGCACTTGGTTCCCGCACAACGTATTAAAACGATGAAGAAATGAATTTATTTTTGGAAATAGGCCATAAAAGTTATCCGATGGTATATAGAAGCTGGCATTTCCTACCTGAATACTCTGAGATGAAATGCCGCAACAAACTCAGAGGTCCGTCTCTTTTCAAGTTCAGACAATGTTAAAAATAATATAATGTGTGAGAACGGTGCAAGTTCAACCATGTTCAGGTTAAAACTGACGCACTGAACAACCCTCGTATGATCCACAAACTATTGTCAGCTGTTAATGCACCCACGACAGTAAACCTTTCTTGCTTCATCTAACTAAGTCCTATTTTTACACAGTCTCAATATGAAAAGTCATCAACTCAAAACTACATCAAAAAATCTTTGAATTTTAATCAAAGGACCTCGATGGATCTTTTGACTAAGTAAACCAGCAATACCTATAATTATTTACTCCATGTTAAAATGAAATATGACTGCAATACAGAGTTATTCTCAAAATTCGTCATCGGGACTGATGATAGTATGACACAAAGACAACTATGACACGGATACTAAACACATGCACTATCGTAGCCGGTCCTAGGAGTGACAGTAATTAATACCGATTCTGTTGATCTGCCTATATATGATCAAATTAGGAGGGGCCACTATAATGGAACGAACAGATTGTTATTACAAAGCATAGGTATTAATTTAAGCTTAGCTCTTTGTGAACTAAGCTACTAAGGCTTCAATAGTATTACGTATGTTAATGCTTATAAACTCAATTATCAAATCGAAAAAAAGTTAGAGTTTTTATTTGTATTGTGTTGGTATCTTACTAGATATCTTAATATAAAAATGGATCGCGAAATGTGTTTGTAAGCGCATAACTCAACAACGCCTGGACCAATTTTGCTAATTCTTTTTTTGTTGTGTTTGTTATTGTCAGGAGAAGGTTCTTATCAAAAATATTACAAAAGTAGAGGTGAAAATTGGGAAAAAGTGACCCTTTGAAAAAGTGACCCGTGCGAAGCAGGGGCGGGCCAGTAGTAATATAACAAATGTGAAAGTTTGTAAGAATGTATAGATGAATTATTTGGTATTTTTGGTATTATGTAGATAGGTGAAACCTTAGATTTACACATAGGCGGTTTTTATCAACATACGCGGGCAAAGCCACGATTCGAAGCTAGTAATGTATATTATTACAACTTCGCTTCTATTCAAGGGGTGGTTTCATTTAAATATGATAATTTTAATTTCAATATGTATATACACCTTAGCAGGCATTCATAGTTTATACAAAGTTAAATAACTTTGTATGCACTATGAAAATGCACCCAAGGACAATCACCGGCTAAGACTATTGTAAAATGAGGTAAAAAATTATAAGATTATGGGTATGGATATACACATGATAAATATGGAAATATCCCTAACCATTATTAAAACATACGAAAAAATAGGCAGGGGGTGACTAGCAAACTCAATTACTGGGCCCCCGGAAACGGCCGCTAGCATGTAGCGACACGGGGGCAACATACGTTAAGCTTCTTGGGGAAGGAGAGGCATCCCACGGATATCAGAGCAATCCCAGAATTTACTGAGATACATCCTTTCCCCATCCCTTCCCAATCCTTAAATATCCGAAACCCTTATCCCTAAAACACCGGCAACGCACTCGTAACTCTTTTGGTGTTGCGGGTGTCCATAGGCGGCGCTGATTGCTTACCACCAAGTAATCCGTCTACTCGTTTGCCGACATAATAAACCATATTACTGAACTGATACCATGGCCACACAGACAGCCAGTATAAAATCACACTTGTTTCGACGAGTGAGTGAAGTTACCCGGGCCCAATCCTTCTACTCCCCCAATCAAAAAATCTCCAAATGACAAATCCCTAATCCCCAAAATTTCGGCAAAGCAATCGTAACCGTTGTTGCGAGTGCCCACTTCACTTGAAAAGACGGATGAAGAATACCGCCTATAAAGAAGAAAGGTTAAAGACTTCATCATCCTCTCATCTTCTATATCTATTTACAAATGCTGCACCTCTCAAATCCCTAACCCGAAAAAGCCACGCAGTGGTGCCACGCACGAGGCGCATTACTCCTCGATGTTGACGCGGTGAGGTTGGTGCGGTTGCTGGGTACCGTGCAACGTCGCGGGTTCGATTCCCGCACGGAACAACTATTTGTGTGACCCACAAATTGTTGTAACCGCACCAACGCAACGACACAGAAGAAAATCCTAGTGTGGGTAAATGTTTAAAAAAAAATAAAATAAAAGAATATGTTTCTGGTGTAGGTACGTTGACATCATAAAAACTTCACTCAACTAACAAATTGTAATATAAATACAGAGTAAATTTGTACTAACACAAAACGTACACATAACTTCTACACAGAAAGCTAAAGCTCTCTAAACTCTTGTACCATATTAACATTCAACATATTATGAACTAAACATAAATTCTCAAACAAATTATTACAAAGCAACCTTTGAGTGCACTATATGGAAAACTTTATCCATATTATTATAACTAATATGTAATTTAATTAGTGAACTACTATACGTAGCAGCCTCCTTACCCCAATAGATTTTTGATCTTGTTACACATGAATTTTAAGTGCGAAAGACCGATGCTACGGCACGAATAGGTCGGCTCGACGTGAGTGATACCACGACCTCAAAGAAAACTGGCGTGAAACAAACACATCGTTGTGTTTCGCCGTGTGAGTCAGGATACCGGATGCCCAATCCCTCCTCTCCCTTAATCCTAAAATCTCCAAATCAAAAATCCCCAAAAGTTTGGCAACGCACTCGTAACTCCTCAGTCTACACAAAAATAGCTGCCCTTTTTCAGTACTGTCGCGTCTCACGGTGTGATGAATTCATCTTTGGACGCAACTAGATGACTTATTTAACTAGTTTATTTAAGCATTTTTGACATCACAACTTTGTATAATGAGATGCGAACAAAGTTTTAAGTTGTTTCGAAAACGTTCCAACGTCTATTGCTTGTAAAATCTTCATCAAAATATTTATCAATCATCATCATCCACAAGTGCAAAATGCTGACCAAAGGCCTCTTTTTACACGAAGAAGGTTTGAGCATTAATCACAAAGCTTGCTCAAGGCGGATTGGCGATTTCAAACTTGTAAATTCTAAATTATAAGTCCAGGTTACGTCAAGGTGTTTTCCGTATGTCGGTGGCGTCTAAGTAATTATAGAAAGTACATATAACTCGGAAAAAGTCACTTGGTACTTGCCAGAACAAAAAACAACCTCTGAGTTGAAAACCAAACTCTGTATAATATTACAAAATTGAAATGACTGACTCGTACGTGTGCAGTCGTATCCAGTCAACCATCATAAACGAAAGAAAGTTCTCTCTCAGTAAATAAAGAAAACAAAATGACAAAACAAAAATTCACTGCTCCGTTCCCGCGACGACTGGGCTATTGGCCGCCGAGTAACGAGTCGCAGGTTCGATAGCACAAAACAACTCTTTGTGTGATCCACATAGAGATCCCGGAACAAAAGTTTCGGGTCCAGATGTGATGTGAATGTCAAATTGTTAAGTTTATAAACGCATCCACGACACAGGAGAAAATCCTAGAGTTACCCCTCTCTCCGTTTTTATTAAAAAACTGAAATAAAACGTGATGAAGCTTCCTACAAAGCACTTTTCAGTTCTCTTTGCTGTCAGTAGACAGGTACGAAGCGATTAAGTCGATGTCCTCAAAAGATATTACATCGGAAATAACTGTTGTCTGCAGCCAGGGTCTGAACATGTAGCGACTAGGATTGACGGGAAATATAATCTAGTACCAAATAGATAAAGGAGAAGTGAGCAAACACGTTTCTAGGAAAACGTTTCGATTTAAAACATTTTACCTCACCGCTAGCTAGTATTCGTATTTTTATTAATATTTTTCCTTTTCATTCCCAACCATAAGCAAATGCATTTTGAACGAAAAGTACCTACTACAACAGTATTAGAAAACTGCGACACATATGTACTTATTTTATTTTCGAAGGATTACCAATCTAGGAATGGTGAAACCTAAACAATCTTGGTTATATCACATCGATTTAAACAGGTTACTTTCGTGAAGGTGTAAATTTATTCTAAAATAATTTTCTTGTTGGTGAGTATCGGTAGGATATTTATATATCCAACTAAACCGGAGGTCCAATCCTTCCCCTCCCATCGCAATCTCTAAATTTCCAAAACCTTAACCCCAAAAAGTACGGCAATGCACTTGTAACTCCTGTGGTGTTATGGATTTTAATGGACGGCGCAGATTGCTTACCAGCAGCTTGTGTGCTACCCTATCACACAAAAAAATACTTGAAACTTTATCGCAATTCACTCTGTTACTTCCAGCAATTGCCTCGAAGAGCCAATAGACCACCACAAAGAGGGCCTTATAGAACAAACGTTCAGCCGGGGTTAACCGTATCCTCGCCCTAAAGCTGAAGAAGGAACAGGTGGGTTTTTAGTCAATAAGAGTTTGACACTCTAGCCACACCCGAGAGAATAGGCTAAAAAGCTATTCGATGATTTTCCCTCACATAAAAAACATCCAGCAATGGTAATATGACTGAAATTTATTTAAATATATTTTTTATAGTTGCAACACTTTATAGAATTCGTTTTAGACGAATAATTCAAATTATATAAGTTACATATCTTATAGCAGATACTCTAATATCTACAATAAATTTAACAAATAAAAACACTACTTTTTTGCATTAAAATAAAAAAATTAATATTTGTATTGCAGACAATTAAAAAGGGTTTCTTGCTTTCTTTGCATTGGTCTTTGTTCTTCAATTAAAGCTGTACAACTCAGCCAGAGGGAAATGCGTCCTCTCGATTTCTCGCCAAGTATTTTCTCTTTTCATAATAAACGGTTTTAGCATTCAACGTTGAAATAACTTAATGCCTCAGGTCTGTCTTTTGTGTGTCTTCCTCGGTATACTCCGTTTGAGAAACAAATCAAACGTACCTTAATAACCAGCTACTTATATTTTCACTACAAAAACTATGGCACTCGGTTGCGCTCTTTTTGACACAGCATAGTAGTGGAAATTGGACACAAGTTATGATTATTGATATAATATTAAAGCAAAGTAAAAACAATTGATATTTTGAGGGGTTTATTCAAAAAAACATAGGTATATAACCAGAATATTATTTGACTTCAAAATAATTTAGTTTTTTTTTTTCATAAACATAAAACTAAATACTAAAATTATTGAAAATAAAAACTCTACACATATATTAAATTAGTTTGCCCTAAAACAAATTTCAAATAAAAATTACAGATTTGTGACCTGTGATACACTTTAAAAGGCAAAATGAAGGCTGTCCGATCCCCATTTACCGTATGAGTATACTTTGTTTCCAGTACCCATCTATCACAACTTCCACTAAATCTAAGGCCTAAGAACATCAAATGCGTCCCAGAATCCACGGTATTATTACGAACTTTATATGAAAAACCCACTAAGGTATTTGATATTGTATCGTATGGTGTACCACAAGGCGCTGTCGTTTCAATACAAGAACTTTGCAAAACGCTACTGAAGCGCATACAACTTACAGATAGTCAGATAAAATCAAACAAGCTTGCTTAATTTACGAAGTGCACTTACAGCCTTTGTTCTATCCCTCTGGCTGATGCTTCATTTGTTCCTATTTGGAACAAAACTAAGAACTCGGAAGCAGCTCAATCGGCAGACATTTTATTTTAAAAAATCTCCACGTTTTTATTGCTCGTATCAGTTTCCTGATACCGCCACCGGCAATACGTAATTACAAATTCCGTTAAAGCTGGAAAAATACGCTTAAAACCGCCGCACTAATAGGTTCCGACAGGACGCGACGTCGCAAAATTTTGCTCCGTTAAAAATTGCACGTAAACGCATTCCCTCACATGCCGTCACCATTTTCCCGCGGGCTAAATTTGACGTAACGCAATTATCGAATCCACCGGACCCGCGACTGGCTTTAAATGCAGGTTCCATGCTATGCGAATAATCCTTTAACCGCACCTAGAGGTGTGCAGGAAGCTAATTAAGTTAGTCTCTAAATCCAAAAGCCAACTGATACGGTTGAACATATCGCATTGCCTCTCCGTGAGTGTTAATCGCTCGTTCGTGTCAACAGTCATTTAGTGGATTCCAATTTCGATGGTTGGTTCATTGCAATAATTGAATTCAACATCGAGATCTCCCTGTATTTGAACAGGCAAATATTGATTAGTTGCCGATATAAATACATCTCCACTTCGCAGCCAGACGAGTTTATTTGTAGACACGGACGGAGGACTTTCCCCATTTTGAATGTTCGATGGAAACGTAACCAAGAATTGTAAACTTGACTGGCAACTTGTTTCCGCTGCTGTAACTGCAATGTCTAAACATTTTGTTTCGAAACTTTCTACAAATTTTGTAAGGACAGTAGAAGGGAGAACCCTTTTTTTACCGGTACATCATTGTCTTGTTGCTTATTGTGTTTTATTTGTAAGTATAAAAGTCATTTCATTTAATCATCATCCGAATGACGCCCACTGCTGAACAAAGGGTTTCATGCTTAGACCTTCGCGTCCAATGACAAATCGCCTCTTACATCCACTTACTCCTGCAACTGTGGCGTTGTCGTCAGTCCACCTAGCTGGGGGCTTGGACACGTTACGTCTTGCCCCTAGCCGCTAGCAAAACGTAGGGATTACCACCCTTGATGAACGACATTTATTTTACATTTCAATTGTTAATAATCATACATTATTTTACTATCTTACACAAAGGAACCACTATTCTTATTTTAATATTATTAAAAAAATATTTTAATATTAACATCAAACTAATTCGGAAAGTTGTTTATGCGGTATTTGTAATAACTTTCAAATTAACGTTATTTTAATAAGTTTACAGAAAATCATATAGGTAGATTAGCATTTACTCTTATGGTCATACAAACTTTATTTTTTATGTCATAGGTCGAAAACCAGCAGTGTAGCAGCAATACCATGATGGAGTTACTACAAGTGCTTTGCCGGTATCTTGTGGGTTGTGTGGGATTTACGGATAGGGGATTTCAGGAAAGAGGATGGGGGGAAGGACTGGACCTGAGCTACCCTCAATCACATAGCGAACACAACGTAAGTGTTGCTTTATGCCGGTTCTGCAAGGCCGTGCCAAAGCATGGCTCACTCACACTAAAAAAAAATAGAATAAAAAGACAGACAAAATTTAATCCATAATCACCCCTCCCCTAACTATGAAACCGCAGACTAAATGCAGATACCTGTACAATGGCAACGAGCACAACATTTGTCCGAAAACACATCAAAGGACGGTCGCAATATTTAATTACAAACATATTCCATCTGTTCGTCACTCGGCACTCGTCAAAGGGATACCAATGAATATGGCGCAGCATCGAGTCCTTTGTCCCATCACTGATATTGCCAAATTGCAATACGTATTTACTGACAACTGTTTGTGTGTCCGCGTATATAGTGAGGTGAGCGATCGGCCTGCCGAGCTCGCCCGGCCGAGTTCCGGAAACTGGGCGAGTGTGACCTGCTAGCCTCCCATTGGCCGATGCGCCGCCATTTCTCCGAACTACAACTTTGTGTTGCAACGGGATTAATATTCGATGTACCGTCTCTATTTAAAAGCTTCCCAGTATTTCGTATTTATTTATAAAACGTTGTTTCTCTTTGTCGATAACGTTCAGTTCTGATTCCGAGAATTAATTACGTTACAAAAGTTTTCAATATTACGCTCGTACGGATTATTTATTCTGTTTCGGTTTTAAATTTTTCATTTAATTTTTTATATTTTTTAATTAATCTACATTGATTACACCCTGACGTTGTTGTTCGAACTGCATTACACTAGCAGTAAAATTTAGAAAATTATTTTCATAATCAATTAATTTAAATTTTATTGAACACCTATTAACACCTATGAACACATTTCTAATTCCTACAATAAAAAAATATGTATCTAAGAAACGAATCATCAAATATTCTGCAAGGGAACCCGAACCTACGACACGCGTCACTGACTTGTCACGAAATTGTGAATTGAATTCCCGCCCACGCCAACGACATCTTACTCTGTTAGACGTCTCTTGATGTCTTATACCAAACACAAAAACCTGGAACAATTCATACGTATAGAAACATTTCCAAACAGACACACGTAGCTGTTTCCTACATGACACCCCTTCATTAAGCTCCACACAGAACATAATATTACAAAATGACTAAAGCTCGTCCGCCGTAATTCCGGATGAAAGGCTGACCACGAAATAATTAAATGATACGTTACACTCAAATCTCACACATGCAGTCAGATGTATAGAAATGTAACCCTAATTGTAATGTCGATGTCGGCGACGGAGGCCGGGGATGTGTGGGATACTTAGTGGTGTGCGTGCGATGCAATCGATGCAGCTACCTTCGCGACCGGCGCCCGGGCCGCGGCCGCCATTCAAACACGAAGCACCGGCTCTTTGATGTCTATTGTTGACAAACAGACATATTGGCATTTGGATGCTGTTTCTACGAAACCCTCACCGTATTTGATTAAACAGGAGGGTGTAATGATTGTTTTGGCGGTTAATTATTGCTTCGTCACACTACACCCCGTGCATCCCACTAATAGTTTTACTGTCAATGTTTGTTTTAAACGTGTCACTCTCTTGTTTGTTTTATAATAGTGTGTGTCATTGAAAACGAATAAAGTTTTAATTTACGTTCGCAAAAACACCAGTAAGTAAGTATATTTTTTTAGTTATTCAAATTCAATTTGCCAGTATTATGACCATTTTTTACGTACTGCAACAACAAAATTAATTAATGCCAAAAACTTCATGGTTATTTAAAAAGAAAGGCTTTACGCAAGCGTCACCTTCAGTTTTGTATTCGATGTAAAAAAAATTAAACTAAAAGAAAGTACTTCTTTAATGAATGAGTTCAAGTAATACGCTTAACACACCACTAATCGATGTTACACACTTTAATCGACAACCAATGAAGCCAACCCTGAATGTAGTATCAATGCTTAATTAGGATTGTAGAAATGTCAATTGAATTCTGGCGGAACTCCATCCCTCTGCTGTTTACAAAGTCCGTGATTGTTTTTCCTAAAAACAAAACGCTGTAGCTGACTCAATGCCAAACAAATTATCAACTTTACTAAAAAGGCTTAAAGACTAAAATACCATGTAATTGCTAGAGCGATGGTTCCGTCAGCGTGTCGGTTATTTCACTTATTTGCAAGGTATCAAATAATTTTGGTGGTGAGCACACACGTCTAGCCCTTGATCGGCTGATATTTACGTGGGATTTCTAATTGGTATAATCTGAGTGGCAGACAGGATAATTGCACGGCCAATTAGGAAACCAAAATGTTTATATTGGTTCCATTTTCATATTCATATGCGTGGGCTTACGATCTCCTCTTTGATATCGTACTTGGTAATTTGACTGAAGCCGTGCAAGTGACTCGTCAATTTTAGGGAATTTTTCATTTGGTCTTCGTTTCTTAAAATATCTATTCAAAGATAACTTTCTTGAACAGCCGCAACTAGATCTTCAACTATCAACTTTATATTAGAAAATAATCACTGTATTTAAATGTTGTCGGAGATTTTTCCTCTTTATTATTAACTATCAGTTCGAGAACATAATTTAAAAAATGTTAATAAAGGACAGCTTTACATATGTCAAAAATGAAAACTAAACCTTTTTCGTACTCGACCTTGTTTTAAAATAATTTTACAATATGAAGATTTTTTGAATGTATTACACAAATAGCCGCTGGCAAGAGATTATTAATCCCCGACCCCATGTTATAACAGATTTGTCGAGGGACCGTTAGCATTGCATATTATGCAACGAAATTAACACTGTATTTAACTGGAACTCTCTCACTCATGTGTAGAATTTTCTCGGATAGATAACTTTTGAGTGGTTTTTAATAGGTATTTATGAGTTAGCTTGACAACGAGGCATCAAATGATGGACATGGACACCTTTTGGGGATTAAGGGCCTTGAGATTGGGTGATCTAGGTTGGGGGAAAGTATAAAGCCCCTGTTTTGTCTTCACTCACATGACGACACACAAACAAGCATTTTTTGACGCTAGTTTTCTGTGATAGCGTGATGTTATCAGATTGGTCGAGCCCTGGAGTTTACGCAAAAGCACCCACGCATATAACATATGTATAAGTATATCTATGAAGTTTTATATTGTCTTTGTTAATTGTTCCGAGGGATATAATAAAGTGTGGTTACATACTGGAAAGAATGGTCAACGGAGATATTCGTTGATATTTTCGTCAAAGGAAGATGTGGTACGTATCCCTAATATTTGTAATATTGAACCAAACTGAAGCACAGTTGGATTGCAATAGCAAACGTTCTGTGTAAACCAGTTTCATATTTACTCTTCGGAACGTGAAATAAAACTTTATTTTCATTGTGTATAGCTCAAAGGGTATTTGCATGCGTCCGATGTTCCCTGCATGCATGTGTACGTGTGTTAATGAAGGATTTGTACGGTTTCAATGTATGAGTCGACCAGGTTTTATCAATATCCAATCAAAAAAAATATTCCGTGGAAAATATTGCATAGTTGTAAATACAGGTTAATTGAACACAAATAAATATTGTGGTTTCATTTGCTATTGAGTTTAAATTATAACTATCTGTGTGGGGCAGATTTTTGTTTACACTTCCGCAGGCAATAAAAACAGTTGCCGGTCGGTTTGCAAGCACACTTTATAACTAAATATAAGTATATATGTCTTTGTATTTGTTTACATGAGATGACTAATAAATGAAAATGCTCGAAGCATCGATTTGCTACGGGTGGGCTACGAAATTGCTACAAAATTACATCATTTGTTATTAGATCTTCTTTTATAGTATAGGTCGGCAAACGAGCAGGCGGATTACCTGATGGTAAGCAATCAGCGCCACCCATTGACACCCGCAACACTGCAGGAGTTACGAGTGCGTTGCCAGCCTTTTAAGCAAAAGGTTTCGGATATTTAAGGATTGTGAAGAGATGGGGGAGGATGAGGGATTGGGCCTCCGGTAACCTCATTCATACGGCGAAACACTACGCTGTGGTTGTTTCATGCCGGTTTTCTGTGAGGCCGTGGTATCACTCCGATCGAGCCGACCCATCCGTGCCGAACCTTGGCTCGCCTACACTTATTACCGTGCGATTTGACATCACAATATCTACCTATAAGTGCCAACTGCTGAGCTAAGGCCTATTCTCATACGGAGAAAGTTTGAGCATTAATCACCACGCTTGCTAAAGGCTAATTAGCGATTTCAAACTAATCAAATAATAATAAGAAATCCAGGTTTCCTCACGATGTTTTCCTTCACCGTATGTCAGTGATGTCTAAATAATCACACCAAGTACAATACTTGGAAAAAGTCACATTGGTACTTGCTAGGTTTTTTTTTTTTTTTTTTGTGAGGGGAAAATCATCAAATGACTTCTCCCGCCCAGGGCCGGGCAGGAGGAAGTGTCAGACTCTTACTGACTAAAAACCCCCCTGTTCCTTCTCCTGCTCTGTGCCGAGGTCGCGGTACCTCATTGCGCTTACCCCGCAACCCCGGCTGAACATCAGCCCTTTAGGGCCCCGTCTGTGGTGGTCGAATGGCTCTTTGAGGCGCGCGCGGAACGCTACGCGCCGTACGCTCGGGCCTGGTTCTGGTCGGGCGGCGAGCTGCCCTTACTCGCCGACCGCAGGCCCGTGCTTACGGTGGCCGGAGATCGTCCCTCGATCCCCGACGCCCGTAGTGTCGCCAGTTGCGGCTGCTGGGGCGTGAGGAGGAGGATTGCTCCCTCACGCGGGCCGCCTCTCTCTTTGCGAGCATGACCGCTTCACAAAAGGAGGAGACGGCGTCCCAGTTCCTCTCACTCCGCACCATGGCCTCGACTAAGGCCGGGCGCGAGAGGTCGCCGCCGCCGATCACTTCCCTGAGAACACGGCGGTGCTCAGCCCAAGCAGGGCACTCCGCCACCGTATGCTCCACCGTGTCCTCCAGGTGATCCTCACAATGACGACACTCGGGCGTTTCCTCCCGCTGAATCCGAAACAGGAACCTACCGAAGCTGCCGTGCCCGGTAAGCACCTGCGTCAGACGGAAGGTGAGGACGCCGCACTAAGGGGTATTTGACTTAAAAAGTCGGTCAAAACTATATTAGGGTCTTTATCATGTCAGTGTTTAATAAAACAAACATTTAATGAAAAATATTGGATTTATTAGTGAAAATACAATTAAAAAAAAAAAAAACATTAGAAAAAAAAAACAAAAAAAAAATTACAAAAAAAAAAACTTGAAGAGTATATTTATTACAGTTACATTACAAATCATTCGGAATCGCTATTTTCAGATTCAATAACAAGATCCTCACCATCTTCGACAATATTCTCATTTGAGATGTTTAGCTTCGGTGTGGCCGCAATTAAAATATTCTTTGCCTCATCCGAAAATGGTATGCTTTTCTTTGTATTTTTTGGACGACTACAACTGATAAAAGGGTCAGATGTTAGTAACAATCTATTTAAAATATATCTGTTGCATTCAGTTCTTGAAAATTTTCTTGCAAAGTCCACCCGATATTTTCTAAAATGTTTATTTCGTGCTTCAGAGGCCTCCTCAGATAATTGCCCAATTGGCAGAATAGCCTCTGCTATCACCTGCGCACCGTGCATAAGTATTTTATGCACTGTTGGCGACATAGAATGCCAGCCGTATAATTCAACATAGAGTTGGGCAGTGTCTTGGGCATAATCATCAAATTTCTGGTGATCAATCTCATGGCCACTTGATATCACCTCAAGTATCACTTTAAATCTATTAATTAAATTTATGTCGATGCCGGTAATACGGAAAGAGCATTCTGCACTTTGGAAAAATCTCCTAGATGTATTGCCATCATTCGTATTTCCGAAGCCAGGTTTAGGTACATCAACAAGCAGGCCCATTTCTTCTTTGAAACGTTTTTGTATTTTCTCTTTTGTTTCTTTAACTACTTTTTTCTCTTCTGGTGTACGGGCTTGCCACTTCTTCAATTGTTCTTTATATGCCACATGCAACAGTGACTCAAAAAACCGTATTCTAGCATGGAGTACTGAGAGCCCAAACTTTAAGGTTTCGGTTTTTATGGCACTTTTTTTTAATTTATTAAAAATTTTTGATGTCTGTCCGCATATATAACAACGTATGGTTGATGCAGTATCAGTCGCGGAGTTGCAGACCTTCCCATCTACCATTGTGAGTAAGATGGTATGTTTGATTTTCGCTGATATTTCGCTCTCTTCAGTTTCTGTCAGATTTTTTGCTTGATTTTCAATATAAGCGATTTCTTCCTTAGTAATATCTTTCGTTTCGTGAACGAAACGAGCTCTGATAGGTCTGCAAAATCTCACCGAAGAAGGAACTGGGTTCTGCCATATGATTTTATTTGTATCACCATCAAATGAAACAACCAATCTAACGGGAACAAGCGAGCTCATAAATATATTGCAATCATTGCCTGTGGTATTTTCAAATTTTTGTTTGAATAGTGTTTGGTGGGATCCATCACATCCCCATTTTGATATCAAAATCAGGTGCTGCTTTTCAAAGTCAGTTAACGTATCTGTCACTTCCTTCAAATATTGTATGAGGCGCAAAGCCGTATGATCGAGCAAAGCTTGAAGATCCACATTAAAGCCAGTCTCTGTAACAGTTATTTTTTGTTCATCTGGGTAGCACTCCTTTTTTGCTTTTTGTAATAGAGAATAACAAGGGTAAATTTCTTTGCGTCCACCTTGTAATAATGTCCACTGGCTTCTTGTAAAATTACCTTCCACAAATAAAGACAACGCTTCTCGTGGTGTGTATTTTATTACTACAGGTTCCTTTTTAGAAAAACTCATTTTTCGGTATTTCTTCGCTCTCGTTTTTTTTTTTTTTTTTTTTTATATGTAATAGGTCGGCAAACGACCAGACGGATTACCTGATGGTAAGCAATCAGCGCCGCCCATGGACACTCGCAACGCAGGTGTTACGAGTGCGTTGCCGACCTTTAAGAGATTAGGGATTTGGAGATTTAGGGATTGAGGAGGGAATGGGGAAGGGGAAGGATTGGGCCTCCGGTAACCTCACTCACACGGCGAAACACAACGCAGTGGTTATTTCACGCCGGTTTTCTGTGAGGCCGTGGTATCACTCCGGTCGAGCCGACCCATTCGTGCCGAAGCATGGCTCTCCCACACTTAAAACGTGGCGTTGAAGTAATTTCTTTTATCATCTTCGACGTGTCTTTATTCCCGGAAGTGCCCTGACTCACACGTGCAGCAAAAGTCAACTCTTCGACAGGTACCTGAGCCCGTAATACTTTTGTTCTCCGTCGCTTGCTCCTTTCATTTAATTCTTGAAATTGTTTAACTGGGCGACCGGGCTTGTGTGACCATGAAGGGAGCTCCAGTGATGTTTTAAGCCATTCTTCGTTGCGTTTCAAAAATCGGTTGTCAGTGTAACGAGCTGCTGTCCATTTCTGCTTAAAACTCGTCTTGAAATGTCTCAATGAACGAGACAAAATACTTCTGTCTTCTGCTGGACATGAAGTCAACAGAACAAGACTATCTTCCAATAAGGTAAATTTTTCATCCATTTTTTTTCCTTTGAACCCCTTCAGAATATTGTATAATTCCATTCGGGTGATAGTTTTCACCTTTTCCGAAGTACCTACGAAAAAGAAACAAAAAATATTTTTTTAAACTTATACCTTCTAACATAAAAATTAAAAAAAATATATTTGGGGTATGTTGGGGGACAATTTTATTTCAGTTTCTGCAAGGCAAAGGATCAATCTTTATTACTATGTTTAAAATGTAGGGCGACAAAGACCGGCACATAAACAAAAACACGAATGTTTAAGAAAAAAAATGTTTTAATTGATTTTTAAAAGGGACTTTGCAAATTAACTCTAAATGGCAAAACTTGGGGAGAAATTAATTGTAATATATTTCATTACAAAGTACATACCTTCACCTTCCATATCCAAAATGATATTTTGACGTAATTCACTCCACGAGGACAAATTATCACGAAAAATATTTAAAATAATCGAGAACGCCAAGAACAAAGACAACCGTAACACACAATGTCTGGGTTTCGACTGACAGTGCGACCAGACCGCGCAGGTAGAGTGGGTTTGGGGGCAACCCTTTGATAAACCGGTTATTGTACTTCATGAAGCACGCATTGTTTGTAGCATTTAGTTAATTTTAGAAAATCCACTTATAACCGAGTTTTTACCTCAAATACCCCTTAGTGCGCCGTGGCGTCTCTCAAGCCACTCCTCAAAGAGGGGTCTTACCGCTGCTATGGTAGCGTGCCCGGCCCTCGGTTGCGACAGTCGTTGTTTCCACTCTGCCATGAGATCTCGCCGGAGCTCATTCCGCCACGCACTAATTTGGCGCGGCAGAGGATCTTCGCCCCGGCGACGCGCGTCTGCGCGCAAACTGTAGACGCACGCGAGCGCCTTCGCTTCTAGATCCCACGGCGGTGATCCGGCAAGGAGGTTCGCCGCCTCCCCGGAGATCGTGCGATACCCGCGGATTACTCGGATAGCCATGACCCTCTGGGACGCGACCAGCGTACGAGCTGGCCGCCGCTTCAAGTCCGGCGCCCACACAGGGGCACCGTAGAGGGCCATGGATCGCACAATCCCCATATACAACCTCCGGCAGGAGGCGTTCGGCCCCCCGAGGTTGGGAAGGAGCCGCTTGAGCGCGGCCCCAGACCGTTCCAACTTAGGGGCCAAACGACGAAAATGCTCCGTGAAGTTCCATCGGCTGTCGAGGACGAGACCCAGGTACTTCATCGCCGACTCGACGCCGATGGTAACTCCTCCTGCCGTTATTTGGGACCCACCTGGAGGTGGCGCGCTCCGACGGCCATAGAAACACATGGCCTCGGACTTGTGGAGCGCCACCTCGAGTCCCAACTGCCGGATCCTTGCAACGACTGTCGCAACCGCTTGTGACATCAGGTCGGCCGCCGCCTGATGCGACCTCCCGTTCGCCAGCACCAGCGTGTCGTCAGCATAACAGACAATGCTGACGCCGCTCGGGAGGTCGGTGCGTAGCACCCAATCGTACCCGATGTTCCACAGGAGAGGTCCCAGGACCGATCCCTGTGTTTTGATATTTAATATCATATGCAGATTACGTGGTGAATTGTAAAAAAACTTACAATGAAAAAGATAGAGGAAACCATTGAGGTGTAGTAGCTATGTAAGATCTATGCTAGATAATGTAATGTATCGCATTTATATAATTTAGAATAAAAAGGTAATCGATCTGGATAATTAAAACATACTCCCTTCACCATCATAAGACAATTTGAAAGCATGTTTTTTATTAAATAGGTCTGTCAACGAGCAGACGTGTCACCCATTGGCAGGCAATTAATTGTCGTCGCCAATGGACAGTTCCTATACTACAGGAGTCACAAGTGTACGGCAAAATTCAAGGCAACTTTTTTCGGGGCCGTTTTCTACGAGTCCGTGATTTCACACCAGTTTTGCCGACCTATTCACACTAACCATGGCTGTCTGCCCCTCGTTTAAATCGACGTATAACCAATCACGCATTTTTACAGAGTGGAAAACCATAATTAACATGATATCATAATCTCTAAACTACCTTTTAGAGCGATTTAAGAAACTAGAAAGTAGAAATAAATATAAAACTTTATGATTGCATAGCTAAAAATAAACTAATCTGATATCTTCACTAAAGGAGCAGTACAAGTACTGAAAGACGAGTTAAAAGTTTTCCCTGCAAACGCAGTACTTCAGAAATGGGAGAATTATATTGAAATACTGAACTTAGAAAAATGATGCTTCCAAGAAATAAAGACACCGTACTAGGATAAGAAACTACTTAGGAATTTTATTTTCATAAATCTCTTTATGCTGCTGGTTCGCTATTGCAGGGTTTCATTACATTGGAGAAAATGGTTTTGTTTATTTTCTTTAATTTTGTTGAAAGAAACGTAATCTTAGTCAGTTTTACTTCGTAGATTCCTTGGAACGGTTTACTTTTAACTTTAAAAATAAATGTTAAAGACTTCAAATCTTATGCTTTTTGAAGATCTTTAGATGGTAAGGTTAACGTAGAAAAAGTCATAAAGAGGAACATTTACTATAAGTTGAACAGCTTGCAAAGTGGTTCGGGGAAGCAACTACTCGTATTATTTTTAAAATATGATACATATGACTAGAATAACTATGTATCATATTCGTAATAGATATTTATGACGACAATAAATATCCCCTTAGGCGACAATTATTTTTTCCACGTATAACATAGAATTAATTCGTAACTTAATGAGGTAGACATAAGGTCGAATATCATGTGATTATTTGTGATTCTACCAATAATTGTTTGGTAAACAGTAAAAATTGTTTGAACAAACAAACAAGTAATTAGCGAAGGATATCATGTGTCAATTAATACACCATTTGCTGCCATCGGCAAAAAATGTTATACAGAGACAATGTACTAAAACTAAAATAGACAATTTAGCTAATATATATACTAAGATAGTCGAAACAAGGATCGAATTACATTTCTATTATCTTGTTTTCGCTATCAAGAATAATATTAACTACAAACAATGTTAGTAATTCAATCTATTACCTACCATACTATTACCTACAATTGTCAATTAGCTAAAATCTCATGAATGCTATGTTTCGCGTCTACAATATTACTACGCCGTAGCAAGCGTATTATCGTAACCATGCCTACGCGTGCTACGCCGTAGCTTCAATATTCCTGCCGATCAAAAAACGGCTACAAAATCGACTACACTCTGGTTGGTACAGCGATCGCAAACATGACTACTGAGATGACAAACCGGATACAACACAGTTTTTTTGTAGTATTTCAATTTCAAAATTCTCTGCGGTTGCAGGGATCTGCCGAACTATCTAGCTTTGCGTATAGGTACTTATATAGGTAAACTGAAGTCATGTTGGTCTTTTAGAACAGGTCAGTTATCGGAATTGTACAAAGTTTGGAAAAGTTTCGGCCAAATCAAAATAGTAAGTATTAATTGTGGTAGAGCCATGTTGTCGACCTACGCCATAAAAAATATTGCCTCTCCCCTAACGCAACGTGCCTGAGACTCCTGTGGTGCCTCAAGTGTCCCTGGGCGGCGCAGATCACTGTATATCTTCCATCCATATATAATTAATATTCCATTACCTCCTAATTTGTGTTCATGATTACTGGGCAGTGTGGATTGCTTACAATTTTCCCCTTTATCTTACAAATGATTCCATGTTAAAAGTGATCCACACACACATTTCCTTAAATAACTAAGTGAAGCGAAGTCAACACAATAAACAGATGTAGCTGTACTTTATACAAATCGACTTGTGACTTCCTACTAAAATTCCCAAACTAACGATGATACCAAAAACTTTCTAGAAACTTCTTTGTAGTTCGTTCAACATGATATTGAAATCTGAAAAGTGTGATATACGATGAAAAATGTAATAAATCCATAAAAGTGTGGTTTCAATTTAATATTCTGCATGAGGAAGGTACATATTGGTTATTTCATAAGGTATCGCCTCGACATAGCTTTACAGCCGCAGACAACAATATTGCATGGTACCTACGTCACTGGCATTTAAGCTCTGAGAGTTCTCCAACCGTTGGATATATTTTGAATAACTGTGTATCGAGTCTGACGCTTAGATATTTCTATATTACAGTTATAAAATAAAATCGAAAGAACGCATTTAAGTGTGTTTTACGCTACACGGGTTACCAAACAAACTTAGAAGTCGCAACATTTTGGAATTCAGTACCTACTTAAATACAAACAATGGTGTTTCTTTCTAGTTCTTCTCCATTCAAATCAAAACTTTAGAATTAACTCCTAGCTTCACTGACGGACACTAATACAAACCTTAAAAAGAACTACGAGAAACCACAAGTTTAAATAAGTGTTTACTTATAATAAAAACACTTACAACTCAAATTAAAAGATTCCAAAAACTCCACGGTGCATGTTTAACTCGTATTTTAACAGGAGCATAATGGCCGCCGCTTATGAACTCTGGAACAAAGAGTGAACCTCACGGCTTTTGACGAAACATGTGAATGACGCGCACCTCATGCACCTACTGGCCTGCGAGTGAAAACCCCACACTCGTGTAGTTTTAAAACCCCATGATGTATTATTTTACACGGTACACCGCGCATCGACAAAACACCCTTGCAAAAATCAGACGAACTGACAGACACCCTTTACCCTACTTTCATACTACACAGGTTGCTTGCTCCAAAACAATCGATCAGTGAATTAAATAGAAATCGCTTACACACATTATAAAGAGGTAAAATTTGTATGTTTGTAAGTTTGTATGTAGGGGGTAATCTTTAGAACCGCTGGTCGGATTTCCAAAATTATTTCACTGATAGATAGGTACAATATTCCTGAGTGCTATAGACTATAAAACATCACGCTACGATTGAATGGAGCCGAGCAGCGAGTGAAACCGCGCGAGAGTAGCTAGCTATCCATAAATCACAAAACTTAAATTTAAATAATAGCCTTAAGTAAGTAAAAAGTGATTGCAACACACAATTAGTAGGTATTCACGCTTCCGAACATCGTGTACCGTACCCATCCTAGTTCAGAATCAACGCAAAAAAACGATACCATACGACTACGACAGACCACAACATAGAAAAAAACATGAATGTGCACAGAATACGAAACTCCATACGTATGTATGTCGACAAAATAAAATAAAAATAGTACGTACATTGTTCGCGAGACCTTTATGAAACAAAGTGCATGCTGATTAAATTAATTACTCCTCTTTTAAAACAAAGAGAGCTTTCACTTTTTCATGTTTGTTCCTGCTTCGACAATATTCCATAAAAATCAAATAGGTATCTACTTACCTTTTAAAATAATCAAGACTGAACTTAAGTAAATTCGTTATTTTCTAGTATAAAGGACAACGAATGCACTTTGCAAACGTTTCACTGTGTATTTATTGTAAACAAGAAAATGTAGTGTCTATTATGAGAGGGAAGCCATCTTTCATTCGTATCGGCACGAACTATTTGTGAATAGATCAAGTCGTGGTTTGTAACTGATTAATAACGTTTTGTACATGTATACCTAACAACTTTGAAGAATCAGAATATTTTATTATCATCATAATACATGTAATTTCACCTGTAAGTGTTATTTTACGAAAAAAATACAGTTTATTTTGACATAATATAATTCGATTTATTGTGGCATATATTTTTTAAATCGATCTTCTTTATTGTGAACAAAATGCAGCCACACGGTCCTCTATACCGCTATACATTCGCAAATTCACGTACAATTCAATATTCTGAAGATCAGCCTTTATTATGTCATTATAACGTTTTTCATGCTGTCTATTGACAAAGCAGTCATGCGGTGCATGTAGACAAAGTACAGATTTAAATTGAAAATGTACCTTGTGTATCATTTCGTATTATTTTCATATCTATCATGAATTAATTCTATGTAATATTTGTTAGAGGTTGTTGTTTAACATGGTTTACAGTTTCAAACATTTATATCACTAACTAGCTACTCTCGCGCGGTTTCACCCGCTGCTCATTCTGCTCTTCCATTTGAATGTAGCGTAATATTTGAACCTATAGCACTCAGGAACATTGTAGCTAGCTGTCAGTGAAAGAATTTTGGCAATCCGACCAGCGGTCCCAAAGATTACCCCCTACATACAAACTTACAAATTTTACCTCTTTATAATATTCGTATAGATAAAGACAATGTTTTTCGCTCACTACAAATTCGGTTGTATAATAGTTAATAACCAAAGTGCGCTATTTTATATACAAATATTACTAAAGCAAAATAACGTTCAGCACATTTTATTTTCGAATAAAAGAGAAAAATGTTGAAGGAAGTATTCGTAATATTTGAGCTTGGCACTAAAAGTTTTTACAATAGGTGAGCTACGTGGAAAGAGTGGTGCAGAGGGGGAATGCCTCCCGGTAACTACATAGAATCTGATTCACAACGACACAGGTGATAGTCAGCCTGTTGCGCTAAGGCTTGTGTACAGACAGACAAATTTATTTCTTTATTTTTATTCACTTTTTAAGTTAAAATTCTCTTTGAGATAGGTTTTTCGTTTTGTTCACGACAGATGCGGACGGTCGCACCGTGTTTATGTGTAATGAGGCGTTTGTAAGTTTTGTTTAAATACTTAAGTTTTCGTGGCTATTATATAAACTCATATGTTTATATCTTTATCTTGTTATAATCGTTTATGAACTCTGTTGTCTACTTACTTACTATGAAGTCTGTACCTCATTAAGTAAGGACTGAAAGACTTTGTCCCAATTTAGAAGTATAACTAGTATTAAATACATCCTAAAAAATTAGTGAAATTAAGATCAACTACGTACTCAACTGACATTTACAAAGAAGTTCACCCAACTCACCCTAACACTTCTAATGAACTAATATGTTAATCTGTTAGTTTGTCTGTGTAACCAAAATAGGTATTAGTCTGCGTATCATAGAGCTAACGAGTGCAGTTGGCTCGACGGCTTAACCGCAGCACCCGGTGACCGCAATTCGATCCGGTTTATTGAAAATCAGTCGCTTTTAGTAATTACTATGCTTTAATTTCAAATGAGGTTTCTCATTTTGCGTGCTTTTATATACCGTGTACTTCATGTTTGTTTAATCTTATCATGTAACAAAACATATTTTGTTACACAAAAAGTAAAATAAAAATAATGCATACTCTATGGCATTTTTTTCATATTTGCCAATACGAAACAGCACAAACACAGAACGCTAATTACGCTCTGATAAATCTGGAACAAACTCAACAAAGAATGAGATCAGTAATCAAAATGAATATCTGGACCGTACGCTAATACCGTGCAGAAATAATAAAGCCTTGTGAAGTACCAGCTAAGCCGGGACACGGTGCATTTAGTTGGAAAACGCGTCGTTCCGCGAACGGCCCGCGCTGCAACCCCCCATGTAACCATGGCAACAGCTCAGCTCAACGCATCCCGGATTCCCGGGACCTCGAATGCGCTCTCATTTTACTAAATTAATTTCCAACTTACCTGACGGACGGCGGACCGTATCGATTACGATTCATTTTGCGAGTTTGTAGACTGGTCAGAAAGAAAGAAAGAAGAAAGAAAGAAAGAAAGAAATAATGTGGACGTAGTTGTAGTTGCAAGTTTTTATATTTACCGTCTAATTAAAGTAATACATTCACTTCCAAAAGTAGGTAAGGTATCGTGGTGACCCATAGTTTAAGGCGCCTGCTGCCCATGCATGAGGGCGCGGATTCGAAACCTGGCAAGTACCAATGTAACTTTTGCCGAGCTATAAGTACCACTATACTTTCTATAATTATTCAGACACCACTAAGATACGATGAAGGAGAACATAGTAAGGAAGCCTAGACTTTTAATTTCAAACTATAAGTTTGAAATCACATCCGCCTTGAGCAAGCGTGGTGATTAATGCTCAAATCTTCTCTGTGTGAGAAGAGGCCATGCCCAGCAGTGGGCACTTTTAGGATGATGATGATTGATGATTAGGTAAGGAGCAAATTCTTTTAATTAAGGGTGTAAATATATCCTTAACGTCACCGTGTCATCCACACAAATATCAAGAACTGTCTTTCATGCTTGTTTCTTCTTTTATCTAAGTAAAAAATATTTTAGATTTAGTGACGCGGTTATTCAGTGTACATAAAAGCTTGATTGATGATTTCAGATTTTTCAAATATCTACTCTTCAGTGTTTTACATTAAGTTAATTCGTCGTGGCTTGAGTAGCTATGGCTTATTAAGATGGGTGAGATACACGGGAGCGTCTTAGGTTGTATTAACGTTAATGAAGCACATATATGCGCTTTGACATGTCTGGCTTTGAGATCAATTATCTTAGTATTCGAATGCTAAAATGTACATGATCAAATAATATTTTGATTATAATATTCATCTTATGTGTGTGATTAGTTTTCTATTCGAGCTTTAGTGAGACTATGTTTATTCCTAGTTTGAAATTAATTGATTGGTTACTTTTTGATTGGTTACCTTTTAGTTTTATCTATACTAATATTATAAAGAGGTAAAATTTGTAAGTTTGTATGTAGGGGGTAATCTTTGGAACCGCTGGTCGGATTGCCAAAATTCTTTCTTTGACAGCTACAATGTTCCTGAGTGCTATAGGCTACAAATCATCACGCTACGATCAAATGGAGCCAAGCAGCGAGTGAAACCGCGCGAGAGTAGCTAGTTGTGAGAATAAAATCGGCAGGGGTAATATCCCGTTAACCAAACTTAAAGGTTTACATAGGCATGTTATATCGACGTCTCATTTACCCCATACATGTAAATTACAAATAATGTAGTATTCCTTCGACTGCTGTAATTCTTTCGACTGCACAGTTGGTGCAGTGGCTGGTCAAGCGGCTGCGGCTGTAATGTGTCGCGGGTTCGATTTCCGCACGAAACGACTCTTTGCGTGATCCACAAATTGTAGTCCCATGTGTGGATGTCTATCTGTAAAGTCAACCACGACACAGGTGGTCAACCTTGTGTGGGGTATCATTTAAAGGTGACGATATATAAACAAGGTGATTGCAGCAATATGCAAAAAAAATCTTTGCTATATTCTTGGTAATTCAGACAAATTAAAAGTAGTTGAAATGTGTGCCATGAATTGTAAGCATTGGTGTTGTTGTCATTGGGCAAATTATAAGAATAGTATTTTCGGAAACAGACCTCATTCGACTCAGTAAAATCCCAAAATTTCAAAATACTCATCCAGTATCATTTTCCTCACATCCATCGCGTGGCGGCGCTAGCGTCGAAGTCGTAACTTTTAGAATACAAAACTCTAATCTCACCTAGTATGTAGGTGTATACTAATTGTGAACTTATAAATAATAAAACAATGGAGTCGGCAATGAAATCTAAATCCTCGGAATCAGAAGTGAAACTATAAAAATAAAGTTCAGAATAGCACTGCATTATTAAACCTGACTCTCTTTGATTGAGATTCAGAAAATCCTTTGAGAAGTCTTAAAACGAGCAAGCACTTGTTTTTATTAAACCTTAGCATTCCTCTTAGGAAACTTAATCGCATCTTTAGTCATTCAGTTCCTGCATTTATTGGTGCTTTGCATTGTAATTCTAAACTGAACTATCTTAATGTCTGTCTGTTTGTCCGAGTGGATACAAGCCAAACTGCTAAGCATTGCATCTCGTCATTCTTATTATAACATCGACCCTGCCCGGCTTCCCACAAGTGCAAAGCTGAATTTACATTTTTTTTTTTGTTATAGTTCGGCAAACGAGCAGATGGATTACCTGATGGTAAGCAATCAGCGCCGCCCATAGACACCCACAACGCGCAACGGAAGAGTTACGAGTGCGTTGCCGCGGCGACCTCTCGCGCCCGGCCTTAGTCGAGGCCATGGTGCGGAGTGAGAGGAACTGGGACGCCGTCTCCTCCTTTTGTGAAGCGGTCATGCTCGCAAAGAGAGAGGCGGCCCGCGTGAGGGAGCAATCCTCCTCCTCGCGCCCCAGCAGCCGCAACTGGCGACACTACGGGCGTCGGGGATCGAGGGACGATCTCCGGCCACCGTAAGTACGGGCCTGCGGTCGGCGAGTAAGGGCAGCTCGCCGCCCGACCAGAACCAGGCCCGAGCGTACGGCGCGTAGCGTTCCGCGCGCGCCTCAAAGAGCCAATAGACCACCACAGACGGGGCCCTAAAGGGCTGATGTTCAGCCGGGGTTGCGGGGTAAGCGCAATGAGGTACCGCGACCTCGGCACAGAGCAGGAGAAGGAACAGGGGGGTTTTTAGTCAGTAAGAGTCTGACACTCCCTCCTGCCCGGCCCTGGGCGGGAGAAGTCATTTGATGATTTTCCCCTCACAAAAAAAAAAAAAAAAAAAAAAACGAGTGCGTTGCCGACCTCTTAGGGATTAGGGTTTTGGAGATTAAGGGATTGGGGAGGGGGAAGGGAAGGATTGGGCCTCCGGTGACCTCAGTCACACGGCGAAACACAACGCTGTGGTTGTTTCACGCCTGTTTTCTGTGAGGCCGTGGTATCACTCCGGTCGAGCCGACCCATTAGTGCCGAAGCATGGGTCTCTCACATTTATGGCTGTCAGACTATAACTATTAAAAAAGCCGCATCAAATTCCGTTGCGTATAGTTTTGATGATTGAAGCGTAAACAGGGATATAGGGTATAGTTACAGAAAAAGCGACGTTATATATATGTAGTTCGTTATTTATTATATGTCTTTGTCTATCGTATGTCAATGTCAATCGTCCTGCCTATGGACAGCAGCAATATCAAAGAGACTAAAAGTGTGTAGCCGGGCCAGGTTAATAATTTGCGTAAATAATGCAAGCGTTGTTCTTCAACAGTTTGCTGTAAGGCTGTGGTAATTACTCCAATTAAGTCGGTATATTCTTGCACTTTTAAAAGTGTGTTGATTTTCCGGCTCCTGCCCCGGCCGCTAATCTACATATAATCCCTGTATTTTGCAATGATGACGCGCCCTATTACTTGATACTCATACTGCAACTGGTGATGGTGGCTCTTAAATTACTCCTTACAAGTACTCCTTTGCCTACCCGATCGAAGACTAAAGGACTAGTGTTATGTTATAAATGTATAAATTGGGTAGTGTCCTAGGTCAAAAATTAATTAATTCGACGTTTTAATACAATACAATATTGAAAAATAACTATACTTTTATTCATCGATCGATCGATACACTAAGTTTTAGATTTTTTTTAGCTCATTATTCAGAAATAAGTAAGCTATTTGACGCAAAACTGTTATGACGTCATTCCTCAGTTTTTCATACAAATTTCATAGAAAAGTATCGTTTTTGACATTTGGATAAAAGTATTGAATTTGACTAGTTGGAAACTACCGTATTATGTACTTAATACTAGCTTCCGCTCGCGGCTTCGCCCACGTGGTATTACAATGAAAAGCATCTTATGTATTATTCCTTGGTATCTCCTATCTACATACCAAATTTCAACGAAATCGGACCAGAGGGTTTCTTGTGAAAAAAATTGGATCGTGGAAAAAGAAAGTAAAAATAATTTTTCTTTATTTTATTTATTTGGCACCGGACATTGCCACACAAACCCCCAAAGTACAATAATAACAGACAATATAATGCAATAAAAATAAACAAAAGTATGTGTACCTGTAATAATACAAAATATAACACACAAAAATAATATGTTATACTTATAATATAAAGGCAAAAAATATAATAAACTTATTTTTTACCTTCAAATTAAAAATGAATAAAAAGATGAGTTCTTTTCAAGACTAAAGATCTCTTTTAATCTTAAATCAGTGAAAACTTACAAAGCGCTTTAAATAAGTAACTGACAAAACCACGTTGGTAATTAGTTCCTTCCCCTTCTTCTTTCTGCCTTCTCCTTACACGTTTACTTCTCCTTTCTCGTTACGACTCATTCATGCAGAAGCTTAGCTCTCCCTAAGTGATCGATGACTCCCACACTTAATTTTAAGATTTTTCAAGAAACGAAACAAATAAGACAAGACAATCTCGATAGCCTTATCTTTTTCATTTCCTATTTCAAACTCTCGTCATCATATTACAGTCACTAAGTAAATTAAGTCATGAAAAATCAGCACTACTTTTAGCAGTTTTATTTATTTTTCAACTTGAGTAAACTTGGTGATTAGTACTCATTCTTTATCCGTGTGGAAGAGAACTCGATGACAATGAATGTTAAATGTGCGTATTTAAACCCTTTAGTTTAACCAACAATCAACGATACAAAAAAAACTTATACTTAGTCTTTATGACTTCAGTTTTAATCTTGGCAAAATACAGGCCTCTCCAATGGCACTTCTACAACTAAGCTGCAGGTCAATACACTAGGTCAGTATCAGACGATCTACTTCAAAGATCATCGCTTTTGCAACAAATGTAATCGGCTCAGTGCCATTTCAGCTTCCTAATTATTAGCTATAGCTATGGTTCTGTATTAGATCCTCCTATTTCCACATCTCGCTTGCGGGCTCGAGCAGCGGCTGTTCGGTTACCAACACGTAAATAAAAAGCCTATTCTCCTGAAAACATAAACTGATGACCAAATCGCATGTCCTTATATTTTAAGAATTCGCTAGGGCTCAGCATTAGCGCAGGGCTCACACATAAACATCTACATTAGAACATACACTGTTATACTCCACCTGATACTTCCTGCTCCAGTGTCCAGCATGATATGACACCTGCTAAGGTCCTCTAGACTTCAGACGCAAGCTCAGCAGATCTAGTTCCATTTCCAATTTGCATATGAAGGCTGGAGTCATACCAGTCTGCTCGTATCTCCAAACACAGAAAATAGGCGAACCGATTTGATACTTTGTACTCATAGGGAAATATTCAATATAATATTATAATTTATATAATTGAGTACAATTCCAAAATGTTCTTTAAGACCATTTATTATGTATGAGTACAGAGTTTCATTAATATCGGTCCAGTAATTTCCATGTTATTGATCTTTAAAAATGTCATGGAACCCGCCCCTCGTATACGCTCTTAAAGGCATGGGACGAATAAAATAAAACAAATATTTCCACAACACCTATTTTTTTATACTTTTTTTTAATTTTTTTACTTTTTTTGTTTTTTTATTTATTTTTTCTGCTACTTTCTAACTAAGACAAATAGAGGATAAATTTATGTCTAACATGTAATTTCGTAATACAATCAGATACAATAACAGTAAGACAATAGGTAACTATTGACTTATTACTACTAAGTAAAATTTTGACAACTTTTTTTTTAAATTTTGTGTTTTTAAATTTTTTGTTTCTTTTTTATCTCACTATTTTGGGAAGACACATAAAAGGACAAAAGTAAGCTTAACAGATCTTCATGATTACATCATACTTATTAACGATTGGCTTCCTTCAAATATTAACATTGAGCAACATTATCTACTATGACACCTACTTTAATATATTTTTTTTGACATTTTATTTTTATTTTTATGTAGTTTTCTAAGTTACACATAGATAACTTATGTCTAACATAAGGTTAATAATCTAAATGTACCGTAAAATAACATTTATATTTATATTACCGTCACCATCCAAATAGCACACTTCATTTTCGTCTTTTTTTACATTTGACGATTTTTTTGTTTTTTTTTTTGTTTTTGTTTTGTTTTTTTTATACTTACACATAGATAATTCAAATTATGCCTAACACAAAGTTATAAAATTATAATGTTTATGGTTGAATAGCCTATCATAAAATTAGAAATTGACAACCCAATTTTTTTACTTTTTGATTTTTTTTCTTACTTAGCAAGATACACAGAGAATACACCTTGTTTCTAACAAAGTTATATGAATGTGTGATTAACATTTAAATCTTCAGATAATATCTACATACATTGACATCAAGTTGAATCCTATCATTACTGAGAAGAGATTGAAAATATAATTTTTTTATCGTATTTTTTTATATTTTTGATTTTTTTGTCATCCTCAACTTTTTTAGATTTTTTTTCTTACTTACTAAGACACATACCTAGTCAAAACTACGTATGTCTAACATAAAGTTATATAAATATGTTCTAAACATAAACTTAGAGAAGGTAGCTACAGGTTTATAGTCTACTTATATTATATAGTTTAGTTTATACCTACATATTTTTTTACTTTTTTTATCTTTTTTGGTTTTCTGAATATTATCTAACAGAACTAGACATAAAAGATAATTAGGATTATTCCTAAACGATGTACTTGATCACCCATATTAATATTAACTAATTTGGAAATATTTTTGTTGTGGCCTAAGTTTCTTTTTAGGTAAACTACCCTCTTTGAATTTGCGTCTGTGACTGTAGGACAAAAACTGACAACAATTTTTGTTTTATAGTACAACGATTTTATTGGTCGTGTGTAATTTAAAAAAGCTACTGTAAACATCTTGGCCTATCATCTAACTTATATATAATAAATTACCTAAGCATCCCTATCTAAAAATCGCCTCCCATTTTCTATATTGTACAAAATTCTAATATGGGGTTCTTCTTGTGCAGGTGTAGATACCTGCAATATCTAGCTCAGTTTTAAAAACATTTCACGACCCCTCGTGTTAACTAATGTACAGGGTATTTTTAACTAACCTTTAATCTAGTAAGCGTTTAGTGTCAACGAGGACATTAGCCTATCTATAGCGATAGAGCAAAATCTACGCGGAAGAAGGCTAATCTAAACAATGAAACGCCTAGTACTACGTTGTGCTTGAGCAATTTAGATTTCAGGTAATGCAGTGGGATGCAGTGTGACGCGTCAGTTATTTTGTACTAAGACGTAATTCTTCCTGCACATTGTGTTCGATCGCATCCCCCTCAATAGCCACACCACACATCCCGCGTAGGTTTGGTCACGTTAATCTTTTCGCACCACACTATTTTACGTTCGTGTCTAGACTGCTCACGCAGAACGTCTCCTTAGTGAATAAATGAATATAAGCGAAAAGGTGACTGAATAAATCTAAGCAAATAATTACCTAGCGATGTAGCGTCAGCGTTTAATAATCTAACTCTATGTCGAATTATTATCAATTTTAACAATTAACCTATCTAAGGATCATCAATTAATATCAATCACAGCATCAACAGTATCATTCACAAACCAAGTAAAGTTAATATGTCAGTTAATAACGAACATACGTACTTAATTATATAAGTATTACATAAGACTAAAATCGGATGGATAGTTGAATCGATTGTATTATAGGTACACCTAAATGCGCGTGGGCCTTACACTAATTAAAATACTATCAAACCTGCCTGACCTAATTGTAATCATAAAAGAAGAGACCGAACACTAAAAGTATAATAAGTAAGCTAATTAAACCTACTTGAAATAAACTACGGGTAGTATTACCTAAGATTAAATGCTAATCATAAGCGAAAAAACATTCCCCAACCTACCTAATTGTATCGAAGTAAATGAACAATAAATACAAGGTATAAAGTGATTATGAGTGATGCACAACTAATCTATGCCAAGCAGTTGAAATACTAAAGCACAGTTCCTATTACAAGAATTGAATTTGACTGTATTTATAATCGGAATTCTAAGCTGCGTAAACGCGTCTTGTCAGAAGTAATATCGAGGTGACTCTTGGCCACAAACAGTTTTTTGAGAGTAATGACAGTATAAGCTTTGAATTTTATGATCTGTACAGTTAACGGATCCAACTCCGTAGTAGGAACTGTGCTTGATATTATTTACAAGGGGTGACTTACAATACTACTGTCCCGGCTTCACAAATTGACCTATTGAAATATAGCGGCACGACCTTTCGCGCTTATATACAAGGTATTTTCTAAAATTTGACCTTGGGCCCTACATATCTAACTAAAGAAGCAAGAGTTAACATTTCTTTATTTTGTCAAAGATCGTCCCAGCCCCATTGGCAAACAATCAATAGCGAAACTAATAAAACGAAATCACAAACAAACACACACACAGACGCAAGCGCTTAAACGCACACACAAATACACGCGCGCGCACACACACATACACACACACACACACACTCACAAACACGCACACACACACTTACATTTATATTAAGCTGAATAGTCACCTGACCCTGGTATTTCATATTAAGGAATGTAGAATACAGAATCAGTAGCATACATATAATTGCAATGGCCGTGAGTAGGAACAGATCCAAGGGACAAAGTAAAGAAATAATAAACTCCAAATCTTATACAGCGTAGAAGTGACACAGTATTAACCATAAATATAATAATTAAATGCAGATTGTCTTTTGAATGGTATACAGTTAGAGCGAGTGAGCAACCGGACTTTTAGGATTGGGCTTTTTAAAATTGGAGAATCGGGGACGGAGGTTATGGAGGGAGTTTTGGTTCTGGTAACCCCACTCACACGGCGAAACACGACGCTTTGATTGTCACGTCGGTTTTCTGTGAGACCGTGATATTTAATCCGGTTAATATTTGTTCCGAAGCATGGCTCCTCAAAATGGGCCAATTTGAGGAGCTAGTCTTAGTTCCCTTCTCTAGTTTTGAAATGGACAGTACCAAAAGTGTATTTTGGTTTATTGTTTATAAAATTAGTATCTAGATAATCATTTTTACAAGCTAGTGACTTCAAAATATTGAACTACTTTTTGTTTTTTATGGGTTAACACAACAAACGAGCAAACACTCCTAATACCACAAGTTAAAAGTGTGTTGCTGGCTATTTTTGTGGGTTGTTAGTGATTTAAAGATTAGGATTTGCTTGGTTTAAATAAATTACAGTGTCACTTCTACTCCTTACTTAACACACTACATATTTACAACTACTGAATTTCCCTTCCCTGATTTACGAATCTATTTATCTACCTATCATAGGGATTTCATTTATTTCTAAAATCTACAAGCTACATTTTTAAGCTGCATTTGTACAGGTAACAGCTCAAAAACCTTAAATAATGTACTAATTTTCATTATTTAAAAAAATAAAGTTACTATAATACTAGTAATGTCCTGTGATATTATTACTACTCTAATTCTCGACGAGTTTTTATATTGCAAAAATAACATATTGTTTTAATGAGCCAGAAAAATTATTTGGAAATGTGACAAGAATTTTGGGAAAGGCAGGCTAGTTTCACCCATACGAGTATTACTGTGTATACGGAATATTTAAACGCTAATTGTTAGAAGATCAATATCATTTAACGCATTTATAATAGTTGATTGTGTGTGTAATTAATGTGCTGATTAACGATTGTAAGTGGACCAGACCCCAACACTTAGCAAAGTAAAATTAAAGCTTTCCAAAAAAACTAATAAAACGAAATTAGTACATTATTTGGTTCGTGCGAATTATTCTATCTACAACAACAACTAAGTCTCCTGCCGCATTCTAAGAAGACGCTCACAAATAATCAGTCATTAATATTAATGGATCTGCACAAAATCACACTTCGACTAAATTCCTGATTTAATTCCAAATGCAAATGGCAAATTATTAATGCAACTAGATTACGTCTTCGACTTTCTAATCAAATATCTTTGTAAAAAATACGAAGGTGTTATTGTGTTTCATACATTTTCAATGTTACGACTTTTTCAGTAAAATTGAAAATACATGTTAAAGAAATTGTTAATTTGCATTAGTTGATGCGCTGGCGTTTATACCTATTTCCTACAGCTTTGGTACACAGTCTAATTTGTCGTTACCAGATTGCCTTTGGAACTATTTTGTTCAGAAATATTTATTAAATGTAATCTCATACTTATCAATTAACATTAATGATACATTATACGTAAGAGCGGCAATCAGACGCTACTTTTTGGTACCTGCCGCAGTGACGTCATACCTAACTCTATATATATCACACTTAAGTTTGACTTAAGATTTAGATAATATCGTTACAAACTCGGTTTACGCTAATCCTTGAAGACATATTGTGGTCTTGTTGTATGCTGATGATTGTAAACAGTAATTTCAATTTAAATTCGTAAGCTAGAGGTTCTCAATCTGCCTGTTCGATAAAAAAATGTAATTAAAAAAAAAACATAAGGATAAAGTTTACTTAATTTTTTTCCCAGTTCTGATTAAATCTAAAATTATAAAGAGGTAAAAGGAGACGGGGACTTCTGGGCCCTCACGTAATAAGTTGAAGTAGGGCTTAAAAAAATGGTTATTTTTTTCTATTTTACATAGTGAAAAATCAATTTATTTTACAATCTGGGAAATGAAAAATCCAACAATTTAGTTAGGGTTACGAAGTAATCGGATTATCGATTCAATTGTAATTAATAACTCTGTAACGAACAGAGTTCATACTATTTACGAAAATGATGTCACTGAATGATTTATTTAATTAAAATAATTAAATCATTTGAACTCACAGTAATAAGAGTTTAAACTGAGTTTAGAGTTTAAATATCAACATAATTAAAAATATTTTATCGATTCGTTTTTACTAATCGATTATTGTATTTTTAATCTGTGCTAGCTCTGACATGTATGACATGACACCGATCGACACTCGTTTCGTATCGTTTAGGCGTGTGCGTTCTGAGTGTTTTTATTTTCCTCCCATTTTTCTTATTGGTATTTTCCTCGGCCGGCTTTCCCACGGACCTTTGATTTTCCTCCTTCTACGACCTTTGCCTTGCTACCATTACCATACCGGACACGGAGAACTTCGCTTAAACGTTGAACTTGGACTTGCATATTTTAAATTCGACGAACAACCTACCGATAGGATATTGATCGACATTATGGATCGTTGTGTAAATTGTGGCATAGCGACTAGTCGCTGTAATACACTAGGACGTCGCGCGCGACGTCGCGCGCGAGCTTTGGATGACTAAATGATATTAGCAGTGATTCGAAAATGGCCAAAGGAGGAGGCTGACCTCCTCCTTGGCGAGCCTTACTGCATAAGCCTTGCCTGCTAAGTAAACTGAAAAGACGAGAAAGTAGGTAAACAAGAAGTAATCTATGCTGTGCAGTCGAAGGATGCATCTGGTTTATATTTGATATTTGTTTATATACAAACATAAATACATACAAATATACACACGTATACTATTAAAACCATTACCCGCCTCCGGCAATCGGGTAAAAATCACTATCGCACTTCAAAAATTGGCGAATATATATAGATTGTTACTTAACCTCACTTTTCTTAAATCTTTTATATCTCGGCTCCCAGATTGCCAATATCTGCGAAATTTTCAGTAATTGTTTGTTAATATAGTAGCTATCAAATGACACCAGTTTCATCTTTTTACATCTAGGCCCAAAATTGTATGAAAGCGTATCCGTCCCCTTTGTAAGTTTGTATGTAGGGGGAGAGGGCAATATTTGGAACCGCGGATTTCTAAAATTCTTTTACTGGTAGATAGCTACAATGTTCTTGAGTACTTTAAAATTATACTTGATTTGTGTATTTTAGTTTTTAAAATCCTTAGCTATTTGAAAATAATTTTATAATTTCAATGGCAGATTGTAACCTTAGAATATTTGTAAATGAGCTTATCTAAATTCGATTATGTAATTGAATAACCGATTTTATCGGTAACTATCTAACTAACTGCCACCATAGACAAATAGTAAAATCGGTAGTCGAAGACAATTGAATAATAAAGTCGATGTATCGGATTGACATAAACTTGGACATAATTTCAATACTTTTTTGAAACTGTCAAAATTGACAGGATTTTGCGCGGGATTGTGTTTTTAGTGTAACATTCTTGAAAATTAGTAAAAGTAATTGGAATTTTAACTTAAAAGGAAATCAATTAATGTTATTGTGTTTTTATATAAATATATATATTTAATTTTGATGAACACAATTACTGAGCCTGTCGTATGGTAATATTAGAAGAAACAGATTGACTATGATATTCTTTACTATTCGACTAGTGGTTATAAGTTATAAAATTGACAAGAGAAACCTCACTTAACATTTTATTATCTATCTACAAGAACGGTCCATATCCTTCAACTCGATCGTACGTTATTTACTGACCCTCGTACCTAACAGACGCAAACGCTAACCCCTTCGAAATCCGTAACTTAGACCCTGCGCCAAGCCATACTTATTTATTTCCTGTCAATTATTTGCTAATTTCTTTTTTTTTATTTCTTTTTTTTTGTTGTTTTTTTAAGACTTTTTCGTTTTATTTTTGGTACTGTTATTTACCTACTTATTTTTTATTTGTTGTTATTTTATAAGTACTTTTGTGAGACCTATGGTGAAACAAAGGGCTGTCACACAATATTTAATTTTATATGGCATAGTTGTCTTTTAAAATTTTGTTTCCTTTTTAGTATTTTAATTTTTTTTTGTGGTATTAGTATTTTTTTACACTGATGTTGCTAATTGTGTTGTTAAAAAAAAAGTAAAAATATTATTGTAAACGAAATTTTAAAGAATGATTTTATTTTATTCGTGTTCTGAACAACTTAAGACCCAGATAGATATGTCAACAATCAAAAACGTTTTTTTTACTCGACCCTTATAATTACAAGATGAAGACGTTAATGCTATTTTAGTATAAAAATCTATATACAAAGCTATCATTGTTAATATTATTTAGAATATTTTAGTGAACACTTTCGATGCTCAGACCTAATATATAAAGAGAAGTACTGTTATGATATGTAGACTAGTCGCAATGGTAAAAATTACACTATTTAATTTGTTTTTTTTTTTTTGTTTTATTTGTAGTTTACTTAACTATGAGTTTGTAACATTGCTGTGTTGGACAGTTAACCGAAAGCGAATTCAAATGTTTTATTGTTTGTACCAAATTGTTAATAAATTAGCAAATAAAATATATTGTATTGGTGGTCATCATTTGATATTTCAGCGCCCACATCTATGGCTAGGCTATACTTTGCCTGTTGCAGCGATACTATGTCACTTATAAATCAAGCTAACCCAGTTTTCCAATAGAATTTCACCAGTATTACTTTATAACAAAGTTGAAACTGATTTGTAAAAATAAATTAGCATTTAATACTGGCCTTTTTTTATTGTTTTGCAGTAGATTAGATACTACACTACTATCTAGGTCTTTAGTATGTCCTAACAGTCAACAGACGCAATTGGCACCCAACGTGGGACTAGATGACCGGAATGGTATAATTGATATAGTCAATTAATTAGTATTAATGTAGGTGATAAATAATCTACTTAATATTAATCTATTATAATTTATTTATACAAAACACTCCACGAACACTTATGCACGTAAAGGAGTTTTGCGAAATCATTGAAAAAGCTTTGGTAGCTGTGTGAGTTGCTCGAAATTTTTGATTCTGTATTTCAAATTCATATCATTAGACTTAGTTTTGCAGTATTGTTTCAAATTTGATATTAGGCCGGCTCATTGTACTACTATAAACAATTTATTACTGTTTTATCAAGTTATATATATCAATATTTGAATACAATATTAAAGATACATATCATCAAAGCACGCATGAAATAGTTTGACGAGAAAGTTTATACGAGATCGGATTGTGGCACAAAGCAGATTCGACGTTCTAACATCGGCGATGTTGTAACTGATGGCGAAGATCTAGTTTTTTTGTGTTATTTAAACTAATAGTGACGAACCACCGATCCTAAAACTGCCGCGTCTACTTGTAGTATGTGTTTCTGCTTGATATATCTCCAATATCCGAACGACCTTCTTAGGCGTAGAAAAGGTTATAACAGTTACTAATTAATCTAAAAACGCAACAAGCTGATATTTCACGGCTGAATCTGTTGCTGTTCCGACTAAAAAAGCTACTATATACATATGTATACTAGGTATTATATTTTGTTATTTTGGCAAGCAAGCATTTACCAAATATTTTCAATAATTTCGTTTTATATCTCTCTCTCTTCTTTGTGCCTACTATGCTGGTAGCATCACATTTCAGCTTTCAACAAGTCTGTCTTATCTTAACTCTTAATTTTTAACTTATCTTACTTAAATAACTAATAAAATTCAGGAATATAAATCTAAACTTTTTTTCTTCTTTTTTGGGCACTAGCCTATTTTGTTTTTTTTTTTTGTTTTTTTTAGATTCTTGGATGCCTCTAAAAGATCCGTCAGACAGTTTAAATCCTACGATTGATGAAATGGCAGCGACGATTAATTATCCCGATGGCGCACTAGGAAAGTGCACCTTCAGGTATAATCTACGGTCGATGCAAGACAAAACACCAATATATGGTAACCAAAACCTAAGTACTATGGCCCCTGCCCACCTAATGCAGACAAGAGGTGACTGGCATACTCAAAGTAGGCCCCCATACAACACCGCTAGCATATAATCTAGAGGTCATTGGATGGGAAAACCTACTTCTAGCTGCTTGAAGAAAGACCGATATTCCAAGCTTATCAGGGCAAGTCCGCAAATACGGTCAAGACCCCAACTAGCTATGGAATACTTCCTTCCCCCGAGTCTCCTTCTGCCACTCTTGCGAATCTCCACTCAAACCAGCCAATTAAGGCAAGAATGAGTTGGGAAGTCTGTCCTTCGTCAGTGTTCACTCCTACCGGTCCCAAAGACAAGCTGGAGATGAAGAACAAGAAACCCCTGGAGTCAGGTCCGTGGGGTCGCCACTGCCCAACAGCTCGCCACAAGCTGCCTTGCGGATATTTATATACATTTTTTTGTACTTAATATGTACGTAGAAGGTTTTTTTTTGCTTTATATGTACATTTAAGATAATAATTGTATAAATGAATGAATCATTTTAATATAATCATACTAAACTAGTTACTAACACACTAATTCATCATTTTTTTGTTATATTATACATATAATTTATATAAGATTTGATATATGAATGTATGTAAACTAATATTTTCTACTTATTGTTTTGAAATGGACGATTTTTGGAAAATTTTATTATGGATAGTATCCGCTTTTCATTTACTCTATGTAAGTATTGTTTTTGTTAAATGCCTAATAGCCTTTTTTATCTACACTACTGCAGACATAGTCTATGACAATTTTATTACCTATGTTGCGTATTTGGAATTAAACTATTTACAAGGTATAGCTAGTAACTAAGTGTATTTAAAAAACTTACCTAAACACAATCACGTATCAAAACACTACAAAAACTTTAAAGCTTTGGCCCGGACAAAGGAAAATGGGCGGTATCCTAAACGCTGTAGTATTTTGGGCTATATTCACTGATTAATTTCATTTTTATTATTTATGCAAATTATTATTAATCATTGTCAAGTTATATATGTGTTGTACCTATATTTTAAGTATATATAAATGTAGATATAATAACAGTATATATATTAATATTTCGTATTAGAATATGTATAGGTATATAAATGTATATATAAGAGGTTATGTGAAATGACAATACCATATATGTTACACATACATAATACATATATATAGTATATATACTACAAACCTCAGGACACTCCAAACCCATTGCCCTCTCAAAAACATAGCAAACAATTTTTTAAGGCAAAATTTACCAAATCATACTAACATGTATGACTAATATGAAAATGATGTGAATTCTGACTAATATAAAATGGTTACAAAATATGAAAGTTCGCAGTAAAAAAAGGGATAGAAATTTGAACTTACAGAAAGACTTTGAAAAGAACATTTTGATATGTGATTCGCAGTGTAGATGTTTACTGCTAGCTGCATGATGACCCTTAGTCGCCTTTTACGACACCCTCGGGGAAGTAGGGGGTGGTGCTATTCTTCGCCGACACCACACGGGACTTTTTATGTACAAGTTACTTAGTACATAAGGTTGGGTAATACGGATGGGTCCAGTAGCTATTGTTATACTACCTGAGCGTACGGCGCGTAGAGTTCCGCGCGCGCCTCAAAGAGCCAATAGACCACCATAGACGGGGCCCTATAGTGCAAGTGGGGCAAGCGCAATGAGCACAGCCACGGCCCAGAGCAGGAGTAGGAACGAGGGGTTTTTGTCAGTAAGAGCTGAGCTATTATTATACTCGATTCTATGCTATTTAACAAAGGCAAATCTTTACAATATTTTTGCTTTTACCCAAAAAAGATGCATTGATTTCTGCGTCGTGTGAATTCGTCATAGATTTATGATTTGAAACTTGGTTTTAGATAATCTTAAACTTACCTTTTCTACCGTTATTGTCCTACAATTTAACATAATTTATTTTGTAACAATTTTTTTTTTTTTTGAATTTGCAAAATCACCGGTACGTGTTTATACGTAACGCCATCAAAATGTGATCTTTATGGCGTCTTCATTGTGGAGGGATGGAGTGTGTGTGATGTCCTTCACGCTGCTGTGTGTCTCGGGGTCCAGATGAAAGCTTCAAATTTTGTAGTATGACTACGAAGTTTCCTGCAAAGGAACATACATTTAGTAAAATCTTATCAAAGTTACATAAGATGAACTTGATGAAAAAATTTAAAATGGGCTGGGCTTCGTAAACGCTTAGAAAAGGCATACCGTCGTACATATTGCAAAATAAATGTTCAATGTACTTTCTCTCAAATCTACTTTTTTTATAACTTTTTAATTTTAATTTTGATGCGGTCGAAATTGTTTCACAGAATAGATAGGAAACGTACGTTAAAAATATTTTTGTCCCATAAAATATTTTCTCCCAGTACGCCGTTTTTTACTCTCCTGTAAATTTATCATTTACATAGAACTGATTCATAGATGAATGACGATACTCGGTCCAGGGCTCATTTATTATTACAAAAAATAGAAAAAAAATCTACCAGTCCTTACTTTAAACTTTGAGGTCTACTTCGTGAAGCAGTGGATCCAGTAGTTTCCAGGATTTGGATTTTTTTCTTCACGTTCCAAGCAGATAGCACACCGTCCGGCGTTTGTGCCAAGACCTTTCTTTTTATACGTAGTTTTCTAATAAAACAAAAAATATAATTAACTATTCTTCTATTTACTAGTTGTCCCTGCAACAAAGATATTTTTTCAAAAATTTGTTACCGTTTTATTTATATATAATACTTAATTTAAAAATATACATAGTTCCTAATAGGACGAGTTTAATAGAAACATTTTTGATTTTTTTTAAATAATTTTACTGAGTATGCTTTTACGCTAGGCTTAGTTCAAAGATCAATTTAAAATCAGTACCAATTGGGTAGTTTCCTAGGTCAAAAATAAATTAATTCGACGATTCAATATAACAAAATATTGAAAAATAACTATACTTTTATTCATCGATCGATCGATATTTTTAAGAAAAATGTTAACTACTTGACGCAAAAAGCTCTGTTTTTTATACAAATTTTATAGTATAGTTTTTGACATTTGGATAAAAGTATTGAATTTGACTTGATGGAAACTACCGTATTGACATAAACATACGGTTGAAGTCGGATGATCAAATGGGGTCGCGGATGCAAGCACAATAAAGTTCAGTGGCCCCAGCCCAGAGCAGGACAAGGGACAGGGTGGTTTTTAGTCAGTAAGAGTCTGACAGTCGCTCGCGCCGGGAAAAGACGTCATTTCATGACTTCTCCCCCTCAAAAAAAACGATGGGCGTGTCCTATTAACATAACGGGACATAATTTATGAAGTGGGTGTTAACTTCGAATACCCCTCTGAACAATAAAAGCGGTTTATGAGTCTTGTTGTCGCGATCTCAACCGGGCATGAACTAGAGTTTTTGTTTGGAATAGTTCTCGTCGAATAAAATCATTATATTAAGGGCTGATTTTTCAATGGTTAGATAAAAGTTAACTGGGGAATTATTATGATACTGTCGCGTCAGAATGTTTGTGTAAGACAGTGACAGCAACAATTTTATTCCTAAGATAAAATTTATCTGACCATTGAAAAATCAGCCCAAAATATAATAAGTATTATTATAAACAAGCAATTTTGAAAAAATTACTAAACGAAATAAAGATACGGTTTTTTGTATGTTTTGAAGTGCTTGTGTTGCAATTCTTTTTTAATTCCTTTTATAATTTTAAATTTCAAATTACCGGAATTTCTAACAATTACTTGAAATGATTTGTATATATGAAAATTTTCGTATTAACTCACAGACTTGTTGTATTTAATAATAATTTATTTATTTAGACCAATATTTATGCTCTGTGAAATGATACAAATATTATAATAATATAATAATACTTTTTTCATATGTAATTCATTTGAAAATAATGACCACTAAATATTGATAAAAATAAATAGGTATAAAACACTATTTCTGCCCGCGGCTTTGCCCGTATTTATTACCAGAATAAAAAATATGTGGTCCAAGACTAAAATCTATTTCTATATAAAATTTAATTCCGATCCGGTCAGCAGTTTTTACGTGTAAGACCATTTCAAAAATTAATCCATCCATAAAAACAAACTTTGGCTTTTATTTAAATAGGATGGAAAGTAACTACTATGCTTAATTTAGATTTTTTCTTCAACCTTAAGAAACCGAACGCAAAACCTGGATGCACGTGCTAGTACCGGCATCGGACCAGCAAATACATAGGCAATTTAGCATAGAATAAATAGTACATAAATTGGACTTACATTCTCAAGAATGCGACGGTCATTTTCTTTGAGCGGTAATTGTTAGGCAGATCTGCCTCTTGCAAGGGGATCAGATGCTCTTTTTCACGATCTTTGTGCTTGAAGTCGTTGTTCAATATTTTCGTCGTAAGCCAATTATGATTCTTCAAATCAACGGTTAGGCGCTTGTTTATAATTGAATTAAGATGTTCGTTATAAAGGCTTAACCTCTTTTCGGACTCCATAGTTAGTCACAAATTCACATTATCAAAAAAAGAAACAAATAAAACTAAGAAAATAAATATACTGAAGGTATTTGTGTACGCTATAAAATCCAGACGTAAGGGTACAGAGAGGAATAAAAAGATTAGAGAAAATTAATGGAAATAGAAAGTTTTTAGAAGTCGGAGCCTTCCCGGGGGCTAGGAGACGACGGGGTACCCGAGTGGCGGTCCGATGCAGACTGAGGCTGCTGAAGGCAGTGTTGTATCAGGAAAGGACCACGACACCGCTTCAAAGGTACAGCCCCTGAAATCTCCCGGCCAATCGGCGAACGCTGCGCGCGCTGCACATTACCAACCCTTTGTCTACATTACATTTTTTTCACAACTTCCCTTTACATTATATACCTAAACCACATACACATAAAGTTTCGAATTCCATAAACATTATTCCATATAAATGTAGTTGTGAGTTGTTACTATTTTGAATAGAAATGCATACATATACAAAGTAAATACTTGATGAGCCTTTGCTGCAAAATACATATACAATACATAGGTATATAAGTAAACAGTTTTTACACGATCGTATATAGTTACAGAGACAGGATATTAAAATTCACGGAAAGACTTTACAGAAAGCTTTCATTTAATGGAAGGTTCCATTAAGTTATATATGTAAATATTCAAGCTAAAATGGCCGCTGTTTTTATGTAAAGTATAACCCAAACTGTTTGTTCTTGTCTTTGCCTGCTTGTCATCCGCCATTCGCTCAAAATGCCAATAAAATACTGATTGAAAAAGAGTAACTATGGAGTTTCTTACTCGTTCTTGTCCATCGGAATCTACACTTTAAATAAATAGCTTCACTAACACCCGGTTTCTGAAAGGCTTGTCAACGCTAAAATTAACTAATCTCCTGTTAAATCTCTTGTCAAGTCATCTGTTTGGTTGTTGATAATTCAGTTAACCATCAGATGACTTGACAAGAGATTAAATTGATTTTAACATTGATCGGCCTTTCGGAAACCGGGTGTGACACTTTTATCTTTAAACTGTTTAGCATTCTAAAGTGCCTGTAAAGGTACCTTGACTACTCTGTCCTTGTCTCTTGTATTAACGTTAAGTACCTATATAACGTATAAAATCAATATTTTTCTTTTTTTCAATAATATGACTTATTTGCATTCTTATTGACAGTCTTAGATAAGTTTTTTTTTAATACCTTAAGAACCACTAAATACTTATCACTTTAAATTCTGGAGCTAGCTATTGTCTAAATCTAGTGTAGAACTGTAGAGTAATTGCATTTGACATTGGTTTTTAGTAGGTAGGTATTATGTGTATGTATATACGTAAAAACTACGAAACTTGTTTATATGGAGGAACTCTTGTTTTTAATGGCATAACTGAGGATTATATGTGCACACATATAAATAATATTATATACAATGTAATACTCACTTTTCACTTTAAAGTGCATCCTTGAAGAAAAGACTCCACGAACCCTTGAAATCATAATTTCCGGATTGAAAACGCTTCAACCAGATTTGTGCTAATCTCACCGACGCTGAACTAGGTCCATAAACAACGCAAACCTTTTTCGCGGCTTGCGTTATATTTCTACCTCTTTTGAAGTAAAATTTTAAAATGTATCGAATTAGTAATGAATTTTAATCACTGTCTTGACCGTACGAAAAACAAATGCACACATTTTCCTAATTTGAATATGGAAATAGGTATGTTCTTTAATAGGTATTATTTTCACCGTGGGAGAGCCATGCTTCGGCACGAATGGGCCGGCTCGACCGGAGTAATACCACGGCCTCACAGAAAAACTGACGTGAAGCAGCGCTTTAGTTGTGTTTCGTCAAGTGAGTGAGGGCACCGGAGGCCCAACCCCCCCCCCCCCCTCCTTCTCCTCTGGAGAATCCCTCTCTGGACGTCCACGCTCAGGGCTCAACCACCCTGATCGTGGACGTTCAGGCCGCCCCACGTCATACTCTGGGGGGGGGGACAAAACTGCGCGCGCTCGAGGCAAGAGCAATACAACTTTGGCGGCTCCTGCCACGTTGAACGTGGACTTCTGCAACATCAGGGGATTACACACTAACCTCGATGCTGTTCATCACCACCTTCAGACAGCAAAGCCGGCCTTGCTCTTTTTGACTGAGACGCAGATATCGTGTCCGTTGGACACAGCTTACCTCACCTACCCTGGGTATGGACTAGAACATACCTTCCTGCCCAGGGCCGGGGTGTGCGTGTACGTCAGGGACGTTATCAGCTCTCGTCGCCTCAGAAATCTTGAAGGTCGGGACCTTTCCATCTTATGGCTACGTGTAGACAGCAACGACCACCCTCGCATCTACGCATGCCTTTATAGGTCCCATAGCGGTGATAGCGAGACTGACCGACTTATGGAACACATCCAGATGGCTGTAGATCTACTGCAACGGCAGATACCCTCAGCGGAGGTCGTCATACTTGGTGATTTTAATGCCCATAACGCCGACTGGCTTGGCTCTAGTAGGACGGACCACGCGGGGAGATCTGTCCACGACTTTGCCCTTGCTTCTGGCCTAACACAACTGGTTACTGTACCCACACGAATCCCAGATGTGGAGGGCCAGAGGCCTTCACTGTTGGACCTTCTGCTGACCTCTCATCCGGACGGCTATAACATCACAGTTGAAGCTCCTATTGGCTCATCAGACCACTGTCTCGTCCGGAGTATGGTGCCTTGTGCGTGCACGTCGCGTATCAAAGTTGCTCGCGGTCGCCGAGTGAGGCACTACAGGTCAGCAGATTGGGATGGGATGAGATCCTTTTTTTCATCCTACCCTTGGAGACGAGTTTGCTTCTCGCAGGATGATCCCAACGCCGCTGCTGTCTCTGTTGCTGATGTGGTGCTGCAGGGGATGGAACTGTTCGTTCCGCCCTCTGTGGTCCCCGTCGGTGGCAGATATCGACCTTGGTTCGGCTCTGCTTCTAGAAAAGCTTCATGCAAGAAGCAAAAGGCTTACCGAGCCTGGGCTGATGCGGTGGCGGCACGGGATGTAAATACCAGCGCGCTAAAAAAGGAGTACAATTTTGCCTCCAGGTCCTTCAAAAGAGTCATAGCGGGGGCCAAGTCAAAACATATCGGTAGAATTGGGGAGAGTCTTGAGCGCCTTCCGTCAGGAACTCGTGCGTTCTGGTCTCTCGCCAAAGCTATCGAAGGCAATTACTGCAGACCATCATTCCCACCTCTGCACATGGGGGGAGAATCGTTGGCACACGACGCAAAGGAAAAAGCTCAGCTTTTAGGTAAATTCTTTGCGTCAAATTCGACATTGGACGACGGGGGACATGAGCCGCCGGTTCTGCCGTGGCGCGGGTGTAATATGCCGGATATTCGGTTTCACCAGCGCTCGGTACGATTGGCGCTCATGTCTCTTGACGTCCATAAGTCAAGTGGGCCTGACGGAATCCCACCCATTGTGTTAAGGATATGCGCTCCAGAGTTGGTACCAGTCTTAACACGTCTTTTTCGGCTCTCATACCTTTCAGGCGTAGTCCCGAAGGTATGGAAGACAGCTCTGGTCCACCCGATCCCTAAAAAAGGTGATCGCGCAAACCCGTCTAATTACAGACCGATAGCCATAACTTCAGTCCTCTATTAACTGCCAGCTCCTTCGGTACTTGGAGGATCATCAGCTTCTTAGTGACCGACAGTACGGTTTTCGTAAGGGTCGGTCCGCTGGTGATCTTCTAGTTTATCTGACACACCGTTGGGCACAGGCGATCGAGTCCAAGGGGGAGGCTATGGCAGTCGGTTTGGATGTAGCGAAGGCCTTTGATCGGGTTTGGCATAAAGGGCTTCTTGCGAAACTACCTTCCTATGGGCTTCCCGAGAAACTGTGTGAATGGGTTTCCAGCTTCCTTGCAGACAGGAGCATAAAGGTCGCGGTCGACGGTGAGTGCTCTGACTGCTTGCCTGTTAACCCTGGTGTCCCTCAAGGCTGCGTACTATCGCCCACTCTGTTCCTCCTCCATATCAATGATATGTTGCAAATTAGTGGCATTCATTGTTATGCGGATGACAGCACGGGTGATGCCTTTTACGCCGGCCGTAATAACATTTCTCGGGAAAATGTCATCAAGAGTCGAAACAGGCTTGTGTCTGAAATCGAGACTTCTTTAGAGAGAATCTCAGATTGGGGTAGACTTAACTTGGTCCAATTTAACCCCGCAAAGACACAGGTCTGCGTGTTTAGAGCTAAAAAATTGCCGTTGGTCGTATCCCCTCAATTTCAGAGCACCCCCCTCACAGCCTCGGCCGGTATTGGGATACTTGGCGTCGACATATCGAGCGAAGTCCAGTTTCGCGGTCATCTAGAGGGTAAGGCCAAGTTAGCCTCGAAGAAGCTTGGTGTGCTCAATAGATTGAGGCATTATTTCACCCCGGAGCATCGCCTGCTACTTTACAAGGCGCAAGTTCGGCCCCATATGGAATACTGTTCTCATTTTTGGGCGGGGGCACCCCAGTACCAGCTTCTCCCTCTGGACCGCATTCAACGACGAGCTGTCCGAATTGTCGACTGCTCTGTTGTCTCGGACCGGCGGGACTCTTTGGCACTGCGTAGGGATGTAGCCTCGCTATGTATTCTCTATCGCATCTATCACGGGGAGTGTTCTGAGGAATTGTTTGGTTTGATCCCCGCCGCATCTTTTCGCCATCGTTCCACGCGAAAGATTTTTCATCCCCATCACATAGATGGTTGGCAGTCAACAACTGTGCGTTTCACCCGAAACTTTCTGCCCCGCACAGCAAAACTTTGGAATGATCTTCCGGCGGCGGTATTCCCGAACCGATACGACCTTCAAACCTTCAAGAAACGAGCATATTCCTTCTTAAAAGGCCGGCAACGCACCTGTGACTCCTCTGGTGTTGCGGATATCCATGGGCGGCGCCGATCGCTTTCCATCAGGTGATCCGTCTGCTCGTTTGCCACCTATTCCATAAAAAAAAAGGTATTTGAATTTTCAATGATACCAAAACCAGCCAGATACTAATAGTATCTGGCTGGTTTTGGTATCATATATGGTCTATAGCCAAAGAGGTTTTATTACAAGTTCAAACCTACTACTACGTATGAACCTTTTTTTTTTTTGTCAGGGGAAAATCATCCAATGACTTCTCCCGCCCAGGGTAAGGCGAGAGAGAGTGTCAGACTCTTACTGACTAAAAACCCCCCCGTTCCTTCTCCTGCTCTGGGCCGAGGTCGCGGTGCCTCATTGCGCTTACCCCGCAGCCCCGGCTGAACATCAGCCCTATAGGGCCCCGTCTGTGGTGGTCTATTGGCTCTTTAAGGCGCGCGCGGAACGCTACGCGCCGTACGTAGACCCGCGCTTACGGTGGCCGGAGATCATTTCTGGGGGTTGTTTGATGGCTAGAACTGGAAGGTGGGTAATGATACTTTCGGCTGTCAGTAAATGTCTCTCAGAACTTAGACTCATTAGGTATGCAGAATATTATGTACGACTACAAAGCTGTTAATAGTTTTTAAACGTTCAATTATTTCTTTTGGGAATTGAAGTAAGTATATCTACCTAAGTGTGTCGTGGTGGCCCGGAGATAAACGGACTTGCTTCTCATGCATAGGAGTGCGTTTCGAAATCTAGCAAGTACCAATGCGACTTTTTCTAAGTTATATGTACTTTCGAACTGTACTTAGACACCATTGACAAACGGTGAAGGAAAGCATCGTGAGGAAACTTGGACTTTTAATTGAAGTTTGAAATCACCAATCCAATTAATGCTCAAACCTTCTCCATGTGAGAAGAGGCCTTTGCTCAGCAGTGGACACTTAAAGTCTGATGATGTGTGATGTGAGATCTAAGCTACGCAGCGGCTACGGCGTAGTAATCGCCTATGTCGTAGCTGTAGACTGCATTGCACATTGCATCGTTAGCAGTTTTAAATTTTTACTAGGTATATTCTTATTTTCTTTTTAATTTTAACACCAACTAAATTATGGTACTGTTTATTTGGAATTCTAGTGTAGATTGAAGTGTGGGAGAGCCATGCTTCGGCACGAATGGGTCGGCTCGACCAGAGTGATACCACGACCTCACAGAAAACCGGCGTGAAATAACCACAGCGTTGTGTTTCGCCGTGTGAGTGAGGTTACCGTAGGCCCAATCCTTCTCCTCCCCTAATCCCTCCTAAATACCTAAATCTCTAAATCCCTAATCCCTAAAACGTCGGCAACGCACTCGTAACTCCTTCATTGCGAGCGTCCATGGGCGGCGCTGATTGCTTACCATCAGGTAATCCGTCTGCTCGTTTGCCGACGTATTAAATTTAAAAAAAAATTATGGAACAGAAAAAGAACACACTTTACAGTAAACCATTTATTTATTAATGTATGTACGTTATGTCCATGTTAGACAGAATATCAACAAAATGTACATAAATATCCTAACGACAGTATACAAAAACTTCATATTTTAATTAATGTAATATTTTCTTTTACACCTCTAAAATATTTGATTTCGAGTAAATATTAAAAAGCCGACGGAAAGCTCCCGACGGTATGGAACAGCGATATAATACTGTAAAACATATCATTCTTAACTTTCTTTTAATTTGCCTTTTACAAAACAATATAAAACGGCATACTTAGTATTAGGAAGGGAAGATTTAGTTATAGTTCGCAGCAGTTTTATAGTGGCATTACATTATTAAATAAACAGTGAACAACGTAATACGTCAGGGCGCGCGTACAGGCGACGCGACGCCGCCACCAGAACGTTTGCGTTGCATATCAATATTTTACTGTTTTAAGGGATTTAACGCGCACGTACACTTTTTATTTGTTTTTTTGCTTAATGTTTCGGCAGGGTAACACCTGCCATGGTCACCAGTCTTTCTATACTTTATATTATAAAGCTGAAGAGTTTGTTAGTTTGATCGCGCTAACCTCGGGCTTGCGGGGTAAGCGCAATGAGGCACCGCGACCTCGGCACCGAGCAGGAGAAGGAACAGGGGGGTTTTTAGACAGTAAGAGTATGACACTCCCTCTCGCCCGGCCCTGGGCGGGAGAAGTCATTTGATGATTTTCCCCTCACAAAAAAAAAACCTCCGGAACTTCTGCTTCGAATTGAACAATTATTTTTGTGTTTTTTCGTCCATTTATCGGCTTATAGGCTATAAAACATCACCCTGGATGGAGGAGCTGAGCAGCGGGTGAAACCGCGTGAGAGTAGCTAGTGTTTGTTAAGTCCTGTAAAATAGTAAAATATACAAATAATAGGTAGGTACTTATAAGTTTTTGTTGCATGCTGGAGGCAACCTATAATTAATTAAGTCAATACTTAGCACTTATGATATCACAAAAACATTGTAACAAGTGTTGTCCAAAATAAACAAGAAAAATATTTTAATAATATCTGATCAATTGTAGTCTTTATCCAAATTTAAAATATTAATTAATAATGTTTTTTTTTGTTTGTTTTCATAATTATTTGTCTTTTGCAATCAAATCTTAGGTTTATTCTGTCTCCGTCTGAACCTTATTTACCGAGGTCTTACTTTTAAGACACTGCTTTGAGTGCAAATATTATTTGACAATCATCCGACTTATACGTGTATATTAATTACTATAACAACCGCGTGCATGACACCTTCGACCACATTCGTACTGAATTCCGTGATCCCTAAAGAATTTCTGTACTTCCTGTTCATCTATACTTCTATACTAATATTATAAAGAGGTAAAATTTGTAAGTTTGTATGTCTGTAAGTTTGTATGTCTGTAAGTTTGTATGTAGGGGGTAATACAGGCGCAGAGTAGCCAGCCACTCTCTAAATGAATCCTGTAGAACACCGCAAGTGTTCTACAGGATTCATTTAGGAGAGTGTGCGCAGGAATTGCACGATTTGATTACGCAATCCCCATTTCACCTTCGGACATCCCGGCGTACGGCAAATATCCACCCTTACGTTGTTGAGACACCTGCGGCCCGGACTAAGCGCTTTGCCTCGTCATTTATACCGCGTACATCGAGGGATTGGAACAGTTTGCCGGCTGCAGTCTTTCCGTCCAAATATAATTTAGGTGTCTTCAAGGCTAGAGTGAATAGGCTCTTAATAAACTAGTGCGCCTTACCATCAACGATTGCATCACTGCTTACCATCAGGTAGGATCGCAGTCAAGCACTAGATTATAGAAAGTAAAAAAAAAAAATCTTTGGAACCGCAGGCCGGATAGCCAAAATTCTTTCATTGATAGATAGCTACAATGTTTCCGAGTGCTATAAAAAATCGCGCTACGATCAAATGTAGCTGAGCAGCGGGTGAGACCGCGCGAGAGTAGCTAGTATTTAGATAAAAATATAGTTAAATATGCTTCAGCACGAATGATTCGGCACGACCGGAGTGATAACTCAATGGTATCCCACGGCCTTACAAAAAACCGGCGTGAAACAAACACAGCGTTGTGTTTCACCGTGTGAGCGAGGTTGCCGAAAGGCCGGCCAATCCCTCCCTAATCCCAAAAATGTCCAAGCCCCTAATCCTAATAAGGTCGGCGAAGCACTGGTAGCTCCACCGTTGGTGCAGGTGTACGGACACCTGCACCAACGGTCGAAGAAGAAGCTCGTTCGCTGTCCTATAACATTAAAAATAATTATATATAAAAATAATTATATTACCTATTAAATAAAAGGATAAAATAATTATCACCCGTTTTGTTCGTGGCAGCGTGACCTAAACACGGCTGACCTAAACAATGCCTATATTAATTAATGTACATCTGATTAACCGACTTAAGTATTTCTTTTACCTAATTAAAAGCGTTAGATATCGGTGATATAACTAAAATCTAAACGCAAGTTAAAGGGCTACAAACATAAACATTTTTGACTTTTATTAGCTTTTTGAAGATTTAAGGTCTCATAGTTTGTTAACGAATGGGCTAATTTAATTTATTTTTCATCGATAGCGTCTCGAAAAATATTAATACCTTCAATAAAGAAAAAGTAATTTTACTGAGTACTAGCCTTCACTGTAATCGTGGTTCTAGTGAGTACCGACTTCCATGTTAACTATGATGGGTAATAGGTACTCCATCTACCGTAGTTCACTAAATACCTACACCCTTATGTACTAAGGGTGACAAAAATGCATGGAGAGCTTAAGGTCGACTATTGACTGACAGGTTTTGCATAACGCTACCATTGATAACTAGATGGCGCTGCTTTTAAATGAAAATAACCCTGCAAAGCTTGAATACTTTACACTGCAGAGGCACACAATAAGGTTTTTAATGGTTAAAATAATAATTAAGAAACAATAATATATTTATATTCGAATACACATTAATTATGTTAATTTTCTCATTTCCGAGGACTTAATATAGCGCCATCTAAGTCAAGTCAAGCAAACCAATTAAAAGATGGCGTCAATAATTAATAAAAGACAATAATAAAAGTTATAAACTAACCCTCATTTTCGACGTTATAAAAAATACGATCGGTAGCTCGGATGAATAAGAATGATAGAATAATGACGTCGAAGGGCACCGGTTCCATTCCGGGTTATTATTTTTAAATTTAGGTTTTTTCACAATGGTTTTTTTATATAAAATCAATAATAATAATATATAAATAAAATATTTGACGTTTAATATTTATAAAAGATAACAAAAATAAATATATATATTATTTTAGAATAAAAATATATTAATAAATCTATATAAATAACTTTTATAATATGTGCTAACTATTAATGTAAAAGTAACATATTTTCTTACAGATTAATACTAATACTAAGTTTAATTCTCATAAAGGATAACAAATAAAACTATTTTAGTGACATTATAATTTCAGACATTTATTTCTTAAAACATAATATTTATTTCTTTTTTATATAGTGTATACCCTAACCTAATAACTTTTCAGCTAACTGACACATTATTTAATACACTTTTTATAAGATTAATAAGTATTTTAAATCAAAATTGTGTTGTGCTAGTCATTTATTAGTCAGTTTTAAACACAGTGTTATAATACGATTCTATATAATATGCAACCTTACTTCTGCAACTATTTTACCTCCCCATAAAATTTAATTAAAGTATTGACTGAAGTGATTCATTTTGTGCATCATGTTATGGCAAAGGCTCATAGCTTACGTATTCGTTCCAGAACAAGGAAGAAATTGAAGCTAGACCTTAAATCAATAACATTTCTAAGACCGGGATATAGCATTCATTAGATATGGGACGAATTGTGTATAGTAATTAATAAATAAATAATTAAATTTACAATCAATATCATCTGTAGCTATTAATATTGTTTTTATTTTTATTTCTCATATTTAGTAAAACATTAAAATCATTACTGTAAATAACGGTTGCTGGTTATAAAGTAGTCAATAAATTTATGTCTTGTAATTGCTTAATCCTATAGTAAACAATATCTTTTCTTCTAAAAACTAGTGTAGCCGCCATTTTTATCGATCCTATTCCTCCTATCTCGCTGGCCAAGGAATAATCCGTATGTCTGATTGCTGACTAAACACTTGCACAATTATGGAACATTACACATAGGACAATTGTCCTGCACGAACGTTATCACTAGCACATCTTCATGACGTCTTTCAGCACATCTATGTAGTTTTCACTGTTTGCATCACTGAAGATGACAATGCTCCAGTAATTTTCCTCATAACCTTGCCCCATAAGTTGAAGTTGGTCTGAGTCAATATCACGTCTTCTGCCAGATCCACTACGGTGCTTCAATGAACCCTCTTCTTGAAACAGCTTTAGATATCCATAAAGTGGCAGTCTTTACCTGTAAGGGACGTGTATTGTTTATTATTTTAATGTATCGATAACCATGGATAATAAAATAAATAACGAACGGTCATTTTAAAAGAATACTTACGTTTAAGCCAGTTTCTCTCGACATTTCAGTATAATTTAAGCTTTGATTATGCAATGCTATTATTTGAACGCAAACTCATGATAAAAATAAATATTAAAAACTTGTTAAACAAATCGTAACTGAACTCACTCAAAGATAGTAAAGAATGTTATGATTGAACAAAAAGGTTTAATTTTTAAACACATAATATTAAATTACCCTCAACTGTTTTGAGATTTATGATCGGGTTATAGTTGCTAAACAACTTTAATATAATAAAGAGTAGGATAATTTCAATGCATTTCAAGGTTACGCAATGGCCTAATGGCTAGTGGTATCGGTAAATTTTATGCTACCGAGTTCAAATCCTGGTTATTGCGTGCTTTGCTTTAAAAAGGTTTGGAATATCGTAGCATTAATTTGTGTAAAAATTTATGAAGTTAATAACTGTGTATCTGATAAAAACGATAAATGTATATTTTTCAATACCACTAGTATACTAGCGCCATCTATGTCATCCATGGTATATTATTAAGGCGATGAAACGCCGTACAAACGATTTTGATTTGGAATCCTCCATGCACTTATGACACTGATAGTACCTACTCAGTTGGTACCACAATAATCCGATAGATGACGCTGTACTGTGACGTCATTTTCTGAATCGCGGTGTTAAGATTCTCCGCGAATGAATGACCCTCCCCGGTTTCGTGCGTGTCGGTATCGCTTCTCGGCCTCTTGGCTAAGATCAATGTGTAGTATCTGTTCTTTTCAGCTTAATATCTGAAAGTTCCCTCACTGAGGGACCAGTATATTAAACTGATGGGATGTTCGGGGCTCGCTCCACTCCCGTCACGGGTCGGCCCGGCATTGCAGTGCCGCCGGGATTCGGCCCACAGAATTACTTGAAAAATATAACTCTTCGTTTTGTGTATGGGACATGTTAAATACACAACGGTAGTTATAATCGAGACGTCATCTAATCATTATGTTTGTGACTTGTTGACTACAGCTCATTGTGTTGCTTAACAATGTCCGGATTGCAGAGCCACATATGTTAAAAGTTGATCTCGCCATAACGTAACCTATTTTGCAGCACGAATTCTAGATTTATTAGCAAAACACATTTAGGGATGTTACGGAAGTGGTTTTAGCTTTTCAAGCTCCGATTCCGATTTAGTTTATCGGACTCGGAACCGGAACCGGAATCGGAGTCGGAGTCTGAGATGGTGACAAAAAAAAGATGTGTTAAGTATACATAATAAAATAAAACATAATGTAATCAACCTCTTTAATTTCAATTAAAAACCATTAAAAAATATTATAATTATGTTTCAGCACACACAGCTATTAAAAATAAGAATGTCATAATAATATGCTTTTCAGAATTACTTCAAAATAAAAAAAGGGTTAAATCTAATGTATTGACTCTAAAAGTAGCATATTATATTTAATTAATAAAAGCTTGGAAGCTTTATCACCATCCAGTCTATTTCTATAAAATAAATTTACTTTGTTTAAAGTAATACATATTTTCTATGCTATGCTGTCATGCTCACTCAGAGGTCTCATTGGCAGTGGCACGGGCACTGGATCGCCCAATTCCCTATAATATGGTTGAGTTGGGCGGTGCTTACGTGTCATGTTCGTGAACGGGCGCCGCCTATTGGGGCTGGTCATCTCCAGGCTGTCTAAATATGTTGTCCTTGAGGTTCACTTCTTTTTCGTACTTTTTGCCTGAACATTAGTGTTACATTGTTCTCACATATCAGAACCGACTAAATGATGTAACAAAGAAATGTATTGTAAAACTGATTGAAAAAGAGTAACCATGGAGTTTCTTGCTCGTTCTTCTCCATAGGAATCTACACTTTGGAACGAGCAAATAGCTTCACTAGAGGACAGACGAACAGACTGACACGCTTAATTTTAAAGCTCATGATATATATTTTTTTCCTTTTTTGCTTGCTTGACGTTCAAAAGTGCCTACTGTGGTCTAATTGAAATAAATGATTTTTGACTTTTTTGACTTTTTCATTTCAGAAGGTAGTATTCCTGGCCAGGTCGATCCCTTACAGAGCCACCAACATAAATCCTACCGTCCCGTGAACAATCCGACTTGACAGGGATAAGCACCATTTCGCCTACATCTATCGTAATGTCACTAATTGTGGTAAGATGCAATTTTGAATTTTGTTCATTTTCGTCAACCCTTTCGAATTTTAAATATGTAGGTGTCTTAATTATTTTTACGGTGGGCCTTTCGGTATAGCTGTGTCCTAATAGAATATCAAAATTAATCAAATGGTCATCCACGATAAAAATCTCTACATTTGGTTCAGAAATTCCCTGGACATCAATATTGACTAAGGTACCACCTATCGGTAAGTACGGAATATTCCCTAATCCTCTAAGAAATGGTCCATTGACAGTGTCCCAACTCAACCCTAACCTCTTAGCCTCACTTTCGCGAACGAGTGTAGCTTCACTACCGAGATCTAGTTGGCAAATAGCCGGCAATCCATTAATATTAATAGCAAGTCTGTACTTATCATTATTACTATCGGCTAGGGAGACCTCAAGTACATTTTTGTCTTTAGGTGGGTCTTTATGTCCCTTGGACCTTGGACAATGGGCAGACAAGTGCCCCAGGTAATGGCAATTATCACACTTCACTAAGGGTTTGGGACATTTAAAACTGGGGTGTCCGACACCATTACAATTAAAACATGTGATAGGTCCCTTAGTGTTATTTTTAAGCGAATTTGTGTCAGAACTCCTTGCAGAGTTACTGTTCCCCAAAGCATTAGCATTTGAACGTTTATCTCGGTTAAAATCTTTATTAGTATCATTCTGAATTCGATGGTGTTTAATAGTTTTAAAGAACTCTAGCACATCCTCGGGTCTATCAAACTTGGCTGCCTGAGCCCCAACACGGACTCCCCTATCATCAATTCCATGAAGTAGGCAGTCCACTGCTTGTTTTCCAAAGATTTTACATCTATTCATCAAGTTAATTTTCGAAAAGTAATATAACTCAAGTGACTCACCAGGACGTACACGTCTACCAAGCATTTCTGTCAACAGTTCTGCATAGTTTTCAGTTGCAGGGAATGATTCTCTCAACATTATTTTCCATGCTGACCAGTTGTGCTTGATAGAGGGTAGGCCCTGGTACCACGTTTTAGCTATTCCGGAAAGTTTAGGCAGGGCATAGTGCACCGTTTGTCTATCCGTCCAATTATAAATTTCTGTACATTCATCTACTTTATCAAGCCAAATATTTATAGTCTGCTCTTTAGACAACGGATCGAATTCTGGAATTACGTTGTTCATAGCTGTGAACGATCCACGATCCCCTGCCTTGGATTTAAGCACACTCAGAAAATCTTCAAAAAATTCTAATGTAGATTTAGGTTCTTTGGGTTTCCTACAATCATCAGTAACACTGGGGTTGCGACGTCTAGTCGGCGTTGATAAAGAATGATTATGCTGACTATTATAACTACGGTATTCTCTACGATGAGACGGACCGGCCTCAGGAGTATAGTCGCGTTCGCGCTCAAGCGCTTTATCAAGTTTTCCACGTACCTCCCTTTCAAGAGCACGTAGCCGCTCTCCCTCTCGTGAAAGCATGTCCTCCCGCTCGCGTAATCTGCGTAGACTGCTGTTGCTCCGACTACGGTGGCGACTTGATCGAAGGTTCCGTGGCGCAGTGCGACTCCGTGATCTCCGAGGACGTCTTTGGTCTTCGTCCAACCGGCTGCGACTACGGCTCCGCCTCACACTTTCTCGCCGTGGAGCGCGACTACGTCTGCCGGATGCCTCGCTGCGTTGCTTTCCGCTCCTGAGTCGCTCATATTCTGGAACTCGAAATGAAGTGTTTTAGTTATCGCGTACGAAAATTGAATACTAAAGGGTATTTATTTCCCACAAATCTGTTATCACATTAGGGTTCGGTATCATTCAAATTAGGCTACTTTCAAATTAAATTAACTAATTAAATTGCTACGTATTTTCAGAAACGGAATATATATACCTATATTCTATTGAGAGACGGTATTAAGAAATCTGCTTGCATCAGCCATACGGCCACTTTTTCCTACGACATACCTCAAAAATTGACTATGCCAAATATTATTCTATATATTGTGTATTAAATAAAGTTTCAAATCTACCGACTGGCTGCTAAGTGTGCGAAGTGGTTTTTTTAACACATAAAAAAAAATCCGCTCGCATCATTCAAATGACCTTACTTTTTAACAATGTTTCTTAGTCTTTCGATCTACTAATTTGTATTCTATTAGTTTTGAAGTATATTTAGTTATTATCACTAGTTAATGACAGTCGAGCAGGTGGGGTGGTATTTCAAAACCGTTTGTTTCGAACGATCCCACTTCTGAGATGTAAAATAGCACCTCAGAAGGAAGTCACAGAAATCAAACGAGAGTATACCAACAACAATTATTAGATTTATTATCACCTTTACAAACTCATAACACTATACATTTCCAAAATATATGAAATTAATCAGTACATACCTTATCGCTACGGGAGCTCGTTCCAGAATGACCGCCGACTGGATTCACTATTAGCACATCTATTGAACGTCAATGTCACGGGTTATGTCAAATGACAGGAGGAATCGAATGTTCATTGTAGGTAATCGTCGAATAATATTGATACGTTTGTTACATAAGTATAGATGATAATCATTTAGCAGGTGTTCTGTTTTTTTGCAGTAAAGGAATAAAATAAGAAAACAGAGTATTTTTTGTACATTAACGCATTTTCGTTGGCTCCTCAATCGTAACTTTCTAATTGTTTCCTGTTTATCCTGATGTTTGACTTTAGCCACCAGACATTTCAATGGAATCTAAAGCCACATATACTAACTCCACAGATCAGCAATCTATATTTTGGATTCGTAAAAAATAATACAAATAATATTTATAATATACAGCACGTCAATTCGTGTTCTCATTTTGTATTTCAATTTCGTTGTGTTCTGCCGCATGAGTGAGCCATGAGCATTGTGTTTTTTCTTTTGCGATACAAAAGCTAAATTTTGAGACGGTTGTATGAAAAATTGCTACTAAATGACACAAAATTTTCATAAATAAATATTCTTCTACTCAGCAAGTTTCAGGTGGCTCCTCAATTCAGATGTTTAGATGGAGGAGCCATTTTGCATTAAAATAACTAGAATTCGTGCCGCAAAATAGGTTACGTTATGGCGAGATCAACTTTTAACATATGTGGCTCTGCAATCCGGACATTGTTAAGCAACACAATGAGCTGTAGTCAATAAGTCACCAACATAATGATTAGATGGCGTGCGTTCGTGCAGCGGAATGTTGTTGAATTTAAAGATTTTAATTATGCAGATATTTAGTGTATGACGTCATATAATTGTGTATGGTAAGAAAAAAATTGTGCACGCAACCATTGTGGAGAAATTCACCAAAAACTGATTCCGCTGGGCGAACGTTGTCCTGGCGGAACTTTTTTTAATCCATAGACTTTAGAAGAAAAGAGATGTATCCAAAAATTAGTGTGTATTTGTGTGTAATTGTGTATGTATGAATAAAACTAGTGCATGCATAAACTTCGGAGAAATTCAAGTTTCCGCTACGCGAACGTTTGGCCATTAGCTAGTTTTCATATAAAGCGCTTACATAGAGAGCTGTAGATTTTTACATACGTTGTTTTGAATTTGTTTATATTTGTTTAAAAAACAGATTTAGAAAAAATCGTAGGGTTTAAAAGATAAAAATATAAACGTAAAATACGCTTATTAGGTCTTAGTTCTTAAAGTATGCACTTTGGGGTCTAGATTTTCACGTTCATACAAACCTTGTAAGTGTCTGCAACATGTTGCCAAGTATCAATGATGTTTCGTTAGTAATTAAATAGTTATAGGACAAATTTACCATGAATAGATCACTGTTTACAAAGCAGTCAAATATCACGACGTTCTAAATGAATTGCATGGTAAAATGTATGCCAATAATTAGTGTATTCATTCAACTATTCACATGCAAAATTTCATGTCATTAAATTCAGTAATTAAAGAAAAACAATTATAATACTGACGAGTGACGAAGCATCGAAAACCTACATAACCCGACCAAGTTCGGATGGCTACAAAAAAGCGGCTGTGAAATATATCTAAGAAACGTTCTTAACTTTCCAATATAGCATTTATTAATATGGTACAGTATCGTACACAAGCGTTAGGAAAAATAAAACAATTGCATTTCTTGAATGAAAAATATTTCTTTAATAATAACGCCACTATCTACGATAAAAACAAATCTTCAATTAACAAGTGCTTCTCTATTTAAATCCGTTTTAACTAAAATAACTAAAATAGATTATGAACTAGCTTTTGCCCGCGACTTCGCGTGGTTGACGAAACTTAGGGTGAGTATAATATTTCGAGCTTCAAAAAAAAAAATTAAAATCACATCACATACACAAATCACATCAAGTTCAACAACAAACGAATACGTGCGAAAACATATTGCCCTCTCTTTATAAAGTCTATGGATTAAAAAAAGTTCCGCCAGGACAACGTTCGCCCAGCGGAATCAGTTTTTGGTGAATTTCTCCACAATGGTTGCGTGCACAATTTTTTTTTACCATACTCAGTTATACGACGTCTTACACTAAATATCTGCATAATTAAAATCTTTAAATTCAACAACATTCCGCTGCACGAACGCACGCGATTAGATGACGTCTCGATATTAACTATCATTATGTATAACATGTCTCTTAAACAATATGAAGAGCTGTATTTTTCAAGTATATCTGTGGGCCGAATCCCGGCGGCACTGCAATGCCGGGCCGACCCGTGACGGGACGTGGAGCGAGCCCCGAACATCCCATCAGATTACAAATATCAGTTTAATATACTGGTCCCTCAGTGAGGGAACTTTCAGATATTAAGCTGAAAAGAACAGATACTACACTTTGATCTTAGCCAAAAGGCCGAGAAGCGATACCGAAACGCACGAAACCGGAGAGCGTCATTCATTCGCGGAGAATCTTAACACCGCGATTCAGAAAATGACGTCACAGTACAGCGTCATCTATCGGATTTTTGTGGTACCAACTGAGTAGGTACTTACTTGGGTGTAGGTATTTATAGTCAGACTTTTAATTCGATTCCTGATTTGACATTGACCACTATCATTTTGTGAAATAATGATACCACATATAACAGTGTAGTGATGAACACAAAAATCGATAAACAATCAGTGAATCAGTTTCAGGACGGCATTCAAAAAATTACGGCTACCGAATGGTCTAAATGTGTATCCCATGTTTTCAAAGAAGAGGAAAAAAAGAGTAAGCTAGATATGTTAATTGACAATAAATATCAAAGACATAATCCATAATAAATTTTACATAGAGTAACGGCAATAGCGATAGCGATGACGGCGACAATTTATAAAATGTCTGTTTTATTTATCACGTTCCTTCATGATCACATTTTTTATTAATTTCACACACAATTACAAAAGATAAGTCTCAGATCGTTAATTAATTGTCAAAACTAAATTATCGGTTCAGAAATATTTTATTTCCTGATAAACTTAGTTTACGAGAGTAAATTTATAAACGAGAGGAATCGATTCAGAAATATTCAATTTCCATATCGAATAATTTCGCAACGTCACTATTTATTACGTGTCATAACGTTGCAACACTGAAATTGTCAAATCTGGAATGGAATTAAAATTCCGAGTATAGTCAACTACGGTAGATGAAGTACCTATTCATCATGGAAGATAGTACTCACTAGTACCACAGATACCGTGCTAGTAGTTTTATGTATATAAAAAATAGTTAACGAATTATTTTAGATATACAGGAGCAGGGTAGAATCAGGCGCAGTCTTGAAATGATACTTCTTGTTACTTGTGGTAATTCCGACCATGGATTCACCAGATTCTCTACTTAGATATAAATAGGTAGGTACAATGTACCTAAAAACTAATTTTAGACCTTCTAATTCTTCTTATTCACGATCTTATCACTTTCCATAATTAATTAATGCCCATTATCTTCCTCTCTGCAAAAAAAAACATCTCATTTAGTACAATACGATAGTTTCCGACTAGTAAAATTCAATACTTATCCACATGTCAAAAACGATACTTTTCTATGAAATTTGTATGAAAAACTGAGTTATGATGTCATAGCATTTTTGCGTCAAATAGCTTAGGTACTTATTTCTTAATAATTAGTTAATAATAAGTATCTAAAATTGAGTGTATCGATCGATAAATAAAAGTATACTAAGGTATTTTTCAATATTGTATTGTATTGAAACGTCCAATTAATTTATTTTTGACCTAGGAAACTTCCCAATTACGAGTATCCCATTGAACAACGAATTTCTGTAATAAAAATGATATTTTTTTCATGTTTTTTACAATTATGTAAAATGTTTCAAAATTAAAATTTCAGTTATGAAAAAGATTAGATACTTAGTTTTTTTTTCATAAAATTATTTAAAATCTACTTACCGTCTATTCTTTTATTTTAAGTGTGGGAGAACAATGCTTCGACACTAATAGGTCGGCTTGATCGGAGTGATACCACTGCTTTACAGAAAATGGCGTGAAACAACCACAGCCTTGTGTATCGTCGTGTAAGTCGGGTTACCGAAGATCCAATCCTTCCCTTCCCTCCCCAATTACGTAAATCTCCAAAACTCGTATCCCCAAAAGTACGGCAACGCGCTCAAACTCCTTTGTTGATGAGGGTATTCATCGACGACGCCAATTCCTACCATCAGCTCCGTCTGATCGTTTGCCATCCTATCTCATAAAAAACATTATGATCAATTATTACGTACTATCAAATTTTTTAAGGGATTTGTTAAAGTTTCACGGTGATATCGATTTCAGTATAGTAAAAATCGAGATTTTGATGTGCTTAAAACTTTTTTAAAAAGCTAATAGTTTTATTTTTGATGATACCCAGTCAGCGAATTACGCGGTTAAAAGAAACACATGTGTTATTCCAAACTATAATTTATCTCTGTGTTTAATACTCATCAAAATTCTTACGTGAAAGCATATGTATCACCCATCCTTCTTATATCATCCTTACATTACTGACTACTTCTGTAAAATTAAAATGACGGTCAGCGGTGACGTTTCGCGCTCTGCTTTAGTCGAGGCCTTGGTGCAGAGCGAGAGAAACTGGGAAGCTTCCATCTTGCAGCAAAATAGTCACACTCGCAAAGAAGGTGTGCCGCGTGAGGCGTCCTTCTCACTGAATAAAGAATTAAAATGAGGGTACATTATTGGTAATAAATCAAAATTAGTTGGCAATCAATGTTTTCAACAGTTACAGAATATGGAAAATCAAATAGGAAGTATAAATTTTTCGTCAAATTGTAGAAGATAAAAACGAAAAACAAAGTTTGAACGCTTCTCACTTTTGAAATAAGTAAAAAACAACAAAACCTTCCCATGTTTCACTTTTTTATGACAGTTATAGTGTCTGAAACACTATAACCGATTATATTCTCATGTCTGTAGTGAAATATTTAATTAATAATTCCGAAGTCCTATCCTTGTTTTTAATAAAAAACATAACGTAAAAAACAGTTTCATAATAAAATTCAGCCAGCATTGATAAATTTTATTATCACGCTCGCTATCGCCAGGTTCAACGAAATGATTTACAGCGGGATAGTAACAATCACGTATTATACATGCTGCTTAATTGCAGTGAGGGGGTACTGGGTATGGTCTTGGATTGCTAAACGAACGGTAATACGAGCGGAAATCCGTATCTACAACCCCTACGATACGATAAATATGCCATTTCAATTTTGTCATGGGTTAATTTTCAAGTAACTCTGGGCCGAATCCCGGCGGCACTGCAATGCCGGGCCGACACGTGACGGAAGTGGAGCGAGCCCCGAACATCCCATCAGTTTACAAAAATCAGTTTAATATACTGGTCCCTCAGTAAGGGAACTATCGGATATTAAGCTGAAAAGAACAGATACTACACTTTGATCTTAGCCAAAAGGCCGAGAAGCGATACCGACATGCATGAAACCGGGGAGGGTCATTCATTCGCGGAGAATCTTAACACCGCGATTCAGAAAATGACGTCACAGTACAGCGTCATCTATTGGATTTTGTGGTACCAACTGAGTAGTGAGTAGGTACATAAGGGTGTGGGTATTTAGTCAACTACGGTAGATGGCATAGTTAGCAGAACGGAAACATAATTCTTTAGTTAAAACCTGTTGAAACATAATAGTATTGTGATAAGATAAAGAATCCCCCACTGGCGCTGTTCAGGAGATAATATATTTTATTTTTTACAATGCTTGATAGAATATATCTACTGTTGATAACTACTACTAATAATTTTCTAAAACCTTTAGACCAAACATACTTATTATTTATTCGATATTTTGCCAATGTCGAGTATAGACGACCAGAAAACGTCCTAATGCAGTAAATTTGGTATGTAATCTATATAGCCGACCATGGCAGTCATTTGTTACCTGTCTTTTGAATAAATACGAAATATTTACACAATCGCAGTAAATGACCGGCATTGACCCCGTAAGTTCATCTCAAACAATAGAGTAATGAATTCCCATATTATAATAATAATAATATGTTAAGTATATTGATAGTAAACTTTAAAGATACACAGAATAAAAGATGGAATGAAGAAATGAAACAAATGTATAATGTATACAAAATATTGTAAGACCTTATTTTATTGCACAAATAAGTAAATGGCATTAAAAAATATCTTCTAAAATATACATATACATACACACAATATAGCACCAAGTACCCACCATTATTGTAGCATAAAAATAGTTAAAAAAATGTTGCATAATATATTTATACTATTCCATATTTTTTACCAGTACTTATGAAGACATTGCTATAATAAAAAAATATAATTACCTATATTTTTCAATACATTTTTCACATGATATGTTTCATACATATATTTTTGTGTATAATTAAATCTTAGAGGCTACGTGTGTGTTTTTCTTAATAATCTTATTGACTATAACATGCCCTTCGTCATAGACAGGGTTGAAATGCTCCCGCACTTTCTTCCACCATACATTTATGTTCTTGTAATTAACACTAGGATCATAGCCACTCATTCCTAAAAAAGAAAAAAATATTTTTACACCAAACAAATATTATCTAAAAATTAAACAAATTTTCGATTTTCAAAATTCCCAAAGAGCCTGATACTGCACCATTTTACAAATTTTTCATCTCCAGAAATATCTACTTGCACAATAAGAGATTGATGAATGTTGATTAAGGAAATAATATTTATTATTTCATGTTCCATTATTGTCTTTAACCATAAAAGAGATAGGGTAACAATTTGTTTTAAATATGGATAATATACAAATTTGTTCATAAATCAAGTCAGCCAATTCCCATGGTACATAACTCAATCAAAAATTTCCCACCCAACTACTTGATGAAGTAGCCAGACTATAATCTATCTCTGCAAATTTTTATCAAAATGTATTCAGTAGTTTTTATATGATTGAGTAACAAACATCAATAGGTACTTACAATTATCTTATTTATTATATTTTATTGTAAATATTTAGTATGTTAATAATAATTTGTTGTTATACTTACGAGGTTGTTCCAATTCACAAGCTGCCACCAAGTCTGCCACAGTAGGAGTATTTCCATAGATGAAGTCAGTCCCTCTGCCCAGCCACTTGTCATTGAACTCTGTCAAAGCTGCCTCCATGCGGCTCTTGTACCCAGCTAAAGAAGTAGGATCAGCAGGTTTGCCAAACATCACTGGATTTAAGTACTGTAATTAATTGAGAAAAGTGTCATATTATACATATGAATGTTACAAGTTTTCTAACAGATATATTGTTGTTATTATTATTGCCTTTTTGGTATATACTCCTTTACATATATTTTTTAAACTTGCTTAGTTTTTAATATTTTTGTAGGTAAGTAGCTTTTCAGGCTGAACATCATGTTCTTACATTAGACTACCTACTTTGAAAGCTTGATATATATTTTATTTACTAAAACAATTTGCCTTCATTGTCACCCTTGTAGTCGGGAACTCTCGAACCCGAACTCCCGAACAATGCGGATTTTATGAAATCAATACCAGTAGAGGATAGATCTCAAAATGTACTCCTTGATTTGAATATCGCTGGAAAGGTGAAGACACTAGGAATACTGTGGAACCTGAAAACAAACAAATTTGAATATAAGTTTATCTTGAATCAGATACAGAAAGTGGGTTAACTAAGCGAAGCATTTTTTCAGATGTACAGAAATTATAAAGGATCGATGGTTGTCGCCAAGCATAATTACAGCTAAGTTGTTAATGCAAAAACTCTGGCTGGAACAAGTCAGTTGGGATGAGAAGATTAATCAAGATTTGGCAGACGAATGGTCACGTATAAGATCTGATTTTAAACATATTAACGAGATAAATGTAGACAGATGGATACATGCAACAGCCAAAAATAAAGAATGCATTCAGTTGCATAGATTCAGTGATGCATCGTCACGTGCCTATGCAGCAGTTGTTTACGTAAGAGTACCTGAACCCAACGGTGAAATTCATATAAGTATGATGGCGGCTAGAACACGAGTGGCTCCATTGAAAATCATTTCCATTCCCCGACTTGAACTGTGTGGAGCTCTACTGTTGTCACAATTATTATCGCATGTAAGCAGAGCAATGAAAATACAAAAATCACAAACCTTCGCTTGGACAGATTCCTCAATAGTCCTGGCGTGGTTGTCCGGCGACCCGTCCAGGTGGAAGACTTTTGTGGCAAACAGGGTGGTGGAGATATTAAACAACACCTGCTACAGTCAATGGTATCATGTATTATCTAATGAAAATCCCGCAGACATCGCTTCACGAAGGTTATCAGTAGCTGAGTTAAAAGACTATAATTTATGGTGGAAGGGGCCAAATTGGCTGAGCTCGAAGAAAATCAAATTTAGTCGTCTCGATAATAAACAAACAGATGAAGAAAGAAAACCAATTAAAGAAATACAAACTAACTTGAAGATAAATTAAACTGAAAACGACAACATAAAACTGATAGATAAGTTTAAAGAATTTAATAGTTTGAAAGAATTACTTACCTCAATATGTTACTGTCGCAGATTCCTACATTACAAACACAACGTAGTAATTCCTGAAAACGAGAAACCTCTCACGACAAAGGAGCTTGATGAGTCACTAAATATATGTATAAAGATGGCAGAAAAATGCGATTTTGACGAGGAAATTAAAACACTGACAAATCGAAATGAAATAAAGAAAAGAAGCGCTTTGAAATCCTTAAACCCCTATATCGATAACAATGGAGTTGTCAGAGTAGGGGGACGATTAAGAAATGCAGACATTGCATTAGACAGTAAACACCCAATAATACTAGGAACCAAAAATGAACTGACTCGACTGATTGTGAAGAATGCACATACAGAAACAATTCATGGAGGAGTGCAATTGATGTTGGCGTACATCAGATCCCGATACTGGATACTACGAGCCAAAGACGTCGTGAAGGCATGCATCAAAAAATGTCTAGTATGCGCAAAACACACATCAAAGAGACAACTAATGGGTGATTTACCAAAAGAACGCGTTACTCCCGCCAGACCATTCCTTCACAGTGGAGTAGATTTTGCTGGACCATTTCAAGTACTAATGTCAAAAGGAAGAGGAGCTAAAACCAATAAAGCATATATAGCCATTTTCATCTGTATGGCAATTAAAGCAGTGCACCTTGAAGTGGTCGGAGATTTAACAGCAGAATCATTTATTGGCGCATTTAGAAGATTTACATCTAGACGAGGCAAATGCGCTCACTTGTGGAGCGATCAAGGCAGGAACTTTGTGGGTAGTAGTAAGGAACTCGTAGCTGCATTACAAGCCGCGCAATGTGAGCTTCCACAAGACGTAGCTGACACGCTAGCAAAAGACGGAACCCAATGGCACTTCATACCCGCATACAGTCCAAATTTCGGCGGGCTCTGGGAGGCAGGCGTAAAATCAGTAAAATACCACTTAAAGAGGGTTCTTACAACAAACCTGACGTTTGTAGAATTGTCAACCTTGCTATGTCAGATTGAGGCCTGTTTAAATTCCCGTCCTCTTAGCCCTGTCGATGATTCAGATATCGACGATATAGATATTCTGACCCCAGGTCATTTTCTCATAGGAGAATCTCCAATTCTTGTGCCACACCCAAACCTAAAAAATGTAAAGACTACTTACCTTTCACGCTGGCAACACGTGCAGAAAGTTCTAGGAGATTTCTGGAAGAAATGGCAAACAGAGTATTTAACACGTCTGCAGCAAAGACCTAAATGGATGAAACAAGAAACAGAATTTGAAAAGGGACAAATAGTACTTATAAAAACAGACAACTTACCACCTGGAAAATGGTCTGTAACTTTAATATTGATAGTACTTACTTTTATACTTAAATTAACAAACACAGTACCTACAATCCTTTGTTAATGTTCCTATTTTTTATGTTATATTAAAGGCCTCGTTAGTCTTTTGGGAGCCGATATTTTATAATTATTAAGATGTAGGTAAGCTAGTATAATTTTTTTTTAGTCGCATTAAAGTCTTTGTCCAGTAAACACGCATTTCGTTGCACAAAAACCCCATCAAGCAATTATCAACCTTAATACTTACACCAATCTAAATAATAATGTGGGTAGAAGGAAAAAAAACCTCAGTAATATTAAACTAACATAAAAGCCCCTTAGTTGGGCCGCCAATTGTAAGAGGGTTTGTGTGTGTGAAGTTAAGACCAAACTCACAATAGGCTAACAAATAAAGAATTTTATTTGATTTGAAAAAAATACATAAAAATCACTAAGTTACAGAAAACACTAGAGTAACAGAATAACCAAAAGCACAATTTATCAAATTGTGTTTTTGAGCGGCTAGCTACGTAAACCCTACGTCGTCGTATATTGCAGCTATGTTGCGCAGACCGCTAGCGATACTGACACAGCAAACATACAATAAACGACTGGAGTCTCAACTAAGGCAAGGGGCGGGGTAGGCTTAGACAGAGCATACAACCGGAGCGTGCCGAACTCGAGACTGGCGTTCGACGTTTGGGTCTTCTCACCGTCCCCGGCTGGGGGCGTGAGGTCGCGCGATCCAGGCCGATGCCTGTCTCGGCTGTATCACTCGCTACCTGCAACAGCAGCCTGGCGAGCAGCAAGCTGTTGACGGCGCGCGGTCGTGTCCAGTGGTTGGCGCCGCTAGGAGCCGCGCTCGAGCCTGGGCGAGCTCGGCGAGCAGCGAGCTGTCAGCGGCGCGTGGACGTTTCCGGTGTAGGCGGAGTCTCTACTAGCCGGCCTGACGCGGGCGGGCGGGAGACTCACGCGGCGTCCGATGGATCGGTCGGTGCGACCAGGTCTCGCGGGAGGCCGAGGCCGTCAGGGGGGCGCCGGTGGTATGGCGCCAGCTCTCGGAAGTGGTCGTGCCGCGACCGATCGGAGCAGTCAAACATTGTTGTTCTCAGGCCCTGCACGAAGGCGTCGATGCTCTCTACGCCGAGGTCTCGGGCGATGGTCGCGTTCCGTACGAAGCGTGGGGCGTTGACGATGGTGCGCAGCGTCAGCGACTGCTGCGCACGGTGGCGTTTCTTGTTTAGATTCGGACACGAGCGCGTACCATGCCGGGGCGGCGTAGGTGAGCCGTGTCCGAATGTAGGCCATGTAGATGCCGAGCTTCGCACGGAGCGGCAGCGCCGAGTTGAGCATCGGGCACAGGAGGTGACACGCGGCGCGCGCCTGAGCAGCAGCCTGCAGCACGTGGGGCGTCATCGAGAGCGAGCGGTCGATCGTGACGCCGAGGTATTTAACGCTCGGCGCCCACTGGACCTGCTCTCCCATCAGCGTCATGGGTGTCGGCTTCATGATCCCCACGGCGAGTGCTTGTGACTTAGCCACGTTCACAGCCAGTCTCCACTTCTCCAGCCATTCAGGGAGTGCATCTAGGGCGCGCTGTAGTTTGACTACTGCGTGCCTGGAATTCAGCGACGTCGTGTAGTAGGCGGCGTCGTCGGCGTACAGCGCGAGCTTCACGCCGTCCACGACGGGGATGTCGTCCGTGTACACGCAGTAGCACACGGGAGAGATGCAGCTTCCCTGGGGCACGCCGGCTCTGATGGTCCGCTCGGTAGACAGGGCGCCTTCCACTGCCACTTGGAAGGTTCTGCCGTGCAGGAAGGTGGCCACGATCTTGACTAGTCGTCGAGGAGTAGTAGATGTGGCCCGCTTGCTGAGCAGGCGCGCCATGCCAGACGCGGTCGAAGGCCCTCTCCATGTCGAGGAATACTGCCGAGGCGCGCTCACGCTTGTTACGCGCGGCCGCCAGGTCGTGCAGTACCCTCGCGACTTGCAGGGTGGTGGAGTGTTCAGCCCTGAAGCCGAACTGTTCGACGCGTGGCTGGAGGTGGGGTCGCAGGTGCAACAGCAGCAGCTTCTCGAAGAGCTTCGAGACGGTGTCCAGGAGCGTGATGGGGCGATAGCTCCCCGGCAGCAGCGTGTTCTTTCCCTGTTTGGGCAGCATGATTACCCTGCCGAGCTTCCACTTGGAAGGGAAGTGTCCAGTACGGAGGATCCCATTGAAGAGCCGGGTGAGTGTCGCGATTCCTCGCGGCGGTGGGCGGCGAAGGGCCTCGTTGGAGATGCCGTCCGGACCGGGTGCCTTGCGTAGTGGGGCTCGCAGAGCCATACGCCGCACCAGGCCAGGGGAGAGCACTACTGGGTCCTCTTCGGGGGAGATCGGCTGCTCCAGGTACTGCGCTACCTGAAGCTCGACGGCTGCTGTGTGTTGCACGTTGCGGGCTGGGTTGGGCTAGAACTGTCTCTCCAGGGAGTCGGCGAAGAGCTCCGCTCGGTCCTCGGCTCGGTAACGGGGTGTGTTGTCACCGGCCAGGAGGGGTCTGATCGGAGCCGGCTTTCCGGAGAGATTGCGGCACAATCGGTGTATGCCCTACTAGTCGTCGCTCGCGTGCTCGATGGCGCGTTGCCACGATTCGGCCGCGTGGTTGGCCACGGCGGACGAGATTCTCGCTGCCAGAGTGTTGAGCAAGTTCTTCATGGCCGGGCATCGGGTCCTTTGCCATTGCCTGCGGAGTCTCCTCTTCCTCTCGATCATGGCGTATACGATCAAGGAGTATGGCGGCTGGGAGAGGTGTTGGCCTCCTCGGTGTCGACACGTTCGACAACTGGGCCTCGGCGAGTGCGGCCTGGGTGGCCGTGGTGAAGTCGGCGGCGAGAACTGCGGAAAGAACACGCTGCTGCCGGGGAGCTATCGCCCCATCACGCTCCTGGACACCGTCTCGAAGCTCTTCGAGAAGCTGCTGCTGTTGCACCTGCGACCCCACCTCCAGCCACGCGTCGAACAGTTCGGCTTCAGGGCTGAACACTCCACCACCCTGCAAGTCGCGAGGGTACTGCACGACCTGGCGGCCGCGCGTAACAAGCGTGAGCGCGCCTCGGCAGTATTCCTCGACATGGAGAGGGCCTTCGACCGCGTCTGGCATGGCGCGCCTGCTCAGCAAGCGGGCCACATCTACTACTCCTCGACGACTAGTCAAGATCGTGGCCACCTTCCTGCACGGCAGAACCTTCCAAGTGGCAGTGGAAGGCGCCCTGTCTACCGAGCGGACCATCAGAGCCGGCGTGCCCCAGGGAAGCTGCATCTCTCCCGTGTGCTACTGCGTGTACACGGACGACATCCCCGTCGTGGACGGCGTGAAGCTCGCGCTGTACGCCGACGACGCCGCCTACTACACGACGTCGCTGAATTCCAGGCACGCAGTAGTCAAACTACAGCGCGCCCTAGATGCACTCCCTGAATGGCTGGAGAAGTGGAGACTGGCTGTGAACGTGGCTAAGTCACAAGCACTCGCCGTGGGGATCATGAAGCCGACACCCATGACGCTGATGGGAGAGCAGGTCCAGTGGGCGCCGAGCGTTAAATACCTCGGCGTCACGATCGACCGCTCGCTCTCGATGACGCCCCACGTGCTGCAGGCTGCTGCTCAGGCGCGCGCCGCCGTGTCACCTCCTGTGCCCGATGCTCAACTCGGCGCTGCCGCTCCGTGCGAAGCTCGGCATCTACATGGCCTACATTCGGACACGGCTCACCTACGCCGCCCCGGCATGGTACGCGCTCGTGTCCGAATCTAAACAAGAAACGCCACCGTGCGCAGCAGTCGCTGACGCTGCGCACCATCGTCAACGCCCCACGCTTCGTACGGAACGCGACCATCGCCCGAGACCTCGGCGTAGAGAGCATCGACGCCTTCGTGCAGGGCCTGAGAACAACAATGTTTGACTGCTCCGATCGGTCGCGGCACGACCACTTCCGAGAGCTGGCGCCATACCACCGGCGCCCCCCTGACGGCCTCGGCCTCCCGCGAGACCTGGTCGCACCGACCGATCCATCGGACGCCGCGTGAGTCTCCCGCCCGCCCGCGTCAGGCCGGCTAGTAGAGACTCCGCCTACACCGGAAACGTCCACGCGCCGCTGACAGCTCGCTGCTCGCCGAGCTCGCCCAGGCTCGAGCGCGGCTCCTAGCGGCGCCAACCACTGGACACGACCGCGCGCCGTCAACAGCTTGCTGCTCGCCAGGCTGCTGTTGCAGGTAGCGAGTGATACAGCCGAGACAGGCATCGGCCTGGATCGCGCGACCTCACGCCCCCAGCCGGGGACGGTGAGAAGACCCAAACGTCGAACGCCAGTCTCGAGTTCGGCACGCTCCGGTTGTATGCTCTGTCTAAGCCTACCCCGCCCCTTGCCTTAGTTGAGACTCCAGTCGTTTATTGTATGTTTGCTGTGTCAGTATCGCTAGCGGTCTGCGCAACATAGCTGCAATATACGACGACGTAGGGTTTACGTAGCTAGCCGCTCAAAAACACAATTTGATAAATTGTGCTTTTGGTTATTCTGTTACTCTAGTGTTTTCTGTAACTTAGTGATTTTTATGTATTTTTTTCAAATCAAATAAAATTCTTTATTTGTTAGCCTATTGTGAGTTTGGTCTTAACTTCACACACACAAACCCTCTTACAATTGGCGGCCCAACTAAGGGGCTTTTATGTTAGTTTAATATTACTGAGGTTTTTTTTCCTTCTACCCACATTATTATTTAGATTGGTGTAAGTATTAAGGTTGATAATTGCTTGATGGGGTTTTTGTGCAACGAAATGCGTGTTTACTGGACAAAGACTTTAATGCGACTAAAAAAAATTATACTAGCTTACCTACATCTTAATAATTATAAAATATCGGCTCCCAAAAGACTAACGAGGCCTTTAATATAACATAAAAAATAGGAACATTAACAAAGGATTGTAGGTACTGTGTTTGTTAATTTAAGTATAAAAGTAAGTACTATCAATATTAAAGTTACAGACCATTTTCCAGGTGGTAAGTTGTCTGTTTTTATAAGTACTATTTGTCCCTTTTCAAATTCTGTTTCTTGTTTCATCCATTTAGGTCTTTGCTGCAGACGTGTTAAATACTCTGTTTGCCATTTCTTCCAGAAATCTCCTAGAACTTTCTGCACGTGTTGCCAGCGTGAAAGGTAAGTAGTCTTCACATTTTTTAGGTTTGGGTGTGGCACAAGAATTGGAGATTCTCCTATGAGAAAATGACCTGGGGTCAGAATATCTATATCGTCGATATCTGAATCATCGACAGGGCTAAGAGGACGGGAATTTAAACAGGCCTCAATCTGACATAGCAAGGTTGACAATTCTTCAAACGTCAGGTTTGTTGTAAGAACCCTCTTTAAGTGGTATTTTACTGATTTTACGCCTGCCTCCCAGAGCCCGCCGAAATTTGGACTGTATGCGGGTATGAAGTGCCATTGGGTTCCGTCTTTTGCTAGCGTGTCAGCTACGTCTTGTGGAAGCTCACATTGCGCGGCTTGTAATGCAGCTACGAGTTCCTTACTACTACCCACAAAGTTCCTGCCTTGATCGCTCCACAAGTGAGCGCATTTGCCTCGTCTAGATGCGCTAAATAGCGTTACTGTAAAAGACCGGTACCCTCTTCCTTTAATTGACGACCACATAGATAGGCTTGGGAAAGGTAAATATTTCACCGCGTTAGACATGCTAACTGGTTTCCATCAGATCAGGATAAATGAGGACTCAGTGCACCGAACTGCCTTCATTACGCCCGAAGGGCACTTTGAATACCTCAAAATGCCCTACGGACTCGCGAACGCACCAGTAGTCTATCAAAGAATTATATCTGGCAGGTTCCGCAGGCCAGGTTCTGGTCTATATTGATGACGTTTTACTGGTAACAAATAGCGTATCAGACGGCTTGTCTTTGCTTGATTCTGTGCTGGAAACCCTAACAAAAGCTGGCTTTTCTATTAATTTGCGTAAATGTGCCTTTTTGACCACCGAAGTGGAGTATCTTGGCAGAACAGTAGGTAATGGTCAGGTCCGGCCGAGCGTTCAAAAAATAGATGCACTCATTAGATCACCAATTCCCAAAACCGTGAAACAAGTAAGACAATTTCTCGGTCTGGCTGGCTATTTCCGCAGATATGTGCCAGGATACGCTACAAAAGTGGCGCCTATTGCTTCCTTGACTCGCAAGGATGTGAACTTTCATTGGGGTAATGAACAGGAGCAGGCGAGACAGGAGATTATCTCTGTCCTTACTAGTGAACCAGCTTTGACCATTTTTGACCCGTCCCTCGCTACCGAAGTACATACTGACGCGAGCTCGTTAGGATACGGTGCCGTACCAAATAGGAAAAGACGGTCGTCGGCATCCAGTAGCGTACTACAGTAAAGTCACTGTGGGTGCTGAACCCAGGTACCACTCCTATGAGTTGGAGACTCTCGCTGTAGTCAAGGCGTTACAACATTTTCGCCATTATCTTATTGGCAAGCACTTTAAGGTAGTTACCGATTGCAATGCTTTGAAGATGACACAACACAAAAAGGATCTCCTGCCTAGGGTGGCACGCTGGTGGATGTACCTGCAGGACTTCGATTTCACTCTTGAATATCGATGACGAAACAGTGACTTTGCTCGAAAAACTTGATCAGGGTCAGTTAGATAGTTCTAGATATGTAAAGAAAAACGATCTATTGTACTATAAATACAACCCAAAGGTACCAAAAGGTTTCAGGCTTAGCCTTTTACGCGTATTTCACGACGAACATGAGCATATTAGCATTGAAAAGGTTCTTGATTTAATATTAAAACATTTTTGGTTTCCTAATATGCGTCAATTTGTTAAAAAATACATAAGCCATTGTGTTGTGTGCCTAACACATAAAAAGGTACCTCGTGCCTCTTTACAGCCTATTGTCTCGTGGACTATGTTGTATTGTCTATGATTAGTAACACTAATCAGTGTCGCACTATTATTGTCTATGTCGTCATATCACAATAAAGAGGGTGGCCGAGCGAGTGTCGGCCATTGACAATGTAACTCTGGTGCAGTGAGCTGCAGGACTGTGTACTATATAATTAAAGTCAAGTATCCAAGATCCAAGTCTTTCAATCATAATACAGACTAAACCCTCCGTACCGTTCGATACGGTACATGTAGATGCACTTGGTCCATTACCTGAATCAAATGGCTATAAATATGTTCTAATACTAATTGATGCTTTCACAAAATATTGTTTTTTGCACCCTATGTATAGACAAGATTGTACTGAACTTAAACAAGCATTTACTAAAGCTATTTCTATTTTTGGCACGCCTCGATTAATTGTATGGTCGATAGTACCGAGTTCAGTGAGTGGGCAGATAATTTCGGTATTCAGTTACATTTTATTACGCCCGAGATGCACCAGGAAAATGGTCAAGTGGAACGGTACTGTCGCACAGTTCTGATTATGGTTAGGATTGAAGTAAATTATAAACACGAGTCCTGGTCCAATGTACTTTGGAAGATTCAGTTAGTGCTGAATACTAATAAGCAAAAAACGACTCAGTGCTCACCACTGAACTTGCTTATCGGTTCTGAGGCAACTACTCCTGCTATAAATGCCCTCGTCCGAGACATTACTTTGGACGGTTCGACACCGAACCGTGAGGCGTGGCGTGAATTACGTAGACAAAGGGCTGAAGATCGGTTGGCTCAAAATCAGGCTAACCAAGACGCGCGTGTCAATAAACACAGAAAGGCACCTAGAACTTTTACTGTGAACGATATGGTTTTTGTTAAGAAGTCGTCTCAAGCTACAGGCAAACTCGACAGTGGCATACGGGATCCATACCGAGTCATCAAATGTCTGCTTGATAACCGCTATGAGCTACAGCTGATGGCGGGCTCGTATGGCAAAACCACTCAGGCTGCGTCGGAATATATGTTGCCCTGGGAAGGTGAATGGACCCCTGAGACGTGCGCTGCGTTCTTTGAGTGTAAGCATATTTTACTTTATATGCTTTCTTGTTTTTCATGTGTGTATAGACGTCTATATATAAGCATGTATGATGCATGTCTGGTATCCCGTATAAGACTTTGGTAAGCATCGCGATACGTGTACATTTCATGTAAGTCCTGGAAGGCTTTGGCATAAGGCATTGAGTCCTGTGTAAGGCTTTGGTAAGCATCAGGACAGTCCTGTGTAAGGCTTTGGTAAGCATCAGGACAGTCCCGTGTAAGGCTTTGGTAAGCATCGGGACATGTGTGGGGTTTCGAGTCCTGTGTAAGGCTTTGGCAAGCGTCAGGACGGGAGAGCGTTTTGTATAAGGCCTCGGTAGGCATCAAACGCGATACAAACGAATGTATGTGACGAACGTATACACAAAGCACATTACAATGCACACACATAGTAACACAATACAACTTATCTCACAAACAAAAGTTAGGTTTGCAGTATACGTGACTATTAGATCTAACATGTGGCTTTGTTTCCCTCAGGTGACGAAGAACCGATCTCAGCAGCCGCACCTGAGCCACAGCCTGGACCCAGTCGAGACACGCCAAGTCAGCCATGCATACGCGAAGGGTCACCCGTCCAAACGCCAAGTCTAGGGATCATCGAGGACGATGATACGTCAGGAGAAGTCGTGTTGGCAACACCGGAATAACGGCCACACCGAGTCCATATAAGGAGGAGACAACCGTCACTCGCTCTCTTTTGGTCGTTGGCGAGCGCTCGGTTAACATTGGCTAGGACCGTGAATTTTCATTGTTAACTATTTTTTTTATTTAATTTCATTGCATTTCATTTTCTTGTAAATATTTTTAGAATTAAAATAAATGCGTTTGTATTTTTGTGAATTTATCGTTTTTTTTTTAATAAAATCTGATCTTAAAAACTAAGAATATACTAATAAATATATATACACACCTATACCACTTAATACACATTTAAATATATACCTATACATACAATAGAAATAAATATTCTAAACATTTATGATAAGGAAAGATAGTGCTCTTTCAATTTGCGCTTAAAAATTGCAACAGTCTGGCAGCTCCTCAATTCGGGCGGTAACCTGTTCCACAGCCGTACAGCGTGCACAGTGAAGGAGTAAGAGTAGAAGTCAGTGGAGTGGGGAGGGGTTTTAAGGACGGATCTGAGGTGACTCCTGCAGGACGTATCAGGTGACTGGAGAAAAGAAAAACGTTCCCGCAGGTAGGAAGGAGTTTTAGGATTGAAAAGGATATTAAAAAGAAGACACAAAATGCGAGTGTTCCTGCGAAAACGAATAGGGAGCCACTTGAGTTCTTTGCGAAGATGAGAAAGATGATCATACTTCTTTAGATTGAAGACAAAACGAATGCATATATTTTGCAAGCGCTCAAGTTTATTCAAAAGCTCCTCTGTGGCATCCAGATAATCCAGATGTAGTCCAAAAGACTGCGCCCAGTCACCAACCATATTCAGGTCATGATTCATGGCAATAACAGCAGCCTGCGCATCAGCTAAGGGAAAATGTCTGTAGAGCTGTAAGTCGTCCGCATAAAGATGGAAGTGGGAAGTAATGACCTTAGTAACAGAGTCAATGAAAATAGAAAAAAGAAGAGGAGAGAGAACACCACCCTGCTGTACACCCGCAGTAAGATTGCACCAACTAGAAGTTAAGTTATCAAGGTGGACACACTGCGTACGGCAAGGATTGGAATCAAACCAAATTAGGGTGGAAGGGAAAAAAATTACAGATTTGAGGATAGCAAGGAGAATATCAAAATCAACAGAGTTAAAGGCACTGCTGAAATCGAGAAGTACTAGTAAGGTGAGTGATTTATTTTCCATCGCAAAGCGAATATCATCAGTGACCTTCAACAAAGCTGTTGAGGTGCTGTGACCTGGCCTAAAGCCAGACTGGAAGGGACTCAGTAGGTTCGTCCTGGCCACAAACGCAGAGAGCTGACAGTGAACCAGATGCTCAAAAACTTTAGAAAGGTACGTAGGGATTGAAATAGGTCTAAAATCAGCTAAAGCTGTGGGATTTGAAGATTTTGGTAAAGGAATAATGATCGCTGCTTTCCACCGCTCAGGTAAGGAACCGGAGAACAAGGAGAAATTGAAAATATGTGTTAGGACAGGTAGGATAGAGGAAAGATTAAGGGATATCATTCTCGAACATATGCTGCCACTGCCAACTGCATCAGACGAGATAGCGAGGACAGACCCCTTCACATCATCTTCATTACAGCAAACCACTCAAAAGGTGAACCATTTGGCATCAACAAACCAGAAAGCTTGTCCAGTGTACTGGCTCTGACGGGCGCACTCAAACGAACTGGGGGAGAGGAGAAGTAATTATTAAGTGCACACACGTCAATGTCCCCACCGGAAGCAGCAAGAGCTTTGCCAATAATAGTAAGGATATATAAGCCAATAATAGGAAGGCAGTCACAAGATTCTGGATTTGAGCATGAGTGGGCTGTTATGCTGAAGTTCTGTGCTGGCTTCGAACTGCGTCGGATTGCGAATGGTATGAATGTGGTTTTGGCAAGGTTAAGTGTCAGAAGGTTAGAGTTCAGCCATTTCATTACTCTGGACAGGACTTCTTCTGCGGTAGTCTTAACCACGTCCCAAGTAGGTCCGTGAACGAGAATTGCTGTGTCATCTGCGTATGCGTATATATCAGTGTTAAGTAGGTTCATCTTGCAAAGGTCGTTTACATAGATTTAGAAGAGAATTGGGCCTAGAATGCAATAGAAAAGGCAGTTATTAGTTCCTCGTCACTATAGGACTCACCAACCTTGACAACCTGTGTACGATTACTTAGGTAACTTTTGAAAATTTCCAGCGGTTTACCTCGCACACCTGTATGTTCCAGTTTGTCAATAAGTTTGGGAACAGAAACCGTGTCAAAGGCTTTGGAGAGGTCTAGACAAATTCCCAGGCACTTATTCTTTTTGTCCAGCTTTCTGGCAACCTGTTGTGTAAAGTTTATAACTGCATCTTCTGTCGATACATTTTTACGAAAACCATACTGATTTGCTGCAACAATTTGATTTTTATCAAGGAAGTTCCTAAGCGACCTCGTCAGGATCCTCTCCAGAATTTTCGAAAGGGCGGGCAAAACCGAAATAGGCCTATAGTTACTGACACAGCTTCTGTCCCCTCCCTTGTGAATAGGGTGAATTATTGCCTTTTTTAAGGCATCTGGAAATAGGCCCGTTTGAAGGCAGCGATTAATGAGAAATGTAATGGGTGGAGTCAACACGTGGCGGCATAATTTGAGCAGTTTGGAAGAGATCCCGTCCCATCCGACGGCGCAGTCATGTCGTAATTGTAATATGAGGGATTCCACCTCCGCCTCATCTACCTCCAATACGACAAAAGAACAGGCATTAGGATTAAGACCACTGGTTGTAGGTTGTGTGGGGGGACGTTGTTCAATTGGTGCAGATGTCTGATCTGTTACCTGCGACATAATTTTTGCAGCCATATTTTTACCTATATTACCTAAGAAGTAATTGACCGCGTTTAGAGAAGATTTAGGGTCGTCACTTAACTTCAGCAGTTCAACCGGGCTGGCATGTGTCTTTTGTGTGTTTGTTATTTGTTTGATTGTATTCCATAACATTTTGGGGTTATTTTTTGCTTTTTCTAATTCTGACGTTTCGTAAGCTCTTTTCAATTTTCGAAGTAAGTTATTGCAGAAGTTTCTGTAACGTAAGTATGTTGTTTTTAAGATAAGGTTATCGGGAGCTCTTTTCACTTTGAGATGCATTTTGTCTCTATTTTTGATACATTTTATTAGACCAAGGGTTATCCACGGCTTAATAACTCTTTTTCGGCAGGGAATTTTAATTTGTTTTGAATTGTTTATAATTACCGATCTTAAAATATCAATAAAAGTATTCATACACAAATTTACGTCATCCATTTGATATAATAAACTAAAGTCCGTTTTTTCCAACTGATCAGTTATAGCCCCGTAATCCAGACGGGTCACAACGGCATTCTGTCCTCTTGTTGGACTAATGCGAGTTATGGACAAGAGAACTGGTTTATGATCCGTCACATGAGACTCCAGTACAAGTGTTGTGGATCGGTAGTTAGATTTGAGGAACAAGTGATCGATGCAGCGTTCCAGCCGAGTTGGGAACAGGTGGGTTGGCAACAAGCCATACGATGCATTGACTGTAAGGTATTCGAAACTTCGGTCGTGTCTACCACTTGGACTAATATCTATGTTTAGATCTCCCGCTAGGGCAATACTGGAGTACGAAGATATTTCCCGATAAACATTACAAAGACTTGTAGTAAAATGGTTAAAGTCCTCTCTAGAATTGAAGGAAGGGGAACGGTAGATGGCAACCACAGCCAATTTTTTGTCAATCTGACATACTAGGCAATTACCACCTTGAAAAGACGGCTCTATTACGGAACATTGTAACCCTAACTTAGTGTATATTATAACTCCGTCGTTTTGGTTAAAATTGATCGCGGTCGAGTGAGACTGATATCCAACTAAGACAGGCAATGCAATAATTTTACTCAGCCAGCACTCCGTTAGAACGATTATGTCAATGTTTGTTTTTGTTAAGTTTAACAATACTTGGAGTTGGTCGAAATTTTTGTTCACGCTTCGAATATTTAAATGCAGTATATTTATATTATTGCTGGCTATGTTGATGTACTTAGGACAGTCTTCAGGGTCACAGTTGAAAGAGTTACCGGAATTTAAATGGTCTAAGTCATTATTAATGTTGTTTATGGCAGCCATTTGTAGTAGTACGTATTATACATATAGATAATCGAAATATACCACTTCAGCATGTCACAGTGTTTTACAGTTTTGGGAGTGTTGCATCGCATACTTTTATACATTATGTTGTGTGAGGATATGCGATTGTGTGTTAAGACGTCTTTGTATTGAGTGATTTGTATGTTGAGTATCATAGTATAGTGTGTTGTGTTTGTTGACTGTGTAAAGTACATGTGAGTATTATTAATATAAAGTACAAAATAAAATAAAATAAAATAATTCTTACATGAAACAGAGATCAGAAATAGGACGTGCAGTTTAACTAGTCAGATATTACAGTTGCTCAGATCATGAAGACATTTTTCAGTCTGTATTAGTAGCTGCTTATCCCCTTCCCGCTTACGGAGGAATATGTTTCCATTACTTATCCAGCAGTATGAGTAATTGTTGTTTTGATGCAAATTGACGTGCTAAGAAATAAAGCTTCTTAGAACTAGAAGGAATCTGCTCCGCTACAAAAACAGGTATGCGTTTCCCTGGTATACCAATAGATTCAGTGTTCAATTTTTCTTCCTTTGGGTGCTTATTCTTATTATACAGACGAAGTGCTGATAGAAGGTTAAGCTTAGTTTGAACTTTAGTAAACTCCGCTATGATTGGACGTGAACTAGAAGGTGGAGTGGCTTTACCAGGGACTCGATAAACATCTCGTATCTCTGCTTCGGATATAGGTACTCCAACGAGTTGTCCGATTTTACAGACAGTGTTCACCAGGGTGATTGGTGCCTCCTTCTCTGGCTGTGGGATGTTCCTAACTTCTATGCTCGATGATCTAGATTTATGCTGAAGGTCGGTGATTTTTTTTTCCAGCATTTCGATATAGCCTCGTTGCTGCTGACGCTCCTTTTTTAAGTCTTCTACCTCTTTCCTTAGTTCTTCAAATTTTTCATTCATGAAAGACATCGCCTGTTCAATTTGAGCACTTGTTTTACGGATTTCGCTGTTAGAATCCTGAATTTTACGATTTTGTGCTTTAATTTCCCCAATGTCTGCTACTAATTTAGCCATCATGGAAGTTTGTTCCTCTAGCATTTTAGACATATGGGAGTCATGGTCTTTATCTCGTGCTAAATTTGGCGAGGAGTCGATTATCGGAGAGTCTTGTGGTCTAGGACGTTTTTGTCTACTAGCGGCATGATCACTCATCTCAATTGCAGCACTGATGTTGGGTACTGATTGGGTTTGACACAGTTAATTATTCTTCGTATTAGGTGGCGTGCGCACCATGATGAGTAATTTAAAAATATTCGAAAACAACTACAAATAACAGAATAACCCTTGTCTTACTCTGTGAGCGTTATTTGATTTACCCAAACGAGGAACAGTGACAGCCGCGTCGTCCGTCCGTAGTCGAAGAACACTACTTGATGTATCCGATACTTTTCGTAGCAGCTCCGTGGCTCCGTAGCACGGCGTAGCAGTCGTAGCGCACCTGTGTGACGTCAGCTTCGCGTAGCGAACCACTGTTTTGACAGCGCGGCTACAAGCTCCGTGGCGTAGTGGCTAAGCGCTCGGGTCACACCTCCACAACTTGCGTGTGCGCGGGTTCGAGCCTCAGCAAATCACAGCGAATTTTTCCTGCACAAATTTCGGCGACAGCAACGGAACCAATTCTATCCCACTCTAGGACCGCCCAGTGGGTGGCTATAATAGCCCTAGACATCCGAAGAGTGAGCAGGAATTGAAATTTGGTGTAATAGACCAATCACAGAATTTAAGTGTAAAAATTTGCGCGGCAGACCGACACACGTCCACTCGTTACCAAGTCGCGCGGCACACTCAATGCCAACCGATTTTAAAAATTTCCAAATCTCAGCGGAACTACGATTAGAGAGGGAATTGTGGAAGTAGCATCTCTACACATTCGACTACAGCGGTTACGCAAGCTTTTATATGACATAAGATTGCGCTCAGATGGACTGCGCTTCAGCCTCCGCTTTTTCCTTATCGCGCCTAGCCAACAATTCCTTAATGGCAGGTGTAAGCCAGGGGGCCGGAGTATTTTTTATTTTTATTCGGCGAACAGGAGCGTGGTTGTTGAACAAACGCAGAAATTTTGTGTCGAAATAGTTCGCCATTTCATTGATGCAGGAGCTTTCAAAAATACACATACTGAATTCATCTCCCACTGTTGCAGAGTCTTTACTAACACGTTGTAGCTTGCGATTCAGGGTTTTCCTTCGAGCAGATAGATAACAAGGAAATTGTTAAAATCTTTAATACTTTGAATAACAAAAAGACTGCAGATCTATGGGGTAATTCTGTGTATATTACAAGCTCTGTAATAACTATTGTAGCACCTGTATTAGCTCAAATCTTTAATAACTGTATTGACTGTGGTGTGTTTCCTGATCTTATGAAATGTAGTAAAATAATTCCATTATTTAAATCTGGTAGTACTTCTGACCCCACTAACTTTAGACCTATTTCAGTGCTACCTACGTTCAGTAAAATTTTTGAAAAAAATATTTTAAATCAAATGCAAAGATTTTTTAATAGAAATAAATTATTACATGCGAAACAGTTCGGATTTACAAGGGGTCGTTCAACAACTGATGCTGATTTTGAGATTTTGTTGAACTTCTTAATCACATTTACGACGCGTGGGAGGACTCAAGCGACGCTTTGGGAATATTTTGTGATTTATCCAAGGCGTTCGATTGTGTGCTTCATGATACACTGATCAGGAAGCTATCCCATTACGGAATAAGAGGTGCATCTCTGGACCTTCTTACCTCATACCTGAGTAATAGGGTTCAGAGAGTTGAAGTAAACGGAGTGGTTTCTGCCGGGTCTGTTGTGAAGATGGGTGTTCCGCAGGGTTCTATGCTCGGCCCGTTTTTATTTCTTATCTATATTAATGACTTGCCTTACCTTGTAAGGGATAAACACGAGATAGTGCTGTTTGCTGATGATACCTCACTATTATTCAAACTCAGACGACAACAATCAGTTATTGACAATGTAAACAATGCTCTCTCTGAAATAGTTCACTGGTTTGGTGTTAATAACTTATTACTAAACGAAACTAAAACTAAATGTATTAAATTCACGACACGAAATGTCAAACAGGTAAAAACCAGTGTGCTTGTCAAGGGCGAGGAGTTGAGTCCTGTAGATACAACTGTCTTTTCAGGTATAACCCTGGACGCTAAGCTCCAGTGGGGCCCACATATAGATGGCTTGTCGAAGAAGCTCAGTTCTGCAGCATATGCCGTTAAAAAAATTAGAAATTTAACAGATGTAGATACAGCGCGGTTAGTTTATTTTAGTTATTTCCACAGCATCATGTCATACGGTATTTTGTTGTGAGGGAATGCTGCTGACATTCAGTTTATTTTTGTTCTGCAGAAAAGGGCTATTCGATCAATCTATAATCTTAGTCCGAGGCATTCGCTCAGAGAATTATTTAAGGAAACTAAGATAATGACGTTTGCCTCACAATATATTTATGAAAATGTAATTTACGCTCATAAAAACAAAAGCTTATTTAAGAAGCATAGTGATATACATAATATTAACACGAGGGGGAAAAACAAATATGTTGTCCCTGCCTCCAGGCTTCAGAAAATAAGTAGTTCGTTTAGATGTCAATGTATATGCTTTTACAATAAAATTCCTAGGGATATTCAAAATTTGAGCCTCAATAATTTTAAAAGTGTAATAAAGGCTAAACTTTACTGTAAAGCATTTTATAAAATAAAAGACTACTTAGAAGATAGTCATGCTTGGGAATGAGCCACTGTAACTTCTGCACAGGTCATGTTGACATGTTTGTAACATAAGTTACGCTTTTTATATACAATTTGACATTACGTTTATTATTATTTTTTTAACAATGACATTATCACCTATTGTGACATTTTTATTTTTATTTGTCATTTTTTATTTTATTTTTATAATTATTTATTGACATTATTATTATTTTCTATTATTGTTAGTGTAAGGACCGTGTGAGACTTGCCGCGCTTTTGGACTACAAGTTATCTGCGTTCTGACAGTTTGAGTACTTGCGCAGCCCAACGAAATGTTCTTTAGATCGGTATTGTTCGTCGGACAACTCAGCAGCACTTGCTATGCTGGATGCAAACTGACACTTGCGTGCCTGTCTTCAGAACGGGTCCACTTAAACTGGTGTGGTTCTTTCATCAAAAGACCACTACAGAATGAACTTTCTCGCACGGTTCTCTCACATTATGTTACCTCTGAGTTTGTTTCGGTATTTCTTCTCAGAGTAGTCAGATAGGAAATGCCGGCTTCATCTAGTTTTTCACATATAAATTGACGTGTAAAAGTGCCGTTTTATGGCCTATTTGCAAAAATAAATTCATTGTTTCATTGGTTACAGATCCAGTCTATGAGATCCGCATCACGCTTCAGTGCCTCCAACTCAATACCCTTGTAATTCCGAAGTGAAATGTACTGAGCCTTCCGCTTCGGGAGGACGAACTCTGTAAGATAAGAAGATAAGATCGTGGTAGGAAAAACAAGCAGTAAGCTGTCCGTGGGAAGTTACATTATTAATCTTAGATACAATCATAAGATCCAGCAGGGAAGGAGTGCAATTAGGAAAGTGGTGAGTAGCCGAGAGTGGCAGAATACTAAGATTAAAAGAAGAAAGAAGAGATTTAAGTTTATACGCCCGACTGTCATCCTTAAAAAGGCAAGCGTTGAAGTCGCCCATCACAACTATATGCTCGTACAATGGGCAGTATTCATTTAGAAGCGAGTCCAATGTGTCGAAATAATTGATTGTAAGATTAGGGCTATAGAGTACTCCAAGAAGCATCTTGGTGTGATTTAGAATAACTTCAAGAAAAAGATACTCTGCTGATTCCGAGTACAGGGAAGAAGAGGCACCGATGATCTTATGAGGTACATCAGCGCGTAAGTACTAAGGGTGACAAAAATGCATGGAGAGCTTAAGGTCGACTATTGACTGACAGGTTTTGCATAACGCTACCATTGATAACTAGATGGCGCTGCTTTTAAATGAAAATAACCCTGCAAAGCTTGAATACTTTACACTGCAGAGGCACACAATAAGGTTTTTAATGGTTAAAATAATAATTAAGAAACAATAATATATTTATATTCAAATACACAAAAATTATGTTAATTTTCACATTTCCGAGGACTTAATATAGCGCCATCTAAGTCAAGTCAAGCAAACCAATTAAAAGATGGCGTCAATAATTAATAATAGACAATAATAAAAGTTATAAACTAACCCGCATTTTCGATATCATTATAAATGCGATCGGTAGCTCGGATAAATAAGAATGATAGTATAATGAAGTCGAAGGGCACCGGTTCAATTCCGGGTTATGATTTATAAATTCAGGTTTTTTAACAATGGTTTTTTTATATAAAACCAATATTAATAATATATAAATAAAATATATGACGTTTAATATTTATAAAAGACAGCAAAAATAAATATATATATTATTTTAGAATTAAATTGTATTAATAAATATATATAAATAACTTTTATAATATGTGCTAACTATTATTGTAAAAGTAACATATTTTTCTTACAGATTAAGACTAATACTAAGTTTAATTCTCATAAAGGATAACAAATAAAACTATTTTAGTGACATTATAATTTCAGACATTTATTTCTTAAAACATAATATTTATTTCTTTCTTATATAGTGTATACCCTTACCTAATAACTTTTCAGATAACTGACACATTATTTATTACACTTTTTATAAGATTAATAAGTATTTTAAATCAAAATTGTGTTGTGCTAGTCATTTATTAGTAAGTTTTAAACACAGTGTTATAATACGATTCTATATATTATGCAACCTTACTTCTGCAACTATTTTACCTCCTCATAAAATTTAATTAAAGTATTGACTAAAGTGATTCATTTTGTGCATCATGTTATGACAAAAGCTCATAGCTTAAGTATTCGTTCCAGAACAAGGAAGAAATTGAAGCTAGACCTTAAATCAATAACATTTCTAAGACCGGGATATAGCATTCACTAGATATGGGACGAATTGTTCATAGTAATTAATAAATAAATAATTTATTATTTTACAATCAATAGCATCTGTAAATATTAATATTGCTTTTATTTTTATTTCTCATATTTAGTAAAACATTAAAATCATCACTGTATAACAGTCGCTGGTTATAAAGTAGTCAATAAATTTATCCTACTAACACTAAGTTTGAACATTTATCCATTAAATAAATTATAGCTACCCCGGTCTTGTAATTGCTTAATCCTATAGTCAACAATGTCTTTTCTTTTAAGAACTAGTGTAGCCGCCATTTTATCGATCCTATTTCTCCTATCTCGCTGGCCAAGGAATAATCCGTATGTCTGATTGCTGACTAAACACTTGCACAATTATGGAACATTACACATAGGACAATTGTCCTGCACGAACGTTATCACTAGCACATCTTCATGACGTCATTCAGCACATCTATGTAGTTTTCACTGTTTGCATCACTGAAGATGACAATGCTCCAGTAATTTTCCTCATAACCTTGCCCCATAAGTTGAAACTGGTCTGAGTCAATATCACGTCTTCTGCCAGATCCACTACGGTGCTCCAATGAACCCTCTTCTTGAAACAGCTTTAGATATCCATAAAGTGGCAGTCTTTACCTGTAAGGGACGTGTATTATTTATTATTTTCATGTATCGATAACCATGGATAATAAAATAAATAACAAACGGTCATTTATAAGAATACTTACGTTTAAGCCAGTTTCTCTAGAAATTCCAGTATAATTTAAGCTTTGATTATGCAATGCTATTATTTGGGCCCTCGTAGCCATATCAACATTTGAACGCAAATTCATAATAAAAATAAATATTAAAAACTTGTTAAACAAACCGTGACTGAACTCACTCAAAGATAGTAAAGAATGTTATGATTGAACAAAAAGGTTTAATTTTTATACAGTTAATATTAAATTACCCTCAACTGTTTTGAGATTTATGATCGGGTTTTAGTTGCTAAACAACTTCAATATAATAAAGAGTAGGATAATTTCAATACATTTCAAGGTTACGTAATGGCCTAATGGCTAGTGGCATCGGTTAATTTTATGCTACCGAGTTCGAATCCTGGTTATTGCGTGCTTTGCTTTAAAAAGGTTTGGAATATCGTAGCATTAATTTGTATAAAAAATTATTAAGTTAATAACTTTGTATCTGATAAAAACTATAAATGTATATTTTTCTATACCACTAGTATACTAGCGCCATCTATGTCGTCCATGGTATATAATTAAGGCGATGAAACGCCGTACAAACGATTTTGATTTAGAATCATCCATGCACTTATGACACTGATAGTACATGGCAACACCCCCACCTCCCTTACCCGTTCTGTCGTTCCGAACCAGAACATATCCAGGAAGGGCAAAGTGTGCAGACAGGAGCGAAGGTTTCGATAGATGCCACTGTCGATAGATGCCAGAACACTCTGGGCATTTTATTTTATATGCGCAATGTTGAAATTATTAGTGTAGCATACACGATTATAATAAACAAACAAATAAACACACAACCATACATCTGCACACACACTATCAAACATCTGTCGTCTCGTTCCTACACTCACACGCAGGGTGCGGGGTGGGGGAATCAGTCTGCGCAGGGGAGTCTGCCACCCACCGCCGCGGAGTGAAGACGTGCTAGAGTGAGGTTAATGAGCCGATACATACACTTAACAAATAGTACATAGTTATTATATATATAGACACAAATAGGAGACTACAACATTTTGGCGACGACGGAAAACTGTGAGTAATTTTCTGTTTTTACAAAAAAAAAAAAACTAAATATAAAAAAGAAAAGTCATTCGTTGGCCTCGTAAATAAAGATACTTATATTGTTTCAATTTTAAGACTTTAGATTCCAAGTAAGATTTATTTATTCCAACCGCCGATAAAATAGAATCAAACAAAAATACTCGAATAGTTAAGTCGATTAGTTAATATTATAAGAACCGACCCCTTTTATTATTGAATATCGTAGCTTCAAAAACAAAATTTACATATATACTTATATAACTGTTTTCAAATGTTTTGGTTGTTCCACTGCATTTACCTTTATTATAATAAAGAATATATCTAATAAACAAGTAAGCATACCCACCATTTCACAAAATATTTATCAATTGTCGTAAAAGATGAATAATTTATTCTTGTTTCGATTACCAAGTGCTTATTAAATGTTAAATCGGGTGTGCGTTAAACAAGGGTACATATTTCGATTTATATTTCGATTTGTACTTAATGATTCAGTGATCCTCGGAATGTGTGCAAGATAAACACATATAAAAGGTAGTAAACCATATTTAATTATGTATGTACCTCGACAACCGTGCCTATCCAGAGCGTAATAATTACAAATATAATAATAATTATAAGGATTGCCACTGTTAGTTAGTTAATTGTGTTTAAGCGGTGTACGTACGTATATCGCTATTTTGCTTCCACGCTTATATGTATGGATGCTTATATAGCTGTAGTGCTGCAGCAAGTGCTTCGATTGCTTTGCGCTTTACTATTGCAAAAAAAAAAAATATAAAAATACATGGCATGGCAATTCCATTGCGATTAATAGTGTTTAGGCATTGAATTGCGAATTATATCTAGTGTTTTGGCATTCAATTGCGATTAATAGTGTTTTGGCATTAAATTGCGATGACATACTGAGACTATGCATTTGATTGCGTTAATATGTAGTATTAATAACAAAGCATTAAATTGCGAGCCGAGGAATCAAGCATTAAATTGCGAGCCGAGGAATCAAGCATTAAATTGCGGGCCATTAGGCTACTAAAAATCACTGGTATTTTTTCGAAATGCATTAGATTGCGTAACGCTATATCCCATTGTCTACAGGTAAACAAAAATGACTCAGGCCGTATTCACACTCGATAAATTCGAATGCGAAGGTGATATAGGGTCAGTTGCAGTCCGATGGGAACGATGGAAACGCGGGTTGTACATTTACTTGAAAGCAGCGGGAATAGACACGGAGCAAAAGAAAAAAGCATGCTTACTTCATTTTGGTGGAGCTGACTTGCAAGAGGTGTTCTACAATATACCAGGAGCAGACGCAAGGCCAACCGACGAAAACGACGGCAAAGTATTTGAAATTGCGATAAAAAAATTAGACGAATACTTCGCCCCCAAGCAGAGTAAGGGATTCGAGCGACACCTGTTCCGTCTTATACGTCAAGAACCACAGGAGAAATTTGACAAGTTTTTAGTAAGGTTAAGACATCAAGCTTCAAAATGTCAGTTCACAAATACAGATGAACATATTATTGAACAAATAACCGAAAAATGCTCGTCGGATGATTTAAGGAAAAAAATATTGAAAAACGGTGACAAAATGACCCTTGACGAAATTATATTCGAGGCTAATGCTCTAGAGGTTGTAGAGAGACAGTTGGGCGATTTTGTAGGGAAGAAAATTGAAAATCACGTCGTGAACAAAATAACTATGAAGCCGGACAAGTATAAAGATACAGGAGATAGACAAGACAGAGGTTGTGGCAGATGTGGTAGCAAGAAACATTTCGCACGGGATCCAAAATGCCCTGCAAGAACTAGGAAATGCAATAAATGTGGAATTGTAGGCCATTTTCAAATACGATGTCGAACAAGAGAAGTACAGAAAAGAAAACTAGAACCAGATGAGGCAACACGGAACAATAATTCAAAAAGACCCAGAGAAGCAAACAATGTAGAAGAAGCGAATGTAGCAGGTACAAACAAGCAAATTGATTACATCTTTAACGTGAACACCGGCTCTACAGCATCATGCATGATTGGGGGAACGAAAGTTGATATGCTAATAGACTCTGGCTGCAACCACAATTTGATCACGGACAAGACCTGGCTCTCTATGAAAAAGAACCATTCAAAAGTCACCAATCAAAACAAAGACCCACAGAAGAAGTTTATTGCGTATGGAAGCGGAACTCCTTTAAAATTACTGGGATCGTTTAAAGCGGAAATATTACTAGGGAAGAGATCAGAAAATGCAACCTTTTATGTGATCTCTGGTGGCACCCAAAATCTGCTTGGGAAAGTGACAGCTACTTCCCTAGGAGTCCTGCAAATTAATTTACCAACGGATATTAATAATGTGGAGACGACAGCCTTTCCGAAATTTAAAGGTGTGCTCGTGGAGATACCGATGGACGAGTCAATAAAACCTGTCGCACAACCTTACCGCAGGATACCTATTCCCCTGGAAACCAGAATAGAACAGAAGATTAACGAATTATTGCAAGCCGATATAATCGAGGAGGTAAAAGGCCCCTCTAGTTGGGTCTCGCCGATCGTGCCGGTGCTGAAGGATAATGGGGACGTCCGTTTATGCGTAGATATGCGACGCGCGAATATGGCTATTAAACGGGAAAACCACCCGCTTCCGACCATGGACCAACTTCTTCCTAAAATGAGAGAAGCTAAACTCTTCTCAAAACTAGACATCAAGGACGCCTTCCATCATATCGAACTCCACCCTGATTCAAGGCATATAACTACATTTATAACGGGTGAGGGACTCTTCCGCTATAAAAGGATGATGTTTGGCATCAGCTGTGCGCCAGAAATCTTCCAAAAGACTTTGGAGAGGATACATTCTAGGCTGTGAAGGAGTCATCAATTTTATAGATGATATCCTGGTGTATGGGAAAGATCAGGCTGAACATGACGAACGGTTGAAGATAGTCCTGGATGTCCTAAAGACACACAATGTGCTTTTAAAGGAAGATAAATGTATTTATCGAGTAAAAAGTGTTCAATTCTTAGGACACGAGCTCTCCGAAAACGGAATTAAACCGCTGGATAAATATTTATCGGCAATCAAGGACTTTCGAGCACCAACAACTATTGCAGAATTACAAAGCTTTCTGGGGTTGGTGAACTTCGTTGGAAAATGGATTCCACACTTATCTACGACCACAGAGCCCCTAAAGGAGCTACTCCGGCAGAAGGCCGGAAGGAACTCTGACATCACTGACTCTTGGAATGACATTCGGCAAGCAGCTTTTAATAAATTAAAAGCTTCACTTGCTGATATACCACGTCTGGGCTATTACAACCCTAATGACAAGACGGTAGTGATTGCAGATGCGAGTCCTGTGGGCTTGGGGGCAGTACTGGTCCAGACAAATAATGAAGGTTCCAGAATTATAGCATATGGGAACAAGACACTTACCGACTGCGAACGTAGATACTGCCAGACCGAGAAGGAGGCTCTCGCGTTAGTCTGGGCCATTGAACATTTTAATATGTTCCTATATGGGAAAGAATTTGACTTAGTGACGGACCACAAACCACTAGAGGCAATATTTGGCCCCAAAGCCAAGCCGTGTGCCCGCATTGAAAGATGGGTCTTGAGACTTCAGTCTTATAAATTCAACATCAGATATAGCCCTGGCAAGAACAATATAGCAGACCCGCTGTCGAGGCTCTGCAAACTTTCTACAAACCCACCACAAGTTGGAGTGGATTACGTGCAAAACGTGATAGAACAAGTAAGACCTACAGCTATACCATTGCAAGACATTATGGCACATTCTCGTCAAGATGCGGAGATACAAGCAGTTAAGAATGGACTTTACAGGAACCAGTGGAACGATCTTACCAAAGGCTATAAAATATTCCAAGATGAGTTGTGTTTTTATGAAGACATCCTGTTAAGAGGGACTAAGATCGTAATGCCACAAAAACTTCGAGATCCGACATTGCGTATTGCCCATGAGGGCCACCCAGGCATATGTGCCATGAAAACTAGACTGAGGACTAAGGTCTGGTGGCCAAAATGCGATAGAGATGCCGAGAACTTTTGCAAGGCGTGCAAAAGTTGTGTATTGGTCTCGACTCCCAATCCTCCTAACCCCATGAAAAGGAGAGAGCTACCCTCGGAACCATGGGTGGACACTGCAGTGGACCTGATGGGCCCACTACCTAGTAATGATTACATCTTCGTAATCGTGGACTATTACTCTCGATACAAGGAAGTGAAGGTTTGTCGGACAATTACGAGCTCAGAAATTATCAACCAACTGAAGGACATTTTCAGTAGATTAGGTAATCCAGTGTCGATCACGGCCGACAACGGTCGTCAATTTACGAGCGAGGATTTTAAACTGTTTTGCTCCGAAAGAAACATCAAGCTTTACAACACCATACCCTACTGGCCCCAACAAAACGGGGAAGTGGAGAGACAAAACAGGGACATCTTAAAACGCCTCAAGATCGCACAGGCCGAGAAGAAAAATTGGAAAGAGTCTCTCCGGGAGTATATGGTAATGTACAATAGCACTCCCCACTCGATAACCGGTAAGACTCCCTCGGAGTTATTCTTCAGGCGGCAATTCAGAGACAAATTACCGATGATACAAGATATGACGTACAGCTCGGAAGACTCGGAGATGAGAGATAGAGACAAAGAATTAAAAGAGAAAGGAAAGGATTATGCAGATAGGAAAAGGCGAGCAGTGGATAGTGAATTGAACATAGGGGAGAAGGTCTACGTAAAGAGTATGCATAAAAGCAACAAATTGAGCCTCAATTATGAGCCAACATCACATACTGTTGAGTCAAACAAAAATGGAGATGTAGAATTGCGCAATGATAACACAGGCCAAATAGTTAGACGAAACATTCTGCACCTAAAACGAGTGGAAGGGAAGTGGAAGGTAGATAACGAAACTGAAGATATAGATGCAGAACATTCAAACAAGAGTGAAACCGATTCTGATTAATTAACATTATAATAATGAATTAGAAGTAACATTAATTGATGATGATGATTACATAAGTACAAATATTTAATATTCTATACAGGAATGTAAACTAATATCAATGATTTGAAATGAATAATTAAAGTTGATTACAAATATGTAAATAAGTATATTCATTAAAAAAAAAAAAAAAGTAAGGGAGGGATGTAGCATACACGATTATAATAAACAAACAAATAAACACACAACCATACATCTGCACACACACTATCAAACATCTGTCGTCTCGTTCCTACACTCACACGCAGGGTGCGGGGTGGGGGAATCAGTCTGCGCAGGGGAGTCTGCCACCCACCGCCGCGGAGTGAAGACGTGCTAGAGTGAGGTTAATGAGCCGATACATACACTTAACAAATAGTACATAGTTATTATATATATAGACACAAATAGGAGACTACAACAATTAGGATAAGAAGATAGAAGTGTGGAAATCTGTTCACCCAACGTCAAAGGAGCAGAAGAATCACCATCCGCACTGATGAAAGCACAGAAGTTGAAGAGCACGAGAAGAAATTATCATCTAGACTAATCTCACACATGATAGGCAACTAAAAATATAATTATCGTATAAAATAAAAATAATAAAATAAATATTTATATAAAATATGGCTAGAAAGAAAAAAAACCAAAATAAATAAAATTTCAATTAAAAACTTTTTTAACTTGCCCATACGCTACGAGGAAAGATTTAACATACAATTAAGAGGATAATTAACAAGGAATATAAATAAAGACAAATTTAAAATACATATATCACCTACCCTATTCTTCAGTCAGAAAACCGAAAATAACAGTATAAATAATAATTAACAGAGGGTGGCAACACAATTTACAATAAAACAACAAAAACGTCAATGTCAACACCAACACTCAGCTTGTCACTGTCAAAAGTTCCAATACAACAGTTGTTCGAAGAAGTTATACAAAAATAAATTAAAATTATATGTGTATTATGAAGATAAACAATATTTAACAAACTACCGGCGTAAGATAAAATAAAAGTGGTGTTATCAAAAGATGTACCGACATTACTCATACACGTACTGTTATAAAACACTCGAAAAATATCTATAAAATAAAGAGTTTAATGCAGAAAGTTTACTAACAATCGACTTCTAGCGATGCGTCTTCCTGAGGTTCCTTGTTTTCTTGGTCGGATCTTTAGGTGCCATGCCAGGCGCTAAAGGTGAAGCGCCGCCGGCCTCAATCGCTGGATCGACATTAACCCTTTAACAGCCTACGTCGGATTAATCCGACAAATATTTTCGGGCCCATTTCGCCAGAGTCGTATATTTACGACCAAAATATCACTGCTCGTTTAATCAGCTTTTTTATATAATTACGCTGTATTCTATAAAAAATGTGTTTATATTAGGTAAATGGTTAACTAAGTAATCATTTACAGTTTAATACTTTAGTCTCTTAATTAAAAGTCCTAAAAATAATGTCCAAAGTTAGATAAATAACTAACATTATTTTTGTATTGATGTGCAACGCCCATGACGACAAAATCCGACTTGAGGGACGGGACATATGCCAAAATTTACCGATACAAAAATAAACATAAATTATAATATGTCTCGTTATACTGACAAGTAAACTTTAAAACGAACACATAAATTGTTAATTAAAATGTTTTTACAAAGATTAGGGAGAATTTCATTTAATTCCTATAAAATAAGTAAAATTACTAATGAAATGTCAGTTGTCAATTGATGGTTCCCATCTCTAGTTTTTTTTTTGTTTTTTTTTTTTTTTTTTTTTTTTGTCAGGGGAAAATCATCCAATGACTTCTCCCGCCCAGGGTAAGGCGAGAGAGAGTGTCAGACTCTTACTGACTAAAAACCCCCCCGTTCCATCTCCTGCTCTGGGCCGAGGTCGCGGTGCCTCATTGCGCTTACCCCGCAGCCGGTCCTAAAAGGCTGATGTTTAGCCGGGGGCTAAACATCAGCCCTTTAGGGCCCCAACTGTGGTGGTCTATTGGCTTGTTGAGGCGCGCGCGGAACGTTACGCGCCGTACGCTCGGGTCCGGTTCTGGTCGGGCGGCGAGCTACCCTTACTCGCCGTCCGCAGACCCGCGCTTACGGTGGCCGGAGATCATCTCTCGATCCCCGACGTCCGGAATGTCGCCTTCTGCGGCGGCTGGGGCGCGAGGAGGATAGTTCCCTCACGCGCTCCGCCTCCTCCTTTGCGAGCATAGCTGCTTCGCAGAAGGAGGAGATAGCTTCCCAGTTCCTCTCACGCTGCACCATGGCCTCGATTAAGGCCGAGCGCGAGAGGTCGCCGCCGCCGATCACTTCCCTGAGAACACGGCGGTGCTCAGCCCAAGCAGGGCACTCCGCCACCGTATGCTCCACCGTGTCCTCCAGGTGATCCTCACAATGACGACACTCGGGCGTTTCCTCCCGCTGGATCCGAAACAGGAACCTACCAAAGCTGCCGTGCCCGGTAAGCACCTGCGTCAGGCGGAAGGTGAGGACGCCGTGGCGTCTCTCAAGCCACTCCTCAAAGAGGGGTCTTACCGCTGCTATAGTAGCGTGCCCGGCCCTCGGTTGCGACAGTCGCTGCTTCCACTCAGCCGATATCTCGCCGGAGCTCATTCCGCCACGCACTAATTTGGCGCGGCAGAGGATCCTCGCCCCGGCGACGCGCGTCTGCGCGCAAACTGTAGACGCGCGCGAGCGCTTTCGCTTCCAGATCCCATGGCGGTGATCCGGCTAGGAGGTTCGCCGCCTCCCCGGAGATTGTGCGATATCCGCGGATTATTCGGATAGCCATGACCCTCTGGGACGCGACCAGCGTACGAGCCGGCCGCCGCTTCAAATCCGGCGCCCACACAGGGGCATCGTAGAGGGCCATGGATCGCACAATCCCCATATACAACCTCCGGCAGGAGGCGTTTGGCCCCCCGAGGTTGGGAAGGAGCCGCTTGAGCGCGGCCCCAGACCGTTCCAACTTAGGAGCCAAACGACGAAAATGCTCCGTGAAGTTCCATCGGCTGTCGAGGACGAGACCCAGGTACTTCATCGCCGACTCGACGCCGATGGTAACTCCTCCTGCCGTTATTTGGGACCCATCTGGAGGTGGCGCGTTCCGACGGCCATAAAAACAAATGGCCTCGGATTTGTGAAGCGCCACCTCGAGTCCCAACTGCCGGATCCTTGCAACGACTGTCGCGACCGCTTGCGACATCAGGTCGGCCGCCGCCTGATGTGACCTCCCATTCGCCAGCACCAGCGTGTCGTCAGCATAACAAACAATGCTGACGCCGCTCGAGAGGTCGGTGCGTAGCACCCAATCGTACCCGATGTTCCACAGGAGAGGTCCCAGGACCGATCCCTGTGGAACACCGCGCGACACCTCTCGCCGATTCCACACGCCCCGGTGACCGAGGTAGATGACTGATCTGTCCGTCAAGTAAGCCTCGACTATAAGACGGAGATAGGCAGGCACCCGGTGATACCGGAGTGCCTCCAGAATGCAGCTCCAGGGCAACGAGTTGAAGGCGTTGGCGATGTCCAGAGACACCGCCACGACGACTCGCCCCCTGGCCAACGCAGTCCCCGTCGTGAGGTCCCTCACGCGCATGATGGCGTCCACCGTGGAGCGCCCTCTGCGGAACTGGCCGTCCGCTAAATCCGGCCCCCTTTTAGACAGGTGCCCGACGAGGCGGTCTGATATTATCCTCTCGAACAGTTTTCCCACCTCGTCGAGCAGCACAATGGGCCGGTACGCGGACGGAGAGTCCGCAGGACGTCCCGGCTTCTTCACGAGGACCTGTTTACCTGTCTTCCACGACAGCGGAAACTGGCCTGTCTCCAAACATGCGCTGAACAGACCAATTAGTCGAGGCCTGAGAGCCTCCGAGGCCAGGACCCAAGCCTTGGCATGCAGCCCGTCAGGTCCCGGGGCGGTATTCTTGGCGCTCAGCCGGCGCACCGCCACTCTCAAATCTACCTCGGTCACTTCCGGAACGGGTTCACCGTCGTCGTCGTTGTAGCCCGCATTGGGCACCGCAGGGGGCGGAGACATCGTGGGAGGCGTGTAACCTATCTGTGGTCGGGGGAATAGCGTCCCAACCACTTCGTCGACGACCTCCGGCCGGAGACCTTGAGTCAGTGGGGGCGCCCAGGTGCGGAGCTTATCACGCACCATCCGGCAGGGGCGTCCCCATGGGTCTCTGTTCAGAGTCTCCAACATCTCCTCGCGGGCCCGATCTTTGGCCCGCCGGATCTCCACCCTTAGGGTGGCCTTCGCCGCCCTGTACTCCTCGTACAGCTCCGCCTCTCTGGTTTCAGCGTCCAGAGGGCGGATACGGAGCCTGCGGTGCCTGGTGTATCGGCGTCGCGCTGCGGTGCACTCACCACGCAGAGCAGCCAGCTCCTGCGACCACCAATACACCTGGCGCTTGCGTTGGCACGGCCGGATCCGGGGCATCGCCACGTCGCACATCCTGGACATGGCGTCCTGGAGCCATCTCGCCTCCTCGTTAACGTCGGCAGGCCTGACCGGTGGTATCACCCAGGCCTGCACGACTGCGGCTTCCAGGAAAAGCTCCCGGTCCAGTTGCCTAAGCGCCCAACGCGGACCACACGGGGTCTGTTTGACTGGCGGGTCTGCAGACTCGGCGGAAACGTCGAACCGTATATACCGGTGGTCCGAAAACGTCTCCACCTCCTCCATGACGCGCCAATCGCCAACGCACGATGACAGAGCGGGGCTAGCAAACGAAATGTCCACCACTGACTCGCCCCGCATCCGTATGCACGTGGGGACAGTCTTCGACCATCCTTCCCCGGACATCAGTGAGCCGGGAACCCCAAGCCAAATTCTTGGCATTGAAGTCCCCGAGGACCAGCACGGGGAGGGGACGGAACCCGACGACGACGGTGACTAATTCCCTGAGAGAGTTGTGGAACTCGACCGAACGGCGGGGGCAGTAGAGGCGGCAGAGGGCCTAACTTTACCCCTGGGCTTGGCGGGGGGGGGGAGCAGGTTTTGCCCCCAACCCGGTGATCGGCCGGCTTACCAGCCGCAGCACATACTACGCAGTGTAGCGGTGCGGTGCAAGTGCCGGCCCTGTGACCGGGCTGACCGCAGCGGAAGCAGCGGTCGCTACGGTCTACCTCCGAGGTGCATTTGGCATCCACATGGTGACCAATAAGGCAACGATAGCACCTCAGAGGCCGGGGCTCAAGCAGCTTCACCTGCGCCGAGACCCAGCCCACCAGGAGTCTTTTGCCCTCCGACAATTTTTTTGCCGCTGTGACGGGGCAGCTGACTACCAAAGTCCGCAGCCCCGTGCTGTCCGGGCGGATGGTGCCTGCCTTCACCTGGTCCACAGGACACTCCCCCATCCTGGCGACAGCGGCCGCCACCTCATTCTCCGTCACAGAGTCGTCCAGGCCCATAATACGTAGCTCCAGGCATTTAGTGGGCCTGGACACGCGAGCCTCGTCCGCCGCAAGGCACGTCCTGAGCTTCTCGGCTAGGGCGTCAGCTGTCGACCCGCTGGCCGCGCCGGGGACCTCTAAGAGACGGGTTCCAGTGGCAGTGACCCTCACTGCGAACCCGTCGGGTGCCCCAAACTCTGCAGGAGATACCGCCCCCTTCAACTTTTTAAGTACGTCCCCGTACGTCACCCCCTTTTTAGCCGCATCCGGCTGTAGTGTGATCACTACTACTAGCAGCCATTTGCCGCCCCTCTGACCTCTGCTGGGCTACCGCCGACATAATGGCGGCTTCGGCGTGTTGAAGCACTCCGTATCTGCCAGCCTGGGTTTTCTGGCCAGCCACCGTACGAAGTGCTTCCTTCACTTCATTGCGGAGGTTCTCAGCGCCGCCTTCGCTTACAGAGCCCTCGCCGCCGGACACTTCAATCTCGGACGAGTCCGAGGGGGCGGCCCTTCCCAGGGCGCTCCCCTCCGCCGCTAGCCGCTCCCCTCCGCCGCTAGCCGCTCAACCGGCTCAGTGCGACTAACTACTGCCCTAGTGGAGCCCTTTCCTTTACCCCTTCCCTGCGCAGCCGTGGGGATTTTAGGGGCTGGGGCCTCCGGCTCGTTGGAGGACGGCTCTCGGCCATCCTCTAACCTAGGACGTTTAAAAACGCCCCGCTCTTTATGATGGCGCAGCGCGATGCCGACACCAAACAATGATGAGTCGGACTCCGAGTCCGACTCCTTCCTCCCCGGGGCCCGTACCCGGGACTTGCTGGGCACTTTTCCACGAGCCCGGGAGCCATTTCGGCCCTCACTGTCACATGCCTTCTCCTGCACGTCTAATTTTTTATTTTTTTTATGTTTGTGTCTTCCATATCGGTCCCACGAGTATGGGGGAAATAAAAGGTCCACCCAGGGAGAGCCCCCTGTCCCTGGGTAAGTGCACATTTGTGTCCCAACCAGGGGGTCCACCGGTCCCCTAGCTGGGGGTGCGCTCACGACTGATGCTACTCCTCAGCCATACATACCATCGCCGCGCACCAGAACTTAGTATTGGAGGAATTTTTTATAGAGGTTGTCTTCCTCGCGGTCCGGGCGGTTAAGCCAAGACCCTCGTCCCGGTCCGAGTCATAAAACATGACCATGATCTCTTCCCGGATTACGATATCGACGGGTGCAGTCGGGCGCAACTAGTGCCCCGATGCTACTCGTTGGCAGGGTGAGTGCGCAACGAGCGCCGCCCTTGCTCCTCCGCCACGTTCTCTGCTAGGTCCAGAGGATCGTGCGGATGAACGCCCCCACAGAGGCGCATGCCCTATGCCAGCACAGAGCAAGACGCCTCAAGAACCCAACCGGGTTCTCCACCCGGCCAGAAGTTCGCTGCGGGCGACAGTCAATCCAACCCTGTCGCTATCCCGTTAGGGAGACTGTCGCCCGCACCCAGAGTGCACCACGGGGAGGTCTTCTGGCACGCACCCCTCCCATCTCTAGCCTACATGTTCCGAAACTTACTTTGTTAGTACGCCCTGCGCTACGGTCGGATAAACACGACCGCTTCTTACGTCATAAACGAACGCATACGACTTAATAGTGTTGTGCTTTTGCATGAAGTTTTACGTTAGTATGTCGATAAATGTACGTGATAGAAAGGATACATTAACACAAGACATTTTGAATTTGAAAAATAAAGCGAAGTTAAAAACAAATTGATATATTGCTCGGTTTAAAAAAATTACTTGTTTGAATATTATTTGGGGTTTGCTCTTGGAAATGTTCGTAAGGTAGGTACGTAATAAAAAAGCGAATTTAACTAAAAAAAAACATTTGTTTACTTTTCGTCATAGCGAATCCTTTGTTGCAGCCCGTAGGTACCTAAATGTCAGTGTGACGTAAACGACGTGAGGTGCAAATATATATAGCTTGGTGAGATGTAAGTAGTTGTTAGTTAACCTTTTAACCACCTGACTTCAAAACAGTTGGCGTGCCCCAAGCGCCGGGCACAGTGAATCGACAAATAAATACCTACAAGAAAGAGGGATGTGCGATACTTAACTTTGCGATGTCGATATTTCGTTTTAATAACGACATTGCATTTGCGAGCATTTTTAACTAACAACTATTACATCTCACCAAGCTATATTTGCACCTCAGAATACAGAACAAATTCTGAGATTTGCACCTCACGTCGTTTACGTCACACTGACATTTAGGTACCTACGGGCTGCAACAAAGGATTCGCTATGACGAAAAGTAAACAAATGTTTTTTTTAGTTAAATTCGCTTTTTATTAATTAAATGAAATTCTCCCAAATATTTGTAAAAAAATGTTTAATTAACAATTGCTGTGTTCGTTTTAAAGTTTACTAGTCAGTATAATGAGACATATTTTAATTTATGTTTATTTTGTATCGGTAAATTTTGGCATGTGTCCCGTCCCTCAAGTCGGATTTTGTCGTCACGGGTGTTGCACATCAATACAATTTTCGACAATCGAATTTTCGACACTCCAACTGTTCTGAAGTCGGGCGGTTAAAAGGTTAAACGGGGAATAAGGCTATGAGATCGTCCAACTTACCCATACTGGAGATCTTACGACGAGACTCATCAGCAACTTGGACGATAATCTTGCCCTCCGCAGACCAGCAGCTGCTTATTCCAAAGTGCCTGCGAGCGGCCATGAAAACTCGGTGTCGAGTCCTAGTGAGAAACTCAGATAGCGTGACACCAGAGCCCTTCAGCGTAGTTTTGCAATCCCACAGAACCCGACGATGCTCCATATCTTTGAGGCGAACTAAAACAGGCCTGGTTTTACCCTGAGAGGCTCCAAGTCTATGGCATACCTCAAACATGTCAATACTGGCATCATCCACCCCCATGCGCTTGACAACAATCTCCAAAACTGTCTCACTGAGCTTCTCATTGGCCTCTTCCGGAATTCCATGGAACAACAGGATCTTTCTTCGCATGGCAGTTTTGTGGCTATCAAGAGCACGAGAAACAAGCTCAATTTGGGATTTCAGATGACTCAACGTCTGACAAACAAAGCTCTTGAACTCCACAAACTCCGATGAAAGTGATGCTAAGTCGTGTGTCATAGCAGTGCCAGTAGTAGCCGCTTGTTTTCGTACGAACGCATACAACAAGAACAAAATAGTTTCTCCAAATCAGCCATGCTCTGTGCAAGTTTGGTGTCCATAACTGTTTAACGTTATTAAGTGGAGTGTTTATTAAGGAAAAGTGAGCAAAGGTTAGTTATAGAGCCAAATCAATACATTGAAATTCAAAAATACTAGTATTTCTAATTTAAAATTATCCCGCGAAAAAAAACTTATATATATATTGGTTGCGCGGTAATTTTCTTATTAAATTTTTCGGTAGGAATTCCTAATGTTGGCAATATTACTGGTGGTTGCAATCCTGTTCCCCATCCCTTTCCCGCACATACGCTAATACACGCGTTGGAGCGAGAGGCGACACTAGCGCTCTTGAGTCGTGTGTGCAACCTTACGAAAAGAATCCCAATGGCTGACATCGCGCGCGAGAGTTCGCTTCGTTCTCCGCTACAAAAATTGATATTTGTGGAAAAACTGGTGTGATTTGTTCAAACTGACTCGCGAAAGTGCTCCTTCGTCGACGGCGTAGAAGACCTGCAGATATTGTGCTCCTTCCTTTTGGGATACTTTCTCGTTTTTGTGTCACCCGCAGTATGCCGAGTTTCCCGTCTTATTTGTAACCGCCAGTATTTTTCAAGTTCTCGCAACCCTTTCGCGCCTAATTGCATTTCTCGCGTAACCATTTGGTCCTTCGAGCCGGATTAGTATTTGAAATTAGCCATTCATTAGTTAATTTCGTCAAACCCGCATAGTTTCGCCTAACCTACCTTGCGCGTCGAGAAGTTAGGTAGGTAACTGTTTCGCTTACATTTTTCGTTTAATTTCGCCAACCCCGCAAATATAATTGACATACTCACGAATTCTGGTGCCTACGTATCTATTTAGTTGATAGATATCCACCTTCCAGTCGCTTCCTATACATATTTGTTTTTCGTAAGTCGTAGGCCGTTTAAATGGCGCCGTTAGATAACTCGTTGAAGCTGCTAATAGCTAAACGAGATAGAATATTCGCTCGTTTGCAAACTATTGCCGATAAAATTATAAATATCCATTCGCAAGATTTCACTAGGGAATCGTTTCTATGTGACCTTGAAATAGTAGATTCTTTGCGTAAAGATTTCGAAAGTGTGTTGGATGAGATTGCCACCATCGAGCTTAAATTAAATCCTGATTATGTTGTTAATTATCAAGCGACCTTTTAGGCCGCATAAAACGAGCAGGTAAAACACTGCAAGCTCAATCGCATTCCGAGGTCAAAAGGTCACCCCGCTTGCCTCCTATCGAAATACCCGAATTTAACGGAGATATTAAAAATTGTCCTTTATTTATAGCTAGTTATCGTAATGCCGTACACAATAATAGTTCGCTAACCGATTGTGAGAAGTTATATTATTTGGTGGGTAAGTTGACAGGTAAAGCTCGTTCAATATGCGCGGGTATTAACCCCTCCGCGGATAATTACCCCCTTATTTTCGATTCTGTTTGTAAAAGTTATGAAGACAAACGTCAACAGGCAATTTCATACCTATATCAGTTGTTTGAATTTAAATTAATTTCGTCGGGAACCCCTAACAATTTAGAATTATTTTTAGATAAATTTGCTTCGTCTGTGGCTGTGTTGAAAAACCTACACATTAATGACCTCACTGATTTTATTTTGTTTTATGTCGCTCTTAAAAAACTCGACCTAGATACGGGTCGTACTTTCAAGTGCACTCGTACATTAAAACCGAATAGTTCTGAATTTCCGTCGTTTTCTGAATTAGTCAGTTTTGTTCGTGACCACATAAAGGTGCTTGAACGTACGTCATCATCTGTTGCTCGGGTCACCAACAATAAAAAAACTTGCCGATCGTAAATCTTCACATGCTTATACGTCTAGTTCCGAATCATCCGTGTGTAGTCTATGCAGCGAACAGCACGATTACATTTATAAATGTAGGATTTTTAATAGTTACAAACCAGATCAACGTTTTAAATTCGTAAAGTCTAATAACTTATGTATAAATTGTATTGTATTTCGTCTTGGAGTAAATTACTTCGTGTGGTAATTTACATTTGTCGATTTGCTAAATTGTTACCTCTTAGATACCGCATAGCAGCGTCGGATTACGATTTCGCTGAATTACTGGTTCTTCGTGAACTTCAAACCCATTATTTCCCCACTGAGATCGTCAAACTCAGGGAAGGCAAAGATTGTAGTCCTTTTATTCGACACTTAAAACCGTTTTTCAAAGGCGGACTCATTAGAGTCGGAGGCCGTCTTAGCAATTCTGATTTGAGTTATGATGGGAAATACCCCATTTTACTCCCAAGTAAAGATCCCATTTTAAAGGACATGGCCAACTTTTGTATGGGCGTTTGCATAGTTATTGAATTCAATGTACATCAATGATTTTTGGTGTTTACATTCGTGAATATTATTAAATTAAATTGCAAAAAATAAAACACATGAAGAACTCGTAATTATAACAAACAAGACGAAAATAGTTTCTCTAAACCTTTAGTCAGATTACTGGCCATAAGTGCAAGAAATAAGATTTTGCTTAAAAACCATGGCGTTTTAATTATTTTTTTATTTATTTATAAAATAAAACAAAATAATATGTATAAAGAATAATGATTTATTTATTAAGGAGAATAAATAAAATAAAACTACGTAATAATTCACTTTTATTTTTTTATTATAAAGTGTATTTTATTATGTTTGTGTATGGAATGTACGCTTCTTTAATATATATTCTGTATAATTGGGTAATAATATGGTAGTACTCTCCATTTGAAGCGGCCTGCTTAAAACAGGTGGTAATGGTGGTGGCTCTGGTGGGCTAACCACTTGAATATAAGGGGCTAGTGCATTGTTGTCCGAACCCAATTCCTGCAAGTTTCGTGATAAGTCCTGCACTGTCTGTCTATTTGCCCGCATACAGCACACATGACAAACTTAGTTGCTTCTTGAGGTCTGAAAATAAACCCCAGTTAGAATAAACACATGTTTTCAAGTTTTATGTTATTGTACAGTGAGAAGTATTATGTTACCACAAGCCTATTTTAAAGAAGTCTATGCAAACATGGAAAATACATAAAGATAGATATTATAATCACACATACCTACTATGAGTACTTTTTTTTTAATATAGATAAATACAAGTACATATATAAAACAACGAATAGAAACAAAATGCTTACCACATTAATAGTATTTTGCGATATTAGGCCAGCTAGCAATAGAGAGTCCATACTGACATTATGGTGTCTTATTTTTCGAACCGATTTTCCACAACCAAGGCAAGCCATGTTATGCCCCAGTAGTTCTCATGTTCACCAGCTTCAGTATTCAATAATAAGAAGCGTGGTTGACAAATGAATGTCCCCAGAAGCAACTAAAAAAAAGATGCACTATTTAAAATCGCATACCATGATAAAACATAAAAAAACAGACTAAGTATTATATATTCCGACTTCATACCTGGGTTTGAGCTGGTTAACCAACGTGAAAGTTTTATTTGATGGTGTGCAGAAAGCGAGGATATAAGGCGCCTCTGCAGCCTTTGTACGCCTATTCCGCAGTTGATGCACCTCATCGTAATCCACAAAACAAATCCAAAACGCAAAACAGTTACCCCAGTATTATTAGCAAGGTTAACAAAAATACGCTGTCAAAAGTGCCAAACACGTTCCGTTTCGTCTAAGTTTTTTTTTTGGTGAATTGGATAAAAATAAAACATAACATTATTATAATATGAGTGTATTTTAAAATGCAACTAAAACCAATGAATACAGTTTCGTATGAATAAAATGGAACATTTTATTCATACGAAACTATTGTAAACTATTGTAATGCATTTGTCGATCATATCACACGTTTTCTACGAGTGTAGTTTAAGACACGTGGTTTGGAATTGGAACGTCTTTTTATTTATCTTTCTCTATGGACTATTATGGCGAAACTTGACAAACGAACTTGATTTTGTTGCATTACTTTTACATTTTTTTAATAATAATTGTCAGGTCTGGAGAGGCTAAAAACTACGCAATAATTCATATTTCTATTTGTATTTTACAGTGTATTAATTTTGTTCGTGTACGTGGAATGTACTTTTTTGGCCATGTCCTTTGCTCGTCGACTACCATCACAAGGTTAATTGTCACGCAGGTCCTGATTTGTTGATGTCGCTTTTGCGTCAGAAGTATTGGATACTTTCTGCTAGAAACTTAATTAGAAGTAGAGTACACAAGTGTCTTCCTTGCTTTCGGCTCAGACCAAAGCCAAACTTTCCTGAGATGGCAGATCATCGTTCGTGTCGTGTTGTTCAATCCGCAAAACCGTTCGTCCACACGGGTACTGATTATGCTGGTCCGTTTAAAGTTACTATGTCTCGCGGCCGCGGTGTTCGTTCCACTAAGGCTTACGTGTGTCTGTTTGTCTGCATGACTACACGTGCGGTGCACATAAAGCTGGCTGGTGATCTCAGCACAGCTAGGTTTATGGACGCTTTCAAACGGTTTCTTTCAAGGCGTGGTCCAGTTAGTAGAATTTATTCGGACAACGGAACTAACTTCATAGGCGCTAAATGCAAACTGTCAGAACTTCATGAACTTCTTTGCTCTAAACATCATAATACTGAATTCGGTCGTATGTTAGCTGAAAATCGTATAGATTGGTCGCTCAATGTCCCCACTGCCAGTCATTTCGGCGGCAACTGGGAGGCTAATATCAAAAATTTAAAGTCACATTTGTATCGTACCATAGGAGATACTGTTCTTTCCTTTAAAGAGCTAAGTACCGTACTTACCCAAGTCGAGTCTGTAATGAATACACGGCCCTTGTGTAGGACACTCTCTAGTGATCCTTCGGAACCACTGGCTTTGACTCCAGCGCATTTTTTTAATCTTACGCCTTTAAAATACTTACCGGTAGAAGAAATAGAGGCAAAATCCATCGTGACTAGACATCAGCTGTTAGATAAATTAGTACAATCGTTTTGGAAGCGCTGGAGAGGTGGATACCTTTATACATTACAATCGCGTCGTAAATGGAACACGCCGGTGGACCCAGTCGTTGTCGGTACGATAGTCGTTCTTGAAACAGATAATTCACCCCCGCTACACTGGTCTTTGGGCGTCGGAGGAAGTTTTCCCTGACTCAAACGGAGTGACACGCATCGTTCGGGTAAGGACAGCGACTGGGTCCTACTTGCGTCCAGTCGTGCGTCTATGTCCGTTGCCCAATTTATAAAATACTACTCATATGTGTTTATTAGTGTTTAGGTAGATTAAGCAAATACTTAGTTTTCGTTTTAGTTCGTTTCGTATGCTTGCGTAGTATAATTATCGTATAAAATAATTTTATTTCGTAAATGGCTTCAACTCTTGAAAGCATCCCTTTCAAGCCCGGGGGGAATGGTTGCGCGGTAATTTTCTTATTTAATTTTTCGGTAAGAATTCGTAATGTTGGCAATATTACTGGTGGTTGAAATCCTGTTCCCCATCCCTTTCCCGCACATACGCTAATGCACGCGTTGGAGCGAGAGGCGACACTAGCGCTCTTGAGTCGTGTGTGCAACCTTACGAAAAGAATCCCAATGGCTGACATCGCGCGCGAGAGTTCGCTTCGTTCTCCGCTACAAAAATTGATATTTGTGGAAAAACTGGTGTGATTTGTGCAAACTGACTCGCGAAAGTGCTCCTTCGTCAAAGAAGACGGCGTAGAAGACCTGCAGGTGCTCCTTCCTTTTGGCATACTTTCTCGTTTTTGTGTCACCCGCAGTATGCCGAGTTTCCCATCTTATTTGTAACCGCCAGTATTTTTCAAGTTCTCGCAACCCTTTCGCGCCTAATTGCATTTCTTGCGTAACCATATATTTAATTCTAAATTAATATATATATTTATTTTTGTTATCTTTTATATTATAATAAATATTAAACGTCAAATATTATATTTATATATATTATTGTTATTGATTTTATATAAAAAAATATAAAAAAACCATTGTTAAAAAACCTGAATTTAAAAATGACAACCCGGAATTGAACCGGTGCCCTTCGACTTCATTATTCTATCTTTCTTATTCATCTGAGCTACCGATCGCATTTTTGTCGAAAATGCGGGTTAGTTTATAACTTTTATTATTGTCTATTATTCATTACTGACGCTATCTGTTAATTGGTTTGCTTGACTTGACTTAGATGACTTAATACAGTTAAGTCATAACGCGTCGCGAGCCGGTGCGAACGGACGCACTCACTATTTCTCGTACGAAATTTTAATATCATATTTTAAACTACCATTGTAAATTAAACCTTATAACCCAGAGCTTAAAACTCAAATTCCACATTCGTCGCTCAGCACACTGCTGTCTTCTCGATCACAGACCTCTGATCAGATACACGGCAAAATGTCAGATTCACCCAACGCTCGAGCGAGTTCAGCCCCAGACCTCTCCGACCTCTCAATGGACGACACAGCCGAAGAATTCAGGATGAATGTCAACCGTCGCAATCGCAAGCGTGGACATAACGATGAGTTCACACATGCATTTGAAGATTTCACCAAAAAAATTATGACTACGCTAAATGAATGGAAAATGGACTTTGGGCAAGATATTTCACAAATATATAATACGTTAAAAAATCTCAATAAAAGTACACAGGAAATGAAAGCGGAAGTAACCAGTATAAGAAACGACTTTTCGGAATTGAAGAAGACTGTTCGCAGGTTGGAAAGCAGACAAACTGAGGTGGAGGGGGATATCACGTCACTTAAAAAGTCAATGCAATACCACAGTGAAGAATATGAAGATGTAGCAAAGAAACTTGAAATTCAAACTAAAGAAATTAAAGTTCTATACCAACTGAAAAAAGAGCTGGAAGAAGTTAAGGTGCAGAACAGAAAATTAAGAACTGATGTCAATGCAAGTGAACAAAGGGATAGGCTACTCAATATAGAAATCGTTGGTATACCTGAACGGGATAGTGAAAATTTAAATGAAATCATACTAAAGATTGGTAAAAGCACTGAAATTGACATAAGAAATGATGATATTCTTCAAGTGAACAGAGTGACAGCAAAGCTTAAAGTCCAGGGTAGACCTAGAAATATCGTCGCAAAACTGCGAACCCGCCAGCTTAAGGACAACGTTATTTCTCAAACTCGTAAGCGCCGTTTGTCAACAAAAAATCTGGATATTCAAGGCAGCATAATCCCGGTTTATATAAATGAGCATCTAACCATATACAATAAGAATCTTTTAAAAAAGGCCAAAGAAATAGCCAACATGAAAGAGTATCAATACGTATGGACAAAAAACTGCAGAATTCATGTAAGAAAATCGGTAACAACTCCTGCTATTCTCATTTCGGACGAGGAGGACCTAAGAAAAATCATCTAGGACATCATGTACTCGTATGGTTTACTCTTATTAACTTTTTGTCTCGTTCTTGTGTGCTTAGCTATAATGTATCTTCTAAGGATAGTGTGATTGACTTATTGTGGAACAAGGTTGCTTATTTAGTGTTTGCATTTGCCAAGTCTATTCGTACTGAGATCTATGGTGGGTTTTGTATGTTCGAACAATGTATCTATGAGTGTGTGGCTAGTAGCGAGTGTGTAAAGGTTATGCGCTGTGGCGTGGTGCGATACTTTACGTGCACGTCGTGTTTACATTATCTTGTCTTGTATTATCCGGAGGACTACGATAGCTATACGTTAATTTTAAAGACAAAACTTAAACACTGTCAGTCCTATGTGTATAATGGTGGGTTTATTAAAAGCATAAAATATCGGAAACTCAACTCAATTCTATCATATTATTTCTCCGGTAAATATCTGCAAGCAAATATTAATATTAAGTTAATTATATTTATTCTAAATGTATACAACATTACTTTTAAAATTCAAAAGAATGATTTGGTCACACATGATAGGATTGCACCTACCTGTGGCGCACGTACTATACATGTTATTTTACTAAATTACTTTTACAAATCAGTGCCATCTTACCCACATAACAGTTCAATTATTACCGATCTATTAAAATTTTTAAATATTTACTGTATTATATTAAAAATGAATCAGCAGACTCCTAATAACATAATAATTGTGCATCCCATCATTTTATTTCAAGTGGTGTCGTTTCAATTGATTATTATTACATGCCGTCAGTCTACCCGCGAGTTGCAAAATGTGATAAAACAATTAATAATAGTTCGTTGTTGCTTATATATGATATACAAGTTTTTTATTTATGTTTTTGGTAGGATAAATTTGCAAAATGCAGCCCCTTAACTTAAATATATATTACCAGAACTGCCGTGGACTCAGAACGAAAATGACGCAACTTCGTCAAAACATTTTAGGGAATAACTACGATTTAATTATCATGACTGAGACCTGGCTTCACAGCGGCATTTTTGATAGCGAATTGTGTGATCCTCGGTATGACGTATTACGTAGGGATCGTGACCTGGCCGCCACCGGCAAATCGTCTGGTGGAGGTGTAATGATACTCGCGCGACATGCTTTGGGTGCATGGTGCAGTGAGTGTGAGCCTAATACCATTGGTACGGAACTTCTGACTATAATAATACCCGCCCGAGCCCTGTCGACATCGGCCAATCTTTATGTAAGTGTTGTTTACGTACCTCCGGACGCTCATAGGATAGTGCCTGATATAGATTACATTTTGCAGAGAGTTACGAATTTACTATCCCACAAAACAAAAAAGAACAACTATTTACTAATTGGAGATTTTAATCTACCCTGTATTAAATGGAATCCGGGTGGGCCAACTTTTCTAAAACAGGGTGCCGTCGAGGTACAAAATGCAGCAATGCGGTTGGTGAATGACTTATGTTTTTTAGGAATAACCCAATATAATACACTTTTAAACAGCAAAGGTCATACATTAGATCTGGCGTTTTCTAACTTGCTATTAAACATAAACGAATGTGTCCATCCGGTAACGAAAGTTGACATCCATCATCCAGTGTTGGCTATAGAAATCCCTGACCTTGAAATCTCCCCCTTTCGTGAGTTGTCCGCGCCGAGACGTAATTACCGTAAGACTGATTATAACGCATTAAATAATTACTTTGCTAAAATTGACTGGAAATCAACGTTGGATAAAAAATCAACAGACATCGCGGTACATGCTTTTTATGACACGATTCAAGCAGGAATTGATGAACACGTACCTCTTAGCCGACCTGTGGGCTCTCGCAGATATCCCATCTGGTACAGTAATGCCCTTATAAAAATAATTAACAAAAAAGTAGGGCACACTCTCGTTGGAAACGTTTCGGTAACCTGCTCGATCGCGATGAGTTTGCAATGTTGCGGGATAGACAGCGATATGTTCAGGGGCTTTGTTTTAGTAAATACCTACATGAGACCGAAAATAGTTTAAAAGAGAATCCTAAAAAGTTCTGGAGTTACATAAAAAATTTGCGTGGAGGATCAAGTTATCCCGGAAAGCTGTCTCGTGACAATCTAAACTACACAGATGGAAAAGACATTTGCGAAGCATTCGGCGACTTCTTTCATGATGTTTTTGGAGAACCCTCAGACTATAACCTTGCTGGTTTGGGGGTCACAGAGGCTGAAGATGTTTGTGTTGATATCATAAGTGACATACAATTTACTGCATCAACTGTGGAGAGGTCGCTGAGTTCTTTACGCACAGATAAGGGTCCAGGTAATGACGGTATACCACCATTGTTTTGGAAGGGATGCGCAGGGTCTCTAGCACGTCCGATTAGTTTTATCTTTAATATTTCTCTAAGAGAAGGTGCGTTCCCAAATGAATGGAAGAAAGCACTTATAATTCCTATACATAAGAAGGGTTCGCGAGTAAAAATAGAAAATTACAGAGGTATTTCTATACTTAATACTTTGGGTAAAGTATTTGAAAAGCTTGTGTACAATGCTATATATCCTTGCATTCTTAGAGGTATTTCCTATAGGCAGCACGGTTTCTTAAAAAAGCGTTCGAGTATATCCAATCTAGCTTACTTCTCTAACTTTGTCCTTGGCAATACTGATAAGGGAGGGCAGGTTGATGTGATCTACACAGATTTTGAAAAAGCTTTCGATCGTGTGGATCACAGCATCCTGCTCAGCAAATTGTACAGACTTGGTATTCGCGGCGATCTTCTTCGTTGGGTAAAATCATATTTATTTAAAAGGTCACAGGCTGTAATATTGGGTGGTTACCGTTCTAACTTCATAGAAATACCTAGCGGTGTTCCACAAGGATCCCATCTAGGACCTCTCTTCTATAATGCTTATTTATTTGATATTACTGACTCTTTTAAACACTCCGAACACTTAATGTACGCTGACGACAAAAAAATATTTTATAAAATAACTTCATTTGATGACTGTACAGCTCTCCAACAAGACCTTGGCAGGTTACACGATTACTACACAAGAAACAAAATTTCAGTGAACGTCACGAAATGTCAATGCATCAGTTATACACGTAAGAGGAACCCTATAACGTACTCGTACCAATTTAATGGAATGACTATCAAAAAAGTTGAGGTAGTTCGAGACTTAGGAGTTATGTTCGATAGCGGGTTGTCATTTTCAAATCACATAGATCTTATTACTGCCAAAGCTTACAAAAATTTAGGATTCGTTCTAAGATCCTGCAGGGCATTTAGAAACATTGAAGCGCTTAAATCTGTATATTTTGCTTATGTTCGCAGCGTTCTTGAATACGCATGCCCAATATGGTCCCCTCAATATAATGTATATAAAAATCAAATAGAACGGGTTCAAAAAAAATTCATTAATCACCTTAACTACCGCCTTCGTAAACCTCCAATGTCCTATGAAAATGGCTGTCGGACGTATGGATTGTTAACACTCGATGAGCGACGCGAAGTGTTGGACATGTGTCTACTTTACGACATACTGAATGGTAGGCTGGATTGTCCGGATTTGTTATCACAGATCAAATTTAATGCTCCTCTACGACGCACTCGCCATACGCCAATGTTGCATGTACCAAGGCATGCCACTAATTATGCTAGTAATTGTGTACTTACTCGCATTGCGCGAACCTACAACAGAAACTTCTCTCAGGTTGATATGTTTAACTGCACAAAACCTAGTTTTAAAGCCCGAGTTAAAAGGCTTATAATTGATATAGACAAGCAGCCGGTAACTTTGTTCCATTCACCATAAAGTATCAACTATGTTAATTCATATTTTAATTAATTTCTTTTTATAACAAGTAGTATATTTAACTTTCAATTCTATGTATAGTAAGACTTTATTTTTTAATATTGTTTAAAGTCCGTTCGCATGGTAAACACAAATTAAGTTAAGCAGGGAAACCTATTATTAGCCTTACTAAACTGTAATATCTTTATTTGTATTATACCACATGTATCGCTGTTGGTTTTCTAAATAAATAAATAAATAAAATAAAAGTCCTCGGAAATAAGAAAATTAACATAATTAATGTGTATTTGAATATAAATATTTTTTTTTCTTAATTATTATTTTAACCATTAAAAACCCAATTGTGTGCCTCTGCAGTCTAAAGTATTCAAGCTTTGCAGGGTCATTTTCATTTAAAGGCAGCGCCATCTAGTTATCAATGGTAGCGTTATGCAAAACCTGTCAGTCAATAATCGACCTTAAGCTCTCCATGCATTTTTGTCACCATTAGTATATCATTTTATTCTATTGTCAATAGTTTTTGCAGCGCACGCAAAAATAGGTTTTCGATTTTACTCCTTGTGTTACAAAATAGCAATTTTATTACGGATCCCTAATTTTAATTTAATTAAGAATTATCGCCTTCCGCGATAAATGGACTACACAACACTGAAAGAATCATTCAAATCGGACCAGTAGTTCCAGAGATTAGCGCGTTCAAACAAACAAATAAACAAACTCTGCAGCTTTATAATATTAGTGTAGATTTCTACGAAACGACAAATTACTAGGAAAACATCCTTGTCTTATCAGCTATCCAAAAAGGTATGATTGTCAATATTTTTGTGCGTGTCACAGTGAAGAGAAGAGTTTTATGAGGAGCCGGTAAAATTGCGAGACGGTCAACCTATTGTTTCATAATTCATATTATTCGTAGTTTTTACCTGTGCTTGGACTCCAAACACTCGACGCGCTTCGTAATAGGTCACTATTGTTTTCTTGGCATGAATCGTGCGAGCATGACCAGATTTTGTGCATGCGACTGTACAAAATCTGGTCGTCAGCGTCAGTTAGTTTCAAATCTACGTAGCGCAAGCTCGTGTTTTGTTATCTGGCTATTTCCTTAACTGATACCGTGTATCTTGCTTTTGTGCTGTGCTGTGCCTTCATAAGTGCTGACTATGGCTGCATATTCTAACCCAGAATACGCTGACATAATGTATTGTTACGGGCTTAGTGACGGCTCAGGCGCGGAGAGAATATAAACTTCGCTTTCCCAACCGCCGACTCCCACACGTTAGTGTTTTTGGAGCGACCTATCGGCGAATATCTGAAACTGGCAGCGTCCAAAGAAGCACGCAAATTGACACTGGTCGTTCTCGAAGATACACGGCTGCGGATGAAGAGCTGATTCTTCAACGTTTTATTGACGACCCCAACATATCGACAAACATCGTAGCGCGTGAGCTTGGTATGTCACAGTGGAAAGTCACTATCAACCTGTCCAGTCATTAGAAGAGGGAGATTCGCCAAGACGACTTGAATTTTGTCGTTTTATGCTAAATGCCGACGCCGAAAGCGAAAACTTTTTAAAAAACATTCTGTGGACCGATGAGTCATGTTTTCACCGTGATGGTATTACAAATTACCACAACTTACATTACTGGGCACCGAAGGCAGAAGGTAATCCTAAGAAACTGAAACCAATCGCATCCCAACGTAGGTTCTCACTTAATGTTTGGATGGGCATAATCGACGACAAATTAATAGGCCCACACTTTTTACCCCAAACACTAAATGGGGAACTTTATGAAGGTTTTCTAAGAAATCATTTAACGCCGCTGCTCACAGATGTACCGGAAGACAGAAGAGCAAATATGATTTACCAACATGACAGACGTCCAGCTCACTTCCGAATTACAATTCGACAATTGCTGGATGAAACCTTTCCAAATCGATGGATAGGGCGCGGTGGGCCGATTCCGTGGCCTACACGTAGCCCTGATCTTACGCCACTAGATTTTTCGTCTGGGGTCATATGAAAGACCTAGTTTATGTGACCCCAGTAAATTCAATTGAAGAACTTAGGGAGAGAATAACAAATGCAGCGGACCAGATATTAGTATTTTATTATTAGCATAGTATTTTTTTTTCACTAGACAACATTTTGTATCAAGTAATAGCAATAATCACAAAAAAATTAATGTATCTTTTGTGGTATTTGCCAAAGTTGTTGTTATTTTTGACCTTTTAATTATTAACAAAGATCTGTTACGGCATCAACTATGATATTAACTTAAATTTCAGTACTGTCGTGCCGTAAATAATTTTTGAATTGGCTCCAAATGATTTAATCTGGGATTTTTCATAAAAATACTAAAAATCTAAATAACTCAAAAACTACTGAATTTCGGTAGAACATTTAGTGGCTTAATTTGTTACATTTTAGCCCTACTATGACGTCCTGCAAGGAATACGTCGAGTTACCAGTAACCCTGTATATATGACCCAACTCTCAAAGATTATAATAGGTCTTTACCTATGAAATTGCCGTTTTGCATGAAAAAAATTAAACGAATTTTTTAATTTGAAATGCGATGAAAATGTAACACTAATCAATAAACAAATGACTACTTTTGAAAAAAAAACCATGTTTTTAAAACAAAATTAATTAGCCTTAGCATAACAAAAACTATTTTGATTTGAAATGGCCAGTACTGCAGAACGGCAATTTTATAGGTAAAGACCTATTACTTATTTACATTAATCTCGAGATGATTTATAATAAAGAGGCAAGGCCAGCCTGATTCACAGTGTTGAAATTCAGTATTTATTATATTTAAATAAAGTTCATTTTTATCAGTACTTTTATAAACTAATTCATACTTAGTATTGAGTAATTTCATCTCTTGTTCACCAGTTGTAGGCAGAACAAAGTAAGCGAAAAGTTCAAAGTTCACTTTAAAACAGTTATGTTTCTTAAGACAAACATTCAATAAATTCATCCATTAGGAATACCTCTGTTGTGAGATGTAGATTTGACGTGTAAGTAATACGCGTATAACATGGTCGGCTTTAACATGTAATTACCTTAACGGATTATTTATGTATAGGTTATTTGTAGCTTGCACACATTGTTTCCATCACAACAAACCGGTAGGTACCACGAAACACCATACATAGCAAAGCAACCATAGGCGCTTATCAATAAATTGTTATTTACAAATATCTAGGTACACAGACTGCGCCAAGCTGTTCCATCTATCTTCTCTCTTTTTTTTTATTTTTTTGTGAAAAAAAACACTTACCCAAAGACTCGTCGCTACGTGTGACGTCCTCCGTCACTAGGGGTAAGTATTAGGGTAGTTTAAATTAATAACAACACTCAGTAGTTTAGTGGTCGTGATCGCACGGCTGACAGCTAGCAAGTATCACCCCCACCCCGTGCGTCCGGCGTTCACGACTATAATCTTTATTTATCTAATACGTCACAGCGATATATTGCCATCGCTCGTGACCAGCATATGTACATATTTTATCTATAACAAAAAAGAAAATGAAAAAAAGTCATTTGTAAGTTAGTTCTTGTGTACCTGATACTTACGTTTACACGAATATAAAAATGCTTTTACATCCCGTAATTGAAACAAACAATAAAAAAGTCTTCATACAATCGTTTATTTTCAAAGAAATTAGATTGTTATGACGATGTAATCTATATCACTGTTATTCTCCGAGTGAAGAATAGTTGGGCGGTCGACGTTGAACATGCTGTCATCCGACCCGTACAACATGGGATGCATGGCCGAGTCCTGCGTGATGGACCCCAAACGACTCAGCAAGTTAGTTATCATGCGTTGCTGGATTTCGGCTTCCTTGTCGTCAGCTCTGGCCTGGGGTGCCTTCTTAGTCTTCTGCCCGGATGCAGCGTCATTGGTCTTCTGGTTATCTTTAGCGCCCTTCTGGGCCTTTTCTGTAAACATTAACTTTTATAGTAAACAACCATTTTTGATCTTATACTGTTGTTTATTCTGTTTAGAAGTGGATATTACTTTGCTTGTTAAAATATTTTTATCATATGCCATTAAATTACCCACTTCTTTCACGGAAAAAGTTTAAGCATTAATCAATATAGAGAGATTAGTGGAATCGTTTATTAAATAAAACTTCTTAGAATATAATAAACCCCCCCTCCCATCCCTCTTTTTTTTTTTGTGAGGGGAAAATCATCAAATGACTTCTCCCGCCCAGGGCCGGGCAGGAGGGAGTGTCAGACTCTTACTGACTAAAAACCCCCCCTGTTCCTTCTCCTGCTCTGTGCCGAGGTCGCGGTACCTCATTGCGCTTACCCCGCAACCCCGGCTGAACATCAGCCCTTTAGGGCCCCGTCTGTGGTGGTCGAATGGCTCTTTGAGGCGCGCGCGGAACGCTACGCGCCGTACGCTCGGGCCTGGTTCTGGTCGGGCGGCGAGCTGCCCTTACTCGCCGACCGCAGGCCCGTACTTACGGTGGCCGGAGATCGTCCCTCGATCCCCGACGCCCGTAGTGTCGCCAGTTGCGGCTGCTGGGGCGTGAGGAGGAGGATTGCTCCCTCACGCGGGCCGCCTCTCTCTTTGCGAGCATGACTGCTTCACAAAAGGAGGAGACGGCGTCCCAGTTCCTCTCACGCTGCACCATGGCCTCGATTAAGGCCGGGCGCGAGAGGTCGCCGCCGCCGATCACTTCCCTGAGAACACGGCGGTGCTCAGCCCAAGCAGGGCACTCCGCCACCGTATGCTCCACCGTGTCCTCCAGGTGATCCTCACAATGACGACACTCGGGCGTTTCCTCCCGCTGGATCCGAAACAGGAACCTACCAAAGCTGCCGTGCCCGGTAAGCACCTGCGTCAGGCGGAAGGTGAGGATGCCGTGGCGTCTCTCAAGCCACTCCTCAAAGAGGGGTCTTACCGCTGCTATGGTAGCGTGCCCGGCCCTCGGTTGCGACAGTCGTTGTTTCCCCCCCATCCCTCTGGATCGCGAAAGCGTATGGACGTGTCCACTGTGTATATTTGAATAAACGAAAAATACAAATTTCTCAAATTATATTGTAAAAATTTGGAGTGAAATATTCTGCGAGATACCAGGGCGTAAAGAAACGATAAGAAGTCACACAAGGAGGCCGCACGTACAGGACTGGCACACACAAAACAATCAGTGTGAGTGAATCTTCCAATACATATAAGTAGAGGTCAACTAACACTGGACGGTTAGCAATTTCGTTCTGAATCGACAACCAGGCAGCTAGACCCCTGCTGCGCTTGCGCGGTATGTGCTAAAGTGTGACCAAGACAACAATGTCATCGACCTCTTAGAGGTACCTACCAAGAGGAATAAGAAAAACTATACAGGGTGTAAGGGACAGCCATCCACAAATTAACAGGGTGCAATCAGCTCCTTATTCTGAATCATATTCCAGTGAAAATTCTTTCAGGAAAATTTTCATTTTTTTTTTTCGTTTTTCCAGTTCCTACACCTCTATTTCAATGAATAATTACATTCTCTGTATGAAGAATAACATTAATGTAAATAACACAGCTAAAACAAAAAAATACGCAATGGTTGTGTGAATTCTCTAAAGAACTACGCATGAAATCAGCTGTTCAATTTCTACCTAGCTAGAGTCGTTTGAACTCACCGCGCCGCGGTCACGGCGCAGCGGCCACGGCGCCCACCGCGCCGATCGCCGCGCCGTAGGTACCTACGATCCCGTCCAACGTACAGAATAGCTTCGTCCCTTTCTGTCGCCCGGCCTTCGCGTTTCCCCGATTGAACCAGTGTTGCCAACTTTTAACTTTTGTTACCTCAGGTAGTAAACGAAAATGTTAGAACTATCGAAATTTATCTAAAACTTGAGAACTCCTTTGCATTCATAATTACATTGATGAGATTTTCATTAATCAATTAATGAAAATCTTGTCGCGCACATAAATTGAATAAAAAATAAATAATGATTAGTCTAGTTTTAATTTTAAAGTATTTACAAATACTACCTAATTTATTAATTGATTGTTCTTTTCAAGCGATTACTGGCTAGTTTTTAAACTACTTACAGATTTTTACATGGCTTCACAATAGTCATGAATTGATAGTCGAGCCAGAAATTAAACACAATCTCCCTGGAATGGAAGCACAGCTAAAGCAAATTGATTTAATCAATTCATTTCTCTACAAAAAAAAACAGAATGATAAATTACGACCATGCATATTTTTTTATTTTTTACCCCGAAATTTTGTAATTTTCGTGTAATTGGCAACAACAGATTTATGTTTGTGTGTGTCTCATCACATGCAGTCGCCATTTCGCCTTGCTGCGATGTTACTGTTTGTGTACCGCGAGCGTGTGTCGGTACGGATCGCTCGCGCATTCGGCTTAAAAGTTTTGTTATAAGTAGTGTTGTTAAGTTTTATTAGTTATGTAGTGTGTGAAGTGTAGTGAAGTTTTGTTGTAGAAATACGTACAAAACGTTTTGGGAGCACATTCATCATGCGTACAGCCAAGGAGTGGAATTCCTTGCCGGAGTCGGTGTTTCCTGATAGCTACAATCTGGGTATCTTTAAGTCAAGAGTGAATAGGTTACTTCTAGGTAAGCGCGCTCCATCGTCGACCGCATCGTCGCTTTCCATCAGGTGAGATAGCGGTCAAGCGCGAACCTATAATCAATAAAAAAAAAAAAAAAAAAATTGTGCGAAATTACTACCTAAGTACGTTTAGCGCGCGTGATTATGGGGAGATGATAATGTGTTGTAGTAGTGTAGGTATCCTGACCGTCGGCATCCATCAGACTCCAAGATAATTACTGGTGCCTATCAACGCTTGCTAGAAAACCAGCCCATTGTTCCCAGACAAAAAGGCGCCGGAAGACCAATACCTACGTGGATTTTGGAATTGGTTCGCTAACGTAACGAGACGCTACCACTTACCAGTGCTTTCCTATTTAAACGTAGTTTAGGTAGGTTTGGACCGCAACCGTGGCCAGCACGATCGCCAGACCTAACCCATTTGGACCCCTTTTTGTGGGGTTACGTAAAAGAAAAAGTGTTTGTGAGTGCGTGTGCAAGTGAGTACGAAATGCGAGACCGCATCACAAATAAAGCATTTGTGATGCGGAGCCGAAAACCGGAGCGATTCTAAGGCACCTACGCATTTTTCTTTTTTTATCATTTATCAGTTACCATGTTATGATTGTTAGATTTTCTTTTGTAAGTAATGCGGCTATCTTTTATATAATAATTTATTGTTATTAAAACGTGGCGCGAGCGCGACCGTTTGTCCGAAAGGTAAGGTCGCGGCGCTGCCCATAGTGTAAAGTAATAATACTAAAAGCGCTGCCGTTCGCTGCGTGCGTTTGCGGTGGTAGCGATACATTGCGTGTAAGGTAATAAAACAAATCGGTTTAATTGGATTCCCATAACGTTCCTGAAATAATTTCATGTACCGGTCAACTTAAGACGATATACTGAATCCACCCTATCAGTTTGCGGAAGGCTGTCCCTTACACCCTGTATAACTATATCAACTCGCAACATTATATTTCGCTGCGGTAATTAAGCTCCTTACATTTGCTAACCGCCTAGTACCAGGAAGTGATTTACGTATATTTTGATTAATATTTCTCCATGATGTCACCTACTCCCCCGCCAAGAAAGTCCACATCTTTATTGAAACCGAGTATATAAGAACAGGAGTCTGATACTGCATCTGACTACGTAGCCTCGGAATCAGATTGTAGAGGAAAGCAGAACGTAGCACATGACGATTCTAGTTTTACCTTGTGTGAGATAAGGGATATGCTAGCTGAGCTGTAGCTTCAACAAAAAACCCAAGCGTCAAAGTTTGAAGCAGAAATAAATAAAATGATTCAACAAAATAGCGTCAATTCAATATTAAACTAAAATTTGGGACAGATTGTCTCATGTCTCTCCACAAAATAAAAAATAGCGAATACTCATAGGCACACACACATTCTTTTTTCTGTGACCAGATTAGCTCAAGGACATCCAAATTTTAATTTAATTTATTCATACAGACGACACTACTTACAGACAACTACACTTTAAGAAATAAGTCATAATGGTCATCTGAACTCCGAGCGTTGAAATAGATTATGGTGCTTTTACACTTGCCGCTGACAAAACGGTACATGAGCCATTCGAAGCGACGGCGCGGCGGTGCGGTCAGCCGGTGCGACGTACTATATCATAAACCGCTTGACGATGAAGTCGGAAACGATCTTATTATGCAGTCGATGTGCCAGTGTAAATGGGCTCTTAACATCTGCAAAACTGCAGAATTGGATCATGAAATAAGTTGCAGTGTAAGAACTTTATAGCATGTGGTGTGAGTGTGGGTAATTTCCATACATATGTAAAGCGATCATATTACAAGAAAGAGGACCGCTGTGCATGTTGCGGCTATAATTCAAATTAGTATTTTATTAGAATTCCCCATAATCAATTAAAATAAATATTATTTCCATACGATCAATTAAGATAATAGATTAGATTAGCCCAAAGTACTCCTACTTGTGCTGACGTTACTCTGTTTATGGTATAATGTTTTTCATAACTAACATTAAGTGAGATCATAAATAAATGTCTCATAATTCGGTACCTACTGACATAGATTCTACTAACACTTATATGGATTATGTCCGAAATAAGTGGGTAATAATAATAATAACCAGTTGTCAGTTCTAGTTAAGGAATTGTTTAAGATATTCTTAATCATATCATTACCTATTGAATTGAATAGCGTTTTTTTATTCGAATTCCAATTACATGAATTTAAGTTAAGCTGTAGCATTATTGTAACCAAATTTTTTGACGCGAATTTCATTATAATATTCTTAGAAACCAGTAGTGAGGATAGTTTTTTAAAAAAAATAACGCACAATTACTTCCTAAATTATTTAATTAACAACAAAGTTTGATAATTGAAATCACAACAATGATAATTCTAAAAATAAGACATCTGAACACTAATTACTGCAAATATAAAATAATCAGCAAAATTACAATAAGAATAGCGACCAATATACAAACGCAAACGAGGGTAGCGATGTTGAAGCGTTGCCGACGAGAATCGAAATGAACCTGCTGCTAACCGCGCGCTGCCTTTTATAGCGCACCGCTTGTACCAGGCTTTGGAGAAGGAGGTTTTGCTAAGACGGCCGTTCCTGACAGCGAGGCGTCCTCGACCGCATCTTGCCCTGTGTCATCACCAGGTCCACCATCACCAGATTGGCCGTCATCCTCAGACTGGCTATAATCATCTGCAAAGTAGCAACGACACATTCTGTACATTTGTTTTCTTACGACAGTTATGTGTCTGAAGCCGGAGAATAGCAAAAACTTGAACTGATTTTGTTAAGTACGCGATAGTGAGCGTGCACTCCCACCATCAGGTACCCAACCAACTAATAGGAAGGTTTCTTAGGTAATTAAAATGTGAATTTAAGTGCTTCAGACTAAAAGGATTACAAAGCAAAATGTGATTCTAAGCATTAAGACATAAATGGATTAAAGTAGCATTCCAAGCAATGGAATTCCGAAGTAGAATACTAGCCAAGATAAATAGATAGTAATGGAGCTAATATACTTAACCAGAACTGAAGCCATGAAGTAGAGGTCCAGGCCCAACATAAGTCATAAGCCAGAGGCTCAGACCAAACAGGAGCCATGAACCAGGGGTCCAGGCCAAACAGAAGTCATAAGCCAGAGGCTCAGACCAAACAGAAGCCATGAACCAAGGGTCCAGGCCAATACAGAAGTCATCAGCCAGAGGCTTAGACCAAACAAAAGCCATGAACCAGGGGTCCAGGCCAATACAGAAGTCATCAGCCAGAGGCTTAGACCAAACAGAAGCCATGAACCAGGGGTCCAGGCCAAACAGAAGTCATCAGCCAGAGGCTTAGACCAAACAGAAGCCATGAACCAGGGGTCCAGGCCAATACAGAAGTCATCAGCCAGAGGCTTAGACAAAACAGAAGCCATGAACCAGGGGTCCAGGCCAATACAGAAGCCATCAGCCAGAGGCTTAGACCAAACAGAAGCCATGAACCAGGGGTCCAGGCCAAACAGAAGTCTTCCAGTTGCTTACCAGCCTCGAAGAAAGCGGAGCATGCTTCAGGCGTCCACTCGCCACGCCAGAGTACCATATGCTCGGCAGCTGCCTGGGTCTTTTTGCCATACGAACCGGCCAGTAGTTCCAGCTCGTAGCGATGATGTGGCAATACACGTAGGACCTTATAAGGCCCCCGCATGCCAGAGTCGAGCTTCCCTGTGCTCTGTGATGCTTTGTTGACAAAGACATAGTCCCCAACAGCGTAGACTCGTGGCTGTCGCCGGTTCTGGTTGGTGTAGTCGTCTTGACGCTGCTGATTGGCTGTAAGCAAGTCTGAAGCACGTTGTCTCCTGAGCGTCATAAGTGCTTCTCGATTAGGGTTACGGTTCTCAAGTGCGACGTCACGCACTAGAGATCTTATTACTGGAGTAGCTGCATCAATACCAACGAGGAGTTGTAATGGCGAGGCTTGTGTAGTTGCTTGTCTGGTGACATTTAAATTGAGCTGCACTTTCCATAAAGCGTCAGCCCACTGAGAACCTTTATGTCCCACCTCTACCCGTAACATGTTTAGGACTGTTCTGCAGTACCTCTCTGCTTGCCCATTTTCTCGGTGCATGCCAGGTGTAATAAAATGAACGGAACAACCCAAGCTACTAACCCAATCTCGGAAGGCTACGCTTTCGAACATCCTCCCTCTGTCACAAATTATAGTACTTGGAGACCCGAACAAAGATATCACATTAGTGAACACTCGTTTTAATTCGTCCGAGTCTTGACGATACATGGAGTACAGCAGACAAAATTTTGAAAAACTGTCAATTACAATAAGAACGTACTTAAACCCGTTGGATTCTGGAAGCGGGCCCAATATATCGGCATGAATAACACTAAATGGGTTATCAGGCTTCGACCAAGACTGAATCGGTTGTGCGGGTGCTTTAGGTACTTTCTTATGAGCTAAACATATAAGACAATGACTAACATATTTTCTAACAAATTGCCTAACACTCGGAAACCAAAAGTGACGTAATATGAGATCCGTCGTACGGTCGGCTCCAACATGATCATGTTCATCATGGAAAGCTCTTAAAAGGCTAAGTCGGTAACCTTTAGGGATGTAACACAACAATCGCGATTCTTCCCCGGTAGGTGTATATTTATAATACAAAAGTTCATTTTTAATTGAATACCTTGAAGAATCTAGTTGGCCCTCTCTTAACTTAACAATTAAATTTTGAGTTTCGTCATCCGCAGTCTGAGCGACCTTTGCCCAATTGTTAGGATTGCGAATGTGTGATACGTTTGCAGTTTCAGGAGGGTGCCGGCTTAGAAAATCAGCATGTTGCATCATGGATCCTTTTCTATATTCTAAAGTAAAGGTAAAGTCTTGTAGGTAAACCCACCAACGCGCGACACGGGGCAACAAATCTTTTTTTGTTTCTGTTAACTTCAACGAATTACAATCCGTCACTATTTTGAAATTGATACCAATTAAATAATGACGGAAGCTTTGAAGTGCGCGTACAATGGCTAGGGTTTCCAGCTCGTAGCTGTGATAGCGACTCTCTGCGCCCTGGGTAGACCTACTATAGTAACTAACTACTCTCTTTCGTTTACCGGCATGCTCCTGCAACAACACCGCACCGACACCGATGGAACTGGCATCGGTGTGGAGTTCCGTAGGCAAACTTGGGTCAAAGATCGCTAAGACTGGTTCATGAGTCAAACAGTGAATAATATAGTCGCGTGCCAAATCTTGTTCTGAACCCCATTTGAAAGGTTCTCCCTTTCTTAACAGTCTGGCAATGCAGGCCGTTTTAGAAGCGTAACCCGCGACATAACGCCTAAAATACCCGGCTAGGCCCAAAAATTGGCGAACCCCCTTTACATTAGTAGGCTTTGGAGAATTTACCAGTGCCTCAATTTTTCTTGGGCTCGGCCACACCTGACCATTACCAACTACCCGTCCTAAGTACTCTATTTCGGTATCTAAGAAGGTACATTTTTTTAAATTAATTGAAAAACCGGCATTCGGGTTATTATCCTTTCTTAGCCTTCCAACATAAACACAATCTAAATGAATTGCTTAGTGGACAAAATTTTACGTTGACCTTAAGTGATCAGCTCTTAGTCATACGCCAAAACTTGTGTACCAAGATATTCCAAACAATGTTAAACAAACCTACATACTTATACAAACAATATAATCTCTCCATAGCCTAGCTAGTTTCAAATTTCATTCATTTGATTTATTTAGCCAAAGCGAAGTGCAGTTGTTATTGTTAATCGGTGTCAAGTAACATGATTCCAATACAACATGACACTCGGTATAACTTCATAATCTATATTCGGGCATGGGAACATTCCTATCAGATATTGTCCCTTGCACCTGCACAAACTTTATAATTTTATAAAAATATTAACATTCTGTTGCCAAAATAATATTAGGTATATAACCATAAAACAAAATTGAAATTAAAACATAACGGATATGATTGTCAACAAAGGCTTATGACTATTCTTAGAAAAAAAAATTAAGTAAAATTATGTATGTGGGTACTACCTACAAGACTAAAATTAATTACTTAATTATATAATTATTTCATAAATGTATCCTATTTTCATATTTAAAATTAATAACATAATATATACTAATTAATAATAACTACGTTCTTAACTATAATAATTATTGTGTCCACTTTCACTTAATTACTGTAGTGTAAACATAAAACACACACACATACAGCTTTCTGCTTCAGGGTAGCGGAGACATTCTCAAACGCTACCCTGGTTGCCAGCATCTCCGTTGTCCTCCAACGGACACCAACTTGCACCCGGTTGCACACACATCAGACTGCGACATCTCCCGGCAGCCAGCAATATCTCTTCTCTTTTTTCTATATCCACCGCACTTTTAATACTTTTTAATTTTAATAGTCCTTTATTACATTAAAAAATAATTATTCCGTACTTTGTACTCGTGCGCAGCGCTGCTCGCGTGGCAGCACTGGCAGGGTCGCCATGCAATGTGAGGCGCAAATATGAGACACGTGTTACTTGGACGATCGTCTTTAATTAAGTGTTTATTGTTATAAACTTACACTACTAATGGGTAGAGGTGTCACACACTACATTATGTTTTATAATGGTATGGGATTTTAAATAGTGCATCTTTTTTTTAGTTGCCTCTGGGGACATTCATTTGTCAACCATGCTTCTCATTATTGAATACTGAGGCTGGTGAACATGAGAGACTACTGGGGCATAACGTGGTTTGCCTTGGTTGTGGAAAATCGGTTCGAAAAATAAGACACCATTATGTCAGTATGGACTCTCCATTGCTAGCTGGCCTAATATCACAAAATACTATTAATGTGGTAAGCATTTTGTTTTTTATTCATTGTTTTATATATGTATTTGTATTTATCTATATTAATCTTTAAAAAATAGTACTCATAGTAGGTATGTGTGATTATAATATCTATCTTTATGTATTTTTCATGTTTGAATAGACTTCTTTAAAGTAGGCGTGTTGTAACATAGTACTTCTCATTGTACAATAACATAAAACTTGGAAACATGTGTTTATTCTAACTGGGGTTTATTTTCAGACCTCAAGAAGCAACTATGTTTGTCATGTGTGCTGGATGCGGGCAAATATACAGACAGTGGGACTTATCACGAAACTTGCAGGAATTGGGTTCGGACACCGTGCAGGAATCAGCTTCAGACAACATGCAGGAATTGGCTTCTGACAACAATGCAGCAGCCCCTTATATTCAAGTGGTTAGCCCACCAGAGCCACCACCATTACCACCTGTTTTAAGCAGGCCGCTTCAAATGGAAAGTACTACCATATTATTATCCAATTGTACAGAATATATATTACAGAAACGTACATTCCATACACAAACATAAAAAATACACTGTATAATAAAAATATAAAAGTGAATGTATCAAAGAATCTTTACGTGACACTGATTTTAAAAGAGTAACCATGGAGTTTCTTGCTCGTTCTTCTCCATCGGAATCTACACTTTGAAACGAGCGAATAGCTTCACTAAGAGGACTGACCGACAGATTGACACTTTATATCTTTAAAGTTGTGTTGACGTTCAAAAGTGCCTGTATGGGTCTAATTGAAATAAATGATTTTGACTTTGACTTTTTACGTAGTTTTATTTTATTTGTTCTCCTTAATAAATAAATAAATAATTAAAACGCCATGGTTTTTAAAAGCAAAATCTTATTTCGTGCACTTATGGCCAGTAATCTGACTAAAGGTTTAGTGAAACTATTTTCGTATTGTGTGTTATAATTACGAGTTCTTCATGTGTTTTATTTATTGCAATTTAATTTAATAATATTCACGAATGTAAACACCGTTGATGTACATTGAATTCAATAACTATGCAAACGCCCATACAAAAGTTGGCCATGTCCTTTGTTGTAAAATCGGCTGAAGATCCGAAAACAAATGTGCTTTGCATAACCTCAATTATGGACGCCGATGGACACGTGTTTTTGATCCCGGAACATTTGCAACCGATAAAACTGCATACTGAGTTAGTTAAAACTTAAACTTTTCAAAAAGTAAAGGCTACACTGCAAAAAAGACACGAAGAAAGACGAGTTTGGATTTCATTAACATCGGAATTGCGTGATACGTATACGGATGAAGATGGAAATATGCAGTTCAAAGGATATTTACTGGAGGAAAGTACATCCAAAACACAACAGGTTTCAACGAATGAAATGTCTACAGAAACTCTCACAAAAATCTTAGAAAGTTTCGCGGAATCTAAGAAAGAATCCAAGCAGTCCAATTTAAAGAAGTTATCTGAAAAGATGGTAATAGAAAAATTCACAAAAAAAAAACAACAAGTGTGACACAGTGGATGGATATCTTTGAAGCTGAATGTAAACGTGTAGGTAAAAATGATGACATTGAAAAGATACAAGTGTTTCGGTTATTTATAGAGGATTCTTGTCAAGATTGGTATAGTTCTATGCTTATAAAATACACTATTAATTCAGAGTGGTGTTATTGGAAAAACAAATTTTGTGAAACATATGTGGACAAAGGCTGGTCACCAATAAGGTATGCTTTTTTATATAAATATAGGCAGGGTACATTACTTGAATATGCTTTAAAGAAAGAACGGCTTTTGTTGGAGGTAAATAAATTTCTCACTATTTGCAAAAGATAAATATGATGTAGGCTTAGTGAAAGGCTATGAGGCACATATTGATTTATCTGTAGATACATATTGTAGCAAAAGACCGTATAGATGCAGTTATGAGGATAAAAAAGAAATAGAAGAGCAAGTTTCAAAATTACTACAAAATAAACTAATTGAAGAATCTTATAGTCCTTTTGCAGCTCCTGTAACTTTAGCCTATAAAAAAGAAGAAGGAAAAAAATGTAGACTATGCATAGACTTCCGTGATTTTAATAAAATAGTGGTTCTTCAGTCTCAACTATCATATATATATATAACTATATATATATATAGTTGATCAATTGCTTAGCTGTGAGACTAAGCGGACGTAATTATTGTTGTGATTATAATGAGTCATTATTAATTATAAATATTAATTACTAAAAAATTTTTGCACACTTGCAAAAATAAAGTGTGTCGCGTGAAGTAAAGTGTGTTTGCGAGTAACTTACGTTGCATCTTTGTACACTGTGCAAGATGAACTAAGTACTTTCAAAAGTAATAAATAGTGTTAGTATGTCTAACCCGTCTACCTCAGGACTAAGCCCTTTTGGGCGTAGCCAATTACTACGGCGTAGTCCACCGCCGACGCCATCGCCGTCTGAACAGCACCACCAAAAAGACCCAGAGCCGCCAGCGTCCACTGAGCCTGAAGTAGAATTGGTTTCTACGCCGGAGATCCAGAAATGGTTGTCTTCCATTGACTGAATTATGTCGGAAGTTTGTGGCATTGTAGCGGAAGGAAAAATGAACAACGACCAGAAACTCCGCGTCACCAACCTATGCCGTAAGGTTTCTCATGGGACATCGCAGATGGCAGTACTATACCAGTCCCTGAAGCAGAAAACAATCCAGGCCCATTTTACCATCCAACAATTACAAGGACAACAGGAAATTGCAAACTCCCTCCAAGAACTAAAAAAGTTGTAGAAGCTGAACGTAAGTCAGAGTGCACTTCCTATGCCAATATGGTAAAAAAAGGAGAGGACAAATTCATTCGGCCAGCCAATCTCAGCTCTCTTGCTATCTACCCGAATGATAAGACGCAGACCAGTGACGCAACCAAGAGCCTAGTTCAGCAAATTATCTCCCCTGAAGAGCTGAAACTTCGAGTCCACGGATTGAAGAAAATTAGAAACGGAGGCGTTATTATCAGTGCGGATAGCAAAAGCGATATAGAGAAGCTGAAAGCATCCGAAAAACTAGTTTCCTCAGGCCTCAAAGTTGAAGAACCTTCTAAACGTCGACCACGTATTGCTGTCATTGGTATCCCTGTAGCCCTCACTGAATCGGAAGTCATGGAGTGCATCTATGAACAGAATCTCTCAGACAAATTGCCGAATACTACGCGTGCGTCCTTTTTAAATGATATAAGACTAAGCCATAAGTCCGGTAAGAAAGATCGTCCGACTTGTAATTATATTATAGAAGTTCCAGCTACCATTAGGAAAATGCTGATCAATCAAGGCCGTATTTTTATAAATTGGACGTCTTGCCCCGTAAGAGACTTTACAATAGTGACCAGATGTTTCAACTGCCAACAGTTTGGTCATGCAGCCAAGTTTTGCCGCGAAACAAGCCCTACATGCAACCACTGTGAAGAGACGGGACATTCTTTCAAAGAATGTAACAAAACATCTTCTCCTGCCACATGTGCAACCTGCAAGAGGTTCAAGCGGAAGTGTGACCATGAGACTGGTGATGTGAACTGCCCGGCACCTAAATATGCAGAAAACAGTTACATTCACACAATAGACTATGAAGGCGCCTAAGAGCGCCACCTATTTTATTTGTAAGTAGCACATAAACACTAGTCTTAACTTCTATTTTTATCTTTACTTATTACATCTTAACAATATGACCAATAGTCTCATTAGCGATATTGATAATTTTTCCGTATCTGAATCCATCGTTTGCAACGTTGAAAACTGCAAAAATTTTATTCCTACTGGTGATAAGATACTAACCTTCCTAACTCAGAATATTCGTAGTATAAGTCGGAATTTTAATGGGTTTGAAGTACTTTTACAGAACCTTGATATAAGCTATGATGTCATTGTACTTACAGAATGTTGGTTATCTAAACAAACAGATAATTTGCCAATGTTGGATGGTTATACTTTGTACAAAACAGTGACAAATATCAATCAGAATGATGGTCTGGTTGTATATATTAAAAATATCCTTAAAGTATCTGTGGAAGAACCCTTATTTCAAGGCTGTAATAGTCTCTTAATTAAAATTAACCTAGATACAATAGCTTTGGCTGTATATAGGCCACCATCGCAAAATGTAGATATATTTATAGGATCGCTTAGTACTATTTTTCGTGTTATAATAATATTATACTTTTAGGTGACATTAACATAAACATTGCTTCTGGGAAAACTAACACTCATGCACATAAATACCTGAATATCTGTACATTCCATGGACTATTGCCAGCCCATGATCACCCTACACATCAGAGTGGTTCATGCTTAGATCACATAATTATAAAATCTAAATTACCTTCTAAAACTTACATTACTAATTCATCGCTTACAGATCACCAAGCAATATTGGTAACTTTACAAATGTCGTTACCTAGAAAAAACTGCATGCGTACCATAACAAAACTAAATATGACTACACTTGAAAACGACATGCGTGACTTAAATCTTGACCCTGTTTACAGTTCTAGTGATCCAAATATTAGTTTGCAGTATTTTATTGACTCATTACAAACAATGATTAGTAATAATACTACTAATAAAATTGTACCTAGAAAATACTGCAATATTAAGCCGTGGATTACGCCCGGCCTTGTCCGTTGTATTAGACATAGGGATAGACTACACCAAAAACTGAAACTCGCACCTGATAACGAGATACTTTCTGTTACTTATAAACGCTACAGGAATTTCTGCAATAATCTATTGAAAAAATTAAAAACCCAATACGACAAAGTTGAAATACAAAAAGCCGGTAAGAACAGTAAGCTCATTTGGAAAGTTGTTAAAAACAATACTTTTAGATCAAAAAAATCAGATTCTGCTCTAGAACTTTTAGCAACGGATACAACCCCAATTCTAGCGGCAAATAAAGTAAACAAATACTTTGTTAACATGGGTAAAAATCTAGCTGAAAAAGCTTTATCCAGAAATTCCTTTCCGCAAAGTACAACTATGTCACTCAATACCTTAGGTTCGTTTGTGTTACTCGACACCGACGTCAAAGAAATAGTTAGTATTATAGATGGATTAAAGGACTCTTGTGCTGTTGGGTGGGATAACATCCCTAATAACGTACTTAAAAGATTCAAGCACATAATTGCACCTCCACTAACATATATATTTAACTTATGCTTAACGAACGGTATATTTCCCGATCTGCTTAAAAAGGCCTTAGTTACTCCCGTTTTTAAAGCCGGTGACAAAACTAATATTACCAATTATAGACCGATTGCAGTACTATCAGGCCTTTCCAAGATTTTGGAGACAATTATTAACGTTAGACTAACTAAATATCTTGAGAACAAAAATTTTCTCTCCGATCGTCAATTTGGATTTAGATCTAAAAGATCAACTAACCAAGCGGTTCATCAACTCACTAATTATATATGTACAAGTCTGGATAAAAGTTTGTACACAATTGGGATCTTCTTAGACCTTGCGAAGGCATTTGACACCATTTCTTGCTCCTTGTTATTCCATAAACTTGAAAAAATTGGTATAAGAGGAGTACAGTTAAAATTATTCACGGACTTAAAAATCGTCAGCAGTGTATAAAAATTGGTCAATATAGAAGTTCGGAACTAAAAAACAGTAGTTACGGAATTCCTCAGGGTAGTATATTGGGTCCTACTTTATTCCTAATATATATCAATGACCTATGCAGCTTGACCCTCCAAAATGGTGTTATTATGTCATATGCTGATGACACAGCTCTTGTGTTCACAGGTTAATCAAAAGATGAGGTCTATGAATTTGCTCAAAATGGTTTTAATGTAGTGTCTAATCCCTCCTCAATCCCTAAATCTCCAAATCCCTAATCCCTAAAAGGTCGGCAACGCACTCGTAACTCCTCCGTTGCGAGTATCCATGGGCGGCGCTGATTGCTTACCATCAGGTAATCCGTCTGCTCGTTTGCCGAGCTATTACATAAAAAAAAAGTGTCTAATTGGCTTCGTAATAATCTCCTAACATTGAATTCAGATAAAACAAATTACATGTTATTTTCAATGAGAAATGCCCACATATCCACTACTAACCTAAACATTTATGCACATAATTGTCATACGAGTACGACCGCTGACACAGCATGCGCTTGCCCTACATTAGTAAAGACTGACTATATAAAATATCTAGGTGTTACTATTGATGCGAATCTCAATTTCCGAAAACATATTGATTTATTATGCACTAGAGTACGAAAATAATCTATGTCTTTAAATACTTGCGCAACATTGCAGACTTTACCTTGATACGCCAGGTGTATATGGCTTTGTGTCAATCCATTCTTACTTAACTGTATTAACTCATGGGGTGGTGCTCCAAAAACTATTCTCTTGCCCCTAGAACGTGCTCAAAGAGCAATCCTGAAGGTCGCCACCTTTCGTCCTTTCAGATTTTCTACTCACCAGCTATACAGGGAATGCAAACAACTGACAGTACGCCAGTTATTCATCCTTAACATAGTACTACTGCAGCATACTGAAATTGGTTTTAGACCGGTAATTTCCGGCAAAAGAAAGGATTTAGTTTGCACTAACCCTCAGACGAAACATGCTTTTACTAACAGATTTTATTTATTTCTAGGACCTTATTTATATAACAAACTCAATAGGCTGCTAAAAATGTATAGTGTAAGTTTAAATAAGTGTAAACTAATGCTAACAGAATATTTACAGTCCCTCAATTACTCAGATACGGAAAAATTGCTAGAAGTATTAAAATAAAGTACTTATTTTTAGTAAATTACTTACATATTAACTAGTATGATGTTATTTTTGTTTAATAATTTAGGCCAGGTTGTCCTTGCTTAGTCTTACATTATGAAATACGATAATTATTTATTATTATATCCATTGAATTATTTTTTTGCATTGATAGCCTGAAACACAGGTTTAAATAAACCTAGTTCGGGTAGTCCCTAATATTTAGACTAAGAACGTTATTTCCTCACATATGTATTGTATTAGACTAGATTAAGTTAACTAATACGATTGTTATTATTAAGACTTTTTATTACTATAAAATCTGAGCCATCTGTAATTGTAAACGTGTTCAATGTTTTAATAAAATTTATTATTTATTATCAATTTATTAATTTATCAACCATTTCCACTTATAGAGGACTTAATGATAAAAACAAGAAATTGTAAATTCTTTTCGAAGTTGGACATAAATTCCGCATTCTGGTCTATACCTTTAAAAGTGGAAGATAGGAAAAAAACAGCCTTTGTTACTCAAGAAAATCATTCTCAGTGGACTTGTCTACCATTCGGTTTGAAAACATCACCTGCAATATTTCAAAGAATACTAAGTAGCATTATTAGAAAACACAAACTATCCAATTTTACAGTTAACTTCATAGATGACATTTTAGTTTTTTCCCAGACATTCACAGAGCACATTAACCACTTATATTTGCTATTGGAGGCTATATCAAAAGAAGGTTTCAGATTGAAATTTTCTAAATGTAGGTTTGCACAGGACTCTGTAAAATACCTAGGCCACATTATACAAAATAATACCATTACTCCACTAAAGGATAATTTAATAGCCATAAAAGAATTTCCCGTTCCAAAAACAAAAAAAAATGTTAGACAGTTTCTAGGAAAAATAAACTTCTATGGAAAATATATACAAAATATATCACTCATATTAGATCCTCTACATAATTTGTTAAGAAAATACCAAAAATTTATATGGAAGGAGAATGTCAAGAATCTTTTGATACAATAAAAAAAACTACTGTGTTCAAACCCTATTTTAGAGATATTCGAATCTTCCTATACATATCTATACAGACGCTAGTATACAGGGTTTGGGAGCTATTTTGAAACAACCACAGGCAGATAGAGAAGAAAGGCCATGTGCATATTTTTCAAGAAAATTAAATGACAGTCAGAAAAAAAAAACTAATTATTTAGAATGCTAAGCAATAAAAGAGGCCGTAAAATACTGGCAACATTGGCTCATAGGAAAAAAGTTTAAAGTGTTTTCAGACCATAAACCCCTAGAAAAACTGAATATTAAGGCTAGAACAGATGAGGAGCTAGGAGAACTCACGTACTACTTATCACAATTTAATTTTGAAGTAATATATTCGCCAGGAAAGGACAATTTAGAAGCAGATGGTCTAAGTAGAAATCCAGTTTTAGAACCACATGTAAATCAGGAAGAAATTTTAAAAGTTGTTAATTTGATTAAACTAGAAGACATTCAAAACGATCAAGAGAAAAATAAAGAAATAAAACAGTATAAAAATAAACTAATATTAAGAAATAAAATATACTTTTAAAGGGTAGGAAAGAAAAATAAAATTATATTTACCTAGAATTCAGTAAAAAATTAATAAAAAATGTATATGATACTTACTGCCATATAGGAGTAAAACAAACAGAAAATAAAATCAAACCATTCTTTGTAGCAAAGAATTTAACATTAAAAGGAAATATTGTTTAGACAAATCACGTACAAAAAAATTTATTCATTAAATAATAAGCTAAAACATGAATTATGCAGCCAAGTACAAGACAATAATTGCCCGAGTGAGATATATGCTAATTTATTATCCCTTATAAAAATACAATTCGATAAACTATTTCCTTTAAAACGTAAAAATGTTCAGTGTTAATTTGTATTCTGTGACTGGGCTACACCAGGTATTCGTATAAGTAGAGGCAGGTTATTTGAGCTATACGGCCTGAAACCATTTAATAGTAGCGAGTCTTTTCGCAGACATGTTTCCAAATATTCAAAAATATTTAAAATAGTATGTAAGCATGCTAAGTCGCTCCACATTAGTAATAAAATCAGGACCGCGGAAAACAAAATAAAAGCTACCTGGAATATAATTAATAAAGAAACAGGTAGAAATAAATCACAAAACACTGAATTTAATTTAAAAACCGACAAGGGATATACTAGTTCAAATTCGTCAGTTGCCCAGGAATTCGAAAGATTCTTTAAAAATATTCCTCTTAAAACTACGGAAACGTTAAAATCATCTCCAGCGCTTTCTGTCGAGCTTCTCAGGGGTAACGTCAAAGAATGTCCTTCTGACTTTAGCTTTCAATACACAACCCGAAACCGAATGTCTGTTTGAGTGTGCAGGTCGTTTATAGAGACAATTGCGCCGCACTTAACTTTCATTTTTAATAAAAGTGTAGATCAAGGGGTTTTCCCGGATTTAATGAAACATAGTAAAGTAGTTCCATTATTTAAATCAGGTGATAGTACAGAACCTAATAACTATAGGCCGGTCTCTATTTTGCCAGTGCTCAGTAAAGTGTTCGAAAGGTTGATGCTTACTCAAATGCTGCGTCACTTTAACACGAATTGTATTTTCCATGACCATCAATACGGGTTCACCAAAGGACGTTGCACTACGGACGCAGGAGTATCACTTATAAAACAAGTTTTCAACTCGTGGGAAAAAGCACAGGATGCCATCGGAATATTTTGCGACCTTTCAAAGGCATTCGACTGTGTTGAGCACGAGACGCTGTTACTAAAGCTAGAACACTACGGCATTCGGGGGGTATCCCTAGATTTATTGAAATCATACCTTCAAGAAAGAAAAATTAAAGTACAAGTCAACAAAGTTAACTCACTGGGTGCTAGCGTATCTATGGGCGTACCGCAGGGCTCAATATTAGGTCCTTTTCTATTTTTAGTTTATGTAAATGACCTGCCCCATATGTTCCAAAATGAACCGCATATGGTATTATTCGCTGATGACACTTCATTGATTTTTAAAATAAATAGACGAACAAACAAATATGACGAAGTTAATAATGCCTTAATGAAGGTTCAAAATTGGTTTACAATAAACAACTTATTACTAAATGATAAAAAGACTAAATGCATTAGATTTATTTTACCAAATGTTAAAAATAACGTATGTGATGATATATTATTAAATGATCAGAAACTAGAATTTGTAAAAGAGACTACTTTCCTGGGGATCACTGTAGATGAGAAGTTGCAATGGGGGCCCCACATCAGGTCTCTAGCAGGACGATTGAGCTCTGCAGCTTATGCTGTCTGGAAGATCCGTCAGCTAACCGATGTCGGCACGGCAAGACTAGTGTACTTTAGCTACTTTCACAGCATCATGTCGTATGGAATTCTGTTGTGGGGACAGGCATCTGACGTTGAGTCTATCTTTATCTTGCAAAAGCGTGCCGTCAGAGCTATATATAACTTAGGTCGTCGCGAATCTCTCAGAGAAAAGTTTAAAGAGATCAACATTCTGACCGTACCGAGTCAATTTATTTATGAAAACATTATGTATGTTAGGAAAAACCTACACTTATTTGTAAAGGTATCTGACAAACATGATTATCATTCCTGGGTTTCTGTGTTAAATGTTATAATAAAATCCCAGTTGAAATTCAAAATTTAAATGAAAGCAAATTTAAATTATGTATAAAGAAACATTTATGTAAACTAGCATACTACAAACTAAATGATTATATACAAGATAAAAATACTTGGAGGCTAGCTGGTCCTACTCCACAGGATGTTTAGAGTATTTTTTATTTTTTTATTTTAATTATTAAATTGTACACTATGTTGTTAATTGTTGATGAACTTCTAAGATTTAGTAAATGTGAGTGCCCTGTAACCTATTATAATTAAGTAAGACTTGTAGAATATAGGTACTTGTGTCGGCTGGGAGCTGTCATGCTCACTCAGAGGTCTCATTGGCGGTGGCACGGGCACTGGATCGTCCAATTCCCTATAATATGGTTGAGTGGGGCGGTGCTGGTGTACGTGTCATGTTCGTGAACGGGCGCCGCCTATTGGGACTGGTCATCTCCAGGCTGTCTAAATATGTTGTCCTTGAGGTTCACTTCTTTTTCGTACTTTTTGCCTGAACATTAGTGTTACATTGTTCTCACATATCAGAACCGACTAAATGATGTAACAAAGAAATGTATTGTAAAACTGATTGAAAAAGAGTAACCATGGAGTTTCTTGCTCGTTCTTCTCCATAGGAATCTACACTTTGGAACGAGCAAATAGCTTCACTAGAGGACAGACGGACAGACTGACACGCTTAATTTTAAAGCTCTTGTTATATACAGGGTGTAAGGGACAGCCCTCCACAAATTAACAGGGTGCATTCAGCTCCTTATTCTGAATCATATTCCAGTGAAAATTCTTTCAGGAAAATTTTCAATTTTTTTTTCGTTTTTTCAGTTCCTACACCTCTATTTCAATGTATAATTACATTCTATGTATGAAGAATAACATTAATGTAAATAACACAGCTAAAACAAAAAAATACGCAATGGTTGTGTGAATTCTCTAAAGAACTACGCATGAAATCAGCTGTTCAATTTCTACCTAGCGCGAGTCGTTTGAACTCACCGCACCGCGGTCACGGCGCAGCGGCTCAGCGCCCCACCGCGCCGATCGCCGCGCCGCGCGCCGTAGGTATAATACCTACGATCCCGTCCAACGTACAGAATAGCTGCGTCCCTTTCTATCGCCCCGCCTCCGCGTCTCCCCGTCTCCCCGATTCTTTGCACAATGTTTGCCCGATTGAACCAGTGTTGCCAATTTTTAACTTTTGTTACCTCAGGTAGTAAACGAAAATGTTAGAACTAGCGAAATTTATCTAAAACAGAGAACTCCTTTGCATTCATAATTACGTTGATGAGATTTTCATTAATCAATTAATGAAAATCTTGTCGCGCACATAAATTGAATAAGAAATAAATAAAGATTAGTCTAGTTTTAATTTTAAAGCATTTACAAATACTACCTAATTTATTAATTGATTGTTCTTTTTAAGCGATTACTGGCTAGTTTTTAAACTACTTACAGATTTTTACATGGCTTCACAATAGCCATGAAAGATAGTCGAGCCAGAAATTAAACACAATCTCCCTGGAATGGAAGCACAGCTTTCTATCACACTGCACTTTTATTATTCTAAATTAACTAAACAATGAAATTAGAATTAAATTGATTTAATCAATTCATTTCTCTACAAAAAATAACAGAATGATAAATTACGACCATGCATATTTTTTTATTTTTTACCCCGAAATTTTGTAATTTTCGTGTAATTGGCAACAACAGATTTATGTTTGTGTGTGTCTCATCACATGCAGTCGCCATTGTGCCTTGCTGCGATGTTATTGTTTGTGTACCGCGAGCGTGTGTCGGCACGGATCGCTCGCGCATTCGGCTTAAAAGTTTTGTTATAAGTAGTGTTGTTAAGTTTTATTAGTTATGTAGTGTGTGAAGTGTAGTGAAGTTTTGTTGTAGAAATTGTGCGAAATTACTACCTAGGTACGTTTAGCGCGCGTGATTATGGGGAGATGATAATGTGTTGTAGTAGTGTAGGTATCCTGACCGTCGCCATCCATCAGACTCCAGGATAATTACTGGTGCCTATCAACGCTTGCTAGAAAACCAGCCCATTGTTCCCAGACAAAAAGGCGCCGGAAGACCAATACCTACGTGGATTTTGGAATTGGTTCGCTAACGTAACGAGACGCTACCACTTACCAGTGCTTTCCTATTTAAACGTAGTTTAGGTAGGTTTGGACCGCAACCGTGGCCAGCACGATCCCCAGACCTAACCCATTTGGACCCCTTTTTGTGGGGTTACGTAAAAGAAAAAGTGTTTGTAAGTGCGTGTGCAAGTGAGTACGAAATGCGAGACCGCATCACAAATGCTTTCCAGAGCCGGAAACCGGAGCGATTCTAAGGTACCTACGCATTTTTCTTTTTTTATCATTTATCAGTTACCATGTTATGATTGTTAGATTTTTTTTTGTAAGTAATGCAGCTATCTTTTAAATAATAATTTATTGTTATTAAAACGTGGCGCGAGCGCGATTATTACATTGTCTTTTGTAAGTAATGCGGCTATCTTTTAAATAATAATTTATTGTTATTAAAACGTGGCGCGAGCGCGACCGTTTGTCTGAACGTAAGGTCGCGGCGCTGCCCATAGTGTAAAGTAATAATACTAAAAGCGCTGCCGTTCGCTGCGTGCGTTTGCGGTGGTAGCGATACATTGCGTGTAAGGTAATGAAACAAATCGGTTTAATTGGATTCCCATAACATTCCTGAAATAATTTCATGTACCGGTCAACTTAAGACGATATACTGAATCCACCCTATCAGTTTGCGGAAGGCTGTCCCTTACACCCTGTATACTTTTTTTCTTTTTTGCTTGAAAAAAAAAAAAAATGTAAAGAAAATATGTGAACATTGTGAAATATGCATAAAAAACAAATCTAGAACTAAATTCAAATACGGCTTGATGTCTCATTTGGGACCTGCTACTTACCCGTTTAAAATTGTCTCTATAGATACCATCGGTGGGTTTGGTGGCTCCCGCTCTACTAAAACATATCTACACCTTCTGGTAGACCATTTCACCAGATATCAAAAACCCAAAACGCAGATGATTTTATTAAATTCATAAGAAAGGTTATTCCTGAAAATAAAATTGGAATGGTTTTATCAGACCAATATCCGGGCATTAATTCTAAAGAATTTAAAAGCTTTTTAAGGAAAGAAAACATACCTATTATTTTCACTGCAGTGAATGCACCTTTCTCAAATTGAATTAATAAAAGGTTGAATTAAACATTAGTTAACAAAATAAGATGTACAATTAATGAAAAAAATGATAAAACATCTTGGACGACTATCGCTCATAAATGCACTCAGAGATATAATGAAATCGAACACTCAGTAAAAGGATTTTCCCCAACTTATTTAATGGAAGGTAGAGCTATAGATATTTTACCAGATGAGTTGAAAGAACATAAAACACAGAATTAATTATTAAGAGATAGAAAGATAGCTTTGAAAAGAACTATAAATTAACCATAAACCGGTCTAACACCGACTAGAGCGGACGCGCCTCGAGCTATTGCTCAGTTAATAAGTTTATGTTTCTACTAAAATAGATTGTATTCAGTGTGCAAGGCAGTGACTTTAGTGTTTCCACTATAATAAACATTCAAATAACATCACAGACAAATATATGTGCGCGAGTTAATTATCACACCGTCGCGTGAATAATTAATAAAACAGTTACGTTGTGCGTGTATAACTGGCTCGCTGACCGTGCGGTGATATCTACACAAAAACTTGTTCCTAAACGCAGTGTATTTACAATGGTGCTTTCCCCACAAGGTAATAAATGCCAGTCGTTTCCTGACTTGCATTCAAGTGTGGATGCAGATGCTGACATTAATATAACACAGAGGAATCCTAAGAGGAAGCAGCCCGACTGTGAACTTACATTGGCTATAACTTCACTCACCGAAGAATTTAGGAGATCAGTGAATGCTCTGCGTGTTGATATGCACGATCAGTTCGCAAGCATAAACACCAATATTAAAAATCTTAGAGACGAGTTCAACAATTTGGCTTCTACCTCCGCTCAAACACAATCTGATTTAAAAGCATTACGTACAGAATTCTCCGATACCAAAAAGGATGTATTAGTGCTAAATACAAAATACCAGGAATTATCGAAGGTCGTGCCGGAGTTGAAGTCGTCGGTCAACTTTAATTCAGCGAACTAATAGTAATACTAAAATATTGATAGCGTGAAACGTATTGCTGAGATCGAATTGAGGGTTGACGCTTCTGCATCTGAGACCAAGCGGTTGCTCCTAAGTGAAATAGATAAGCTGAATCAGAATGCTCGCCAGTGCAATGTTGAGATATGCAATCTACCTGAAAAACGTGGTGAAAATCTGTTAGTCATCTTCGAGTCGATTGCGTCTATCATCAACGTGCCTATAACACAGCAAAACATCGTGCCTATTCACCGTGTCCCACACGCACATACACAGAATTCGCGTCCTAAAAATGTTATAGTAAAGTTAACCTCTCAGCTGCTGCGTGATAACATACTAAGTGCTTATCGGCTATCTAAAGGTATCACATCGGATCGTGTTGGTCTCACTGGCACGCAATGTCGTATATATTTAAACGAACACCTGACGCTCCGTAAAAAAGAATTATTTCGCAAATGTCGCGAAGCTGCGAAAACATTTGAATATAAATATGTATGGGTCCGAAATGCCACTATTTTGGTCAAGGAAACTGATGACTCACCAGCCTTTGCAATCCGCACGGAGGATGATATATGTACACAAAAAAATTAAATCTAATTATTCTTCTAATAAAATCATTGGAAATAACCCATCGTAACTTGTATTGTTTGTCTAACATTTCATTTAAAAGTAAAACATTGTACTGTGTTGTTTTTTGTTGCTTGTATATTGTGTATATTATGTTCAGCGGTGTCATTATTTTTTTGTTCCATATATTAATATACCGTTTGCAATGTAAAATAAAACGTGATAACGTCACACACCTGCATCACGGTCCTGCCATAGGTTGTTACATTGTTGCTAGATACTATAAACACCTAGATGTATTGCATGTTTGCTCCCTGTTTCTTTTTGTTTTTAATGTTATGTTGATGGATTACCGTCGAAATTGTAAGAATTGGTATTTCTTTGTTAAATATGCGAGTCTTAAATTTACTTTTGTTATTAATATCATTGTACCCTCACGGTTTGAAAATGGCTGACAATGACAAACTTTCCATTTATTACCAAAACTGTCGAGGAATTAGAACAAAATTAAATACCCTGTATTTGAATATTTTATCACATACATATGACGTCATTATCTTGACCGAGACCTGGTTGACGCCGGACATAGCCGATAGTGAATTTATTGATCAGCGTTATTTGATATTCAGATGTGATCGTAACCGTGCACTCACTAATAAAAAGGATGGAGGAGGTGTCCTTGTGGCCGTGGCGAGGGAATTAAAACCAATCTGCCTCTCATTTTCGCCCCCGTTAACGTTACCTGAACATGTTATAGTGAAGATACCCTCTAGTGACGTTAGATATCATTTAATTTGCGCTACTTACATACCTCCGTCCTCTGTTGATGAAATATACTTAACTTTTTTTGATTCCCTGTCAGTTTTGTGTGACAACCCTCACATTGATAATATTATTTTAACAGGTGACTTCAATTTGCCTTTGATTAATTGGGAAAAAAAATCAACTTACATGAAGTATACTTTTAACAATAAAAACACAAACATAAATAGCAATCTATTAAACTTCTACTCACAACAAAATCTAAATCAGTATAACCATTTATTCAATTCGGTGGGGCGAATCTTGGACCTCTTTTTTTGTAACACTCACACGATTTTGTTTACCCCAGACACTCCCCTTTTACCTGTTGACACTTTTCACCCCCCCTTCTATGTACATGTTTCTATCTCGTACCCCTCGCACAACTCTAAATGCAATGTTAATGGGAGACTTAATTATCACAAAGCTAATTACAAATGTATTAATACGGAGTTAAGTAATGTTGATTGGAATTATTTACTCGATAATTTGGCACCTAATGATTGCGTATCTACATTCTACGAAAAACTGTATGAAGCGATAAAAAAGCATACGCCAGTATGTAGGGCTAAAAATGTAAATTACCCGACGTGGTTATCTGGGTCTCTTATAGCTATCAATAAATGTAAAACTCGTGCTTGGTGCAGATGGAAGAGGTATGGTAATTTGCGCGATTATGAGGTGTTTTCCATCAATAGGGCTAAATTTAAAAAAATGGCTAAACAATGCTACATTAATTATATAAATTCTATTGAGGACAATGTTGCTACTAATATTAAAGCTTTTTGATCTTATTTTGCTAGCCGTAAAAATATAAATAAAATCCCAGCATCGGTTCACTATAATCATGTATCCTCTAGTGATCCTATCACTATCTGTAATCTATTTGCTACATTCTTTCGCTCGGTGTATGAGCCCTCGTCCTTTGACTGCGACTAATGGACATCGCCCAATGATGTGGCCGATAATGATATTAACCTGTGTACACTGCAACTTTCGATGGATGCTATACGTAAGGAATTAAAATCCCTTGATCCATCTAAAGGTCCGGGTCCGGATGGAATCCCATCAATCTTTTTAAGAAACACGTGTAATACAATTTGCTTTCCCCTATTTATCATATTTAATAAATGTTTATCGTACGGTATCTTTCCTGATACTTGGAAACATGCAAATATTGTTCCAGTCCATAAGAGCGGATCCAAGCATGACGTTGTGACTTATCGGCCTATCTCTATACTGTCTACATTCTCTAAACTCTTTGAGAGATTAGTACATAACGAGGTCTATCCGGCTATACATAATATCCTCATTGGTGAGCAGCATGGTTTTGTAAAGAGTAGATCTTGTATAAGCAATCTCCTTATTTTCACATCCTATCTGTTCGAAAGTATTGATTCTAGACAGCAAATTGATGCAGTCTACACTGATTTTCAGAAAGCATTTGA